>CM023486.1:103483481-104083481 GCA_013339685.2 Hyalomma asiaticum
ACTACTTTTTTTTTACTTAAAGAAGAATAAAGGGAATGCCATCACACCTGTGACGCTGCCTAATGGACACATGACCGTCTCCAACTCACTCTTGTCAACAGCCAACAGGCGGAGGTCAGCCGCGTAGAGCGGTTGCGGCTTTAAGAGGAACAAAATTCCACGACCGCTCTTGGGGCTTAAATTGGATCACGGCTGAGCAGGATTACACGTGTTATCTGGCCTGTGACTTGAGCCTCTCTTTTTTTTATCCGGCTTTGTCTATGCGACGTTTTCTCTTTTTATTTTGCTTGCTTTTTATCTGTCCTCTCATTCCCACGCGAACCGTCATCAAGTACCGAGATTATCCCAAAAGTCGATTACAAAGGCCCATGACGCCCCGCTTCGGCTCTCACCAATCACTGTCACGCGAGCGAGCCACATGAAATCAAACAGCAGGCCATCATCTTTATCTTGTAGTTTTCAAATTTTATGAGACATTGTATGGTGTAAATCAGACCTATGTAACTCTTCAGGACTGTTGCAGTCGCCTACTGAGATAATTTCAGCCTGAATACTCACACCGCATCTGCATCAAAATATCGAATGAGGCTCTGCAAGACAGGCTGAGTAATGATTGGAAGCACTAAATAAAATAAGTGCCTGTCCTGTCGGCTGAACGTTGCAGCATGTACACCGTTTTCACTGCTACGCAACACAAGGTGCAGCAATTATGCTGTCACATCTGGTGGTATTTTAGGGAAACAAGATACTAAATTATACAACGTTAGCTGACATTAAGGAAAAGCAAGACTGTACGAGTGCACAAGAATGCTTGCGCTCGAATTCGACCGCATATTATTGCAAGCTAACTGCTGCGTCGCAAAACCTGCCCCACTCGCTTATCGGTCACCTCAGTAACGCTTCTCGCATGATGCAAGGTGACTTATGTTTGTATATTCCAAAAGTATGCAGTACCACTCTGTAATAATGGGACAATGGACATGTGAGCACGAACATTCTGTCAGACTGCTTTGCAAAGCACTAGGAAAACTACAGTCCAAGTCACTCTGCAATGGCATAAATAGCCATAAAAGAAGAGGGAATTGTCCTAACTAGTCCTGCTTCAGAGTGCGAACGTATACACATTCTTCCGCACCTGTAAAATTCTTTTATCCTGTAAGAAATCCTTCTTCTCAAAGTGAAGCTGTCCTGCATTCACTGGAAGCAAATAACATAACAAGAATGCTTCGCTTTCTAGAAATACAAACAAACAGCAGCACTTTCTTCTGAAATAAAGCTTGTGATACAAAAAATGGGTGCTACTTTCGCCACTTCCCCCTTTCTCGAGAGTCAAAGTCTACGAAAATGTTATTTGCTACCTTTCAACACCTCTATACCCTTCAGCACAAAAACGCAGGAAAGCTTCAGAGAAATTTCACGAAAACACAAGCAGCAAAAGTGGTGCGGACAGCCGCACCTCGCAAATTTCGTCGAACAATAGGTGTGCACTCTTCCGGAAGGCAGCGTCCTACGAAGCGTGGCCAAAATATAAAACTGCACAAGCGTCGTCAGAGCCTTGTCACTCCAAAGCGAGATAATACGGTGAAGTATCCACGGGGCATGTAAATGTATATAGTTGTATACAAGCACCACCGCTACAAGAATGAACGAAACAGAGAAACTAAGTACGAGAAGAAAGCAGGGCATGTCAGCGAATAGCAGCAAACTATACCAACGGAAACAAACAAAAAATAAAAACAGATCTAATGCTATAATAAACTGTAAGTGGAGCTTAGATTTTCAATACCTCGGGGCGACATACACTGGAGCCTATATAGTAGGGCTCCTGATTTTTCTGTGTTAGTGATTCGCACACAAGAAAGACCGTGTGATACTACAGCGAGAGCGAAAATGCACCCTGGTGGGTCTGTATTTGTTTGCATCATGATATTCGGGTCGCTGGGTATATATGAACGTCCCGTCGCAGGAACACGAGCGCCTTAGCTAGAAGATAAAAAAGAACAGCTTGAGACGACGTTGGTGCCCAATGGCCCCTTTCGCTGCAAGGACGAATGTGTGTGTATGTATGTATGTATGTATGTATGTATGTATGTATGTATGTATGTATGTATGTATGTATGTATGTATGTATGTATGTATGTATGTATGTATGTATGTATGTATGTATGTATGTATGTATGTATGTATGTATGTGGAACTTTGCATTTATAGTGCTTTTTATAGTCCGCAGGGACAAAACACTCATGTTATAGCCGAACCTTTTCTGCACTGTATCACACACTGGGCTTCGCGAAATCCCCTTCATGGAGGAGTGGATCGAGAGCAAGAATGAGTCGGCTTGTACGTTACCGTTTAACGACTACGACCACCTGAGAGCACTGAGAACAAAATCACTAAATGAATCTTGGCTAGGACATTTGGAACCCCATCCACACGCTACAGGCTTCCTTAAAGCAACACATTTATAAACGGATGTCATTCACCCCTACTAAATCTCAGTATCGAATATTACTCGCATTCACAGAGTAATTAAACAGCGCAAAGAAGAGATAGACGACAGACGGTCGCGGAGAGCGTTGACGTTGTCGACTGTCATCGAACTTTAGCGGACAGTCGCTGCTTGCTACGTTTTATAGAACAGTTTATATTGCCGTGACTGTCAGAAACGAAAGGTTGGTGTAATTGACTATATAAACAAGCAGAAAATCTCAAATATAAATGAAGCTTCCTCTTCGTTAATGTCAAGAAAGGAATAGCTAACTACGGGTTCTTTCAGAGCAAAATCAATCATTACGACAAACGGAATACATCAAATGCAGGCGCGTCTTCGAGGCGTCCGCGCTCTTCGTGAAAGATGGCAATCTGAATCCGACACATCGCAGCATTCCCATTCATACAGCAACTTCGGAGCTCCAGTTTTTACTATAGGTAATGGTAAGAATCTCTGTGATACTATGCACGACTATGGCATGCTAGGAGCTGCTTGGCACATCATACCCACTTTATGTGCCGCATACTCGCCTTGATGTAGTAGTGGACTGAAGCTATGAGTGCTTCAGCGCAAGAGATGAAAGAAGTCTCACGAAATGCCTCTGACGTTTAACAGTTTGGTGGACTGAGGACATTAGCGCAATAGAAGAAATAAGTGCATGCGCAAATGCGGTAGGTTGGGGATGCCATCGAAAAAGCGCGCGCACACTTATTTCATGGTTATTATCATTTTTGCTTACATCTTACGGAGTTCCTCCGAGCCTAAACAGCTACGCTGTGAAAAGCATGTGCTGAGGTAAGTGAACCTTTACCACTAGAGGCTCTAACTTTTCAAAAAGAAATGCAGACCTCGCACAGACACAAGAGACCCCTTTGCCCCGAGAATGTCTGAACTTCTAAGGGAATTCGCACGAAGGCGTTGAAATTTAATTGAGAAGGCAAATAAAATATTAATAATGAAAGACTGCAAGTACGACATCGAGACAGCAGAGGCACCGATGGAAAATAAGATAAGGAAACGCAAGTGGACCGCTATCGTTCTGAGACACGGGTAGAAAGAGGAAATTGATCAGCGTTTCTATATTGTTCTGTCAATTATTATTAGTTTCAGAGCTTAAAGAGCAAAAAAAGTTAGACATATATGTCGTATCTATAGCAGCCTTCCATTGCTCGAAGGGCACCTTCTGTGCTCCTGGGGATCAATGATATATCGACGTTTCTTCGTAGGAAAGGCAAGCGTCCTTGGTTCTCGAAACTACGCTAAATTGAAACGATGTGTAACTACGAAGCATCTTCCAGAAACGTGCGAACGAAGGTTTTCGTAGAACGGTGCAGTGCACAATTTTAGCTCTAACGGCTCCTGCAACGCAGTGAGTTCAGCGTCGGTCGCTTCCCTGCGGGATAATTGAAGGATTGATATTTGCTTTGCCTTGTTTACTTTAACTTAGCTCTGGCATACTTGACGGCACTTTTCTTATGATCTTGATGAATGAATGTATTGCGAACAATCTTGATGCATTAGTATTTTTTCAGCAAGTTTTTCTCTGCCGACTGTTTACCTCCTTTATTTCAGCTTCTCGCTATATATAGTTAGAGCGACAGCTTGAGATATTGCAATGTTGTACACATTATATCAAAGCTATTTATCGCATTTGCGTAACGAGGTGCTGGCGTTTCTTAGAAACGGCGGCAGTGCGTTTCCCCGTACTGTAGGTTTGCTCCTAGTAAAATGTCAATCCTTACATCATAAAAAGGCCTACAGGGTCGTGTAATGGTATTTTTACGTCCATGTTGCATATGATTCGGTTTTCGTAGCGAAATCAATCGTACAAATTTTCGAGTAATGGAGTAAGTGAGTGTATCGGCGGTGGTGCGAGCAAAACTCGACGCGGAAAAAGAATTCGAAAGAATGGTTTAGTGTCCTTGAAGTACAGTTAGAAAGTCTAGCGGACGAAAAAGCACCGAAACACGTTCCATTACTGAAACACTTCCTGCCTCACCCGAGGAAGAGCCCAAATTGCCTTTCGAAAAAATGAGGCAGATTTGTATTCCCTGTTTGTCTTTATTTGTTCATGTCGGTCTTTCCATTTCCGCGACTGTATTTCAGGTCCAACCGCGGAATTAAAGAAAGTCTCTTACTTCTGCACTTGAGGGTTGAGATAATTTTCTGTCTACTTATTACGTTTGCCAACGCTCCCGTGGATCTCATTTTGACTCAAGCGCACCTCGCACGCCTGGACAAAGTAGTCTGGGCGTGCGCTCTGTTCTAAGACTTCCTACCTACGGTGATACATAACATCTTTGTCTTAATTATCAACCGTAATAGCGGGGTGCGGCTTGAAATGAAGCCACTTCTTCGAAATCAATATGGTTCTTAGCTAAAAAAAGTTCTCAACTTGTGACAGGCAGGAAGTCTTGGAACGAAGCCAAACATTACGCCTTACCTCTCCTAGATTTGTAGGCATTCTTCCAAGAAGAACACGTTCATTCATTCATTCATTCATTCATTCATTCATTCATTCATTCATTCATTCATTCATTCATTCATTTGTTAGCCTGCTTATGCATTCTTCGTTAATTCATTGCAATTTTCTTGTTTCTATAGAGAGACGCCTTTATTATATCAGTAAAGGGAGGAACAGAGTCTTGCGTAACTACTAGAAGCAGGTTCTTCTTCGACGGGTTGTTCAAGCACCAGTGAAATTCGAGACGATAAACAAAAGAAAAAAAAATATCACGAGATGATCCATAGCTGGAAAACGAAAACTTCATGATAGGATCGCGAGCTTGAACAATTCTTTCTATTGAGCGGTATATGTAGAAGCCGTAATGTCCACCATTTCCTGTAAGCATATGTCGTTAGGGCATAGGCCAGAGCAAATGGTTATACGTAGAAAAAGGCAATGGCTATTAATTAAGTGAACACTGGTCCGAAGGTGTGCCCAGCCTCAACGTACTATACGTTCATTAAAGCTTTGTCAAGAACGAGCGAATAAGCAAAATGGGACAACAAAATTGGAAAGAGCTGAACGCCTTTGAAATTATCTCAGCTGCGGAATCGTTTATAAACACTTAAAACCATCGAAAGCATCATTAGCAAAGTTCTCACAACAGACAGGAAACGCTGAGCAGGGAAAGGCTTAGCGTATGATTGATGCTTCCCTTTCACCACTAATGCAGTCGCCACGCACCGCATAGCGTACGAAGATCCGAGTGCACTCGTGGCATAATTACTGGCTAATGAATTACAGCTAAGTATCCCGCGCGTTTCCGGTGTTTTGCAGTGAATTTTGTGTATGGAGGAATGAAGGACATGTTTAACGACGTAATGGGCACGCGAAGGCTATTTTTTTACTTGTGAACAGTAGGGCTGACACTTGGAAATCACTTGTCTATATGTTACACTCGAACGTTAGCAGTTGCATGCATATCTGAGGAATTCGAATTCATGCCTCTTCAAAGAGGTGCATAGCTAGATCGTTTTTGCAGCTGTATGAGTTACCTTGATGCATGGCCGTTAATGTTGGAGGCCATGACAAAAAATTACTTGCTCGCATCACCCGTCTTGAATAAGCCCTTTTATGGAAATTCTGTGCTGTAGAATGACAGTCCGTGCAGTGATTATAACAAAAATGAGTAGTCTTATTACACAACACACACAACACACACACACACAATAATTAGCACAACATTGTGTGCGGAGATAGCTGATAGACATTCATGCGTATGTTTCTTCATTTTCGCAGCGGTGTTTTAAATATTACGCAGGAAAATTCTGGATGATATATGAATTTTTGCGTATAGGATCATAGATGGATGGTACTGGCAATTTCCTAGCTGAATAGGAGGCATATTTGAGCTTTGCATGTAAGTATTATGTGTCACAACTTTGTGCAGTGAAACGCTACGCTATGTCATTGACTCACAGCCCCAGTCTAATATTCGACATCAACTCCGTGTTTATGGTGCCAATTCATTGCACGTAATGCATGCGTTTACGAACTTCATGAACCTTTGGTTTTTCAAACACATGTAGGTGAGAGCTATAAGTTTGTTGTTGTTGTTGTTGTTGTTGTTGTTGTTGTTGTTGTTGTTGTTGTTGCTGCTGCTGCTGCTGCTGCTGCTGCTGCTGCTGCTGCTGCTGCTGCTGCTGCTGCTGCTGCTGCTGCTGCTGCTGCTGCTGCTGCTGCTGCTGCTGCTGCTGCTGCTGCTGCTGCTGATTTTGGAAGCTCATCGTCTGTGAGGGTGCCGCTAAGTGCTCTCTGGTACTCGCCGGCACCATTTATATCGAGTGCTCATTACACAAGCCTGAATGATGCAAGCGTGAAGAACACTTGTGCCGCTCTTAAGTTGAAGTGGCTAACCGACTGCGTTTTCGTAATGTTTAGTCCGGGCCATGGCCTCTTCACCCAGTCACTTAGGGGCTCCTCTGATTGCTAGGGAATCATTAGCAAGCGCAACATACGAAACACTAAGCAGAGCCCTAATGTGGATCTCCCAACCGCTGTAAACTGATGAGGACTGGTGATGAGGACTACAAATTGAGGCACTTCGTAAAGAACAAATTAAAGGACCGGGTGACTATTAGAATAAAAGTCAGTACCAATTGCGAAGTTTTCGTAGAGAGCAAATCAGAACATCACCTTTGTTTTTAACCTTGTTTCTTTGCTGCACTTCGATAATTCTAGTTAAACTGGCTGCATCTTTTTCCTTCGTGGGTTCTGTCTCTCAAAGTGTTATTTTTCTTGGATGCTCTCGTGGTGTGGTTTTGTGGTTTATTTTCTACAGGCTCCAGGCAGAGACAACATCCTTGACTGGTGTCGGAGTTCTCTTACGATATGTGTTAGATAAAAGACAATGCAAATTGCACACCGTTTCGCTTTACCAACGTCTATAGTCACTTCCTTTCTCCAGTCAATATTTGCAATGAAAGGTTACAACCCCTGCCTGCAGGAAAGATTCTTCTTCTATCACCTTTAATAAGCAGCATATGTGATGCAAGGTACAACTTCACCGTCATTCTAGAGTCTAATGATGCGGCGATCCGACAGGGTTACATTCACAGAAATAAACAGAAAAAAAGACAAGCCACTCGTAGGTCTGGCGGTTTTGTGCATTATTTTATACGTCAGGTGTGGTAGCCTTGCATGAGCCTAACTTTTTCTTCCAGCAGTTAGAGGGGGCTAGAATGCTGCGTCAGTTGGCCGTTCTAAAGAATATTCGCCACTGCGCATCGGCCACAGCAGAGTACCGTGCAGCACGTTTATAGTAAGATATATAATAAAGAAAGATATTCGGTCAATAAAGACCAGCGAGTACGTTGGGAAAGGTTTTTAAGGTGAATGCGTTGCAGTTTTTCTTCTTGTTCTCCATCTTGTTTTCTTCTAGTTATTCTAGGTAGGCATCTTTTTTGTTTGGCCTCCGTCCAACCTAGCACATTGCCTACAAGTTGCATTTTGCCCTTCTCTTGATTTATCTTTTGACCAAACACAGCTGAAAACTCTCCTACTCAGGATAGCAGGCTTCTCGGATTCCTACAGGCGAATTCATAGAACTTCGATGGCCATGCGAGCGGGGAATGAGGGGGGGGGGGGGGGGAGGGGGTAATGCAACGAATTGAAAACATGCACCGAATGTGACAGATATGAACGCCAGCCGCAGTTCACGGTTGGTTAAAGTTGCGGTTGATAGCCAGAAATCCATCCTGAAGTCTGTCCAGGTCTTTATAATAAAAAACAAGAAAAGCTAAATTTCTGCGGATAAGACTGCTAAGGTAGAAGAGAAATGCGGGAGATGATTCTTGGAGAGCCTCTTGGAAATATACCAACGAAGACTAAAATTCCGATGGAATATGCATTTCTGTTGCAGGCAGGTCGAAGAGCCAATAAATCAAACAAGTTAAAAGTCTTTCGAGAGTACAGTTCTTTAAGCCAGGCGTTGGTCCGTGAACTGCAAGCAGAAAATAAAAGTGTCATCATCACGTGCGCATGCACTTCTGTGAAACGCATGTCATTTGCGCGTGCATGCCTTTTTTCTCTTGCACTTACGCCCTTAGCGCGCTAACACAAAGGTGGATGCGTTTCATAGGATAACATAGACTGGTAAAGTACAGCAAGGCAGTGGGAAAGGGAAGTAACATTGAGCAGAAGGGAAAGGAAGAGAAGGGAAAGTGTAACCAGAAAGAAGTATTGAGGGACCCTGGTATAACGTAGGGATGTACTGCGCAGCATAGCAAGGTGTAGGAAAGGAGGAGGAAGAGGACGTCGTAACCGCACATCGCCCGCTAAGCCATTGCAATTTGAACATAGACGCGTGAACCAAACAATATAACATGATGTCACAGCTATTCACGTGACATGTTCCCGCCAAAACAATGTAACAGCTAGTCATGTGACAAATCACGTAACCTTGTAGAGCTTGTAGAAGCCGGGAGGAGATGGGTTGGCCACAAGCTCTGCTGTTAGTCCAGCCCTTGCTCCGCTAGTGCATGCCACCAACATCTTTCTTATCGGAAAATTTCAAACGGTAAAGTGTTTTAGCTTTATAATGTTCATATAAGCGTATTGAACATTCGCCAGCGATCTTTCAGGCACCTTAGTTCAACGTTACGCATGATTGCAAAAGTGGGGTGGGCAAAAAGGTACTACAATAAGTTTACCTATATTAACCATTTTGATCCGTTACATATAGCAGATATAGAAAATAGCAGAACGAAACAAATGTATAAATTAGCATTGCAATAAGCAGATCACAGGCGAGAGTAGCTTTTTCACCAGAACGTACGCTGTATTCTAACTGTATTCTTACCGTGCCTGGCTTGTTTAATTTTCACTTAATCATAATGCTATTTAAACCACTTAACAATCAGCTTGCATTTAATTTAATCGATTCTAGATTACTCACTAACACCAATAGCACTAGGTTGGCCCACAATCACAACTTCCTTCTACCTAAATGTAACACCAACTACGGCAAAATGACATCTTCCTTTACGGTCATTAAGCGATGGAATAACTTGCCTTACACAATAAAATCATCATCATCCTTGCATGCATTAAAAAAAGAACTTAAAATCTTTATGATGTATAAAAACTAATTCTGATGCAAATGTGTGTATGCAATATGAAAATTTTTTGTAAATTTTGGTTTTTTTGTTCTATGACGCGCCTATGTAATTGATTACTCTGTACTTTTTGTTTGATTCTCTTTGATGATTCTTTTTGTTTACTCGTTGTTGCTTTCTGTACCTTCAGTGTTCAATTCCTCTTGCGTTTGTAATGTTGCTTGCTTTTATAATAATTCTTTATGTTATTGCTAATCGAGGGTCCCACTGCAGTCGCTAGACTTTGGGACCCTCGTCTGTATACTATTACAATGAACTTTGTACTTTCAAGGAATAATAAACTGAACTGAACTGAAATATACGTTCTTCTTCATGTTCTACCCATAATACACGGTGGGATGCAAACTTTATCAGCCACCTTTTCGCTCAAACTACAAAGAGACGCGGAGCGCGATGTACGAGACTGTCATTCAACGTTTATATGGTGCCGCTAACCGTGCAAACCACACTTAAAACAAGGCGGCCGCTTTTAAAGTTAACTATACTGCTGTCTTGCTACGCCATTTTACTATTTCAAAACGCACTTTCTGCACCTGTCAGTATTGCGGAAACGCCACATATTTCACTTCCATCTAACTACTCTTTTATCCTTTCATTCTGAGACCATCGCGAATTCTCTCTTACCTAGCAACCCAAACTGTCAACGTTATCTTAGTTTTGCATAGAAAATGCATATTTATTTTAATCCACACCTACACAGCTGTACACTCTTCGTTACGCGCTGGCAGTTCGAGAGAACTGAACTTCGCTGTCATTCCTGTCTTGCATTATGTGGTGTGCCAGGCCTTGTTTCATCTCCGTCCCGGCTAGAGGCAAATATATTCAGGACGAAAGCGCAGTCCCTGTAAGTCGTATATGCTAGAGAGACACATGCACGCCTGTCTAGCAGATAAGAAGGATGTCATTTATTTTCAGCAAAAAGACGCAGGAGGCCAGCCCCAGACTAGAGTACTGTCCTCTGCTTCTTTGTATTGTGGGAATACAGTGCGAAAGCAAACAAATCAGACATCTAAGGAAAAAGGAGCAGGACAGCGAATGCACAAGTAGATGACACGGCAGTCGTACCAGCGTCGCGTGCCCCGGTCCTATGGGACGCAAAAATTCCAATCGTTCTGTTCCTTCCCTCTTCAGCGATAGGCCAGGTCAGGAAAAAATAACGCCTGTCTGAATTTGTTTGCTAAGACGGTGGACAATCTACATGTATGCGCTTCGACCAAAACTCTAGAGCATTGTGGTTGCAGCGCCGGCTTATGTTTTCGCAATCTATTCTTTACTCTGACCAGCCTCGCTTTCTACCACCACGCGGAGAAAAGGATAACGCAGCGTCTAGTTCGTAAATTCTTCTGCGTTTTATGTTATGCTGTTATGCTTAAATGTCTCGGAAAAATTGCAACGTCCCACCAAGGGTATGTCGCCTTCTTACAGGACGTTTTTCGCTGCATGTCTGCATAATGGTATCTGTTGTTTATACCACGCAAAATGTGTTCCCATCAAAATGTTCAGTTTCTATATTTGTTGGGTCTTGATTGACAGAATCTAATGTTGACAGTCAGTCTCCTGTGGCTCATACTCGCTCTCCCCGATAACACGTGATCGCGTTATCGCTGATCGCAACGTGTGTGACAAGCATATCATATTGGTGGTTTAAAGGTCAATTATTCATGTTCTTCAGACATTTATACCCTACGATGCCAATTTTGCTGTATACTAAGAGAACGAGACAGCCAGGAGAACACCGGGACGGAGGCGTCTAGCTAAATAGGTAGACATGGTCAATGTTGCCTGAACTTCGCCAAGAAATGCCCCGCCACGGTAGTCTAGTTGTTATGGTACTCGGCTGCTGATCCGAGGGTTGCGGGATCGAATCCCTCCCGCGGCGGCTGCATTTCAATGGAGGCGAAATGTTGAGGCCCGTGCGCTGTTCGATGGCAGCGCACGTTAAACAACCCCAGGTGGTCAAAAGTTCCGGAGACCTCCACTACGGCGTCTCTCATAATCAGAACTGGTTTTGGGATGTTAAACCCCCCAAATCAATCAATCGCCAAGAAATGCTTTGCATTTAGAATCCTGCTAATGTTTGGGAAGCACAATAACATTGGACTTATGCACTGCAGTACAGTCAGGGCTTCCCAAATTGTGCTATCCAAAAAATTGTTCAAGGTTCCTCCCTGGTTCAAGGTTCAAGGTTCCTTCCTCCCTGGAGCGCTGGTGTGGCTCTCCGTTCCTACCGCTGCGCCTGGCCTCTCCTCAAGGTCACTGCCAAAGTATGAAGGCCCCTATCGAGTTGTTGAACGCGCATCACCTGTCAACTACGTGATTGAACCCGTCGACCCGTCTTCGGACATGCGCCGTCGTGGACGCGACATTGTCAACATCGAGCGCCTCAAGCCGTACTATGATCCACTCATAGTAACGAAATGCTAGGTCGCCGGACGGCTCCCTTTGCATCCCGGGGGTAATTGTAGCGAAAAGTAACGAACCCTATAGTGGGGCAGGCTCTCCAGTGTGATCTAGTGGGTCTGGCCCTAACGCGCATTGCTCGTGCTCGCCGCTCGCTCTCGGGGCTCGTGCCTTCAGCCGTTGGCCCGTGGTCGGGCCTTACGCCAGCCTTCAGTAAACGCCATTACAAAGGCCATTCTTTTCCTCGTAATGGAATACTTATGGACGTAGGGCTAATATTTTGGTAAATGAAGAAGTTCGCTCCGAATTCAGCATATGGAGCCACACTTTGAATCAATGTAATTTTTTAACGTGTTTTGGACATTCAAGCGAGAGGTGGTACGCACCCCCGTGGCCGATGGCCGTGTGAACACGTACATGACGATACACGCTGAATTCGGAATAAAAAGTGAATTAGATGCGCTATTCTTAGCATATAGACAACGCACAAGAGTATCGATGCGTCGTGTCAAGTGGGAGTCTAATTGGCACTCAAAGCTGCGATCACCTGCGTGTAAGATCGATTTCTTTGTGTTCTCTGTGAATCAGTTTGACAAGCACAGCCCTCGTTTCAGTCCTTGCAAGTTGTGGTGCATGCCAAATTGTGAGGTAAGAAAATGACAGAGGACCTTCTTTTTCTCGGCATAAGTAACCCTGCAGATATATGCCGCCGACGCGAGGTCATTAGGGCTACTTGGTTCTTTTAGGAGTGCAGTCTTCAAGAACTTTGCTTTCGTATGATAATACGACAGTGTGTCTTCGTGAGAACTCAAGAGCTTGCTTTCGGCCTGGAGTGATGGACTGGGACTTCAAAGATTGCGGAACCGTAGGCAAGGGCGCACATTAAAGCGCCCGAGTGTTCTGACTTGATCTTAACATTTGTTCTTGGTGTGCAGCTGATTTCGTGCTTCTTGTCCTTGCATTTGCACGGTATTCAGCAGGTAGGCTTTGTCCCTCGGCTGGAAAGATAATTGGCTGTGTCACAAATAATTATATAGTGTAATAGGAAAAGCGGCAACGGTGCTCTGGCGCTCGGGCTAAGGCGGACTGTGCTAAAACAAGGAAAATGGCGGTGTTCAGAATAGAACAGCCGGCCCACAGAACGGATGCTGTGTCTATCTATGTATGTTCATTTTGCAATAGATAGTTTGTGACATAGAACGCCTGTCTTGCCAGTGGCATTTCTTCCAAGCTGTTTTGTAGTCTGCTGCAATATGCAATGAAGACCCAATAAAGTTAAGAAAATAACTATACCAACGTGTTGCTCTGCTTTTATTCCTGGACACGGGAAGCATATTTGTACAAGAAAAACAAACCCATAGGAACTGTATTCGAAATGTACATTCAAAAATACAGTAATTGACTATCGATCACTTTCCTGAGCTACTTACAAATGAAAAAATATCTCCGACTCATCAGAAGCGCTGATTTACCGGCAATCCTTGCATTTTCTAGGTATAACCTTCAGTTTATAGGCATAAAAATTGTTCAGTGTTGTGCTAAATTGGGATTACAATGTTTTTAATTGTTTTCGATATAAATTCCGCAATATACATACTGTCAACTTCAGCCACAATATATATATATATATATATATATATATATATATATATATATATATATATATATATATATATATATATATATATATATATATATATATATATATATATATATATATATTTGTGGATGAAGTCATTTGTCCAGGTAAACAGTACAAATATACTTACAATAATTAAGTAAACATTAATTCTTTAAAATACTGTTCTCTTAGAGCAGAAAATAGGATGGCAGATAAGTGAACACGCTGCCAATGCGAAACAAACCCGAAGCCGCCTTATATTCTAAATATATCTTTTTATTATTATTAGCCTCTTACACTACACACACACTGCGCGCTATAATCACGGAGATTGGAAAAACACAGAAGTGAACGTAAACATAACGTGGCTCATTTTTCCAGGATATACATCAAGGTGATAGTGCCTTACCGAAATGTAGAGAATTTATTCGGCGTAGAAACATCGTTGACATGCCACTCGGAGAGGAGAGAGGCATTGGGCAGAGAAAGAATGACGTAAAAAATAATAATAAACAGAGACGGAAAAAAAGAACAATCGAGCACACAGTTTCCTGATACATGAACAATGGCACGTAATGAAGCATTCTTTGGATTTGGGCGAATGCGCTACAAGAAAAGTGAGTGAGGGTGACAAAGAAGGTAGAAGTAACGACAAGTGTACTTCGCGTCAGAGAGAATTAGTTTTCCTTTCGTCATGTTGAAATATAAAAAGTGACACAAAATGAATATAAGCTATCTGTCCAGGCGAAACCCAGTGCCGAAATGCAGACAATGACCAGAATGATGGCAAAGACCGAAGAAACCTGGTACTAGTGTTGGCGAGACGATTACTCGCAGCTGTGAGCCACAATCGAGTCCATATTGCTGACGCTGACCATCTGGAAGCAAATGAATATCCAGCATCCACCATATCGATATGACGACGGCGGCCAGCGCCTCCACGCTGACGTGAGACCGCTTTAGTGGGAATCATTGCAAGTTTTTCAATTCTTAAATGTATAGCATCCAAGTACACATGCTCGCTCCTGCGTTACGTTCAGGCGTATTTTTATTGTTTGAACTACATATTGTGATATTTTAATGCTGTTGGCCTTGAGTAAGGAAAGAACCTGTATTAATTATGATCGATTTAGACACGTGTTCAGATCTTTTTTATTTTTATTTTTTGAATTTGAAACCGCAAACATCTATCTTTTTCTTTCTTCTTGTCAATGCTCTTCTCTTGCATAGCTCAGCTTTGTCTTATTCGTTTCCATCAGGCATTTATAGGCACGAAAAGATCTACACAAAGACATAGCAGGCAACATCGAAGAATTCTATAGCATCAACGAAAGGGTAGCAGGGCTCGTGATAAAATTAAATAGGAGATACAAACTAAAGCTAGTACAAAGTTACGCACCAACGACCAACCACAGTGACGAGGCTGTAGAACAGTTCTACGAGGATGTAGAAACGGCAATGAACAAGGTACAGACCCAATATACGATTGTTATGGGGGACTTCAACGCGAAAATAGGAAAGAAACTAAAAGGAGAACGTGCCGTCGGTAATTACGGAGAAGGAGATAGGAATACCAGAGGGGACATGCTAGTAGAATTCGCCGAAAGAAACCAACTCCGTGTAACGAATACTTTCTTCAAGAAACGTAGGAACAGGAAATGGACGTGGAAAAGCCCCAACGGAGAAACGAAAAACGAAATAGATTTCATAATGTGCACTGATCTAGGTATAGTACAAGACACAGAAGTGGTTAATAAGATTAGAATTAGTGACCACAGACTAATAAGGGCGAAGATATCCCTCAATCTAAAGCGAACAAGGACAAAGTTAATCACACGGAAACAGGCCAACCTCGATAGCGTCAGGGCGAAAAGAGAAGAATTTAGCATTGCACTTAAAAACAAGTATGAGGCTCTAGGACAGGAAGATAATGAGGATATAGAGAAGATGAACGAAGACATTACTAATCTGATCACCGAAACAGCAATCGAAGTAGGGGGCAAAGCACCAAGACATGTTGTGAGTAAACTCTCGGAGTCTACTAAAAAGCTAATCAAGCAACGCCAACAGATGAGAATAACATATTACACAATTATTAACATGCCTGAAAACCAAACGCGCACACAACGCGCGGTATATTACTCAGCCGTCTACACGAGCAGACCTTTGAGATGTTGCCGAGCCCTGCAGCGGCGAGCATATTCCCTATCAAAATTATTGGAACTTAGATTCAACCTAATTTTTAACTGCTGGGCACATTTGTGGCTTCAGAATGAGTTTTCTCACGTGTCTGTTTCATAATAGCTATGTACGGCTTGTTGAAATACATTTTTCATCCTGAAAACTCTGTAGTAATCACTGCAAACCTTAACCCAGCTGTTTTTAAAAATGAGCATTGTATCGCTTCTACTAAAAGAAAACTCATGCAATGGATTCAGTCGCTCGTGCGAAATGTTTGGTATTGAAATTTTGTGTACAGCGCGTGCTATTTGCTTTGAAATGCGCTCTTTCAATCTGCACACAAATATGCGCCAAACGCTAATGCAGGCCTGTGTAACAGTACCGAATATGATCACCGTATTTTCAATAGATAAATATATCACCAAAACCGAACTCACCGCATTACCAATGCTTCATGAATTTGTTCACGAGAGATGTTCTACTAACCACCTGTTTAAATGCCTGTGTTAGGACGTGACAAACTGTTTGATAGTGTTCTACATGTGTTATGTTGTTTTATTAATGTTTCTTTAATTTTTCATAGTCTTTTTCTATTACTGGTGTACTTTGGTTATAGTATAACTTTAATTTTTATTACGTTGCTGTTTTTTCCTTAGTTGCCTATCTGTATTCTTCATTTCTCTACACATGTACTCCCAGCAGGTCCCCCCGGCAGTTTTTACTTTGGGACCTCCTTCTGTATTATATTAATTTTTTATTTGTACTTGTATTTGTACTTATATTTGAATAAATACATTTGAATACCTAAAGCAATAAGGCAGCCAGCATAGACACAAGGACGTAAGCTTCAGACAAGATAAGTTAATTACGGACACGGTAACAAATATGTCTCGAAACAGCAAGGACGCGGCACCAGCATGAGAAAGCACGTGTGCGACACAGATGGCGCGGAAGGATCGAATGCGGTCAAGGAGAAAGCATGTGGCGTCAAAGGGCAAAACGGGAGGGAAAACACTGATTCCCGCAAGCACCCCACTTAATACAGCACACCATATGAATGAGTCTTCCCTTCGCTGGAGGAGACGATTCAAGGTCCTTTTTATTTGCTTCGGCGCAGGAATGGTAAAGACATAGCAAAGACCTTGCAGATAATAACGCACTTTTGCTTGTAGCTTTGAGCCAGAATTTCTGCCAGCAAATATTGGATGACCACCACCACACGCAGCAGAACCACCGCCAGCAGTTGTCGCGGATGTGGAAGAAAGATGTGGGCGCATTGTCGTTGATGGTCGCTTTGCTCTTTGTCCTCTAATTTTTATTCGTTGGTTTTGCCCGCTCTTTCGAAAGACGTCTCGCCAGCCGCAATTATTGTGGTCTCGAAATAACCCTTTCCGCAGCGTCTGTTCGGCACATTTTCATGCTTTATCTTGCGGAGTTCGTCGCAAAATGAGAAACGTGGGATTACACTTTTCTTGTGCAGTCCAACATTTTGCCCTGCTTCAGGAGGGCTTTATTGATAGGTATAGCGTAGTTGTGTTACAATTTTATTTTACGTGAATAATGCGTACGCGGCATCGTTTGTGGGTGTCATACGCTGTGTATTTTCACTCTGTTTTGTAGGTTATTTAGGCAATACCCCACCGCACATTATACGAGTCACGAATGAAGGTTGCGGAACCCTGTAACAAGTACTGCCTCTATAAACGATGCATCGGAAATGGAACTCATGCGCTGCCGTAATCGCACAACACAAAGTCAAATACCTCTCGCTTCCACAGAACGAATGTTTAATCATGCAATATTTTAAGCACTGGTAACAGTCTGTAAACAGTTTTACTTTATTTACACGAGAAGTGAATTCCCGGAAGAACACAGTTATCAGGGCGCAATATTATACTTCACATTTACTTTAAAAAGAGAGAGTGTGAAAACGTGATCGTAATAACGTAGTGCTGCAACAATTTTAGTTGAATCACTGCCCCAGCACTTCGAGCACCATATTTCTAATAAATAAGGACTTGGAGGGACATCAGGTATCACCAACAAATATCGACGTTATTCTGGAATTTTTTTTTGTTAGTGTGCCATCTGTAAAGACGCAGGTGAATTTATAATTACACTTTGGTAATTCATGAATATTTTGAGAGATGGTATCATGGCTCTTCCTTTGCAGTTTTCAGAGCTGAGCAATTTAGTGAAACCTCATTAGTGTCGCGTTTTTGCTCGCCCAGAATGTAGCCACATAGTTGAATTAGCATACATACATTGAGGCGTAAAGTTCACTCGGTGGAACTGCCGCGAAGCCAGGCAAAAAGAAAAAAAAATACAACAACGACATTTCTTTCTTTAAAATTTTAGCACGAAAGAGAGCCGCGTTTATTTTCACTGTCTTCAAAGGGAGGAGAAAAAACGAAAATGCTGCGTCAGGCATTCTCGAAACCCGGCACCATCAGTCACGCTTTCCCACGGTGTCATGTCCCGCACGCGCGCTGTCTGAAACAGAAAAAAGCTGCGGAATCGGCGCAAAATGCTTCGACCCGCCTCCTTGGTTTAAGTTCAACAAAAATGAACTCTCAAAGAAGCTTGCCACCGGCTTCTATACTTTGTTGGAGGAGGACGACTCAGCTAATGGGCAAGCACACACAGGTTGGTGTTTGGCCGCAGTGACTCGACGATCACCCTAAAACTTGCTACGCAAGGGTTGCAAAGACGTGATTTGAAACACTATAGTACAACGATACCACGAGTAATACCTAGGACAGCCCGTGACCGTTGCCTAACATCAGATAAGAAAACAATTATTTTCGTAGGCGTCCAAGGCGTTTCTGTAGATGACCACGGCAATCACGCATATTTTTAATTGTTTCAGAGGAAGTACACTACCGAGGATTAGCTTGAGATGTTGCTAGGGTTACGAGGCGCTCAAGAAAGTAAGAATTATTTTTCGTAGCCTTGAATAAAGGACGTATATGGTTTCTTCATCCCTCGATCAATACCTGTGCGAAACTGAAACAAAGGTAGCATGATGGCGACAAGATGACAACCGATAGTCATTGGTGTTAACGTAAGGGGGTCACTGCAAACGTAGTGTCAAGCACGTAGTGTTGTTGCTGTGAGATTATGGGATATTACATCGCTTCCTAAGAAAACAGTCCCCAGCGAACTGCGTTGTTGGACGAACTCTGAGTGATGGTGGCACCCTATCGTGGCATCATCATCATCATCATCATCATCATCATCATCATCATCCTATTTTAGGTCCACTGCAGGACGAAGGCCTGCCTCAACGATTTCCAATCCACCCTATCCTGAGCGAGTTGGTTCCACTTTATGCCAGCAAACTTTTTAATTTCATCGCTCCATTTAAGCTTTTGCCTGCCTCTGTTGCGCTTGACCTCTCTTGGTATCCCTCCGTCGCTCTTACTGTCCATCTGTTATCTTTCCTCCTCATGACATGTCCTGCCCAGGTCCACTTCTTTCTTTTAATTGATATAATAATATCGGCTACTCCTGCCTGTTCTCTGATCCATTCCGCTCGTTTTTTATCTCTTAGCGTTACCCCTATCTATTTCCTTTCCATTGCACGTTGCGCGCTCCTTAGTTTCATCTCTAGTCCTTTCGTTACCCTCCGCGTTTCTGCACCGTACGTTAGTACTGGGAGAATGCAGCGATTGAATATTTTTCGCTTGAGTGAGACCTGCAAGTTCCCAGTCATGATTTGGTAATGCCTTCTAACTAAAAGAAAACATTTCGCGTTCATAAGCCTCGAGACTACCGCGATGACAACGCCACCTCCTATACTCACCGCAACAATATGTGATTATTGAGTTACCGCGCGTACAGGATCATGTAAAGCTGTCTCTTAAGGTTGTGGCCTTCCCAGTGCCGCAACAGGGTATGTGGTCATAACAAAAACAACGTCTGATTTCAAGAGCCAAAAATTTGTTTTCTGCGCCTTCAGATCTCTTCTTTATGAAGCATATCACAGTGATGCATATTTATTAATCTTATACGTGTTTTTACAATCTACGAGAGCACAGAAAAGGCGCGTCCGTTGAGGACGCTCGATAAGTGTCTCCCCGGCACGTTGCGTCTCATGTTGCAGTGAACCGACAACAAAAGACCACGATAGTCGTAAAGGCACGAACATCGTAAAGACTAGTGCACGCTGATATGAAGCAGAACGTGGTAAGGACGCACATGAAACGCACCTTGTCCAGTGAGGCAGTCTTCAGGAGCGAACACAAAATTTGCCTGTGTTTTCACGATATCCAGTATTTTGCTTTTTTTTTTTTGGTCCACTTTCTTACTGATCTGACAGAAACAAGATGTGTTTCCATTGTAGAGATTGCTGCAAAGTAATGAACGTGACTGTGTTTCATAAGCAATAAAAACAGTCCGATACTTTGCTTGAAGTTTACTTGCCGGAGTACCTCGCTAGAAAAATTTGTTTTGAAGATGGACCCTGGAGGGTCCATCTTCCACACGTTTGAGAAAGCCATAACAAAAAAAAAAAAAATGAGATGCATGCGTGTGCTCTATCTTCTAAATCGCAGTGTGATTTAAGCTAACACAGCCACTAAACAATGAACAAACGAGAAAGGGAGGCTGCAGTATAAAGACCGCGAGAAATATGTAAAATGATAAAAGACACCAATGTTGCCAAAAATAAGTCCGGATTGTTAATGCAACCTGCGATGGTCGCAGAATTAAAAGGGAGAAAGAGTATTAATAAAAGGAAAACACCACATACATGCCGCGTTTACACCATCTTGCTATTTCGTTTTACGGATAGGTAGTTTATTTGCAGAACCAGAAGGAGTTCTAATATTTTAAGCAGTACAAACAAACGTTGAATTTTTAACATGGCTCTTGAACAGAAGCGAGTAAAATAAATTAAAAAAGGAAATGACCAACGGTAAAAAGGAAAGACATTTCTTTCTCAGCCTTTGAATTTCGATCCGCGCTAATTACGGTTCCTCAGTCCACGGGAGTATTGGAATTGAACTGTCAGGTCAGGCACGCCGAGGGCACACGAACTTTCGAAGTATCAGGAAAAAAAAAAAAAAACATTCACGCAGCCGCATCAGGCAGCAGATTTAAAATGGAAGACCCCTCGCAATTTCACAGTTCACGCGTTGAGGCTCTGATGATGGAGACGGCACGCCAGATTGGAAATGAAACCGGCTGTCGGTTCCCGTATGGTAGAATAAAGCTTTCATAACGCATGAAGAAGCGTCGATTAATGAAGAACCAGTAAACGCTAAACAGAGAATGGCAAGTTGTAATGAAACGTTCATTTTCTCAGAAACAGAGAGAGGCACTATAGTGTGTACAAAAGGACAGCAGTGTAGAAAGAGGGAGAAGTTAGGTACTGTAAAAAATAAAAATGGAAACATACCAATAAAGAAACGACCGTGCGATCGAATTAGCCCGCATTCGAGTGTCAGCGATCGCACGCAGCCTTTTGAGCGTGTAAAATGCTCAGACTACTTATTGGACTGTTGCAGAATGCCACCGAGCTAAGTTGTGCGCGATATGCAGCAAATGATCCCTGCATCTATACACTCAGTTCCTTAATTCTGGCGCTTCCACCTACTGTGTAACGGCGCCTGCTATTGGCTGGGCTAATGAGTTGTGATGTCTGTCTGCGGTATACCTTCGTTTGTGCAGAGGGCCTGTCCACCAATTCATTACAGGCACACTGGCTGTATGGGTTAGCGAACACTACTACGGCCCGCAGACTGCTCAGTAGTGTCGCGTCACGTCAGCGAGTGCCTAGATGATAAACGCAGTTGTGATGGCGAATTGATATTTATGAGCAATGAGATTGCGAGGTCTCAGTGTCTCCATACTTGAAAATGGTATATAAGAAAAAATGTTGAACATCTAGCCGCTTCATTAGCAACGGGGTAAACATAAATTTGATAACGTCTTGGAAGAGTCACTTAAAAATTATATTATCTTGTCTACTAGCAATAACTCTGCCATATTTATTGACAAGCGCACTTCTTCTGGTTTGTTTAGCGCTAGCGCCTTTACCATTTTGTTGTGACGCGCAACGGAAGCCGCGCTTGTCTTGCATGCAGCTTCGGGAATGGTGTCGTCCGCCCCACAAACTTTGCGTATTCGACGCTCACATTAGAGTGCCTTCTCGAACATGAGCGATAGTACCAGAACACGCCGCGACAAATGTATAAAAGTCGACGCATATCATCTCTGGTTAGTTTTTAGCCTCTCCCGACGACTGTTCACGCCGCCATGGTCTTGCTGTGTGATTTACTTTCATTGGCAGGGCATAGCGCACCGAATGAAGTAATGGACGTCAGCGCTTTGGAGCCTATTACTTCCTTCATACTCGTGACCACGTGACGATATTTCGCTCAGTACGGATACGAGATGCTCGCAAATGCAGGTTAGAAAGTCCGTGTACCATAAATGGATACCCTTGATTAACACAATACTACCACTATGTCTTCACATATATTTTCAATAATGTTGGATGGAAAAGAGGTCGGTTGCATTAAAAATGCGCTGGAAGAAAATAGGGCCAGGGACCACGCAGTATCGTAGTTGTCAGACTCCGCTGCACTGCGGCATTTGCTCGGGAGTACTACATTTATTTTTTATTTTCACTGAAAGCCACAGGAAAGAGGGAAGAGGTGAATGCTTCACCCGCAGACGGCCGAATTGAATATGTAAATTAGTCCGCTAAGTGATTTTGTCTCAGACCTTTTACGCTGGGTGGAAGCGGTGAATGCGACGACGACAGACCGACCCTTCGGAAGAGGTCTGATTACACCGGCGTCATTAGCTTTGGAAGCATGACCCCGCTCATAGCCTAGTCTTTGCATTCAGTAGATCACAAGTCATTTAGCCGTATTTTACTCTATTTGTTCAGATCTCGTATCCCGTGGAGAGCTCACAGCTAATTTCAACAAAAGGAAATCCAAATGAGGATGCATACTTCTGCCATCTCGTTCAAAGCGGATAGCGTGCTGGAATTGATGATAAAGAGACAACAAATGGCTAAACGTAAAATGCAAATCAGCTCAAGCGAAAAGTGCTACAGCGAAAGATTGGCTGTGCGATTGTTTTTAAATATCGGATATTGTTGATAAATGTGAACAAAAACGGCGAAATTGTTTTTAAACTTTCATGTGGATTGTAGAGGTTTTGAAGCGATTGCATAATTTCTTCCAATCTGAACACAGGCCATTCCTCGTGACTAAAATATAGGGGACGAAAGGCAGAGAAAAGGATGGGCGAAAAGAGACACAGTTTTGCCACAAGGGCGAAGCATTAAATGCGGTAGCAACGCACGAATTACTGTACAGAGTAACACCAGCATTCATCTTTAGGGGAGGTGCTATTCCACTTCCTCACCGTTCTACCGAATTGCACGATCCTGTCCACCGTTGACCTACAGAGTGCCGAATGCGCAGCTGCACGTTCGAGCCTATGGAGTGTGGATACGCGTTTTTCATTCAGCGCGACTAGCCTTTCGCTTAAGCTTTCGGCCGCGGTTTAGATCTAGGCACCCATACGCCGCAGAAACACCGTCGACGACCCACGCGAGCAGCGCGGTTAGAGCACGGCGCCGTCATGGGAGCTATGTGCAAGCACGGACTTCCTCGGCGGAAGGCAGCTCGCAATTCTGACACGTTTGCAGCTTCAAGCGATGCGTATAAGTGCCTCTTCGCTTGCGTTGCAACAAGAGCCGCGTTTGTAACGACATCCGCTTCTGAGCCGCGTCTCCGCTTGAGTTGAGTTGTAATTTAGCAGTATATTGTTGCCTGATTTCTGTTATGTCATAACTATCTGATCAGGTTGTGGCTGTTTGCGTATTCCTTTTTAATTCACTCAGCTATTTTTTATTCTGTTTATGCCTGATAAAATTTGAACTAGATATGTTGTCCTTTCACTTCGTAAATTGTTGTAGTTGCACTGTACGCTTGCCTATCCCTGCCATTTTGTACGGGGTCGTGGTACTAGTCAAGCCCTTTAACAGGCTTTCTCACCCCGACCCTCAGCATCCCAAATGATGGAATGTTCGAATGAATAAAGTTTCAAAGTTTCAAAGATCCAAGTCGTCTGAGGTGCGCGTCTGGAGACCGAGAGATCGCTAATTCAAGTTCTGGACCAAGCACCCGGTAATTTGATCTGTATACACATACTTGCATGTATACTGGCCGTGGCGGCGACAGCGACGGCGAAAACTCCGTTCAAGTGTTCATTTAATTGTTATCGTAATAAAAAGAAAGGAGACGTGGTTAAGCTAACAATATAAGCGTCTGGTTGGCTGGCAACGTTATGTAGCAATATGGAAATAAATTTGTGGGGGCGGAGCCTGGGTGCAAGCTTCATCATACGGAGCCTAATTGGGCAGGAAGCACTTCGGAATGGGGCAAATGGGACAAGCAGTTATTAAATAGCAAAGAAGTTCACAAAGAACGGAAAGATCCGAAGGAAATAGAGAGCCGAGAGAAGCGGATAAGGAAATGCGCAGAGAATACGAATATGCGCATTTGTGTGTGTCTGACCGAAGCGGTGATCTGGTCGTTGCAGCGTCCCCATTCGATGAGGGACGTACTGTATAGTTCGATCTCCTGTGCCGCCGGGTACTCATTGGCTTTTCCCAAGGGAAGAGGAGTAACCCGAAATGGCGTTCGGCGATGTGGGTAATTTTCTATCCGAACGACGCGGCCTCTACTTTTCAGTCTTTTCGTTCATTCCCATTTATCACAACCCTAATTCAGTGAGCCGTGCTCCCAACTATGGCTACAGAAGCATGTGTGCCTTCGTTACTTCAGCCATGTCTACCTCTCGACATTACTCCGGGTAAATTATACAAAAAAATAATTATCATAACAAACGCTAACGGCGTCCCTAGTTTGCGAACGGCACAAACATAGAAACTACATCATCGCTTTCTCACAAACACCGTGGCTGCAACGGTCACCGCAATTCTACGGTATCATTAGTGTCGTATATCTCGGGCGCAAAGGATCGGCCCTCCACGAGCAACTGCCAGTCCGCCGGAATTCTCTCATGAGAGACGGTCTAAAGCACGCCCCCCCCCCCCCTCCCTCCCCCTTCGCCCGCCCGCCCGCAATCGGACAGCCACCTAATGGCCATAGGTCATATCCGTGCTATTTCCGTGGTTTTCGCGTGGTTTGCGCTTCGTGTACCTACGCGGGAGAAGACACATATCCGTAGTTCTCGTGGGCGTTTCTGTGGTTCTTGCTCTTCTACCAGAGAGGCGTACCACTACTGCGAACCCATTTGTTTGCTCGCGCAGATTGGTTCATTCACCACCTCCGTTTGCCCACTTAACCAAGTAATGGTCGGAACCGGACGGACAAAACAGGAGCAGCGTGTAACCGTCCGCCGTGGGACTCGCGTAAAGGCTCTTCAGCGCATTGCAACGAGCAAACGTGCCCGAGTCCTCCCGCTGCTTTCTCATATATACGTTGGGAGTTCGGTTGAGCAACGACTAGAAATCTGTTTCTTGACAGCTCGCAAACAGAGTGTAGACCAAAACGTGTTTAAGCGTTAGAAAATGCCCGCACAGAAACGCATCAGACGGCAATGCGGCGCCGTTCGTCGTCTCATTACCCCTAGAGATGAGAGCTATATGGGTGAGCTTTGGGTGATTACCGACGAGGCCCTATAGACACGGGCGTGAAGGACTGAGAAAATACGCTGCTATGGAAGAGCTGTGCTTGGTTAAGGTAGCTGTGGATTTTCCGTATTCCTTTGTTGAATAAACCGTACACATGCTTTGAAGGTAGGGAGCGCGAGTCCCAGTATATTCTCAATTCTCAGGGGCGAGGGTGCGCTACGGCACCCATGCCTGTATTCATAGCCCTATACCATGACTTGTTGAATCCGGCTTGGAACTGTCAACTTGCAACATGAATAAGCCAATCTCAACGCATTGTTTGCTAGATATGCTGTGCTGTACTACACTAAAGTTATGAATTAATAATTAATTAATACTAAAGTACTCCTGTACTGTTACGACTAGAGTATGTGAAAAATACTAGCACGAAAGAGGAATACAGAATAAATGAGAAATGTAGTACTATATAACCTTTTACAAGACTTCTACACCGAACAGGTGTATTCACACAAAATTCGAATGTCTGTTACGGACGGAACCAGCGGTGAGGTATCACTAGCATTCGACAAATCGCAGTAAGTTCCTTGTTGAGAGCCTTGTTTCACCCGACGCAGCGTTTTATTTTGCATCGCAAAACGAGATGTCTAAAATGAGACATTTTAGACATCTCGTATTTATTTTTCCCCCCTGAAATTTCTGAGCAACGGAAACACGGCCATAAATGTTATAGTTATTCTACACGATAAAGAAAATTCCTGTTGTGCTGTTTTATGGAATCGAATGAAACTTACGATAGAATTCTTCACAATTTGCAAATTTATGTCGCGTTATATCCGCCTTACGCCTCACCATATTCTATACGAAATATGCCTGCGATTATGTAGAAACAAAATGAATGATGGAAACAAGAATCAGAATCAGAAACAAGTTTACGCTACTGCCCTATCCTTATGTCGTAAGCTGTGCGGCTTAACTAATTCATTATTTGCGGCATGGCAAAAAAAAAAAAAAAAAACTACACTAACATGTTGACACCAAAAACACCTTTTCCAGAGGCTGGCTGAAATGGATGTCGAGATTGCACCAAAGGGGACCCAGGCGGCCCCTCCACGTTGTGCTTGGCGCACTAATGGATTCCATGAGACACGCGGCCCGCTCAGTGCTGCGCAAAACGTTGCCGGTATCCTTGCTACTTCTACGTGAGTCCTCCCTTTCGTGTTCTCACATGCAAACCGCAGCTGCGACGACATATTAGTCTCTCCCTGCCATTTGCTCGCTTTATCACGTACGTGACCGCCAGGGCAGAATTGCAGAAAACACTTCGAACAAAGGATCCGCTTGCACACCAGACATTCTCTCTACAAAGTACCGCACTTCGCGACCGCGTATCCTGTTTGCTCGGTTTACAAGTTGTGCACTTCCGTACTATAGCTGTGGTACGCCGCAGTTGCCCACAAGCCCGTTTCCTTTCGATGAGTTTATTTTCTGAAGCCCATTAGAGGGAGACCTCGGGTTTTGTGTTCTAGGAGGTTTAAAAGGATCTCATGTCGCTTCTCCATGCGAATGAAAGGTGTTATGTTCATTTCTTTCGTAACTGCTGACAGATAGCGCATTACGAAGTTTTGCAAACACGAAAAATACTTCTGTTATACGTGTACAGTGCTAATACCGAGATTTTATGGCGCAGTGCAAGCCGAAGACGCTACGTTCAGCTCTCTCCATCATGTAAGATTTTTCTTCTGTATATAAACCAAAATGTCTCTTTTTTTAAATTTTAGCAACATACTTGATGTTACGCATTACATTATTCATATTTTGATAAATACCTAATTTTCCTAATGGCATGTTTCTGTTTATTAGTTTGGTATGCAGGTCAAAGTAAAGCCTCGCCTTGAGTCTGTCGTCCGGGCCTCCGTCTAGCTGCATACCGAAGCTTCTAACCCCATCATCTACCAAATTTTTTTGGAGAAAATAAGCAACTTGAATTTGAATTCCAAATATTGCTGGAACACGTGTGTTGAGATTCTCTTTGTACAACACAAAGAGGCCCGCCGGAACGTACTAAGCTACGTGTCGTTCGCTCCCATTAATATGGCGGTTACAGCGACAATGCTATACGCAATCGTGCGTAGAAAATGCTAGTACAAAATAATAATAATAGTTGACGGGCTTCTGTATAATAAAACAGCTATGATCATGAGGCATACTACAAGTTATTAAAAGAATAACTTAGTTATAATGGTTTTCGCTTGTACCCTTAAGCGAGTACAGTTGTAACCGTACTCGCTTGTATTGCACTTCTGGCGTAGACATCAAACGTCAGACCGAGTGATCACAGGAAGCATATAGAGGGCTTGATATTGAGAAAACAACAATCGGTAAAGAAACCAAGTTTTGTACTCCGCACGGGCGCTTAAAGTCGGAACTCAACCGGAGTACATTTAACCTGCTATGCTTGCAGCCCATAGTACAACGGCGCTAAAAAAGAAAGGAAGGGGTGGGGGGGGGGGGGGTGCACCCGGACGGCTTAACCTAGTGACAGACCATGCACGCCCCGTGAGACGTGTGAGAAATAAGGCGGACACGTATGTGCGTACTAGAACCACTACACCTACAACAACAACAAAAAAAAAATGTTTACAGTTATTCGGTGAAGAAGAGCTCTGTTGCAGAACCTCAAGGGCCATTTTTCAAATGATGTGGGAGAAAAGCCGCACTACGAGTCCATGGACAGCAGCATTCCATATTCACGCTCGATCAACTTTGTCAGGCGAGTTGACTTGTAGCCCTGAACGATGGGCTCAGACCATCGAGGGAGACGATAAGAGAGATGGAGTGACGTACGACGTCACTTCACCGTCGCCGTCTCTCAAGGAATCTGACTTGCCGTCTGAGCCCGTAATGGGCGGTTGAACAAGGAACAGGATTCACGACAGCGATATCGAGAGAAAGGACGTCACGACAGACGCGTCAGGAGAGCCACCATTTTGTCTAGAGCCCGCCGCCGTTTATTGAACAGCGTGACGGTACCTGCTGCCGCACTGTTCTCGCGGTAATTTTTTGTATAGGGTTAGAAATGTCACCACTTTGACACACGACATTTCTTGATTACCGTAAGAGATACATGTGGTTAATAAGATACTTACCATTAAAGGTGCTATTGCCGCCGATGGGTGATTGATAACGCAGATGCAACGAAAGGGTGTGTGTTGAAAGAAGGATTAGTAGGAAAACCAGATTAGAGGGTACAGGCTTTAGAAAAGTGAACACTTGTTTTTTTTTAAAAGTAGCAAATGGTCCACAGGGGAAGGAGCGACGATGAAGAACAGTAGATATAGAATTAGAGAAAAAGCAAAATAGTTTTAATGCTTGCGTGAGCTTGCTAATTCTTGGGGTTAATAAAGGGGAAAAATCGTTCGTACGAGATACACTGCGTCGTGATTTTCAATAAAGTCGCGAGTCCCAAGGAATGTTGCCGGTAAGTTATGGCTACATGCCTTTGCTAGACAGGAAGATTAACTCCCAGCGGCTGCAACGCTGGCCCAAACAACTCCTTGTCTTCGTAAACATCATAAATAACGTTTTCCATTCGACAAGCTCGTCCAGAGACGTCCAATATAGTGCGGAGAACCAGAAATCCGGGAGAAAAAAATAATGGTTTTATCGCTTCTTTGCCGTTACCTTAGAAAGGAGAACGCTGTCGTTTGTTACTGTAGACACGCACGAACAAAGTGGTAAAGCATATAAAGAGAGAGCAGGTCTCAGCGATCTGTATGGTTCCAAAAAATTGTGGTTCGGTTAAGGAAAGGACGCCATTTTCTGCATCCTTTGCTGGAAACATGACTCAGCATCCATGGGGAAGAAAAGAAACGAAACAGTGGAAAGAAGAAAAGAAAAAGGCCGTGGTGGTGGGCTCGGTAAATTTCGGCAACATGACGTTTCTCACTGCTTCAATACGCATTCGACAAGCCGATTCCGAAATATTTCGGCGAAATATTCAGTGCACATTTAACAACGCCCGTTTTAAATCTCAGCTTTCTTGCGCTCCCGAAACGACTATGCGACACTACCGGCCGGCGTGGTACTATTTGGTGACGTTGAGTTAAGATACTTTTAAGTTCAAAGGCACAGTGAACTCGCGTTTGCTCTAAAGGAATCGATTTACTTGAAAGCTAGAAAGGAAGAAAATACTTGGAAACCATGCGGTGCCGCCATTCGGAAGAAAAGTGGCAGCGCGGTTTGTTTTCCCATGGCCTCCGAGGGCGCGCCAATCTCGGAGCTATGACGGCTACTAAGATGACGTCATCTGCAGAGTTGAGGGGAACGCGCGCAGTGAAACCGAAACCGCGTTTTTTATCGCTCTAAATCAATGCGCACGGTGCAACGGAACAATGCATATTGTTCATTGGAGGGTCAGGATCCCGAATACGCACTTAGTACAAAATGTTCAGAAAACGTTTCACGACCCCTTTAACATAGAAAACGTTTCACGACCCCTTTAACATGCGCCCACATCGCACAGTAGAGGAGCCTCTAGGAATTTCGCCTTCATCGAAAATGCGATCGCTATGGTGGGTTTTGTACCGGCGTACATTGGGTGTACAATCAATTACCACAACTGCAAGACGACCGCGGCGGACAGTTGTCCTAAGCCTCATTTACTACGACGGCAGCATGCACATTGTAGGTTATAATGGTCACTCGTCGCATTTTTAATAGCGGAGATATAGAAGGTCGATCCTGCGCTGCCTGTGTGGTATCCGTCTGTCCGCCGGTCTGACGCAGGAGGAAAAAGCAGACCCGCTTTTTCCCTCTGCTCAGTAACGACGGCCGCATTAGACCTATTCTTCTCCCTATGACATGATAGGCATTATGCGTAGGCCAATGTGAGAATAAGTTCAGCAAGGGTTAGGCCGAAGCTGCGGGTACGATTCCTGCAGCCGTGGGATGGATTTCCGTTGCGCGAAATGCAACGAAAGAAAGAAAGAAAGAAAGAAAGAAAGAAAGAAAGAAAGAAAGAAAGAAAGAAAGAAAGAAAGAAAGAAAGAAATGCATAAGTGCATAACTGGCCTCACTTACTGCCACTAGATCATAATAATGAACTCTGTTATGACAAAAACAACTGATCTTCCATGAGATTAATAACTTGAGGTGCATGAGTGCATAATTGGCATCACTTACTGCCACTAGATAACAATAGTGAACTGTGTTGTGACCAAAACAACTGATCTGTCATGAGATCAATAACTTGAGATCCTTGACAGTCACCTACGCAGGTCCATCGGTTTTCACGGCATGAAACTGCCTTGATTTTTGTTGTTGTTGTTGTTGTTGTTGTTGAGAACAGCAACCATGCCCAACCACGTGAGGGCAGCAAAAGCTGACATTTACACAACATAGCAGGTGGGGTGGTGGGTGCGGTTGACGATATCTACAGGAGACTAAATGTTTTCCAAAAAATATTTCAGGTACTATCGGATCAATAACATATATAGCTTCTGTGAAATCGGATAAACAAAATTTGTTTAGATAGGTAATGCGCCACTTTATTGATATTTGTGGTGTATGCAACGTCCCTAGCATACGGTATAGTGAAGCAGTAAGCTTTACTATACCGTATGCGTGGGACTTTGTGTACATCACGGCGTAAAAAGCAGTAAGCTTCACAATAGCAAACTAACTGGCGAGTTGGTTGAACATACGTCACAAAGAGCAGCTTACACTATCCGAGTGAATATTTAGCGCGATCTTGATTTAGGAACACAAGGACTAAAAGACGCCATTCTTTACGTTCAGTTGCCGATTACCACTTGGTCACGTCATGGTCGCCACTGCCACACATTTTTTTTTTTTTTTGTAAAATGTGAAGGTGCGGGCACTTCATGTCGACGATAGCGTTGATGTAGCCTCACCGACACGAAAAAACTTCACTAGTGACGAGGAGCTTTACCGTAATACCCATTTTTATATTAAGACGCTCCTGCTAGTAAAACCAGAACCTAGATGGAGTTACGGTAAGTTATAATTACGAGTCGCAAGTAATCCAACGCGAAGTACGCCCTAAAGGTAATTCCTTCCATGACAGCCCTAATCGCACGTTAAAACACTGCCGTGCATTTCCTTAACCCTCAACTCCCAATGTCTCAGACTCCTTAGCACGTGTAGTGCTCGCCTTCTCTCTTTCCGCTCTTTCTATATTCCCCATTCCCTTACCCCCAGCGAAGGGTAGCAAACCGGACGCTCGTTTGCTTAACCTCCCTGCTTTTCCTTTTCTTTGTCTTCTCTCTCTCTTTCAACTAGAAGAGGCGGCACGAAGGAACGGCCCAGCCTGACTATAAATTGCATGCAATAAGATCCCGCAACCATCCTACCACACCGTTGGGCCTAACGGACGTCCTGTGGCTGAAATGGACGGAGCAGCGAAGGACTCTCGAAGTGTGTGGTTATATAGACGCCCGATTACTCCCTGCGCGCCACACAGAAGGAGAGTGCTGCCGTAGCGAAAGGGAGCTTCCGTCGCTGTTGGCTATTCCCATTTGTACCGGACCACGCCCGCTTCCCATTACCGTGCACTTCCCCGGCCGTACACCTGGGCGGTGAGGTGCTACAGAGAGACCGCCAGCCGAGATTCATCACTGGCAATCGGGCCAAATGGGTTCCTCGATATTTTCTGCTTCCGTTCACCGAAAAAAAAAAAAGAAAAGAAAAGCACGTAGGTGTCTGGGTCTTCACGCGCCATGGTATGTCCTCCGGCAACGATTGGTCCGCATCCGACGACCTAGGAGTACCGGTGATGTTCCGCAATTGCTGCATCTGGTAAGATTTCGCCTGATACAGAAGAATATTGGTCTGATGACAGACTACTATATGTTTGTTTATTTATGTTAGATTTATGTTTTGCTTTCTTTCTCTGCTTTCTTGTCTAACCCCTTTGAACGACAGATGAAAGCTGGCGTTGAAATCTTCCGTTTCTTTAGGTCTTCTTGTTCAGGTGGAAAGAGGAAACTGTGGACATTAGTAGTGTGCAACATGCTTGACGCATTCAGAATTCTCGGAGTTTTTGTGAGTTTCACTCGCGTTACCGGGGCAGAAAGGATTTGTGAATATCTGAACAAACGGATGAAACAAACGCAATATCCCACGAGATTTCGGAATTCATTCCATGTTGCTCAAGACCCGATCCCTCAGATCTGTGATATACTTTTCAACGTCAACTGCTATTAGGGTCTAGATAAAATGTTTCTGCGAGCTTCCAATATGGCTGGGTTTAAAAGTTTCGATACAGCTTGTCCTTCGCTGCACCAGAAATTCGCTTAGACAGCAGGTTTACAGTAGGCGTACGGACGAGCTGCAGTGTCCATGTGAGGAAGTTTTGTTGGGTAATTTCCGTCCACAGTTGCAGGAAAGCATTACATGTTAATATTTCCCCAAGAAGCCGCCACTGAGATCTAGGAGAAAGAAACACAATGAGCTTGTAAGGAAGCAAGACAGAAAATAGGAGAGGGGGAAAGTCAGGCAGGTTAAGCAGCTTAGGACAACAGGTCCACTATCCTAACATTGAGAAAATGGGACGGGAAAGATTGGAAGTTAGAAAGTAAAGAGGGAGAGAGAAAAAGTGGTAGTACATAGCATGTCATTACAGTGTGTCGCCCTTTGTGTGGTATGCGATGGCGGTCGCATTTTCGATCGAGGCGAAAACGCCTGAGGCCTGTGTACAGTGCGCTGTCGGTGCACGTTAAAGAACCCCAGGTGGCCGAAGTTTCCGGAGACCTTATCTGCTTTTCTCTCCTTTCTATCTCTTTCAGTACCTTTCAAGTATTCCCCCACAGACACTTAGCTGTGTTACCGACATTGACTGCAGAAATGAGCGGTCTTTCGTTATCCTTAACCTAACCACAATCATCATCATCATCATCATCGTCGTCATCATCATCACCATCTCAACAGCACAGCCGCTTGTCTAAATCTCTTGTTTTCAATAAGATACAGCAAGGCAAAGAGCTCCGTAAGAAGTAAAAAAAAAAAGCAGAACCCATGCATTGTAGGAATCGGCATCATGCCAAGTTATCAGCAGTAAAATCGCCTATGCCAAAGTGTTTGACATTCAGCCAAGTATTACGAGTAGGATAAAGGTACTTGTGCAAATTAAGTGGTGCGCTCAACGTCGGTTTAAATTCACGCCAGCTGCATCATGGCGACAAGAAAGTGTTTCACGGCAAGATATATAACGTCGACAGTTACGTTAGACGTTAGATCGTACATAAGATATAGATATATGGATATGTCTGTATTCTAGAAAAAGAAAATGAACGGACCCATGTTCTATTCCAACCAACCTAGGGCGTGGTAGGTCGCCTTCGGTCTTTACAAGAAATTTGCCTGTGTCTATCAGTTTGTTATGTGTACATTTAATTTTCAAGATAAAAAGAAAAAAAACGCTCTATCGTTTTGTATAACGCACGCAGAGTGCGTTTTGATAAAATTTTCAATGCCTAGTTTAACGAGCAAGCGGGCGGGCGGAGGAATAGATAGATAGATAGATAGATAGATAGATAGATAGATAGATAGATAGATAGATAGATAGATAGATAGATAGATAGATAGATAGATAGATAGATAGATAGATAGATAGATAGATACGGTCTAAGTGTTTACAAACGTTATCAAAGGGACTGCGAGGCAGCACAGTATTTGAGTTTAGAAGGACAGTGCGGATACCTGCAATCTGCTGCCTGAAACGCAGCTTTCCGGTTAGGCTCCTGTAATCGCTTTACTCAGCGGCAACAGGAAAAACTTCCTGTGCAGCGAAGAGAGCTTTTTAAAAAAATAATAACGTACGTTTGCTGCTACTCGGTTTGCGTTGAAGCCACCTGTCTGAAAGCCGAAAGTTTTCCAGCCGAGCCGGTCTTCCTCTGTTCGACCAAAGAGTTCCAGCCACTAGCTCTAGCTGAAAAGGCTTTCAAAAGCAGTAGGATGAGTGCGCTGTAGAAGCTATACTTACGCGGATTTCTCCTTTCTTTTTCTAATGTCGATGTATACTTTACGGCTTATTTTTCTTTAAATCTTTGCTATGAAATAGAGTCGGTGTAGATGACAGAAATCGATAGCAAGAACGAATAATGTTCGTAGGAGAAGCCCTTCAATGAATTTCTTTCTAGTCTTCTGCGCTAATCGAAGCTATGGCAGCAATTTCATAACATTCCTTTTTATTTCCCAGATTCTACATTTGAAAACTATGTGCCTCTTTTTAGGAAAATAAACTACGAGAACTTTAAGGTACTGAGAGAGTGTTTGAATGATAACTTTCTGACGTTAACAACATCGCAAAAAAATCTGACTAGCCCAACGCCACACAGCAGCCTCAAGAGGCCAAGGTGTATGTCAGCGTGTTTTTTGTTGATCAACACTTAGATCGCTTACATGTGTATGTGTAGGTTTATTCCTATAAAGTCATTTCCACTCTGCTGCCCTCTGCGCTTTTTTTTTTTTAGATATTTCAAGGGCGATGCTGGTTTGTTTACTCCGGCTGCTCCTCTTCCCATGAAACGCGTATATATAACTAGAGGCACTACAATCTTCTAATAGAAAATTGTATTGCCCCACCCAACCAGTGTCCACGCGAATGTTCATATAAAGTATACACAGGATTCGAACCAAGTATGCAAGGACGTACAGGAGATGGGTAGAGCGCCGGCTGATAACTGCCACCTAGGACGACCCAGCCTCTGCCTACTGTTTCTGAAGGAAGAAATAGATCGACGGAACGAAGATAACACAAAAAAAAACGAAAGAAGGAAAATAGACAACTTATACGGACACAGACGGAACACGTAAATTGGGAAGTCGGAAAAATATCCACGAAGGGGCAGCAAGGTCAGTTCTATGTGGGAAAATGAGCAGGTATGGTAGGCATTGTCACGCCGAACGTACACAATGAACACAGAAGGTCGCTATCAGGTGGGACGCCGTCCAATCTATCCTTGCACTGCCAGGTCTGTAGCTGCATGCCCGAGTTAGACAAAACCGAGATCCTGTACAGGCATAAGATCGAAGATACGCGTTTATTGGTTGAGGCCTGGCATATCAGTATTAGTGGACGTGCATGCGTGAGTCAGCCGTCGATTAGCTTAAACAGAGAGGAGATAGAAAGCCTTAGGAGTTGTCTATCGCGAAGACCGGCACGTGTAACCGATTGACAGGTGGCGCTACCATTCCGAGCATGCGCAGATAAGCTGTGTCTTCTTTCTTTTTTTTTTCGCCTCTGTGCTGTGCATCAGTTGTTAGTCGGCGTTCGTGTTGTTCACTGCTCTCCTTGTGTCCGTGTCCTGCACGCCTCTTCTTTTGATTATGGACTGTTACCAACTCGCTCAACTTTCTGTCCTTTTGAGACACAATCGGAAACAGGTAACTGTATTACAAGGACAAAACTAGCACACATGTCATGCACTTATAAGGCAGCACTTGATATTTGACAAGTGTCCATAATAGGGAAATAGTGACAGAGAAGAGGCTGGCGTTATTTCTGCCTAGAAGCGTGTCTGGTATCAACAAAGAAATGCTGGTGGGAGAGAAGGAAGGAAGGAGAAACGGAGTGAAGGAGACGGAGGGAGGAATTCTTGACACAATAAACCGCTTTAAATGATGTATAAGCGTTGTTGCAATTCCGAGGGGATCTCCCGCCTAAATTGGCTTGGCTTGCTAAAATACCGAAGCCAAGTGGTCGAGACATTTCGCTGGAGGCTCCCTCAAGGGGTAACACCGATTTCGAAACAGATTCGACCGAACCACTCTGGAGAATCGTAGCAAGGAACACGTTCTTGGCATTCCTCTACAAAGCTTCTCATCAGTTCTCCGTAGGTGGCAGCCACGCTATAGGTTTGCGGCCCCGACCCAGCTCTACGACGATAGCCTGGTGGTATTGCGTTTGTTACTCTTTCTAGGCCGGTGGAGGTCTGTGAAGCTTCAAAAAAACAGAAAGAACAGCAGACGAAGGGACGATGATACGTATAAAAAGACATTCAACAGCCGTCCGTGTCTTTGAAGACGCAGGCCATGTACTTACGAAGCAACCATAACTCATGAGGTTTCCGTTCTAGAGCACTCATTTAGCTTTGAGAGAAAGCAGTAGTGAAAGGCTGCTGATATATTTCGAAGGGCTAGCTTCCTGTCCTTTTATCGTTTGCTCAAAAGAAAGAGACAGAGAAGTAAATGAAAGTAGCCAGGGAAGTTAGTCAGAAATAAATCTTCTGTCTTGCTACCCTGCGTTGGGGGAAGGGAAAAGGAAAATAAAGATGGAAATAGTAGAGGTAAAAAAAGGCGCGCAAAAGAAAGGAAGAGAAAACTAACTCAAAGCTCCGTAGAATCTGATATATGTCAATCTAAGAGGGTGATTTTTAGCTAATAAACCAGCGAAGAATATAGCGGAGCGCGACCACTTTCACACCAGTGGAAGGAAGAATCCACGCCATGGACAACACCTTACGTCCCTCAACAAGCCCGGGCAAGCGCTGCTACTTTTGTTGTGCGCGTGCGAGACACACGGAAAGCCACGTTGTTGCGAAGACATTGGCCTAGAGCTTCTTGATGAGGCGCAACACATGATAAGAAGGGCCCATGTGACTTTCTTGTGGTTCGAGTTAATTAAAGAAAAGATTACTTTGCAGGATATTTTTCAGACCATTTCCCTTAACTTCTTCTGCATCTGTGATATTCACTTTGTGTGTGCGTGGAGGGGGGGGGGGGGGAGCAATATCCGGTACTATAAAAAGCAGCAACACCTCCTTAACAACATAGACAAGGCTTGACACCGAGAAAGTTACAGGGCTGTATCCTGCCGCACAAATTGCATCAATCTCACAAAAATACTGCTATACTGCAAAATACTGCGATACTGCAATACTGCTATACCGAAAAAATACTGCTATGCTCAAAAACAACAAAGGAAAAACGAAAATAATAGACGATATATCATATTATCATGACGGGACCTTAATTGTTGGTTAGGCTGCCTCGCTGTCGCATCCAGTGTGATATCATTAGTCCTCCGTACGGTTACGCGCATTGGTTCTTAAAACCGTCCCTGACAAAGATGCAAACGGTTAGTACCACTTTGTTTAGCAGCTAGAGATGTAGACAATACGTACAGAAACAGTTAGCGCATTGCCTAGAAGCGACCGAGAGGCAATGGTATCAAAAGTTGGAATGAACAGCTCTCACGTAGGACAGTGGGAAGCAGACACTAGACGCACTCCAGCTTCCACTCGTGTTTCAGCGTGTTTTCGAAAATATAGAAAAGCGGGATAGTTCGCACACGTTTAAATGCAAAAAAAAAAAAGGAAGCATCACACCACAGATGAAGGAAAAGTACGAGATGCTTCCGTTGTTATTCCTTCGCGGTGTCCGCGCTGTTCAGGCTGCTTTTCTTTTTTTTTTCAAGTTTTAATGTGCTCGCTTTTCCCCGAGCCTCACTGCCCACGCTCTCACAGACAGCTGCGCCGGCAGTACCTGCAAACTTGTTGTCAGAAACTGCCGCAAAGCTTTCTGCCAGATACGACAAAAAAACGTGTCTTTGAAAAGGAGAAGCTGCTGAGGTAGCTTCATTCTTCAATGCTCCACACTTTTTGTCTGCTGCCTTACTTATTCAATTTTTTTATTTGGGTAGGTTGCTGCTAGGTGCCGGAAGCGCTCGGCAACATCCGGTTCTTTCAACGCAAAACCGTTACGCACGGATATTCCTCTGACGCGCGCTCGTTAGGCGCAAGCTCCGAGCTGCGGCATTTTTACAACGAAGACCGACCGCTTTTCTCAAAAGACTCCTCGCAGTTTCGGGTAGCAGTGCACAACGTAGCAGCGTTCTTTTTAATGTTCCATTAGTTCTGCCGTCGACTGGAATGGCTGGCTGCAGTGCCGCACAAGCCTGGTCTGGCATTCAAACGCCAAGAATGTTGAACGAATTCGGGTATGCACAGTGCTTGAGAGAGTGAAATAGGTTTGACTATAGCAAAATGTCACTGTGCAGAAAGAACTCTCAAGCCGCCACATGACAGATGACACTAAGGGAATAAAATTCTATTGCACATGTTTAACCATGTAAGGTGAATTAGAATAATCTTTGTCCTGCCCTTACATCCTTGCATTTACTTTCGCCATTAAACTTCGAAATATACTATTGCCTCTGAAGGCTACGTCTCAATAAAAATTAACCACTGTTAGACATAATCGCATGAATTACTCCCTCGTATGAGCAATAATTTTCACAAAATATGCATAAGTGTTTCGTAACTTAATAATTATGTTGGCTTTATATATAAACAAGTGTTCTGCCAAGTATGAATCCTTAAAGCGACCCTGCAAGATTTTTCGAACATAGCCAGCACCCGGGGCTGATCAGTCGTGGAGGTTTGTGCGCACACGTGAGCAAAATATTACACCAATTCAATTTCAAAGTTCAAGCACAGCTGGAAAGAGGACGCTCTACTTTCCATAGATGATGTCACGCGAGGCACCGACTAAGTAACTTTTCTCTTTGCTCTTTAAGAAAGGTACACGCATGTTCTTTATTTCTTGAATTCAAAACGAACAAATAAGGCGTAGGAGGTGGTATTTTTGCGATCATGAGATCGTTGACTGCTATCTGCGCTTCAGGGGATTTAGTCAATGCGTCATGTGACGATGCTTCATAGAAATGGACCTGATACAGTTCGTTGGTCTTTACATAATACGTCTAATGCAGTGCAATTTTGGATATCCCTCTATTACCCTTAAAGTGATGAGCTTTCCCTTTTCTCAAACGGACTTTCGTTATAATAAACTTCAAACGACAGGGGCGAGAATAATTTTCAAATTATTTACCGACGTATAAAAGCCCGAAGGTCTCCTCCTTTGGTGGTCTAAGGAGGCGGACTTTATCTGACCGCCCGGAGAGTTTTATCCGCGGCCAAAATGTATATATCTTGGAAAAGAGTGTAAGGAAAATGGCACCTATGTTCGTGAAAAGTGACAGCGCCCTCCGATCGGTCTCTCAGTCACGCATCACGCACGATGTTTATCTAGGAAAAACCACGGCCCAAAAACGTTGCCGCTGAAGGCCCCCGAGTATTTATTTTAAGCGCTCAGAAAAAATGACAGCAGAAAAACTACATCAGTATCGCTTTTTTTTTTAACAGAAGAAGTTGACGGATCTCTACCCCCGGGATTATATATGGTTTAGAGTTGGTAGAGGCAAACCTTTTCGGAGACGCCGAGGGGTCCCGAAAAAAAAAAAATCTTGTGGCTTAGCCCAAACGTTGTTTCCGGCTATTTCCTATTCCGACGCCATGGGCGTTGCTACGACTGTCATTGTTACATACGAGGCACGGGCTAGCCTTCGAGAAATTTCTGGCTCTGCTTACTAGGCGAAAACAGCTGTGCCTTTGGGAAGACGCCAGACTTGTCATTCCCTCGTGCCCTGCACTTGCTTCAACGCACGACAACGTTGTCAAACGGGGAAGCAACCGTGCCTGGGGTGGACATTGTTCGATTGGTTGCAGTCGAGCAGCTGTCGCAAAGCAACGGCTGTTCGACTACAACGCGTCAACACTGCACACGTACTCGCGCGAAACAGCACGGAATAACAACCGCGGTGTCAGGTGCAGGACTACAGAGCTGAAAAGTATTTGCACGGCTAGAAGCGTGTCAGCGATCAATGGCAAAAACGAGCGCCATGGTGAGCAAGTGCGACCGCAAAGCCATGCATATATGAATGTTGGAGGTTAGGATCTGCTACTTTGTCACGTTCTGTTCTTGCTTTCTTCAAAGGCTCGCTCACGCTCTTACACTTGGAAAGCGCTGATCGCATTTTCAGTGACATTCAACTTTTTAAAATATTTGTATTATTCAGCAGAAGAACTAACGCATGACATTGCATTTTCATATATTTATATCTTTTTACTACATTTTTTCTAGATAAGTAAACGGCAGCCGTTCACAGGAAATAGCGATAACAACTCGTCTATTTATTTCTATTTCATTAAAGAAAACCACCAAACAGTGCGAAATGTACATGATCAATTGCGCAGACAACCAGCCTTTTGAACAGCATTGCGCGAGAGTTAGAAGCACACACACACGCACACACATATTAAGGAAGTCTTGTAAGGAATTTCCAGGGACACTGCAATTGGGACAGTATGAAAACAGAAGAGAGAGAGAGAGATGATGGGCGGAAGGCAGGGAGGTTAACCGGAAAGAAAATATCCAGTTTGCTACCCTGCACTGGGGAAGGGGGAAAGGGAGGAAATGACACGTTTCGTATGGCAGAAATCACACGGTAGTTATTACACCACCATATGCAGACAGTAATAGAAACATAGACAAATTTGCGCTATCTATCTATCTATCTATCTATCTATCTATCTATCTATCTATCTATCTATCTATCTATCTATCTATCTATCTATCTATCTATCTATCTATCTATCTATCTATCTATCTATCTTGGTCTCGGTGCTCCCCTGGTCATTTGGTTCACCTTGTATAAGCCAAAATTTGAATGGTAGGGCACGAACGTATTACGAACGTGAATGATTGATCTTTACATCGTTAACATGACATACTCCTCATGTACGTCACGATTAATGATACTGCGCCCCGCCACGGTGGTCTAGTGGTTATGGCACTCGGCTGCAGATCCGAAGGTCGCGGGATCGAATCCCGGCCGCGGCGGCTGCATTTCGATGGAGGCGAAATGTTGAGGCCCGTGTGCTGTGCGATGTCAGTGCACGTTAAAGAACCTCAGGTGGTCGAAATGTCCGGAGCCCTCCACTACGGCGTCTCTCATAATCAGAACTGGTTTTGGGACGTTAAACCCCACAAATCAATTAATGATACTGCCATAACGTGTAGCTCTAACCCGCAATGCTCGGCCCGCGGTATGCGAGTATGCGCCACTGGAGTCTGAATCTTATACAGCCCATGTCGATCACATTCCAAGTATCATTTAACATATCATTGTAGCACAAACAAGAAAGGCATACAGTTTGCCGTATCTGCGATTGACGTGGAGACATAACAAACTTAGGCACACATGAACACGCTGTAGCCTCCGAAGGCATACAGTTAAGATACCAAGCGGTAGATGGCTATGGAACCTGGACCCCCGACTGGCGAAGCAAGGCCGCTGCCACTTGGCTATTTCGTCGCCTCCCACACGGTACAGATAAATAAATCAACCCAATGCACCAGCAGTTGTGATGAGGGCACTTCTGGTGTAAGCTTAGCGTTATCATAGCCATGTAATAAACAAAACACACGTTCCCTCTGTTACTAGACATGCTCTGGTCCAGGTTTGTCCAACCCCGTATGAATATACTGCAACGAACAACGCTTATGATACACACATCAGCGCTCCGTAACGTGAAGATCTCTTCGACAAAAGAGACACCTGTGCACTAACTTGAATGCCTACGTTTATTAACCACACATGGTCGCTGCAGACGAAGTTCTTGGATAGCACACGTGAAGCAGACAATCACTCTTAAACTTTGCGCAAATAAGTTTATCTTATTCGTAACACTTGGATGAAGGCTAAAGAATTTGTCATGAGTAATTTCCTAGCTACTGTTTCGCATGACACCGATTTCCGCAATAAGTGGGATCTGTAGGATTTTTTTTATCTTTTCCTAAATCAAGAAGCAACAATTTCTGCTGTTGTCATAGACAGAGGTATGTACATTAATATAATCATTTGTATACGGTGCTTAATTTATTCTATTTTCCCTGTATCTAATTTGCATCTATTCTGCAATCACTAGCGAAGGAACATGCCACCTCTACTGAGCAAAAATATGTTGGGTGTCCAGCGGTATGGAGATGATGGGTGTCAGGCCAGCAAACTGACCTTAGAGGAGTGGCCACCCTTTTACGATGTCAGCGATCGTAAAACTCGCGCTCTTTCATTCGCACTTCCTTCACACTTTCATTCGCCGCGCTTGAGCAGCTTTGGCAATGGCACTTTCGTTGACGGGAAGCTATGACATGTGTTCGCTGAAGTACCACGGGCAAGCTGTAACTACTCGACCTCGAGATCGTTGCGACTGAGGTAGTACATAACACCAGGATCGTGTAGTAATAGCTTCGACGTTAAACAATCTTGTGGTGTTGTAGGACTTCGTGAGCTGCTGGTCCGTATCAAACGACACCACGAATGACACGGCAGAATTTGAACTCCGTGATGTGAAAGGTTAACTTACGGAGAACTGCTATCTTTTTGATCGCTATATATGTCATTTATTGGCACTGAATGAGAAGGACAGCTAAACATCGATGTTTGTCGTGTCCACTTTTGTGTCCGAGTACCATACGTGAGACAGCTTTTGTGACACGCCGAATGATGAGATACGCACAGCGTGAAAATGACAAGATGCTACAAAATCTCTCTTGTGGAGTTGCTGAAAACGCGAGACAGTTAGTGAAACAAACAAAGGTAGGATACCAGAAGAAATTGAACGCAGTCAAACTGGATAGTGCGAGTTGACTACACCAACTTAAAAAACAAAACAAAAAAACATGATTAACTATGAGTGAATGGCGTTGTTCGCAAGCTCTACAAAATCAATTTCGGCTGCCTGAAATTAATTATCTTTCTTTTCTTCTGGTCAATATCGAAGTCGGCGAATTTTCACGAAAACAAACCAACGTCTGAGTGGAAGTGGAATGAGTCGAAAGCGAAATGACATTGCGTTCATGAATTCACAATGAGCTCGTGCGAAATCCACGCAGTGCGGAGAAAACCAGCGACGCTCTTTCAGAATGCCGCAAAGAAGGTATCATTAGTAACAATGTGTATGCAAATCAGTCCATTAAGCGATTTTCTCTTTCGCAAAGAAGCAGGCTGAACCCTAGAAAATAGGTTGATTACGGAGACGCCGTTACCTCACCGAACACAACCCCAATTAAGTGCACTGCTGCCATTCATTCGTACGCTGATGTTTCTAGCGGATCTTCCGGCTCTGGATAGAAAAAAAAAAGGCCTGTTCTGTCGGAGAGACAAAAAAAAAAACAAGAAGAAAGAAAGAGAGACTGCCATATAACATCTCCATAGCTCGCAGTCGTTAAGCTCGAACTATTCGTCAGTATTCAAAACGTACTTCGGCAACTCAATCCTGTGCTTTTGGCACTACGACACGTGACTTCGCTGTTGTATCATAGTTCGCGAAATATTTGGTGATGTCCGTTCATGTTAATCTTTTTTTAATTGATTATGTCCATTCTAAACGATGCCACGAAACAATCATGTTAGAGGAAGAAAGCTGCCGTCCCCACACGTGGGCACTAGCTTCTCTTTAAAGACATTTCCATATTTAAATTAAGGGAGACAGCGTAGTGCTAAGGCCTGCGCTAATGCTAACGACATTCAAGACGTCAAGTCAGTTAGCGAACGCTGCTTGAATAAAGCGCACGATAAAAATGACGGCAATAACTAAAGGAAACCATTTTGCGTGCATTAAGGACGGAAGTCGGCTTAAAGCAAGAAAGCACTGAACACGTCACGAACAGCTCTCTCTGAGTTGAGCCGGCAAAGTTTACCGAGAGGAATAAATGCATAGTTCAATGACTTTTTAAATCTGTTAATTTATACGACAAGCAAAAGAACAGGGGAGTTGTAAACAACACAGGTTGCTTTATTTTCTTCTTCCTTTTTTTTTTTTACAGCTCAAGTTAAAGCAAAAATAAGCCTCTTCCACTGCAGTGAAAGCTGTACGAAGTAGGGAGCAGTGGTTTGTCTGTGTTTTCCTTGTTTTTCAGTTGTGTTTATCGTCGGTGTCTTCGAAATGTTTTCGCTTAATTTGATCAAATTCTGCAATTATTTATCCTGCTTATGTGTCATTTATTTTATTATACTATTCTAATTTATCTTAACCAGTCTTAATCTGAATCCGTTTCGTTTATTTTTAACGATTATTGATCGGTTTAATATTTTAATATTAATTTTTAATATTAAGTTTAATATTTTAACGATTATTGATCGGTTTAGCTTCCCTTGCAGCGGCGTAGTGATTGGCCTGTGTTTCCCTCGTATTTCTCACGAGTTGATCGCCAGAGTCCTGGATTCGTTTTTTGGTTAATTTGGTCTCACTATGCGATTAATTACCCTTAATGTGTATCTCTTACATTATTACACAAATTTGGTTTATTTTAACCATTCTTAATCTGAATCCATACAAACCGGTTTTGACCAGTTCTCTGGCATGTGTTGGCATGTTTTGTCCCATTATTTTGCGTGAGCATGACATGAGTGAACGGCGACAGCACGGGCCACTAAAGTATTCTTTTAAAGGATTTGCAGAGAACACCATGGCAAAACTTTTACAGTCAAACAGCATGAACCGGTGTGCGCCCACATGTCGCGACTCCGGAAAGTAACAGCGTCGCCTTCGTTTCAGCTTAGCGACAATTATGCAAATGCACTCGCATCACCCCTGGCCATTTCCACAGTTAAAAAAAAAAAAAGCAAGTCCATTCTGAAGGTATCGTCCTCGTGATTAGCATAAGAGTGCTTCGTGCCTTCCAGATGCTTGCTTAGCGATGTCGCAAAGCCCCAAGGAGGGCGCCGGAACACGTAGCTGTGTAAGTGGGCCTGAGCATCAAAGGAAGCTATACGCAAGAAAATAATGAGTGATGGCAATTCTAATGGACAGGGCCGACTATGTACGTTTAACTTCTTTGCAGGAAAGTTTAATAGATTACCTCTTGGCTTTACACACTTCGTCAGGTAGGCATCCGGTCGTAAAAACCAGAGCTAAACCTTAACGAAAAAGAACGAGGCAAATAAGCGGGGTAACTCATGGTCTTATGTTGAAAATGCGGCTCGATGGATCTCTTCCGTCTGTATTCTGTAAATGAGTACCATACGCAAACTCCGATGAAAAACTATGATAATTCTCATCCGCTCGTCCGCCGACGCAAGAGAAGTGAACGCAATAGAAGTCAAATTCATTTATTTTACCAAGTCCTTTCTGCGCTACTGACACTACTCAGCTTTTTAGAGTCAGTAACAGATAACTAAGATGACCGTAAAACTGTATGAAGATTCGTTTGCCCTTCGTTTTCTTCGATCATGCTAAAGAAAAGCAATGCTCTTGAAGAAGTATAGTACCAGCTTGGTAAGGGGCTGCGCTTTGAAGACAAAAAAGAGGCCTTTTCCGCCTGTCCGCGGTGGGGCCTTCTGAACAATTCAATGCGAGACCTCACGTCTCCGCAATGATGCGACAAGAAAAGATCTGCAGCCAGAGAATTACAACTTCGAAGAAACGTGCTCCCGCGAGTCTTCAACCTTTAACATTTCTAATTTCCCATACTGTCCTTTCACGTTTCACGCGAACTCACTTTGCCTGCAAAGACGTCGTGTTTGCGTCCCGTGCCATTTCCGTGATGCTTTTTGTGCTAAGGCCTCCCCCTCCGCTTCGTCCAGCTTACACTCCGTTTCATGAGCCTTTCTCCGTTTGCATCCATCCAGACAGCTTTCAAACATCCCTTGCCCTCGTTCTCCCTTCCTCTCCAGCTTCCTCTCAAAGATGGCTGCCTGCAATGACTCCCTCTTTGTTGTCGGCACTTGTTAGCTGGGACACGTTTCCCCTCTTTGCCACGACAGCATCCAGGCCGTAATCAAGAGCATCGCCAGCCGTGCCGGTCTGTTTCCCCCGGTGGGCTTCCTCCACCACATGCGCTCTACCCCTGGCCTACTGTCCGTTTCGCTCTCTCAGATTTCTTTTCTTTTCTTCTTTTTTCTGACTTTGCCCCTCCTCTGGCCCGGGTCACTAATATTGCAGCACAGTGACCTGGCATCATGCCCTTTGTTTTGGGGTCGATGTAGCTATAGCATTCTGCTCCAAGATCGACTACGACTGCTTTGAGAACTGTGGTGAACGTTCGGCAATTCGTTTTGGGGTCGATGTAGCTATAGCATTCTGCTCCAAGATCGACTACGACTTCTTTGAGAACTGTGGTGAACGTTCGGCAATTCGTTTCATATCGTATATCATTCTGTTAAAAGGTCAGTTTGCTTCGCATACCACGAGTTAAAACGGCTCTTTAATATTTGCTTACGTGGAGCTGAAAATACGGTCACTGGCCGCACTTCAGTGGTGAATGTTCTGTGCGTGGTGTAGCATAAATCACACCAAGTGTTCGCACATACGAGTTGGTGTTAACCTATTATGAGAAATACTAAGCGAGTTGGATATTTCGTGCTCACATCAGCGACATTCCCTTTTCAATATTCTCTTCGTCTCCGCTTATGAGGAAGACTTCAATACGGAGAAAAAAAAATCGATGTGGCAGAACGGTAAAAAAGAGTGAGCACATAAAAAATTCTCGCCCTTTTGGGGAAAAATGACAAACAGCCGACATCAGTGCACACGCTGAGATCTTTCCTACAAACGCCTTAAGGCGACACAAATGGACTAATGTCTACGCAGCTCTTTTCATTTGTTTAGCACTCCGAGTAAGAGCGACAGCTTATGCTCTTCTATTACGATAGAAGAGCCTTATACCAGGAAAAAAAATGTTCAATAACTTAGTGCATATAGCTTGAGGGCGCTTGACATGAGACAAATATTTGTTACTCCCTAAAAGGGTTTGCGGAGACATTTACTTCCGTAATGTGAGAATCTATATTTTTTTAGAGTGAGTCAGAGGCAGGGAAGTAGCACTGCATACAGCAAAACGCATGTAGTTTTACGACAACTGTCGTATGAAAGCAATCGGTCAATAACAAACACATCACCGAGTTTCGTGTAAAACAATGTCGTCACTAGCACTTTCACCTTTAAGATAATGACGGCGGGGTTTCGCAGCATAATTTCTCACAGTCTTGTACGGAGAGGTAAATGTGGTTGATACGCGAAACTTATTGTGCCACCTATACACGTTTGGAGAATACAATATGCCTAATCTGATACATCACGTGACGTGACGCCAAAGTATAAATAAAATTCCTGTCCTTTTGAAATTCCAGAATGTCTCGAATTATGTCATAATATTGCATAGCTGGACATTAACTCACCTGTAAAGATAACGGAAAGTAGTTATGGTCCGGACCCACGTGTGAGTTAGTGTACCAAGTGGGCTCACCTGCAAGAAAGAAAAAAAAAAAGGAGAAACAATTATTGCACGACTTTGTCATACTTGCAAAGGACAGCGTAACTTTCTTTTGTAACTAAAGTAGTTAAAATATTCGAGCGATTATTGGTCGTTGCTCAATAATCGATGGAGCATTGTGCAAGAGGGCGCAATAAAATCAGCACAATTTCAAACATGAAAAACGACATCCAGTGCCAAGCAATAAAAGCAAAAAATTGACACTAATAACCCCAACTATAAACAGTGCTCGATTAAAACATAATTTTTATGGACAAGCCTTTTTTACAAAAAATTCCTGGAAGTCTTTAGTTACCGCTTAAGGATCGTAAGGGCGATAGCCAAGAACAGAGGCAGTCAAACCCGGAACGTAGCGGTAGGAGCCTGGAAGCCATTGCATGGAGTAGAATGTATCCGAACCCATCCCATCGGTTTGTGAGCTTAAATGTTTTTACTGAGCCATTTTTGTTTTTGCTCAGTCATGCCTGTTTTTGCTCAGTTTGACTAGGGCTTCTACGACGGTTTCTTGGTGGTTGCTTAGGTTAGTATCCGCATAGTAATCCACATCACCGTTTTTTTGTGTGTTAATCCTTTTTCGCCTAGTCATTGTTTCATTCCTGAATCACGGTAATTATTGAGCCATTACTATATTTTACTATCATTATCATCAGCATTATTAACCCTACCTGTACCCTTTACGGTCATTAATTCTCAATTCTCTGCCACTTTTAGCTTTCCTAAATATTTTTCTGATTTGCGATGCTCATTATCAGATTTGGTTTACTATCATGATCGTGCATTACTGTTCGCATTCTTCAAGCAACTACCTATCGATATATGTACAATGGTATACATATCACACATGAAAACAAAGCAGATAGTGCATCGGGGCATCATCGTCATCGTCATCACTGTCGTCGTAGTCGTCAGCCTATTTTATGTTCACTGCAGGACGCATTGCTTCCAACAACCTCTATCCTATCACAATCCCTCAAAATTCACAATTCTCCTGTGCCTTGTTGCAAGACAGCTAGCGCAGACACTTTAGCGCGCTTTATCCTTCTCAATCTTTGCGTGAAGCTGCAATATCACAAGATTCTATAGAACAGTGAAAATTTCAAGCAAGAAAGGCTGTTGGGGCCATAGAGTTTCTAAAAGTTACCTAGAGGGCAATGTGGCACCACCGTCCTTGCGCGTTTCTTAACCGGCTCTGTGCCGAGGTGGGAATTATGGTATATGTGTCGGCGAGGCTTGTGTTGTCTGTAGTCGAGCGAGGCTTTGATTGATACGCGGATACGGCTGCACAAATAAAGCTTCCCTAAAACAAAACCTTTATAAATGGGTCTCAGTTACACATACTGCATCTTACAATAAAATTTTCCTCACCTACAGGACCTAATCAAACGGCGTAAACAAGAAGCAGACGACAGACGGACACGAAGTGAGCGTTGACGTTTTCGCCTGTCTTCCAACCTTAGCGGCGGTTTTTTACATTGTGTGAAATAGTACACACAAACATAAATTCTCAGATATGAAAAACATGTCCTTGTGGTTTATACTAAGAAAAAAAAATGCTCATTACGTGTTCTTTGAGTGCAAATTTAACCACAACGATGAACGAAACGGTTCCAAGCGAGACGCGTCTGCGAGGCGTCCGACCTCTTCGTGAACGATGCCAGTGCGAATCTGACACATCCCAGCATTCGCACGCATGCAACAGTGTCTCAGCATCAGTTTTACTTCTAGGTAATGGTAAGAAATTCTACAGTGGAGACAACTTGTTACCGTCCTTGGCGTAATCAGCGTCGTTAGGGTTTCATGTGAGGCTACGACAACCATTGAAGAGCTATCGCTTACGCACGAAGGCTGCCTCTCTAACCTTATGAACAAGACAGCTCGTTTTTCACTGCGTAGGCACTCAATGCTGCGGCTGCATGAGTAATTACCCGTACCGTGCCACCATACCCGTACAGACGCCGTCCTTGACAAGCGGCCGCCGATCGATGAAGAGTCGATGCACGGTCTTGACCTGCTGTAGCCTTTGGCTTTGTTATCACTGAGCGTCTGTTTGTCGCTTCACTGTCACCGTCTGCTCTGAGGCGACAGACGTCAACAAAGGACAGCGGCTGTATTGGTTTCTTGGAAGGCCGTCGTATAACTCGTGGTTGGTCAGCCACAACGGCACAAAGGCATACAATGCATATGAGACAACACAAAGCTACGCGTGTGTTGTCGCACTTTGTGTTCTCTGAGGAGAAAGCAATAAATTAGACAAAGGGCCGGGGACGCTAGCCAGTGCTGAAACCAACTTTGTACTGGGGAAAGACGGAAAAGAGAATGCTTCTTTTCTTTTGTGCCTTCTATGTCTGCGTAGTGACGCCCAGAACCCGAAATCGCGAGGAAGAGCACGTACACGTAACACGTGACATGTATAACGGCGACGAGGATATACTTGCCAGAGACACAAATAAAATAAACAAACGACAGAAAGGTAAAGGAAAGACGGGGAAGTTAACTAGAAGCAAACGGACTTTAGTAGTCAACCCTAGCACTGATTTTGGGCGGAATGGTTGTTTAGCGAGCTTCTTTTAGGGGCGAAGCTCCTTAAGGTTTGGGTCTGTCCGTCCGTTGTAGCGCGTTACCAACTAGGAACGGACTACTACTTCGATGCACGCGCTACCAGCTCGCAAAGAAGGAGAACGCGCCCTCACCCGCGAGAGACAAGCTTGACGCAGGCAGCGTCTTCTAGCGAGTTTTTTGATTGAAAAATACCGACTGCTCGCGCTGGAGAACCGTTCACACACACACACACACACACACACACACACACACACACACACACACACACACACACACACACACACATATATATATATATATATATATATATATATATATATATATGCACGGGATCTTGACTTGCAATGAAGTGCCGGTAAGAGATTTCACTTGTGCGTAGTTGAACCATAAGGATTCGCAGCGTGCGCGTTAACTAAATTAATCCGGAACTCGGCACGATCTATGATGAACCTCCGGAGCTTCGCCCACTCATCATCATTCACTCCGTCGATATGCTGTGGATTTTTTTTTCCCTGCTGACACGCACGAATACAAACAGGTGGTAGAGGACACACGAAACGATTGAATGAATTGTTGACGGATGGAGAGAGAGAGAGAGAAGCAAAGGAAGAGGAAAGGCAGGGAAGTTAGCCAGACTAGCGTCCGGTTTGCTATCCCGCACTGCTATCCGGCGCTACCCGGCACTGCTATCCTGTTTGCTACCCGACGCTTTGTAGCGTCGCAGAAGCGCAATCCGACATTTCGTTGTTTAAACCGCGATTTAGCTGGCCCCGAGATTAGCCGCAGATGGTTGCAGAAACGTCTTTTCAGCTACATTAGTCTGTTAGAAACGTGATGCTAGCTCTGGTGGGCAACTTTGTGTTGGTATTATGTCTAAAAGCGGATAGAATCTGATGTATTTCAGGAATTAGAACTGTTAAGTTTCTTTTTCTGTAAAAGCTGTTTAAAAGCGCTCTGGATGTCAAGAAGTCGCACCTCGTGATACTGCAAATGAGTTCTGCTGTTACAGCCTATTATCTATAAGATTTATAGCCACTACTCTACAAGCATGCTGTGAATATTTAAAAAAAATTGACGGCAGATCCACGAGATGAATGATGATGAGATTGGGCGAAGCTCCTGGAAGTAATCATCGGTTAAACCGTGAAATTTCTTCCGTTAATTCGCCCGATAAAATTGACGTGAAACGATTGACAAACCTGTATCGCGATATGGTTTTGAATATAAAACCATTGCTTTAGAAAACACCTGGCGTCTTTCGTTAAGCAGCTGGCGTCTTTTCGTTTTGCTTTAGAAACATCTGGCGTCTTTTCGTTTTGCTTTTAGAAAACATCTGGCGTCTTTCGTTGGTTTATTTCATCAATCAACGGCGTTTTGAACAAAATTTTTGTTTAATCACGCACAGGAGAAATCTCCCCAGGCACTACCTTGGAGGTAAACAATGGCTGCTAATGGGAATGAGAGACAGAAGAAGTCGGCTTTTAGCTAACACTTACACTTCTACTTCTACTAACGTTTCCTACTGGAACTTGCCAATGGCTGCTAATGGGGAATGAGAGACAGAAGAATTCGGCTTTTAGTTAACGCGCACGCTGCGAATTTTTTATTGTTCAACAACGCACAGGAGAAATCTCCCACCGGCACCACCTTGGAGGTCAAAGCGTAAGACTGGTTACGCACTACGACTACGACGAGGGACGAACGGGTGCCGCTTTAAGGAGCTTCGCCCCTAAAAAGAACGCCTGAGAAATTTCCAAGTTCAGTGACGTGTGGATTGCCTAACAAAAACGGCTTGTCTGTCCGTCTATTGAATTAGGATTGTATCTTTTTGAACATTGTTTATTGAAAGTTCAGTGTGAACGAGTATTGAAATATAAACATCAGTGTTGTTCTCACGTTAGCGCTTCAAGTACCGAACCAAACATGAATGAGTAACAACATGTTTTAGCCTTATACTGATCACAAGACATTTAAAGTATGAGCTGCCGTCAAGCCCTGTGCATTCCGAACCACAGAAGTTACATCACTACACAACGGCAGTCCTAACACACACACACACACACACACACACACACACACACACACACACACACACACACACACACACACACACACACACACCTATATTTGCTTAACCACGCTGTCACAGCACACCCCTCCCTTTCATTAAATGTTGCAACATTCGCCAACGTGCACGTAGCCATTGTGTACTCTGCTCCGTTCCAGCCTGGGAACACATTCAACCTACAATTCCATTAGAGGAGATCATGCCTTACAAATAGCCGATGTGGTGAGGGTGCAGTCCATTGTACCTTTGACGAAAGCGCTGTACTAAATGAAGTCTTCATCAATGCGTTTAGACCCTCAGTGCGTCGCGGAGCACGCCTGCTAAATATCTGAGGATGGTTAACGCGCAGAACACTAGTTAAATGAGATTGTGATCCCACCACTACTGAATTCAGTAAGGGTGGTTCAATAGCGCAGGCACCGTTACTGAGTGTACTGGAAATCGACTCTCCGCCACGTTATGACGCACTTCAATATTACCACGCAGCACATTTGGTAAACATCTCCGATTCTGCGGGCTGAGGCACAGACTGAGTAAACGTTTACTGTTCCGAGAGCCGAAGGCGTAATGAGGTAGAATATTGTTGAGAAGGAGATGCGCGCTTTCGGTTAACGTAGGTGATATCTGCAGCTCACAACAGAGCCGACGTGCATAGTTTGGGTGTATTTTACGTACCGTTTCTACAATTAACTCGTACGAGCCATCGAAGCATTCACATTCTTCAAGCATGAATTCGGCCTTGATTGATGTTTGAACGCTTGTGTGTGTGAACTTGAGCACATGTTGTTTCTTGCTAGTTTCCACTTGCCATGTGTCCGTATTTGTTAGCATTTTACGAATATTATTATTTTACGAATTATCTCAAAGAAAGAAGAAATGCATAGGCGGGAAGGAACAAAGCATAAACGCTATACAACGGCAATTATTGTGAGTAAGATTAACAATCTAAAACGGGTTTCTATTAATTCAGCGTTGGTCAGTGGCTAGCGAGAACACTGATTTGTTTCTTCCTTCATCTGCACCTGCAATTCGCTGCTTCATTACTTTGTGAGAGCGGTGAATATGCGTATTATACTACAAGGCTTTGAAAGGCAGAGCACCTCATCGCTTAGAGGGATGAGGCAAGAGGGAAAAGAATTCTAGGAAAGGTTATTCTTATCCACACTCCTTTAAGATGACTTGTTCATTTGTGTTTCATGGCGAGCCCCTCGGACAGTGAGCAAAAAGTGTTATTATTCTTTGATACGTAAATATGCACGCAGAAGGACATCGAAGGCAATAGAAAGAGCAAGCAGACAACTGCCACCGAGAAGGCCACAACGCCTGCTTATTCTTTTGGGAGAAGAAACTAATAGAGGAAAGGAAGAGGGGAAAGAAAGGCGAATGAAAAAAAGAAAGCAAAACCGTAAGAATGTACAGACAAAACACAACAAAAACAAAATAGGCTTACAAACGAGACGACAGACCAGTAGCTTGCAGAAACGTTAGCAGCAAGAAGTTAGCCAAGCGACCGTGTTTCTGACATATATGATGTATGACTACAGCGGTGATGTTCCGTCTTGTCGCTTCGGTTGACTGGCCGTAAACCGCATTGTTCCTCTTTGGGCTTCAGTGTTCTGTTTTCGCGGCTCACTGTTGTCTCGTACTCGTGGAGAGAGTTACCCTACTGTTCCAGTGTTCAAAAACTGCCCCCCATCTGCACTGTTTAAAACCATCTATGCGATTACGGTTAAATCCTGATATATATTTATGTTATTTGCAACAAAAGACGGTACAACATGGGGCAGACGAAGAGAACCGAAGCGATAGCGGAAAAAGAAAGAAAGAGGTTTTCATATGTGATCACAGCCACAACCTATCACCATGCAATATGTGCAACCTGTAGCCTCTGCGGTGGTACGTTGCTTATGCTGCTCTGGTGCAGACGCGAAAAACGCTTGTTCGATCCTGGCCACGAAAGCCGCATTTTCGATAGGGGCGGAAATGCTAGAGACTCTTGTACTGTGCGTTGTCGGCGCACGTTAAAGAACCCCTGGCGTTTCACTTTTCCTGCGGAAGCATTCGTTTCTCATAACCATATCGTGGTGATGAGGCGTAAAACTACAGAAATATTGTATTAGTAAATTGTGCTGCGAACGCTGGAAGCCCAGAAAATTACATTTCACTAATTTATTGTTTAGTTTAACAGTTTGTTGTGTCGTGTTAGTAAAAACGTTACAGAAAAGTAGCGTCATTATCTCGAGAGGAACAAGTCATCTGAAAGTAATTATTCTGCAGAAATGCTGCAAACGCGAAAGTGCGACAGTACCTAAAAAAAAAAAGTAATGTGAAATTGTCAAGTAACACACCAGCCGTCAAAAAAAAAAAAGAAAAGAAATTCTTAGCGATGATAATGCCGCTCGTTGCGGGACTTATTTGTCGTTTTTTAATAACAACTAGTGATAAATTGTCGACGCATTTCATTGTCTTCTGTGCACAGTAAACTTAAACGAACATCACAAGCAGATTCGGGCGTAGCAAAACAGCAATACAGATGATGAATGGAACAAGTGCAGGAGCACTTATTCTCATCTATTAAGTAAATATACAGCTCGAGCGAAGGAGTTACCGAGACGTTACTTTCACTATTGTATGCGCCAACAAAAGCACGACTTGTATAAGTTTACCGCAAGGCCTGCTATTTTTCAACGTCTGCATTTTTAAATAAGGTTTCGCCCAAGTTCCTAGGATCACGTGACGGCACTTTTCATCCACGGCCCTGGTAACCTGATATAGCTATGTACAGATTTTTCGATAATAACCTGACCAGCATTTTCTGAAATATATGTCCTGTCGTTTAGATTACAACCACATTGTCGCAAAGGCTAATTGCGAACATATTGCGAAGCAATATTTTTATATAGACACAACATGAACAACTCGAGAACGCAGCAAGAGGACAGCGGACATTTGACAACGCGGCTGCTAAAAGACGCTAATGCATCCAACATTTCAGATGGTATCTGCCCCAGTTATACATGAAACACCGTCATCCCAGGGTCTGTTTAAGATTACACGGTTCATCGCTGGCTAAATTTTCTCATATTTTTTTTCTCCTTGACTATTGTGCATAGCTATAATTATTCATAATATAACTGCAGCGACCTCATTCGCTGCTCATTTCGCCACGATGACTTAAAGTACACCCAGATTATCATTTTCTTTGCTGCTATACTAACATTAATTAAACCTTTTAAAACAGTGGCGGCACGTCACTGAACACATAACTACATAACGAATCTTTAACAGAGAACATGCTCAAAAGGTTGACTTGGCCATTGCAAGTCAAACATACCACGCTACGATTAAAGATTCGACTCTTGCTTTTCTCCTATTGTTTATGTGCCTCGGTTTATAGCTCAATGAGAGCAGGTCAAGTGATAATCAGAAAAAAATAAAAAGTTCAGTGATTGTGCGGTAAGTAGAAGAGTTAATTAAGGCGCATTCCGCGAGTGCCGGAGCTTGAGAATGCCCGTACAATCACTGGCTATGATCTTCCGCGCTGTGCAAATTACTCGAATAGTTGCGTGGGCCCTTAAGTGCGGGGCTGCCGAAAGCGGCCAGCGATAGTGACCTGCCAGCTGTTTGATTACCCGTCTCGTCATTAAATTAGCAAAAAAATTAAACTAGTGCTAGGAAATTCTTCTTATTTATTGATCTTAAATAACGGCGGACTTTTCCAATGATGCCACTCAAGCGTGCATACAATATACTGGTGATGGTGCCGTGCGCTCAAGGTGCCGAAAAATCAACTGGCCTTGACCAAGAACATGCTCGAAAAAAGGAATCTGTGGTATAGCCACATCAACAGGATTTCTAAACGCCCAGCCGGCTCTGAGCACAACCTGTTCTTCCCCCAGGATAGTAAAAAAGAAGAATAGATTCCCTTAATGCAAAAGACACTGCAGAGGATCAACTATAACGTCTAATTTGAAGTGCTGTACGTACACAATGCGTATACATGTAATTTCCTAGGTTACAGATGACTGCCAGTCGCAGGACTTCACCTTCGTGCTGCCTACGCAACAGCGCGCGCGCGCGCCCCGCCGATATCTCAAAACCATAAGTGAACTTAATTCACTTATGGACATAGTAATTTACATTGAACCACGCAATAAAAGCCATTAATGCAGCACTGGTTCATTGGCGTACTTTTAGATATACCCGATACAGCGAATCGTTCCTGTGATACGCAGCGATTGCTACAAGGTAAGCTTATAACTCGAAGCTTCAAACGGTGCTTTACTCTGCGCGCTGTGGGCTACGTAGCCTTCCAATGTCTCGGATCTACGTATGGGAAGACCTGCTGAAATATATCCAGGCACCTTCAAACATAGGTGTACGACAGTCAGGAACACGACACAGCAATAGAGCAGCACTGTCTGTCATCACTAAACATGCATCGTCTCAAATTTCTTTTTAAGAAATGAAAGCTTGCGAACACAAAGGCGGTACAGTTCACGTTAATAACATGCGGCCCACACAAAGGAAGCACGCTAATTATCGGTGATGAGGCGCAATCTCCTTCAGGCTCGGCAAATTAGTGCGGCTGGACGGCTTTCATTTCATTGTTCAGTCCTTAAAGTCACGTTCTTTCTCTGTGCCTTGCATTCAAATCCAAGCATTGAGAGTTTTCTGTTTATTCGCACAGGCCGCTATGATCGCCGTTTTATATAGCAACCTACACCATGGCGCCTGCGCATAATGTCTGCAGTTTGTGTTCCTTTTGTTTCTTATTTGTTTACGCATATGAAGCACAGTGTGTTTAATCTCGCCGGAATTAACTAGCATTGCAAACATCTGATCAAAACAGCGTGCACCAAAAAGAACATTCCGGAAGTTTACTGGTAATATTGAAGCGTTTTCATTTAACTGAGACTTTAACATTAGCTTTTATGTTATGTAATACAGACTGTCTAATATTCGAAGGAACTAAGGACCACCCCGCTATGGCAAACAGTCAAGGCTGTTCTGGACTTCTTGGAGCTAGCCCTTGCTGAATACACTAGAGTTCAGTACCGTAGAATTGCCTGAAACCTGTAAGCGGCGTGACAATTAACACAATGAAACTGCTTAATGCAAAGTGGACGAAGAAAGGCAAGTCATTATCATTCGCGAAATGCTTCAAGATAAAGAAAATCGAAAATGATGGAGTGCAGTACAACGAAAAATAATTCATTGCAATAATTCGTTATCTTGATATTCCAGCGTTTGTTCACAGACGGCCGCTGAAATTACGACCACCGGGCTCAACATTTTGCCTCCATCAAAATGCAGCTGCCGCAGCCGGGATTCAACCCCGCGACCTTCTTATGAGCAGCCGAGTGCTATAGCCACTAGACTACCGTGGCGGAGCTGACGAGGATGACAAGGAACTTCTCTTGCACGATTCCTCAAAAAGAGACGGAAAGGCAACTTTATCGAAATAAACACCATGCTTTGTTAGCATTGTTACTGCAGGTGGAGGCCCGTTCCTGGACCTCGACGACGGCTAGAGACTGTGAGAGATAAACTTAAAGAAGAGATGTCTTCATGGTGCACTAGTCACGTACCTTTAATCTAGGCCGAATTATACGCCGATTTCCTCTAGCTGATCGCACCAGGTTACCGGGGAAGTAATCAACCAATAAGGTTTTCACCACCGCAGGTTCTCGTGTAAATTTACCTTGTAAAACGTCCCTCATCATTCGCAAAATCATTGTTTCAGCCCCATCATTCGCAAAATCAGCCCCATCATTCGCGAAATAGTGTTTGATGCCTAAGCATCAAACCTTGTGATCTCCTAGCCCTCTGGGTCTGAAACAAATGGTACAGTTATCGCTGAGGAATCGTATTGATGTCGCCTTAGACTCTCTGGCGTGGGCAAATTTTCTTTCTTCGACTTTGAAGCTAACCCTCTCCGAACTTGCTTGATCACTCTGCGTCACTACAGACGTGATGAGAAGTACTTGCATAAGAAATGACCCTACAACCAAGGCTTCCACAGGGGGACCCGCCTTCATCCTCCCAAAGAGAACCCTGTCATCAAAACATCTTTTTTTTTTCGTGAAATAGTTCTCATCACTTCAAACTCGCGTCCTTCACCCAATTTTTTTGCATTCTGTAGTTTTCTACAGATAATAATACTTCTGGTCCCGTATTCGCGAGGCCCTGTTTCCCTAGAATCGTTCATGAAAGAAATTCAACCAACCCTGGCCTTGGACCCATCATTAATAGAGGTTCCCGTTTGACGACAAACATCGCTTTCAAGAGGAGAGTTTTGTGAAATAAGGCTCTATTTTGTGAATATTTACATTATACTGATCATGTACCCAGCGCAACTTCGTCCATGTCTTGGTTGCCGAACCACTGTACGCGTCCACCGTGCAACGCAAGTACTCTCGTCTTTAAAATGCAATCTAGACGCGATGTCCCGCAGAGGGGGCCTTTCTAAAGCATCGTAGCGTACGCAGAAGCGACGTGTCGTCTCTGCCACTGGTTGCATAGTGCGCCGCAACGCCGAGCTCGCTAGGAACCAAGCCCGTACAACGCCGTTCTCGCCCGGAAAACTGACGTGATCTGAATTTGAAAACTGCCGTGACAGAATGTTATTTTCCTAGAAGAGAGCATCCGCAGCACGGGCGCAATTGCGAACGTGTCACCAATGCTTCGCAAACCCAATGGAATGCAGAGTGGTGAAAGGAAGCAAGCAAGCAAGCAACGTGACATGTAACGCCTGCTGCTCATGTGGTTCTATGTACCGTAAATCCACAGGCAGGGCGCGATTTCTATAGGGCTGGTTTTCGAGAACGCGGGCGGCGGGAGAGGAGAATTTGTGATGTGGAAACACTTTCTTCTGGCTGTTTTCTCATGTAAGCTGCGGCAAGGTTCTTGCTGCAGAAACGCACGCATGTCAGTGTGTTCGATGTGTATATGAATAGGATGGGAAAACTGGACTAAAGCGCGAATTAGCCTCCTGCCGATGGCTGCCGCTGCGACCGCACGTGTAGAGAGACGATAACCCTTTTAGCGGCATCGTAACTGTATAGGTATTTAGGCGCAATGTATATTTGAAAAAGTGAAGCCATTTTCTTTTACTTCTACTCGGGAAAACACGTCACTGATTAAACTGCGTGGTTAACGAAAAGACCTGCTCCTTCATTAGAAATCCGCTGGGTGCAATAGTTAACATGATTACTGAACAGCTTGAATGAGAGGCGTAACTCCTTTCTGCACGTTGGCTAATTTTTTCGGCGTCACAGAACTTCCCGCCTGCATCCGTGTGATATGTTTGACTTGTAAGGAGGCCTAATTTGAGCAATTTTTCTCGGAAGTTTGTATGGGAACAGTGCCCGTTCTTTCTAACATCTGTGTGTCCGTGTTGAAATCTCCGCACTGCTTGCGTTTGGAAACAGTAATTACAGCCTAATTCAACTGCATACTCTTCCGAAATGCATAATAAAAGAGAATACTAACATATCTTGTATATCAGTGACAGAACTGCGTTTAGTGTTTACTTAATGATGTGATATGGCGACTCCCTTTTTCTTATGCCTGCATTGTAATCCCCCCTTTTCTTTCTTTCATCAGCTTTTTTTTTCGGGGGGGGGGGGGAGGGGAGGGAGGGAAGGTGTAATCACGTCTCCAATATTTTTCATAGTAGGTTATGCTCACTTAGTCACACGCGTCTATGCTACGCTTTGTAATAGGGTGTTAGGGCCCCTCAAGCTGTGCTAACAGCTTTTATCTCTCCTTGCACCTGTTTATTGCTGCGCAATTAAATTTCAGTTTCGACAGCGAACCCAGGCTGACCGCATTTCAAACTGCTTGAGAGTCGAATTTCGATCACCGACGTAAACTGGTCACTTCTCGCCGTCTCACATACGGGCTAATTCTTCATGGCCCTTCCGATATGTCTTCAGCGTGCAAGGATAATTTTTGTTCGTGAAGCATATATAGGCGGGATTGTGATCTTGTTCACTTGCACCACTGTTTCTGCGCATATGGTCACCCGCGCACACTCACGCGCTAAAATTGCCGTGAGCAAAGTCAAGACGGATCATCTTATCTAAGATATAGCAATTTAAGCTGTAGGCTGCAATGTGATTACATTGGTTTGCAAAGGCACTAACACATCTAAGCAACGCAGTAAAGACTCGATATTGATTAATTTGTTGATTGATTAATTAGCGTGAATGGAACGGGAAACAACATGCAAGATCAACTTGGATGCAAAACGAACGAACCGGTAAATTAATTGCCTATCATAGCACTTTCTTGACTTCGTGTATTACTTCTGCATATCACGTCAGTCGGCTTTCCGGTTCTCATTATCTTTTTTTTTTTTCTGGTCCAGCCTCCGATTCCCTACATACCCTTCCACTGGTTCCTTTTTACTGCCGCGGCTTTCCGAGGTTAGCAAATGGCCAACGGGCAATAAGGAAATTAGCGCATGTCTCCAACAAGATCGTACTTCCTTTCCACCGTTCTCCTAACTCAATTACTGATTGGTCTATGTTTTTCATCTGTTTCCCAGACAACATACAAGAAAGTAACACGTGTGCCAAACACAATGACCAACGCCAAAGCGTGCAGTCGGTGCTGATTGGTTTTCTTGCGGCTCTTGACGTTGTTATCCTGTGCGGAGTGACAAGGCCTGGAATGTTCAGTTTCTTGCTTCACTTGCACATTTTCTGCTGTCTGAATGCGCAGCGCCGTAGCTTGGTGGATAATTAACATCGCTGATACACTCTACGTCGCTATTTCCACCATAGAAACACCGGTTACATTTTCATGGGAAGAAAACGCAGAAGTCTTGGTGCACGTAGACTTAAGGACACCTTAAGAAACACAAGATAGCCAAAATCAGTTTCTGCTTAACAGCGTTCGTTATAATAGCAAGATGGCCTCGTGCTTAAAATTTTGCGTTGTAATAATTCATTGCTACTGACGTAAGTCGTAAATGAATTAGGTCGTCATAAAAAAATTGTTGCAAATAAAACCGTGATGAATTCATTTTAGCGACCAGCAAACAGTTCTTCTGAACCCGCTAAACGTTTAATGGATCACATCGGAAGTCCTCAAGCCTACAACAGATGAAAATTTTCGATAGGGAGATACGTTCCCGAGCTTCGATGGCAGTTATACTATCTCTAAAGTGCGGGGAGTGAATAAGGCGTAGTCTGAATTGATATTTACTTGTGCCACAAGATTCAATTGCCTTTACTCGCATAATATCTGTGCCTTATTCAGAGGCAACGTCTCTTTACGCACATTTACTTGTAGTACTCGTGTCTAATTTTACCAAAAGCCAGCAGTATTATGCACTGCTCCAAAGATTTCCACCGTCCTCCATGATTAATGGCGCTATTCAATTACAGCCCCCTGATTGCTAAGGCCTTATGGTTTAAGTAGTTGTCATTTTCTTTGCTCACTAAGAGAAATCCCCTCGTTCTTTATCAAGAATATAAATATTAAAGTGAGTGAGTGAGTGAGTGAGTGAGTGAGTGAGTGAGTGAGTGAGTGAGTGAGTGAGTGAGTGAGTGAGTGAGTGAGTGAGTGAGTGAGTGAGTGAGTGAGTGAGTGAGTGTTGTATTTTAGGGATCCTCAGAGCGTGAGGGCGACCATAATAAGAAAAACGGTGGGGAAACAGAAGTTCGCGATTATGATAGAAGATATCGCATAATATTAGGAAGCCTTGTCACTTAGGGCCCTCCGCATTAAAGCTGTGTCATTTCAACACGTGTGCCTAGTTTGCACACTAAGATTGCACAGCACCTAGTGTTTTCTGTCAACAACAACAACAACAACAACAACAACTACAACAACGACGACGACGACGACGACGACGACGACGACGAAATCCGCGTGGAGAAAGATTTAACCTAACCGTAGTGGTTAGACTATACTCCGTGCCCACTTTTTTAGCATGAACACATCGCATATTTTGACAAACAGGAATGATCTGCCTAAACTGGCAACCATATAGACCAGACAAAAACACGAACACAGTGTTAGACACTGTGCACGTTTTTGTGTCTGGTCTCTGTGGTACGTCTTCGCAGTTCGCTTCCGTTGGTTAAGACACACGAATCTTTGAAGCAATAAGTCCTTCCAAACTGCATATATGGACGTTGCCTTAACTTTAATATTTGTGACATGCAATATCGTTATTTCTTTTCTATTTTGCTGCCTAGATTCAGTTTAACATAGACATTTGGAATACATGCTGTTGCTATTACAGTTTTTCTGCAAATTGTTTTATTTTGGGGGTTTTACGTCCCAGAACCCCGATATGATTATGACAGTTTCCGTAATGAAGGGCTTCGGAAATTTTGCGCGCCTGTGGTTCTTTAACGTGCACTGACATCGCACAGTACACAAGACTCAGCATTTCGCCTCTATTGAAATGCCCCAGCAGCGGCTTTCCAACAAAGTAAGCGTGCATTATAACCTTCTCGGCAGCAGTAACTAGCACGCAACTTCCACAACCCCCCCGCTCCCCCGACCAACTCTCATTGCTTTTATCTATAGCATGTCCTTTTTCTTCATACCGTATAATAACACAAGTGCATCAACCTTCACAAAAGTTATAATCTACTCTTTCCCCAATACAACTTGTTCAGAAACATGAGAATTTTCTTCTTCTGCAAGGCACGTACGACCCTTATTACCGGTTTCTGAAAAACAGCCTACATAATAACCCAAATATTTGTCAAGGCTCAAGCTACAGTTAAGCATATATTCTTCCCATCAAAGAGCTGCGAATTAAATACAAACATACATAATGTTTCTTTTTTTTTTTCTGAAAACTACAGGGAAACTCAGTTACAAATCTTCCCAGCGCACGAGAAATGACTTATCGTTACCATGCGGCCGGAAACCTTTAATCGGGTATCGATCCTATTTAATCGGGATCGAGCCGTTTAAAACCGTTAGTCGTGCTCCAGCCTGCGTTGGTTCCCACCACGCCGCGTATCTAGCTAATTAGCGTCTTACCCGTTCCTTAATGCCCCTTTCGAAACTCAAGAGTTCGAGCCTCGAAAAGCGCAAAACCCTACATCGCAAGACGACCCCGCTCCTACAAAATGCATTTCTCTCGACCTGACTACTTACCGTGACTGAACGTCTAATTAAACGGCCCTCTACTTTTTTTTTTTGTTTCGTTGTAGTGTAGGTTCGCGAAATGTTTAATTAAAACATGTCCACAAGTACCACGAGGACAGAAACGAAAAGAAATCTTCGGGTAAATACTTAGCTGTAGCAACCTCTGGGGAGATCCTACCTCATTACAAGGGTAAAGAAGTAAGTAGAGAGGCAAGAAACCTCTTGGGCTAATAGGGCTGTTTAGACGGCGTAGGGAGCAAGGCAACTCTTTTGTTTCATTTCAATTTTACATTACTCTAACAACTTTTAAAGCCAAGTACTAGATGCACAGTAAGGAGAGCTGCAGAATAACTAAACCATCTAGCAGACAGGGCACTAAATTTCTTGTAGATGTATAGGATTCCCTTGCCTTATTTCTGCTACTTACAAATTAACAATGTCTCGGGGAAAAAAAAAGAACGTCTCATAAGACACAAACTCCATTTAAACAGCAATGTCCACGAAAATAGTTAGAGGCAGCTTGATTTGCCTAATGAATTAACTCGTAATTAAGTCACGTCTGCCCCGATCGTACTTCACCTCCTACGGAATGTGCGCAGAAATAAAAAGCATTGTGGTGAATGCAGCGACATAGAGCGTTTCTAAAACGCACACCATAAACGACGCGGTCCTCTGGAGGTGTGTGCTATGTGGTGCTATGTTTTTCTTTGACATAGAATGTGCTTCAGGAACCGTGTGTAAGCAAGCTATATTTGCAAGGAGTTTTTAAAAAGTGAAGCAATGACGAATGATCAAAAGTAGTCTTCGGAGAAACTTAATCGTGCTGAGTGTGGTTAAATATCCTGCTCAATATAATGTATGGTGTACATTATATTGCGACGTGAAGGTTAGTACGTAGAGTAATGTGAAAGTAACGTCCGAGGAAAATGGCTGAATTGTAAGGTATAGGGGCCTAAAGCATGCGCAGTATTTGTGGTTAAAATCAATCTAAGGTGCTTAACGTCCCGTTCGCAAGGCGTCTCGCAGCCAAGAATTTACCTAATATTTACCTAATATTATACCTGATATTTTCCCCATCCTCCTATATTCCTTATAAATGTTCGTAATCCTTCTGTCTGAACGGGCAAAACGAGCTTGCATATGAGCTTGGCGCAATAGCATTTCCCAAGTGGAAAGGCAGTATAGGGATGCACGCACGTAGCATGCGTTTTATGTTTTATGCTTAAATTTTTATGGCATGCAAGTTCTCACCAAAATTTCGTTGAAGGGTGGCGCAATAGCATTTCCACTTGAAAAATGCTATTGCGCCACCCTTCAACGAAATTTTGGCGAATACTTGCACGCCATAAAAATTTAAACATAAAACATAAAACGCGTGCCACGTGCGCGCAACGATATACTGCCTTCTTATTTCGAATAGTCTTTCCTGTTAGAAAAATACGCCGCAGTACCATAGTAGTCAAGAATTCCGATGTCTTGCATCTTTCTTTTTTTTTTTTCCGTCCTCGGAGCATGACAACAATTCGTTTACGGGGCTGTCGGTCGTGAATGTCACGCATGGCTAGGACACGTGCCTCATCTATCATGTGGAGCTAAGCCTGCTGCCTGGTTCAGACTTGTAGCTTGAGGTCAAAACCCAATTTAAGATCACCTAACACCTGGCGGTGGCGTCGGGTTTTGAACGAGGTGCGGCGTAATAATATTATAAAAAAAAAACTGGACGTGACATACTTGAGCATGCCCGTGCCCGTGCAGCAAAATACGGGAAGTCAAGCTGTGTGAACTGAATTGAAAAGTAACCACGCACGTTGTATTGTTACCCAATGAAGTACCGGGCAACATGCACAGAAAAGGTGTCGTGCATTTCCACATGTGACTAAGTGCAGCGTACTCTGGTTCGTCGACCAGGAAATGCGTATACGTCACAGCGTTAGTGACGAGGATATCGCAGATTGAGCGAGGGTGAGGCTCATCGTTACTAGCCGCAGACATTTAGGGCTTCTGACATTCGGCCACGTTACGAACGAATGCTCATAAAATATGCGCACTGAGATTCACCATGTTCTCGTAGCTCGTGTCACCTATGATAATCAGAGAGAAACACATATGGACTTGGCCAGAGTAAATAAACTTTAACCCCTTTTGTTCCTTAAGGCTGGTCAAACTATCAACTTTTTTAATTGTCCTGAAAACCATGTCCTTCTCGTGGCGTTGATTTAGGCGAACAGACTAAATCTGCTTTGCCCTGCAGCTTACCATGCGTTGAACAAGCGAGGCGATGTCTGAACAAAAATGGCTAAGCGAACACTTTCACATTCATCGGCAGATTTCAGCTTCAAGCAGCCTGGACGCGCACTGAAACTGATGCTGTTGCGAACCATTTTAACAGCGAAGCTGTTTGAGCCGGCGGAAAGTGCTGAGGAGTGCGCAGGAAATGATCATCATCGTGATTGATTGATTGATTTGTGGGGTTTAACGTCCCAAACCAGCTGTGATTATGAGAGACGCCGTAGTGGAGGTCTCCGGAAATTTCGACCACCTGGGGTTCTTTATAGTGCATTTACATCGCACAACACACGGGCCTCAACATTGCTGCAGCTGGAAGGCTTTCTTTTGTGTGTGTTATCCACCACTTAGAAATTTTTAAGATGGTTCAGGTTTGGATGTTATCACTGGTCCTATTTTGAAGAATCACGCTTACTTGTTTCTCATTAACAATTTTTGCATTTTATAGATGTTGCAAGTGTTCCCTCTCGAAAACGCAAGAAGCGCGTCTACAGGAAGCATAGCAAATGCGTGCAAAAAAAAAAAAAAGAAGGCAAAACCAAGCTCAAGATATGCTGAAACACTCCCGATTCGGGTGATTTCCAGTGCTCACGACTGCGTTCTCGCAGCTCAACAGATTCAGCAGGCAGGCACCGAAGTGGGTCGCCGGAAATAAAACAAGCGACGCAGTCGACATGAACAACCAAGTCTGCACGAAAAAAACAAAAAGACAAATCCGTAGAGCTATCACGTTAGGGCTCCACACCGAGTGTAACGTAGTGAATCGAATTCGGATTTCTACGAAACGCGGCGCCAGTTTCGTCTTGGCGCGTATCCCTCTCTCCACGCTTTCGTGTGCGAAAGCGGCCCCGCATTCTTGTAGAGAACAAAACGTGGCTTCAATTTGTACAATTTTGTTTTCCGGAAGCATCGAATCGTCCCTGCATATTGAATAGTATTGAGTTTTGAAATCGCTTTCGTCGACGAATGGGATGGGCTAGACACGTCCGCCTGTACAAACGACGCGAATATGCGATGCAACTCCGCGACGGTGCTGCTCGCAGTATTCGGTAGGATACAGTAATGAAATCAGCGTTATAGTTTAGTTGGCACGTCTTGGTTTATTTGCTGCTCCAGATTATGCCGTTGCGTTTGTTCTCGCTAACACAGTCACCGTAAGTAGCTTTGACAGGGAAAGACCAACCGGGCGACGTATCTGGATGGAACATGTGGCTCTATTATGCCTTCCTTTGCAAGGGAAGGATAAAAGCTTCATATTAACTCCTAGCTCCAGGACATACACAAAACAGACTTTACAGCACATGTCTAACACATACACACCATGAATTATTTTTAAGGGGAATACCATTTCGCAACAAAGAACCAAAATATCCTACAGTGCATTTCCAAGTACGCTGGACAATCCTGTGTTCACTGATATCTATCATTCTGCCAAGGAAAATGAAATGGTGAAGAAAACGCTCAAATCAAATGAGGAATTTACTGGACTTAATTATGTAACAGTAACAATTACAGCAAGTTAATGTGCTACCCTTACTGCTACAACTTTACGTGTGATTCTTATTGCGAAATTAACGTAATATGGTGCATAGAAAAATATACCCAATATATTCTGTGAGTAGGTGGCGCAAGGGTCTAATACTGTCACATCATAACAGCACGTGCACCAAAGTGGACTGTTTTATTACAATACAAAGTTCGCCTCAACCACAGAGCATTTTTATCTGCAACTGTTTTAATAACAATAATTGTGGGGTTTGATGTCCTATAACAGCGATATGATTGTGAGAGTCACCGTAGTGGAGGATTCCGGAAATTTCGACCATCAGCGGTTCTTTAACGTGCACTGACATCGACCATTAGACGGGCCTCAACATCGAGCCTCCATCGAAATGCAGCCGCCGTGGCCGGGATTCGATCCGTGACCTTCGGACCAGTAGCCGAGCGCCATAGCCACTAGGCCACCATGGTGGGGCTGCGGCTGTTTTAACTAAAAGCAAAGCAAAAATAAAAATTTGACTTTCCGACAACCTTGCGGTAATAAAATTAATTGCTCAGGCTGATTCCCCGAATGATGCAGTGACGCATTCATTTTCTTGTTCCTTTATCGGTGGATCAAGCAATGCTCCACGTTCGCATTTGTAACCAGTGCCGCATGGTACCCGTAGTTGGTGATAAGGAAACAAGAAGTCAATGAAGTAGAGAAATAGGCATAGCTAAACTTTCAAATATAGCAGCCTAGCATAACGCAAAAGAGATTTTTGATGATAACATCTAGATTTACTATACTAAGGATGCTGTATCACCTTCCAGGCAATAAAGCGGCCAGAAAAAAAAAAACGCAATTACGACACGTTCACCTTGAACGCTGGAATTCAATACGCGAGTGCGGCACTTATAAATCCACAATGTAGCACCGCTGAAGTACACAAAAAAACCATTGCTTTAGAAAACACCTGGCGTCTTTCGTTAAGCAGCTGGCGTCTTTTCGTTTTGCTTTAGAAACATCTGGCGTCTTTTCGTTTTGCTTTTAGAAAACATCTAGCGTCTTTCGTTGGTTTATTTCATCAATCAACGGCGTTTTGAACAAAATTTTATTGTTTAATCACGCACAGGAGAAATCTCACCAGGCACTACCTTGGAGGTAAACAATGGCTGCTAATGGGAATGAGAGACAGAAGAAGTCGGCTTTTAGCTAACACTTACACTTCTACTTCTACTAACGTTTCCTACTGGAACTTGCCAATGGCTGCTAATGGGGAATGAGAGACAGAAGAATTCGGCTTTTAGTTAACGCGCACGCTGCGAATTTTTTATTGTTCAACAACGCACAGGAGAAATCTCCCACCGGCACCACCTTGGAGGTCAAAGCGTAAGACTGGTTACGCACTACGACTACGACGAGGGACGAACTGGTGCCGCTTTAAGGAGCTTCGCCCCTAAAACATAAAGGAACAACATGATTGCAAACAACGTCCGCGGGTACCCTCCCTCCTACATGAACGGTGCACTCGCCTCTCCTTGCACGTCGCTGATTGAAATCCTATGAAACGCACATTTTATGGTTGTGTTTTTCTGTTTGCGAGGCGTTTCAGGCCCAAGCCCCGCTGTCTTCTCTAAAAACAAGAAAATGGCAATGCAGGGCTGATACTCCGAATGCTTTCATCCCTTGAATCTGCAGGAAACCTCCCGTATTTTTCCCAAGGAAACTTTTGTGTCAACACTCCGAGCTCTTGGAATAGCGTTGAATGGGCGCCCGCCTCTCTCCTCACTCCCGGCAGGTGCGCAGGGCCACCCGATATCTATCTCTAGTGGCCTGTGCAGTCCGGAAATTCACTCACTTCCTGCCGAAAGTAATTTCGAGATTCCCAGATGTATAGCCTGGTGTGGCAAACTGCTTCGTTTGTCTTTTCATTCATTCGTTTTCTTTTTTTTTTTTTTGTTCCTTCCACTGTCCCATACTCAGAAGCGTGTGTGGGCCATTGTGGCATGCTGTGATAAAGAACCCGCTCGCCATTCACGTAACCTTCATTTAAATTTGTCATCATATGACATGATGATACGATGCTTAAAATAATTCTTCGCTGTCGCTGTTTGGAGCTACCTGATCTCAATAATGCGCTTAGGCTAACAAGACAACACGTCAGCCTTGCTTCGGCAAGTTAAGTTTGCTTCAATATGGCGGAAAACGTTAGTTAAAATGCCACGCGATATCAGATATCCTGTTGGAAGTCGAAAGCACTGAGAAAACGCTCGTTCACGGTTGGACACGATTTCGGTGAAGGGGTATTTAGCTTCAGGTGTGATACACCTAACTATGATGTCACTCTACAAAAGGAATGTCCGCCGCGCTTCTACAGAGGTTATGGTGCCCTGCTGCCGGCGAAAATGATGTGGGTGCAAACATGGCTGCGGCGGTTGCCCTTTCGACGGAGGCCAAAGTGCTAGAGACTCGTGTACTGTGCGCTTTCAGTGTCAAAATTGCCATATCACCCACTACGGCCTGCCTCATATTCATATCGTGGTTTTGGCATGTGGCACATGAGAAATTATTATCTATAAAAGGAATAATTCTTCTACAAAGCGTTCACTTGAGCATTCACAACTAGATATAAGGCGACTCCGAGCACGCTGAATGACTTTAGCAGTCTCACATACGCATTGCTCTATCACGTCTAGTACGTCGTAATGAATGCGTAGGCACGTCGTGTGAATATCGTCGTCTTTACGAACACTTGGTAAAATGAGGACTAAATCTGCAACAAAAACGTACTGCTTGTGCGTATTTGTTGCACCACATTTCTGTAACAAAAATAAAGAAAGCGCCACAGTTCATTAAGAAAAATAAAGTAGAGACTACGGTGATTTCTGTACATATATTTCCCTGTGTATTCCCCCCCCCCCCCTCTTCCCTTGCAATAATGCCTTCGTGCGCTGCAGGTTTTCTTTAATAAATAAATAATTAAATAAATAAATAATTAAATAAATAAATAATCTGTAACCATTTGCCTGGTGTCCCTTTTGAGTTTCGTGTGCGACTAACAAAGCACATCATTTCCCGGTGGATCTAGAAATGTAAGGGATTATTACTTAGACAAGTAGCATTCATAACAGCTGTTCAAAGGCAATTTGAGAAATTTTCCCGCAATAGTGTGAAATGCTTACGTTATACCGCAAGGAATCCGACAGACATGAGGCCAAGGAAGACATAGCGGAAATTATTTCTAGTTTATAATTCTAGTGCAGTAATTATGACATAAGCGGAAAGCAATTGAAGTGGATGAAAAAACACAATTGCCGCCGATAGGGACGGAACAAACGATCTAGGGATAAGGCGTTCGATGCTTCACCAACTGAGCTACAACGGCGGTCGTTCCTACATCCATATTATTGGGCATTTCTGTACATTTATACCTGGAAGTGTTAGACAGCACTACTAGTAGTAATGGTGGCTAGTGTGGACACTCCTTTCGCCAGATGTGTGCTTCACACCAGCCGTTGCTAACACCACTGCGAAATGATCGGCTGCATCTTAAGGTCCGTCCTCTATTAAAGCTTCACCTTCTGAAGAAATTGAAGCTTTGAATTCGCCCATATTTTATCTCTGTGTTGGTGATGCGTTTGAAGTTTGATACTCCTAAACACGTATATCAAGATACGGGAATATAAACAAAGATTTTACGTGCGAAATGTTGGGAAAACGAGGGCAATAAAGTTTTCCTGCTTATGAGGAGGAGAATGAGATTAAGTGCAGTACGTGAGCTACAGCGAGCCACGCTTGCCGAACAACCAATTTTACACCAAAGTGATAATGGCTATTGCTGTGTAAAATTGAGCATGATATATATTTAGATGTCTAAATGAAACTGCTACACTCTATCAACGGACGATTCATCATCATGAATCAGAAAGAAGGTTGCCCTGTTCAGAACAGTGTATCCTCATTAAGCTTGCTTAAGGAGGTGCTCGCGACAGTAACATTATTGACAATAATTATCGTCTGGGACTAAATAGACAGACCGCCCAAGACGACAAGCTCCGACGAGGCCGTATGCGCCAGGAAAGTATGGAGGAATCTTCCTAATGACAGCTGTCTATGTTAAGGTCCTTACGTTGCGAACCGGCTTGGTATAGAATCTGACACTCGTAACTTCCACCGTACTGCACGCATTTAATGACGCTGCAGGAAGGCCTGCTTTACGAGCACGTCGTAGGCAGGTCACGAAGGGTCGTTTGGCGCAGTGGCTTACGAGAAGCCCATCGCTGAACGCCAGAAGGCAGGCGAGTGTGTACGGGTCTGTTTGCGAGCGATTTGCCGGCCATCGATTTTGGGCTGCTTCCTCGGCGAAGCTCAGGCTTTCCGTCTTCTTCGTCGCGCGTCCCCGAATCCTTCAGTCGTCACCAGCTTTGGAGCGCCTAGCCTTTGTTTTGTGCGTCTAGTTATTTCCTATATGTCCCTGCGATTGACCTGCCACTGTCGTAGATGACTCTCTACAGAGAAATAAAGAAATGAAGACGGAGAAGCGAAGGCTGGCCAGCGAAGTGAACTAGCCTTGGTTTGCTGCCCTTACCAAGCATAGCAGATACTCGCAGATCAACGTAAAGAAAGAGAGAAAAAAAAACACTGAGTTTGTTTCTTCATCTGTATGTAGGGGACGTCAGATTTGCTGCAGCTACAATCAAAACTACCGTTCTCGAAGTCTGTTGACTTCATGAACGGTATACTATAGAATACAGGAAACTATAGTAATACAGGAAAACCTATGGGACATGTAGCCATGGCTCGGGTGCTACTTCCATTGCTGATCAGGTGTCGTTATTAGGAAGGTAAGTTCCAGGTACTACTATCTGAAACTAACAGTCGATCAAAGTAATCTAGTTTGGCGAAAGCCGAAGCTGCAAGACAGTGTTGCTATCGAAAACAAGTTTGCTAATGTCATGTGGGTCTGACATTGAGTTTAAGCGATTTCTTTCGGGGTTGATATTTGTTTTATACGACGGTAAATGAGTACACCGCCGTAGCTGCAGCTCAGTAGCGCTAGTAATCACTGCCGAAGCAGAAATATGTGATGGCCAAGAAGCTTTGCGTTGCTTCTTTCCATGAATTGTGCATGCGTGAGGCATCCTTATTTTCGCTGCTCACACGCTGTTTTCGTTATTGCCATCATCGTGCGTGTCGGCGTCGTGGCCACATACTTTTGTGCATCTTGTATTGGTAGGAAAGCAGCTGACCTGTAACGTCGAGCAAGACATGTAGCAGAATTTCAATATTGACCTTTTCAAAGTAATCAAGCAATGACGAGATTAACCGATTTGTTTGAGACCAAGAGGACCGTCGCTCTGACGTCAGAGGGCCGTGTTGCTCTCACCAAACGTAGATACAGGATATCAAAACCAGCCTCCCTATTCGATGACAGCTCCTCTCCTTCTTGTTTGGATCGAATGGATCAGCCATGTTTTTAGAAAATTACGCATTCTTGCTCTTGCTCTACATTAATGGTGCGCGGAACGGTATTCCTGCGCACAAGGCATCTTCCCGTTCATTATGTAAAAATTTGCAAACTAACAAAAAGAAACAGAGAACACCCAGCCCAACTATCGAGCTGTCCCAGTTAAGCGGGCTGCCCTCGCCTATTGTGCTCTTCGCATCTACCATTAACTCACGCTGTTGTTGGCGGCTTCGTATGCCCGACACGTGCATGTCGCTCCTTCTCAGTGGCTGACGTGATGTAGCACCGAGCCGCCGACACGTGCTCGTTAGCGAACCAGGCTTTGCCCCGAGGCAAATGGTTTCTCTCTTGCTGCGTGCATCCTCGCTGTCCCGTAAACAATGCATGGCGCTTCCCATCGCTCGTGGTGCGCTTCTTTCAATAGAGGTTCATGCTTGGCTGTTGCAAGGTGTGCCTCCAACTTTATGTCGTTGTCTTTCAAGTGAACATGAAATACACCATAAAAATATGAAAGAGATATTGGTGATGTACCTAGAGCTAGGAACAACACACCATAGATAAAGTTCCAAACTATATAACCTTATAAAAGCGTCGTCATATCGTTCTAACAGAAAGAATTCAAGTACGAGCTAGTGGCCCCCTCCATTTCAATCAGGAAGATCAACAGAACAGAGATGATGCTAAAAGGAAAAAAAAATAAGTTCGTGATCATGTGCAGCAGTAGTGTAGTGAAAACCGCAGCGCAAATCTCAAGGGATCACGAGTTCAAATGCGAGCTACGAGAAACGATTTTTTTCATTTTGATTTTCATTTTACTTACGTTTACAAAGCTTTCGGTTTCAAAGATTCCAGTACGCATTCCACTAACGCGAGTGCTGTGGAAATCCAATTGTCCTCGATACGACCCGGAGACCGACCAGGAACAAAGCTACATTAGTCATTCTCTTTCTTTGTGGGACCCTTTGCTGCCAGTGGGAATAGGAAAACTTCGTCTGAATCGATTACGCAATTGTATTGCTCTTCTCGACTTGCCCCTTATCTCTGTGGAACGATTCTTCGATCGAACACTAATGAAAAGATGCGAAAGGCTTGGGCAATTGCTTTTCGAACACTTCGATGCGAAATTACCAAGATTTGCTCACAACGTCCTGCTATCTATAGTTATTCAATGATCTCTTTACAGCATTGCAGTCATTACAAATACTTTGTTACCGGGTCTTAGGTGAGAGATTATACTGCCATACGTATTACGAAATAAACGTTATCATTCCTATATTTTTAAGAGACATTCACTTTTCCGCTCACATACAAGAAAGAAAAAGAAGGAAATTACAAGAAGGAAAACTGTACCAGGTAAAAGTTTCTAAAAAGCCCGATGATAATAAATGTGCAAAATCTATGAGTCCTGCAGTCCTGCCACATCATGAGGTTCAACTCATTAACGGGCGCATAGCACTGTTCCTTGTTGAACTGTGCCTCGTCAAAAAAGAAAGCGCATCTCCGATAATCTAGTTTTCACATGAACACATGCTTACAAGTGGGGAAGTAGAGCAACCATATCATTAAAACACAAATGCATACCGCCTAAAATTTTGCGTCGAGGTATTTTATTTTTAATTCACCTACAGTACCGGCAAGTGCTCCTAAATAGCGGCGCTGTTCGTCAGAGCTGCCGGTTATGATATAGCGCAATGGCCAAGTCTCGATTGACTTTCTGACTAAAGCTTACCCGTTCTCCTCATATTTGAAGCCATCCTTTCTCATATGCATAATACACCTCCAAACACCCCCAAAAGCCCTTAATCAAGCCAGCTCTCGCAACGGCAACATCGCCTCTCCTTTCTTCTGCAAAACAAGCGCCAGCAACTTTCCTTCCAACTAAAAAAAAAGTGCTAAGACAGAACTCCGTACGAGGCTATGTGAAAAAAAAAAAGAAACAGAAGGCACAGATGGAAAATCATGCACGGCGTTCGCGTGCCTGAGGCTATTACGAGCAGCTCCTCATCCCAGCACAGCCTGCATTCGCTACGCAAAACACCCGCGGAGAAAGCAAAGGTTCATCGTAGCACTTGTCCGTATTGTGGCCTTAGTTCATAAAACGAAGGGCGCGATTACAATGTCGCACGTAACGTTCGCGTGATGCTACACGTGTCTAAACAAGAGTTCGCACGTGTTTATTCTTCTCACTTTATTTTTCAGAGCTTCATTCAAGCTATCCCGCGCGCTGTACTGGTTGTCGCCTGTTTTCTCGTTATCTATAGTCCGGACAACGGGGCTGCTTCTGAGAAACACCTGCGCGTTGGGAACTAACATTTGTCTATGCGGAAGTTGTTTGCGTGAAGGCTTTTGTAGCACCTTTTTTCTTTAGTAGTTTCCAAGGAGGTAAGGAGGAGAGCACCCTCCTCCTCCGCCTCCTCCTCTCCTCTCCGATGAGACTTAAAGGAGCTCTCGGAACCTCTGACCAGCAAAGGTCAGCGACTGCCTCACTTGCCTGCACTTGCCCCTTGTTTACCCCGAAAACAGTCCTGGCAGGTGGTGCTCGGCTAGTGACCAGGTGTTTTTGCAAACCTAATATAAGTGCTACCTAATTGTAAAATAAGAGATCACTGTTCGCGATAAATTAATTCATCCAGGTGGATAGCAATGACGTGATCTTCAATATCGAGTGCCAAGGCATAGAGAATTGCGAAAAAAACCCTGCAACACGCCGACACACGCGGAGCGGTATGTGTCAGCAGAAGTATCAAACAACTCGTACGGCGTTTGAGGAAGATGCCGCTTTTTCCATAGTTGAGCACGAAGTATATGATCGTTTATCTTTGGTTCTAAACATGACTGACGTAATATCGTGGCTCTTTTGAAGCACCAGATGTCCGGCTTCACGTTTGAGTTTGAATTCCCACTTGAGAAGGTTTTTTTAGGGGCGAAGCTCCTTAAGCTGTGGGTCGGTTGTCACGCGTCGTATCCAAGGTCGTATCGTGTAACCTACACCGCTCACAATACCATGCAACGCCATGCAACGCCGGGAGGCTCGCGCTCGCCCTCGGCGCGTGCCTCCCGGCGCGCAAGCTCTCTCACTCTTCCATCTGCTGTCTTGTGTGAGAGAGAGAGAGAGAGAGGCAGAGCGAAAGGCGCGCGTTGACTATGGAAACGCTCTTTCTTAGATGAGCGCTCTACCAGCTCGCAAAGAAGGAGAACGCGCCCTCACCCTTCTTGCTTCTTGTTTTAAAACAAACATTTATAAAGACCTTCTTTGACAAAGCCAGCTGATTGTCTACAAACAGCGTTTAATTATGGTGTAGAATTATTTGTCCATGCATGTGTGGATTGAAATTTCCTCGAAAGGTACGTCAAAGGCTGTGAATATTATTAATAATAAATTAAAATTAACCTACGCACATATCACAATAGAGGGTGCTAAGAACTCCAAAATCTTGTGCTTGCTGCGTTTTCAGAAATGTGAAACGCATGACGCTTGCTGCGAAGGATACGACAATTTTAAGCATACGGCTCAACAAAATGATTACTTGCACACGAAACTGATTAATTTTTAATGACAGTGCGTAGCTTTGCAACCGCAATTAATAGAACTAATAAAGAGTGAAGTCAGTAAGTTATCTTTATGCGCGCTTTCAACGACTTTTGCAATTATCGGGCCAGTTCTGACACGAACGCGAACAAAGATGTGTAAAATGCATTGCTGCTCCATTTACTTTTCATTAAAAAGACACATCTTTAGGCACTCCACGATGGAAATTAACAGATCGGTAACGCATTTTGATGCACACTACGGGAATGCTTATCTCGAAGCTAACGTCATTCTCATAATTCTTTCTAAGCTTATGTAAGTAGATAGATAGTAAGACTGCTAGCAACACTTTGGTCGTTCGTTAGCTAATCACGGAAAGTTCAAGTGTAGGCTGATGCCTTATAACAATCTGCTTTATTGATTACGCTTCCTACATCACACCGACAAATTCATGATATTCTGCACTTATAAATTATAAGAAAATGGCGTACAACCAAAACTTTAAGAGAGAAATGAGGTCCAAAGAAGCCTAGAAGCACTGTACTATACCTTTTTGCATGCGTATACTAAATTCGGTGAGGAAATAACAGCGTCTGTGTATGTCAGACGTAGTCATTCAAAACATTATAGCAGCGTTGATATGAATTTATGGGACTTACTTTTAGGAACGACGACACACGATATTGTGCTCGTTTTCCTCCGATTTCGCACACAACTCGTTCTGGGAGGAGAAGGGTCAAGGAGGGAGAAATTCTGCATGCTCATGGAGTTCACATCAAAGGCATTCTATGAGGCTATTTATTCTTGACTTTACAGCTCTCTCTCCACTCTCCAATTCTGCAACTTCTAGACACTCCTAACTCAGAGAAGAAAACGAACTTTAAGGAGAACTCGCTCGTCCACATGGATTATGCGTGAAGAAAAGCAGGCGCGGCACTTTATTCGAGTTTCATTTCGTTGCGTAGGCGAACGTTACGTAACGAAGGCTGGCGGAAGCGCCAACTGCAATACGGAATGCGAATCTTCTTTTGTTCTTGTTTTTTTTTTTTTGCTTTTGCATGTGTTATGTGAGACAGGGAGAGAGGCGGGAACTCAGACATCTCTTTGAAATGACGCCCCCATTCAGACAAGCGCCGTAGCGACAAGCATGAACTTTTTCTTCTTTCTGATCTGCTCCAGCTCCTTCATCGTGTACAAAGGGGAGAGAGAGAGAGAGAATGGATGAGGGCTTCTATAGTAAAGTCGCATCATAAGAACTTATTTTTAACACCAAGTTGGCACCAGTCTACGTTTGCCATACAACTTTTGCGAAACATGAAGAAATCTCCTACAGTCTCGTTAAAATAGTACAAGGCTTAACGGTTCAGTTTAAGAATTAGGTGGCGCAAGAATTATTATTATTATTATTATTATTATTATTATTGGATAAAACATGTATGCACAAGGACATGAAGGAAATAGAGCAGGCTGATAAATGGCACTGAGAGGGGTACAACGCCCGCCTACTCTTCTGGGAGGAGGCAATAGAGGAAAGGAAGAGAGGAAAGAAAGAAGAAAGAAAACAGAAAGCAAGAACACACGAATACACGGACAAAACACAAGAAAAACAAAACATGGCTATAAGCGAGACGCCAGGCTAGTAGCTTTCAGAAACGTTAATAACGCTCGATGGGCCTGGCCTCGCTGAGAAGCACTCCCCCTTTGGGAACAGGCAATCGTCGACGGTCGCGCATTGCAAACCAACATGTCTACACTCCTTACATAGCGATGAACGCTGCGTAACGTACGCGGCACACTATAAAATAAAATGCCCAAATGTTTCACAGGATCCGCAGGATGGGCATGGGTAGGTCCACACGGCCTTGACGGTGTAAGCGTTCACGCACCAGAACAGAGCCTACCCTCAACTTTAACAGGAATGCTCTCGCGCGACGAGGCAGTACACGACCACGAACACAGGGAGGGAGCGATGAGCTTGCAGCACGTTCATCTGGGTGCTGCCGTAGTAGGTGTCGGCGGATCAGCAGACGAGCGTTGTCATGTTTACAAGAAAGGACAGGACAGTCACAGTCGTTGTGGGCGCAAGTAGAAGCGAGGCGATCAGCCTCTTCGTTTTCAGCAATACCCACGTGCGCGGGTATCTACTGTGCCATGAGGGACACAACACGTGCCGTAATTTTGCCGGCAGATTCGAGGATGCTGCTAGAAATTAGGGTATTGTATTGGTTTCTCAACAGCTTACTGAGGGCAGCACTGGGGTCTGAGAATCACGGACTTCGGTGCGCTTAATGCTTGATGTACGTACTTCAGAGCAACATCACTCGCTGCCAGTTCTGCATTTGATGAGGTTAAAGCACTCGTCTGACGCCAATCGAAGGGTAGAAAAAAGCCTCTCAAGCAAATGAAACTTAAATCAATGCACACCCACACACAGAGGAAGGGATTCAGAATGGAGAAAAAGAGGTGTTATCATTAGGCAGGACATCATCGTGCATGTTGCCTACAAGTGTATGTCCTTGCTGACTTCTGTATTGGCCCCGAGGCATGCATTTAGCCGTATTTCACCTAGTATTACTCTCCAGTTGTGAAGGTTGTGAACTTATCTCAATGGTTAGGTACTAATTATTTAACAAAATCTAACCAAGTAACTTTCCGCTACAGCACGCTTTGGTATGAATGAAGCGCACGAACTTGCTTAAAACCCTGTAATTGAAAATATTTTTGTGTATTGGGAAAACAACAGAACGAAAAATCGCGCTGTGCACCTTTCTAAGGACACAGAAAGCGACGTATCAATTTTTATGTACTTGGCTATAGGAAGCTATACAGCACTCAAGTTTTTTTTTTTTCGATGTTATTGACGATCTCTCGTTGTTTTTTTTTTTTGTACACCTTGGGCGAAAACAAAAAAGGAATTTCAAACGCCAAAAGGAATAAAAAGTTTTACTTTGCTTACGGTGTCTCCAAGAATTGCTTCTTTTCCAATTGCTTTAATTGAAAGTGCACGAGCTCCAAGTATGTATCAGGAAGAAAAAGTAACGCGGTATAAAACAGGTGCATGAAAGAAAACAACGTGACCCAAACAACGTTCATGCGTGCTGGACTTGTGCTTACAGACACGCTAGGGAGGAAATTTCCCTTAATCTACATAATGCAGCGTGCTTGTTGAAGTTCAGCTCCAGAGTGTTCAAACACCCAGTCTGTGTGCTTTTGTACTGCGCTTTCTCATAGCGAAAATAACAGGATTTTGTTTACTTCGCGCCACTCGGACTTCATTACGCCGTCAGGCGCGGGCGAGCTCGTGGAGTTTCCTGCAGCATAACCGAGACACGCTATGCAGTTGCAGCCGCACCAGCAATACTAAAATACTAAAATGTGCCTTTGTTTTTCTTTTTTCATTAGACAATGAAGAAGCAGCGCTACAGAGGGTTTCATACGATAGAGAAACAGCCCAAATAAACATTTGCATGCCTAAGAAATTGACAACTCAGTATTGCATTACATTAAAGTTCATTGTCTGTCTGTCTGTCTGTCTGTCTGTCTGTCTGTCTGTCTGTCTGTCTGTCTGTCTGTCTGTCTGTCTGTCTGTATTGCACTATGTCTCAACATAAACTACAATGAAAGCAGCAAATATTCCTCTCTCTCTCTCTGTAGTAACCCGATTCACCACGTAAGAGGACGTGATGTTGAAGGCGGCGTAAGTAGTACATATAGTATCCTGGGCCTGAAACAAGAAACCAATTTTTTGAAACTTTTGTGTCTAAAAGATGTTTAGCCACAGATCGAATTCACCTCTGCGTACGTTGTCACTCACTATCAATCTGCAACTATGGTTAGCACCCAGTTAAATCCCGTGAAATACTTTGCAAGCACGGGCCCAACACAAGGCACCGAATTCACAAATTCTATTGGCTTTAACGCTTTACTGAAACACAGCACATAAGCGTACATAAGCACATAAGCAGGGCCGTCTCGTTCCACTCTTTTTCTACTTGAACTAGCTTCACTACTTGCTCGCATTGCCTGCTTATTTCCTTTGCTGCTGATTAAGCGAAAGGTTGGTGAGCTCAAAAGAAATTTCCTTTGTACGGCGGCCTTCCTTTGTCCCCAATTATACTTCGTTAACAAAAGAAAGTTTTTTGGGGGCTCACAGAAGGTGCCTCAAAAGGTCGTTTTCCTCAGAAACGTGATGCTGCAGCTGGGGCACTCCTGGATTAAATAACAGTTACCGAGCTTCTTTGTGCAGCAGGAAGAGCTGAGTGTGTAACAAAACTTCAGCACACTTGGCTTCACCGCTTTAAACATGGTGCTCTTTATTCCTGCGATAACATTTCGTGAGCTCAAGGAAGGCGCTGTAATTATTATTAGGCGCTTGCTTTTACTTTCGAGGAAAGACCACGGCAAGCTGCTCTTACTTACACAGCCAAAATTTTGTGTTCGTTGTTCGAGCAACTATAATAAAAAAACTTTACAACGCACATGGCATACACAGAGAAAGAGCACGCAACCAACGTCACGCAAGTCGATTGTCACGATAAAATGTGGGGTGTAATTTCTCAAGCAAAGCATTCATGTTAATAAGGTACAATGCGAGACAGCTTTTACTCCAGACTTGTTTTATCACGCAGTATCTTTTGTTGACTTATACACGACTTACGTACCTACCGCCACGTGGCGCCTTTTCCATTGAAATACATAGGGCTCCTCAGGAAATAACAGGAAGCATTTAACGGTGTATAGGCAACTCATGCTCGAGCACATGAGTTACCGAGAGCGTAGAGACGCGAACCTTCACACTTCCTAAAATGTATGAGATATCCAAGGTTCGACCTCCAAAGTATAGAGGAATTCGAACCCTAAACATTAAGTGCGTCAGGTGTCGAACTTTGAAGCATCCGAACATATCTACAACACTTAATAAATTTACACCAAGAAAAACACAAGACCTACTAAATGTATGCAGATCCTGAAAAGCCGCTATTCATAGAACTAACATAATATGCGCAATCCCTTGGCTGTTCCAAGGTAGCCTCCACCTGAGTTTTGCATCTGTTCTTCGCAGTTTACATCGCTCAGGATAAAAGAACATTCGTCAGTAAGGATGATAACGAGCTGCAGTGAAAAAAAAAGTACAAACTTATCAGTCCTCGACCATTTTTGTCGGAAGAAACTAAGTACAGTCATCAAATTTACTTGATGAATTAGCATTCGAATGTGATATTGTCGGAGTAGCAGTGCCGGAGGTCCAATTTTTCTTTGTGTAGTGCGGCACCCGAGCTGGGCTCGTTAATCTAAAAGGTAGTTTCGTATTCGGGTTTTGAAAAAGCAGAAATCAGTTCTCGCTGTGTTCAAACGGATCCGCCAATGAAATCCAAGTAGTTTGATTACGCAAACCTCCTGGCCTGGGAAAGCAGGTTCCTACTTTAATTAGGCGTGCTGTTTACGTTCCATGCTGAATTAGACATTTCCGCACGTATTCCAGTCGTTTGTTTTGAGGGATCTAAAAAGGGTGTTTTATATGAAAAGACTGCACGACTAGTCGGTCCTGCTCAGTTCCGTATTCTCTTTGATTATCGCTTGTTTGCCGCGAAAAGGACTGAGTTGGGCAGCTGCTTTACTGTCATCAACTTCAAAGCTAAACAGAAGTTAAAAAATAAAAGTCGTCTAACGTCACCTGTGAACACTCAGATAAGGCTACCAGTGTGAGGAGAGTGTGTTGACATTTTAGTTGTTTTTTTTAACTAGAAACATTGCACAGAAAGCTGGGCCGACCTGGAGAATAACTCCAGGGCACAATTTAACCATATTTAATCTCTTTTTGTGAGGAGCACTTTATTCATGTCAGAGATAATTGCTTCTGAGGGAAATCAACCGAAAAGATAAAGCGAACGGCGGTTTACATCTTTCTGAAAGCATAAGGTAAGTGCGAAACGCAATCGCAATTTAAGTCAGTACTTGTTCATTTAGGAGCTTCAAACGTAAAAGACGTCGTCGTCTCTATTTCCTAACTATCCCTTTTGAATATATGCTACGTAAACAGGTAGCCATCACCTTCTATAATTGCACTGTTTTGGTGGTACAGTAGATACACCCCTGGGCTGTGGAAACGATGGACGAGATTTCGATCTCGGCGACAACTGTCACATTTTGATGTAGACGAAATGCTCGAGCTTCGAGTCCTTGGATTTATGAGCATCTTAGAGGACCGCACGTGGTCGAATTTCCCGGAGCCCTCCTCTGCGGCATGCCTCCTAATCATGTCGTGTTTTTAGCACGTAAACCCAAAGCAAGTATTTTACTGTGCCATATGAATTGCAGATGCAGGCGCGGACACGTGTGACGTTTTCACGTGTTCAACATGTCATAAACGTCTTAACGTCACTTTGCGCCACTCAGAATGCCTTTGGCGGCTGATTTTCTGTGTTTATGGAATACGTGAAATATTAGCAAAGCTTTTCAGCGTTTCATGTAGAAGGCGTATTTCTACAGTATTCGATGCCCAAGGTGTATCCAGGTATTTTAAGGTAACAGGCCTTCGAGGTCCGCTATGTTTGCATTGATGGTTTGTTCTCGCACGATGTGGGCCCTTAATCATGCTCTTTACTAGTTTCTAGTCTTCACACTGCAGATTTTAATAAAACTGACAAATGTGACGACTCATTCGCATGTTTCTGTTTCTCTTTTGAACAACGTGGAAAAGAGATCTTACCATCTTCTTCATCTTCCGATCATTTTTTTTTTTTTTTTTTTGCCGTGGAGTAAATATTTTCACATCATGCACCTGTTTTCTCATATATGCCAACTCAAATAGACGACCATGATACGACTTGTGAATTCATTTGTGAGAAAGTGTTTAATCCTATTGGTAAAGCTAACCATGGTAACTAATCGACGGAATAAACACGATTATATCGGCAACATGTGCTTTGGGAGAATAAGCAGAAATGATACAGTGACGGCTTTTGTCCGGCATTTGCCAGGCTATATAGCTTTTTACATAAAATTAGTACATGTTTCGCTCCGAATTCACGTTAAGGTATGAAAATGAAAGATATTTCTTCATAATTCAACTGTGCAGTTACGAAATGAAAGTGTTTGGCGTGCAGCTTTTACTTCAAAAGCTTTATTTCCGAACGCGCCTGTAAAGCGTGCACCGCCATGTAAATAGTAATTGTGTGGGTAAGCCAGCTTCACAAACACAATTTTTATGTATACATCCACAGAAGCCGTCATTGGATTTTACAAAATTTTACAAGGCTGTGTTATGAAATATCAAAGTCAAACGTGTCAAAGAATAAATGAAATGATATTTGTCAGCAAATACAGCGAAAAAAAAAACATCGATAAAATTTTACGATAAAAACATTTTGCGATAAGAAAATGAGAGCCTAAATTTAATATTAATTTGCACATCTCGCCTCTCTCTCTCTCTCTCTCTCTCTCTGCACATTCAGACGACCGACTGTTCGCAAAAAATTATTTCAAAAGCCTTTTAAGTGACGCGCCATACCAGCTAAGCTACACGAGCTAAGAGCAAGCGAAACGTCAGGAAAGTGAATGCCTGTGTGCATAATCCCTGTGTTTTAGTGACCCTCTTTTTTAAGAGCGCAAGACATCGTGATTAAAGGAAAGTGTGTTTGCGTGTTTGTGCAGCTTATTTGCTCTCTTCTGCTCCACAACGCAACCGTATGTCATCGCTCGCTTTATCGCATGCTTACAGCACCTAAGGTCATCTCTTTTCCTTTTTCTTTTTGGGGTGTAATTTTTCTTACTGCGGATCAATTTCCCGCTGCACCTCCTATCTCGCTTTCATCTTGAGTTATTCATGAATGTAAGCGAGTTAAGGCAGCCGCTAGAAAAAGACATTTTCGCGATGTCTCGCGGTATGTCTTCGGGAATTTTCTTCCCTCACAGGCCGCTCTCCAGGAAGCGCGAGCATTACTCTACTCGCCTCGGGTAGCAAGGAGACAAGCCGTTCTCAATTTCCCTTCAGGAAGCCTTGCGGAAGCCGCGTACCAGGACTACTATGATTATTCATGAGACAGAACTCAACATCAGCGTCGGCGTTATTCGTCCGCCTTCTAAGGTACACAGAACGCGTACATCAGAAAAGCAGCGGTTTTCCGAACACATCGCTCATGCCACCGGCTGCAATACGATCTACGATAAAAGAGATAGCTTAAACCGTGAAATATGGTCGAAGGCACGCTTGTGACCGCGCAGGACTGGTTCGCAATATGCACTGGAGCTGGTTTGAGGAAGAGAGGATAGCTAAGAGGCGGCTTTTGTGCGTAGGCACATGTGCGTGCTGGTTGCACGCATTTAGTGCAGTCTAGTCTTGCTGCTGTGGTTAGGAACCAGTGTAGATCGCCGGTAGTTCTGCGCAGTGACTAGCTCTGGGAACCAGAATTTGTTCGCCTACGCGCTGGTCGATTCTGTAAGAGGCTTCAATTCCAAAGCAGGAAACTTTCTCATTCGCCGACGCAGCGAAAATGAACCAATGCGAAAATGAGACTCTGTAAAAGTCAGTGCGGCACTCGCATTTGCGAATGAGCAAGGTGAAGCACCCTGTGTCTACAAACCTTCTACAGATTAGCTTCGCCGACTAGCTCTAAAAGAAACCAGTAGACTCGTAGTTTTGCTCTCCTGAGCAGTAGGTTAATTTGCAGCTGTTTTGAAAGTTAGACTTTTTTGTTAAAGAGTTCATTCAAAACATGCTGCAATTAGCCAAATGTAAATTTGAAGGCAGCGGCTTGCTTTATGCGAGACTAACAGAAAATATTTACCAAGACTAAATGCAATACTGCGAATTTAACTCAACATGTGCTGGATGGACACGCCAAGCATTGAACTAAACCGTAATCTATAAGTGTCACAAAAGGTAATCGAAGTTTTCGAATGGTGATATGGATATGCTTCTCTTCGACGTTCGAGGAATAGGACGCTGCAAAACGTCCCCGAACACAGCAACACGTAAGACTTCACTGCCTGCCTGACCTTTGGAGGTCACAAATCAAGTTTGTACGAAAACATAAATTGGTGTTACGTTGAAAACAAATGTGAATAAAGAAAGACACGGAACACGGATTCCTGGCTGTATGTAAGGAATTAAATATTTGAAACTGTAACATATGCGAGGTGCGGAGTAGTCAGAGAGCTTGCTCAACGTATTGCTCTAATACAGGAGGATAATATATTATGAGCTTGCGGTTCTCTCTTCTTTTTTCTTGCAGGTGGTCACCGATGTTTCAGTATCATAATCTCAAACACAGCGACCCGCCCTAATACCTGACTCCGACTGCTCCAGCTCTGTGCATTCTATAAATATTGCGGGTTTCAGGATTTAAAGGAAGGTGCTTACGCAAAAGATTTTGCTTAACGCTTTCCTAAAGTCTCATCGCCAGTACAGTCTTCATCAGTAGGTGTTGTCGTTCTTGCTTCAGTGACGGTAAAACAAGTAGGAGAATGCATGAATTAATCAACCAATCAATCAGTTGATAAGCTCAGCCGCGTGGCGCGTTGCGGTGCCTGTGTTCTTGTGGAGAAGCTCCTCCCCACCCACCTCGGGCCCGCTGACTTCCCCGCATTCGATCGTGCTATCCACTATAAACCAAGCAATTAGTGCCGGAAATCTCCACGTCCACGCTCTTGCTTAGCACTTTTGACCTAATTCGAAGCTTTCACTGCGATTCTGCTACTCTTGGCAAAGCTGCTTGTTCGCCCTCATGTCTTCCACATGTGCTCGCTCGACGCATCGCAAAATTTATTTGTCCAGGCCGAGTCGTCGGTGGTTTATTTTGTTGTGGTAGACTGGGACGCTCCGTTCTTTTCATTTCATAAAAGTAGTACCTGAGCATAGGCTAGAGCGCTATGTACGTGCTCTGCTTGGTTCCTGTCGACTTCCAGCTGCGAGGAGCACACAAGGCGTAAACATACAAACGAGGAATGTTGCAGGGTTTTTTGAGGTTAGACTATGCATTCAATGGCCTCCTATAGATCACAGCCGCCCGTGGCGACAGCAATAGAGGTTAACGGGCATGGTGATTCCACACCCGGACGTTTGGCGCGCGTTGGTAGAGCGCTGAGAAACGCTTTGTTTTAATAACATATATCCTGGATCAGTCAGGAGACGTGAGTGACTGTTTCTCCTAATGGTTCTTCCCGAGAATAGAAAGCGGAAGAAGTGGCCTTTTTGCAGAACACATTTGCGGTGATATAGACGCACGACGGCCACGCATCGTCAGCACGCTTACATTATTTGATATCGTTTCAAGACAGACAAGGACGTTATGCGCGACCATGCGCTGTGTGTTTTATAAGCGTCAGAGAATTTCAGGTAACATCATGGTGAGCTGCTCAGCGCGATTATATATTTTGCCTTCTGCACACCCTCCATCGCTTTTTCATTTTAACACTATCTTTAGTTGTTCAGAAATTTTACTTCGGTATATCAAAACACAATCAATAACTCAAATCAAACGCGGGCTCTTACAAGTCGACTACATAGATTAGATATGACTGCAGCGTATAGTGAAAAACTTGCGAGCTATTGTCGGGCAGTTCGATATCAAAGTCCAGATTGTGAACATTCCCATCGACGTTAAAATCAAACCACTCTGCAGAGTGTACTGAACATATCGACGACAACACTGCCATAGGTGGATAATAAACTATGTCTGCCCGCCAACACATCTTACAAGACCGCATTCTTCGCGCTTAGCGACATGCGTGGACAACTTTTCTCATTATTAGATGGCTTCATTATTAGATGGCTTCACGGCAACGCAGAATTTGCGGAAGCAAACTTAGAAGGACCAAGCTAACCCCGGTCCTCTTAAGATTGGTTTCACAGCACGCTAAAATTCTTACGTCGGGGCTTTGACGAAGTCATGTCCATTGTCGACGCGCCGGCATAGAGACATTTTCCTTTCTTTCATGGTTTTCACGATCCCATATCCCCTGCACTTTGCTCTTGCTCGAATAGGTTGGATAATATATGTGAATTTGTCACAGAAAGCGACGAACAGATCACTAAAAACGATGTAGAATAGGGAATGTCGCTGAAGCCAACGTTTCCACAAGTCGACTCGTTTTCGTCAGGACGGCGATTCAAGCCTCCATTTTCTCCTGAGCTTCTCTTCTAGTTTGGATGCCACACAGAAATGTAACACGTTAAGCAGATACTAACGTAATAGCTATTTTCTAGGCGTATGCTTGTTGACATCATGATATATTATCCGTATTTGGCTGGACGAACAACAAAAAGAGAAAGACAGACAGATGCACGCACAGAAAAACACCACACGCGCTATTGCGTGTCGCAGCTCATCTGTTCATAACAACGAAACAAGAAATGTGTAGGCCTTTGTGGGACATTAGGCATAACGATGTATTCCAGTCGTTCTCTGATTGTCATATTATTGGACAAATGTTTTCTCCATTAAGCATCGGGGAAGCACATTGAGCATACGCTCCCTTTTATCGTTCTCTACAAATTCAACGGAACAAGAACAGAAAAAGAAAACCAAAGCGAAGGCCACCTCAATAAAATCCTGAGAAAAAATCTCCACAGCTTAGGAGAAACTAGAAAGAAGTTTCTGTCTGTCGACAAACCCACGAACGATACGACAAGACCACCCTGCACGAGAGATCAAAGGAAAGCAGAACGTAGGGGAGAGATCGAAAATATAGGGAGAGCCCCGACTTTTGCGCTTGGCTAGCCACCATGACCCTTTCTAAATCTCGGGCGCCGGCTTCGAAGCTGTCCCAGCCTGATGGTGCTGCAGCCGCCCTCCATTCGTTGTATGCAAGCGAGACAGGCAGAAAGGAAAGCTTTAAAATAACAAGGTGCCAAGTAAAGGAAGCATTGCCCCTGCTAAGTTTCTAACTCTGTGGACAGCGTCCATTCTTTTAGACTCGGGATATTTCTAGTGCGAATATCACGCTATGGAGAATCCATTGGTCGCGCTTTTTTGTGGCCTTGTGTGATCGCCTTTGAACAAAAGTCATTTTCGCATGCATTTATTCTAGGAAGTTTCTCTTCTTGCAGGTCATTTTTTCTGTTAACATCACTGCTTTCTCCAAGTTGTGTAGCGGTCGAAACTATTTCGTTATCCAATCCTTCCCATCCCACTCTTTCAGCAATTGCTCAGATGGGCACGGCGCCCTCTTGGCGAGGCTAGGAACACCTAAGACTTCTAATTCTTTAAAGACTTTATCTCGTCGCAAAAATTTAACTGAGGTACCATGCGTAATTCTCCGAAATTGTTTCTGATTACCATACATTTTCCTGGCGCTACTGTGTTTACTATTGAAACATGCGAACTCGTTTTTTATTGAAACGCGGATCTGCAGGCTAAATTCACTATATGATTAACATAAAATTAGAGATGACCCATCACAACTTTCCAGAGGTGGCAAAGGTAGCAGGCGAGCTCATGCTCCTTTTTCGTATCTTTACATCAGCATAAATAAGAGGCAAAACTTCGCTGTTGAAATGTTGTCCCGTTGTCCCCACAATATATAGTTGAAACATAGATGAATGCATCGACTTTGGAATGTAGGAAGCGCCATCATTTTCAGATGATAAAGCGAACAAGAGTTTTGCTACCGTCCAAGGAATGATTCCTCCATTACGTTTTCTACTACATAAACCTTTTTCTGACGGTGTCGGAGGCATGCTGTTCGTGGGGCTGCAGTTCAAAGGAGACATAACTATGGTTAGCGTTTCACCTCGTGGATTGCGTCTCACCAATTAACGCAGACTGAGCACCAAGATTATAAATGCATGTTGCGTACAACCCATGACTCCTTTGCAGACAAACCACACGTACTTCTATTTAAATCATGCCTCTCTCTCACGAAACACGAAATACATAAATAGTGTCCACATACTAATAATAGTAATAATAATAATAATAATTTCTGGGGTCTTACGCCCGGAAACGACGATATTATTAGAAGAGACGCTGTAGAAAAGGCCAATGGAAATTTCGACCAGGTGGGTCTTTTAACGTGCACGCACGTGCACAGTACACTGGCCTCTACATTTCGCCCCAAATGGAGAGCCATCCAGCGCGGGGTCCACTTGCTCGTGTAGCACTGAGACACCTGACATTCATATGTCATTTACATAGACACTACCAGGAGTGACAATCAGTACGACAAGTGTCCTTGCACATACGGTTTATGCAGTCATTCACCTTTAGGGTGTCTTAACCTTAGCCGCGAGATACTGAGAAACACCAACCGCCTTGGCATCCTGCGCAATCACGATTGTTCTAATAACAGGTTCCTTTCGTGAATTCTTGAACAACTTTTGAATATGGAGGCTACCAACTCACCAGCCACATTCATTACAGACATGCATTACGTCAAAAGGATCAGATTCGATGTGCAAATGTCTTCTCGGCACTTTTCGTTCATTACCGGTCTGAAATTTCTTCCACAAGTTCGAAGTGCCGACGAACGCAAATGGGTCTTCCGTTAAATTACCTTGCAAATGCGAAATCTGAAGTGGTTTTGCGGTGAACGAGCACGATGGCACAGCCCCCGCGATGACATTCCCGAGGTGTGGAGGATATGCGTTGTCCTAAAAAAATACTGCAGCAGGGCCACAAAACGAGAATCGTGCACTTCAGATTTCACAACCGAAGCGTAGAGATGACGTTAGGAAGTCTGTATAGCTATATCATCTTTAACTTGCCGCTTCGTATGGCTTTAACTTGCCACACTTCGTATGAGTCGGTGCGTGAACGGCCGAGTTGAGAAACTGAATGCATGATAAGGGTGCGCTACGTGGGTAATCTGAGTGAGTGAGTGAGTGAGTGAGTGAGTGAGTGAGTGAGTGAGTGAGTGAGTGAGTGAGTGAGTGAGTGAGTGAGTGAGTGAGTGAGTGAGTGAGTGAGTGAGTGAGTGAGTGAGTGAGTGAGTGAGTGAGTGAGTGAGTGAGTGAGTGAGTGAGTGAGTGAGTGAGTGAGTGAGTGAGTGATGGTTTTGACGACCTCGTCGAGGCTGGCGATTCAATTCGCGCATAGCTGTGCCTGTGCACATCTCCGAGAGCTAAAAGTCATTATACAGGTGCACATATGTTATAATAATAAAGAAGAGTAGCAAATCTCGAGCTATAATACAACCTCACTACGCCCCCTGCTTAAGTACCTGTAGCGAACATTCTGGTAGGTGGCACAGCGATCGATAAGGTATCGATTTTATGTGCGCCATGTATACGACCCTTTCTCTTTTTCTTTCTCCCCGTAACGTATCCTTGCTCTTTCTATGCGCTTTGTTGAACGCACCGATCTTGCCTTCCAGTCACAGTCGACCAGGGACTCGACGACCGTATCTCACGTCTTGGATTGCCTGGCAGGCTTTTACTGGCGACAAAAAAACGTGAGGCCTCTTAGAGGCCAGGTAGTAGTAGAGGCAAGGGAAGGAAATGTTGGGCTGACACACTCGCCGACGGAAGAAGCAGCGCGAGAAAGTGTCGCAGTTCCTGCACGGGTTTCTGAACGCACACTTTATTTATTTATTTATTTATTTATTTATTTATTTATTTATTTATTTATTTATTTATTCGGGATGTAAATAAGGAAGTCCCTACGCGTAGAAGAAGGAAGAAGAGAAGAAGGAGGAGGATTGTCTTGTCGAACCCGCAGGCTACCTACTACGCAATTGCGGAGTACTTTGTTTTTGTTTACTCACGTATCTCTTCGACAGGAATATGTTATTGAAGTAAGCTTGATAAGGTCACGGCCTTACTAAGTTACGTTTGAGAGACTCGGGCCTCGGAGCAGAATGCGTATAATACACGTCTCACCTCTGTGAGAGCTAGACAAGCCTTACAGCTAGGTGAAGCGAGAGAGTTTGACAGTCACTTCCTCAAGGCAGGTATTGAAGGAAAAACAAGTGAATAAGGAAACGCAAACAACGAGCAGCACAAGCAAAACCAGCTAGCAGCTCCGTGCGCGTGAAGGGTTTAAAAGTGCCAGCAATACGACCACAAAATAAAAGTTCATAGCACTCAAGTGACAGCTCTAGGACCTTAGTTGATCAGTCTTAAACGATTACGTATAGTTAGGGTTTTTAGTTTTCGTGTTTCACACTTTTGCTTTTCTAATTCGGGAGGTAAAAATTGGTATTTCTGAATATGATAATCAGAGAGAAATGGGATTTCTCTGTAGAACCATACTGAAATATCAGGCGTTTAGGGTTACGTTGACAAATTTAAACGTACATGTGAGAGCCGTGTAGCGTCCACAGAACTGCACGCTGCTTTTGAAATGGACGCTACTTCACTCCATGGTGTTCATTCTAGCCAAAAGGAACGCTGGTACGTTGTCCCTAGGCGGGTAGCTAGAACCACTGCGGGACAACGTACCGCCTAAGGACTTAAGAACCGGGCAAAGTCGGGTTGTACCCGCAATCGAGCTACCTTACATGTGTTACACATTTTAAAAACGCTCTCTTCTCAACGGACACCATGTGTCCGAAAGCGATTTTGGCTTTCGGGTCACCAGCAAAACACATTGGCTTTCGCTGGATTTTTAGCTGACTACTGATGGATTGCGGATTTCTATAAAAAAGCACCTCAAAATGGTGAGACACATTGTGACCTTCCCATGTCGATTGTTTCTTAAATGAATTACGTCTTAATGGCGCCATTGACTGATCGGACATCACAACAGGTTCTTTAGTGAAACGTTCTTTTTCTTAGGTAGTACGCATAACCTACACATCTAATGCCTAATGAAATTAGACGAATATGGTTCCTTACATTAATACTCACGCGTACAGATCGACCTGTCTTTTTTTTTTTTTTTTTTCGTAGAAGTACTTGTTGACTCTTGCACCCTACCACTTGCGTTTCTCCTTCCCCAAAACTCACATGCTTATCCTCAACACTGTCACGTTTACTGATGTTCATGCTCCTAAATTCAATCAGTTTTGAAGCGCCGCGACGTAGCATTCACTTCATATTTTATTTTTTAATGGTGATCCACTAATACAAACGTCACAGCAGCACAACGTTCTGGGTTATGGCACGGGACACACCGTAACGAAGAAACATTGGATGGCTTCCAGGTGGTATGGCTGCTGCTTCGATTTCATAAAATAAGCATCTATGTCACAATGAAGCTGTGTTGCTCTATCGCTCGTGTAAAAATCAGGAGGCGCCGAACAGAGCAAAGAAAAAATGAGCCGTAACGGTGCATTTATTTATGACCGAGGTCAGTACGACTACTCTTTCCCGGCCGTAGCGGGTGACCTACGCTTACTTATATCCTGTGCACGCAGTGTTGAGGATAGTGTACTGTGCGATGTCAGCGCACGTTAAAGAGCCCCAGGTGCTCAAAATTTCCGTAACCCTCGACTACGACGTCTCTCATAATCATATCGTGCTTTTGGAACGCAAAACACCAATAGTCAGTCAACTATGAGATAAGTGCCACATTATCTATAGTGAAGTTCATTTTTTTCTTTAAGACATACATTAAAACAAAGCGGATGGCGTTGAAAAAAATCGAGGCTTTAACAGTGCTGAAAGTAATCAGGCACATGTATCTAGAGAGAATGGGAGGAACCTCGAACACCCCTGTGGCCTGTAGTCTATATTTTGCAGAGACAGCTAGTATGTGCTCGCTACTTTCGTGCAGCCCAGCTGACGCCCACCCCTGCTGACAGTGTCGCAAGGTACTTTGTTAGAATATTATGAAAATATAAATTGATTTAGCAAAGCGCAATTTGTAATGTGTACTTCATCTTATATTTATCTCTAATTCACTGATCCGATACAAAAGCAGAAAAGTGCACTATATATGTAAGGTCTGTGTGTAAGGTCTTAGTTCATTCAGCGGCAAGACGCTGTAGTAAATAATCAAATAGTTTGGAGGCATCAGCAAAACACACTAGAACCAGCCTCGTCCAGGAGATGCCTTGATTTCAGCATCCCGCACATGTGTGGAGACGCCGTGTGCTGCATTCACAATCAGTTCCCAATCTCGCTAGCGAGCTCCCGCTAGATAAAGTTATGAAAGTAAATAAGATAGCAGAGTGCAAAAAATAACAATAGACCTTGCAGGTAGGACTGGAAAGGAAGGTGGCGTGCAGCGAATTACGCTTTACTTCAAGTATATTCCCACCCTGGTTTATAAAACTAATGAAAGCAGGAACAAGTTTCAACCAACCGGACAAAGCAAAGAACCCTTAAATGAAGCCAGGCGCAGACACGTCACAATCGTAGAGAGCGTTAGGGATAAAGCCGACAATAACAGCAATGAAGATATCGGGGGACATATAATAAAGAAAAAGATAGGATTGAGCTGAGCCCTTGACAAGCCTGTGTCGTCTTGAGACGCGGGTGGCATAGCAACCGGCTCCGCGTTGAGCTGGTTTCGGCAGAAGACCACGGACAACAAGAAAGGCATCCAATTTCCATAAAATAACCATGTCTCACTTTTTCTGAAGGCGTCGTGTGCTGTAGGGAGGATAGACTGTGCATATTGACATCCGTGACGTGAACAGTACTGCGCAAAGTGAGGGAGGGCAACCAAAGTACACTTGCAGGTAACAGTACGTGTGCTGCCTTAGAAGAAGCAACAGAATGAAGATATCAGTTTACGCGGTATTTGATATTTAACCTGAGGTGCCTGTAACCTAAATGTTCTATAGAAAGCCACCTTGTTTCACAATGTTTTGTACAGCCTCATTTTGCGCTAGTGACGATGAAACGGTTAACGCTGAGTTACATGTGCAGCGCAAAGACTTGTTGAAAAAATTCCACAGCATCTCCACGGCGTGAATGACGATGAGTCGCCGGCACACTATAGTATAGTCGTCTAATCGTCTAATACTCAGGAGCCCTTCCCCATTGGGAAAATAGGGGCAAGCGAAGCTTGATGTGTGAATGCTTGGATTAATTTATTTATTTATTTATTTATTTATTTATTTATTTATTTATTTATTTATTTATTTATTTATTTATTTATTTATTTCATGATAGAATATCCAAGGCATTCATATGACGGCAGATATATTCATATCTTAGAAGCGTGGGCGCGTAATTTAGTGGTTAGACGCCTACTCGCATTTGGTGGTTTGGGTCCCAGGCTCAAACCCCGCCCCCTGGCAACTTTTTTTCGCGCCAGCTGTATCTTCGTTGCGTTACGGCAACACCAACAAAATCTGTAGCTCACAGCAAGCTTCGCTTGAATAGAGCCTCTCCATTCTCTGTGTGATAACGTCTAGGGCTTCGGAGAATACCTATACCGTCTGACTTTCTCACTCATGAACAAACTCATTTTGTCACAAGCATCTGGACTCCCTTTTCCGGGCATGCGCAGGTCAGGATTACATCCCATACGTTACAACACGTTCTGTTTTCGTTAGTAGACTCTGACACGCCTGCACAAGCATAAGCTTTAACAACCATCAGGCCAAATCAGCCGCTTTTTCGAATATTCCCTAATTACCGAGAGAAATACGCCGTGCAGAGCACCCATCAAATTTACTTCTAGGTCGCCGTGTGCACCAGCTGCATTCAATCTTGTTTCTCTCCCATGAACGCTATAGTGAAGTTCTAACATAAGCCACTCTTCTTTTTCCTTTTTTCCAATCTCTGCTCGACCCCCTGTTGTAAGAAAGACAGAACGGCCCTACAAGTTCTACTTAGTTCTCGTGTTGATTACTTTTCAATTCGGGGATAAAATGCGCACCTTCCTACACTAGCTATGGAGGTCAACATGAAGCGCATTAGAAACCTGAACGCTAGATCTTGAACGAAGCCTGCTACAGGAAACTACGCAAGCGAAACAAGGAAACGTTCGCTATAAAATAGAAGCAAACAAAACTAAGTGGACTTAGATCTTTCTGTTCTTAAAATGGGCGGGGCGAAAGAAATTGTGTGCTTTGTATCTAACCCATTCTGTCCCTGAGTCTCCTTTGCGCACGACGAAGGTGCCGTAGAGTTCATAGGGAGTCACTGTGTACACACGTCTGAATATCAATGTGAAGAAAAGCAGAAAAACGTACTCAAGGATAAATATGTCCTGCACACTGTAGCATAACAAGCGCGCAGTCACAAGGAAAATTGCACGCATTATTCGCACAAAGCTTCTCAAAAGGACATGGCGCATTCATTGCCCGTAGTCGCAACGTTAGCTCGAAACTTAGCGAACTTTAAGCCCGACAACTGCGTTCTTTCTTGAATGTCATAGTTCAAACTAGAATGAACAAAAAAATCACTGCGCGTGCAATCCCAGCATCTAGATTGCAGACAATGCACACCGTGCCCTCTTCCTTTACGCCACCGTGCATTTAAGTTTTTCTGCTAAAGACTGCACTGAGCTGCTGTAACTTCAGCGATGTGTGCTCTGTACTTAGTCGCGGAACACATAAAGCGTGTCTGGGTTACGGCCCTGCTTAATTGCTGGAGGCCAAAGAGAACGGCGCACAGCCGGTGATTGCGCATAAAGCTCACCACCCATCGTTCGGTAGGCTGCGGCTGTTGGTAGTGCTGTATATAATCACTGTTGCTCGTTGTTGTAACGACTGACATTTCGGCCCCCTCCGGTTAGGAACGCTGTCAAGTATGTTCGTACGAGGCTCTTGCTCTCTTAGATTCCTTCAAAGTTAGCACGAGTCTTGCCCGTCTGGTGGTTTATTCTCCCATATAACGGGAAAAGACGCCCACCCTCCGAGTGGTTCCCACTTCAGAGTCCGGGGGTTGTACAACTCGATAGATTCCATTTGAACATCACTACGGGGATAACCTAATTCACATGCTTGTGTGCAATTAAGCAAAGCCTTCGGCATCTCGAGCTGCCGCAGTTCCCTAATGATGAGCACGCCTGATCAGTGCAGTATATTTGTCCTGCTGTGGCAACCTTCTCTACTCTAAGCATCGCGCGCTGCGCAATAATTATAGTGGCTACTTTTTGTGCGCTGTTAAATACTGCTGAATCTTCGTGTTACGGTTGTAGTGAACTAATGCGACACAAACTGTTCGATATGTTAGTCTGGGCTGCTCATTTGGGACAACTGCATTAGAAGATTGCTGACTAAGTTGGTGAGCCCCGCGTTAGGTTGTAGCTGAATACTCAACATTTCTAGCATAACAGCACAAATATAAACATGGTTAAAAGGCAAAAGTTCTATTTTTTAAATGACTTTTCTTCACTCACAATCAGCAATGCTAAAGTAAAGAAGGTGGCGTCATCCTGTTAACAATGTGGCTTTTTGGGCTTGTTGGTCCCTTGCAAGGAATAGTGTCACAGCGCGAGCAGACAAGGACGAGAAAGACACAACAGGACAAGCACTATGACACCATTTCTGTCATCCTTTTGACGCTTATAAATGTTAACGTTCATCGAAGCACAATATTACAGCCCTGGTGTAGATTACAAAAGAGTTCTAAAGAAGCCCCTATCACCATCCTTAGACTTCCCCTTCCTTCCTTCCTTCCTTCGCTCCCTGTAGAGGGGAAGGGGGAAAGGAAGGGGGGAGGTAAATCGACGCTGCATCCTTCTACAGCATTTACGTGTCCCTGAGTGGCAAATCCTCAAAGCTGAATCCCGCTTCACCACATCTGCGGCCGTGAATGAAAACGGATCGACGTCCGCCAAATGAGTCAGGACAGCCACCCTGGGCACTTGATTGAATCATGGCTGCGACTCCATTACTTGAAGGGCTCAGTTATTCGGGACAGGCTCTGCCCGCAAGAGATAATGGACCTCCCACGTCATTTCAACCGGCACGTCGCCCCTTCAACGTCGATGTTACAACTATAGCAGGAGCGCTTTCTGTACGGGCACCTGGGACTACGCTGCACTCATTTATGTGCCAAAGAAATCCTGTGCGAGGAGAGGCTAAATTTTATCGTTTCTTTTCGAGCAGTTGCTTTTACCTATTCAATGAGCGTGGGTTAGCAGTCAATAAAGGAAGTACTCATTATGTAAGGAACAGGTGTGCCAAACACGGACAAACCGGAATATTGGACTACACGAACTCCGACTAACGTGTTGTCCACACCTCTTCCTTTGTGTCTGTGTTATTGGCGCCTTTTTTTTTTTTGCATAATGAGTCCCTACCAACTCGCTCAGCTTCCTGTCCTTTTAAGAAAATACTGACTCAAGAGGACAACCAGATAAAGAAGAAAAAGAAAGAGACTATAATCTGCGGCTGCAAAACACACTGCCGCACTTTAATTGTTGGTTGGAAGGACAGAACATGTAGGTCACAACCTCAACAGAACTTTACCTCTGTCTGGTTAAAACATGACCGTACGACGTGGTGGTCGTGATGCGAACTTGCTTATCTCGATTACTAAAGAACTGTCGTCGAGATCTCGATTTTGCTGTCATCTCCGAATAAGAGAGGTGTGCATGCCGGGTCTGAGTGCATAATGATGAAATCAAGCAATGTGATAACCTTATCGACTTCTTCCTGAGCAGTAGGCAAGACAGCCTCCCCGACAAATTACGTCGTTCTGATTTAACAAAAAAACGGAGCGTTCCGTTCACTTACTTGCCACTGCATACTTGGGATCAAAGAATACGGTTTCTATTTTTCTTTCTTTACAGCAAGCTTCTATTTAGCTCAATCAATCGTTACACAGCTAGGACGAACAATCTCTCGATCTCGAAAAGCGGAGAAAAGTACGTCCAGTCCGAGATGCTGAATTATCAGTTTATTTTTCTTTTTTTTGGACCTGGTGAAAAATAAAAGACGAGAGCGTGCCGCGATAGGAACACAGTGAACGAGCCCAAGCTGCATGCGCATGGCGTAAATCAGAATAAAAAAGAAATAAGCACCCGATATAAGTAAACTTTTAGATTCCGAACACAATAGATACCCACGAACAGTACACGCGAGCTGTTCCGAAGACGTTATTTATGAGCGACGCTGCTTTCGTCCTTTGTTCCGAGGGATGATCCACACACCGTGGCGCGCTTGTCGAGACGACCGTTGTCGGTCTTGTGTATGTGCACACGCCGATCCCACATCGCGATGTGGCGATCACCACAATATCCCAGTCTCTTTCCTTTCCCACCGTGGAAATGGCGCAATAAGAAAAGAACTCCGACATCCTTTGAAGCAAGAGGTATGTACGACCGATAGGAATCCCCCGGGAACGTTAGGTTTCTGCTCCCTATGCTTTCTAGTGCACATCTACCTGTTCTACGCCCAGCCAGTGTTCCTTGCTCTTTCTCTGTGTACGTCAGTTTCATAACGTTACGAGCACGTACACCTCATGTACCTTTCATTTTTTTCTAACAGTCTCATGGTATTCGGATACTAACACCTATATAATTTCACTTTCCTTATCTCGACAGGACACCGCATTTCCCCTTTTCTTGTGCGTTTACTGTCTTCACTGTTTCGATTAGTGACAGGCGCTATTTTCTGTATGCTTGCGACTAAACCTATCTCAAGAAAAGAAGCACCGACGTATATAGCTAGATTAACAGGCCGTATTTCGCGCAACAGAGGCTAAACTATGATATTTCTCAGCTTTTTTCTTCATATGGAGAGCGTTGGTTTAATGTGAGAACCTAGACCATGATAGTAAACTAAAATTAGCTAACTAGGTAATATATGTTGCATTATGATATGGCTTCAAGTTATAGTGCCTATTTCCACGGCTAATAATTACATTTTCTGAAGGGCTCTAATTATTTTAGGGCTGGCTCTCCGATGACAATTAACGCGTTGAGTTCTATTGTAAAGTTCGTCCTACCCCAAATGTCAATGCTACGAAGTCATATTGTGTCGAAGTTATGTGTATCTTTCTTGTCTCTTGCCGAAGAATGATTAAGAGTGTGTTGAACATAGCTGTGTGCTTTCCTTGTAACGATTATACGCCACTCATCACACATCTGTTTTGACATCGATAGATCTGAGTGGCCTTCACAAAAAAAGAAAGAAAATTGAGCAGCACCTCTCCAACCGTACTCTATTTGAATAGGCCATTCTAGGAAAACTGGAAGCTCAGTGCAATAAACAACGGAACTTCCAGTTTCCTTCATTCTTTCAATGTAATGGACGATACCGCAAATATTCCTGTGCTTTTCTTCAGCATCATTTCTTCAAGCCTCGCTGCGCCGTTGATAGAGTGATATCCGGGGTTTTTAGGTGCCATAACCACGATATGGTTATGAGAAACGCCGAAGTGTTGGTCACCGGAAATTCGGAACACCTGGGGTTCTTTAACGTGCACCGACATCGCACAGCACACGGACGTCAAGATTTGGCCTCCATCGAAACGCAGCCGCCGCGGACGCGATTCTATCCCGCGACCTTCCGATCAACAGCTGCAAGAGTGCCCCAGCCACTAGACCACCGTGGCAGAGCTCTCTGCAACGGCAGGCCAGAAGAACCCGTCGATGAATTATTACTCGTAACCCCACCTTCGCGTCGCTACAGAACATCGATAGTAATCAATCATTGGACCTTCTCTTCGTTCTGCCTTAGCGCCAGGCATTCAATTTACTTTGTTCAACTGCGCCCCTTTAATCCCCGCGCAATGAGGTTTCGCGGAGCCTACTCAATGAAAGAAAATAAAGTAAGAACCGCAAGGAGGAAGGCACGCGATGTACGAAGAATTAACCGTCGCGCACATGTTCGAAAATATTCTTGTCACTCAGTGATGGCGGTCGAAGTGTCTAGCCATTTGAACACGGAAGCAGGAAACGACCGTTTCCCTGCTCGCCTTTATTCGCTCACGCGTTTCATTCCGGGTACCCTGCGAGCGATGGAGGCGTATCATTAATCACGGTGGAGTAGTGTAAGTGTACATATATGCGCGGTAAAACAAATCGTAAAATGGATAGCGCTCCATGGGCATATAACTGGGGCATCGAGTGCAGGTACAAAATGATGGGAGACGAGCAAAAGAAGCTCGAAATAGCGAGTTCGGGAAGAAATGCGAGAAGCGACCACACGACACAATCGAAAGCGATCCTATCCTGAAAGCGAGCAAACAACGGCAGGGTATACAAGTATATGCTCGACTGCGCACGCTTTTCGGTAATGATGCTCGTAGCTTGGTAGTCGGTTAGCAGGATCAACGGCATCAATTTATATGACACGTTTACCTAGTGGCTTGAAATTTGAGAGCGCCCCCGCGGAAAGAAAGAAAGAAAGAAAGAAAGAAAGAAAGAAAGAAAGAAAGAAAGAAAGAAAGAAAGAAAGAAAGAAAGAAAGAAAGAAAGAAAGAAAGAAAGAAAGAAAGAAAGAAAGAAAGAAAGAAAGAACAGAGATTTTCAAGGATGAGCGTCCCTGAATACCCGTCGCGCCCAACAGTGGCAATCAGATTAGAAGAGCAAAAAATTTGTTCTCAGTGCTGCGTAAAAAAAATGAAAAGGAAATTAAGAGTGTTATTTATATGTGAGGAACCCTGGGACATAATCTGCAACAAAAGATAGAACTGAAAGGAATACTGTGCGCGGTTCTTTAGGAAGTACTGCAAAGTTCATTGTGATGTCCAACCAAAACGGGCACATATGCGTTCCTAAAGGAAGAAATATAATTTTAGTAAATTTGCGCTGTCCTGTCTGACGATGACTTCTCACAGTAATTAGACTGGCACTGAAGAAAGATGCAGTATGTAACACGCTACATTGCTCTAGAGACCTTTGGTTCAGGTCCATACTTCGGAGATGTCCACACGCCTTGAGAGCTTGGATCTACGTTTGCAATTCTGTCGCCAACAAGGCGTACCACGAGCACAATAAACACTTCGGCGTTCCCTTCGGCTCGTTGTAGTATTCACGACTGCGCATTCTTACCACACCGGAATGACTGAATGCCCTTCTTACGACGAACGCGACTGGGAAGACACGACCGGGCATCCGCTCAATCAATCCGCCCCTGGAATTTCCCCCTCGACCGGAGATAGCCTAATCCTTGTCTTCAGCTGCTGCAGCACCTTGGAAACTAAACACATCACTGCACAACATTATGAACTTGTGGACAGTGTAACATAGAGTTAAAGTTGCACCACCGCGCTTCGCCTTAGTGTGTGCGAGAACTTCTCGGTCTTTTAAGACCTTACCTGCATCTGTCGCCGTTCATTGTGTCTACCCGTCTACCCCGCACAGTAGCCAGTGGCTAAAGCAATGGCTATACATTTCCCTACCACTCCTTTCATCTAGACTTAATTAACCCATTAACATCAAGATTTTCACCTATAACACAAAAGTTTGCAATTTATTTTCATCCCTAGCTTGCTATGTGCGGAAACCTCGGTTCGGCATTCCACGAACGCGCGAAATAAAGGCTGTACACTTGAACAAGTCTCCTTAGCGCGAGGCGGTGGAATTTATCCAAGTCACAATTACACCCTTTGGGTGAATGCCGCACGGATGAGAAACTTTCAAAACTATGAGTGTGAATAGCCATCCATGGCGGCACCGTACGAGCTTCTCTATTGAAATACGGCGTCATTGACTATACGCTCTCAACTTTCACACGTACATAGCTCTCTGTCTGAATAGTTGATCTCGTTCAATACGCGCCGTCTGCCTGCGTATTGAATTCATGCCTCGTTATACGAAGCATGCATGGTGACTGGTTTGGTTGTGCGTTCAAGCACAAAATGTTCAAAGAAAGTGTTGGGTTGCTCAACCGTAGCAGTGCTTAGTTTATTCAGTGACAAGCTGGAACGCCTACACAGATGTTTCCTGCACAGGGTGACGAATACCAACTATTAATCGCCACATCACTCAAGATGAAAAAATAGTTGCAGTCTTTAACAATTTATTGTGTTGCGAATACATCGCCATCAAACTAGGAGATGACTTGTATACGTGGGCTTAGCCAATTATTTTGCTTACTTTCACGACGCTACGGAGGGATAATGTTTTCTATGTCGGGTAAATATAAATTTCATAATCCAGCGCACGCTTGCCACAATTTCTTAGTAATTTACTTTTGTTGTGTCCTCAACTTAACCGGCTGTCAATATATGGTATTACGCTTGCTTGCCCGAGGTTGCTTCTTCAATACCCGCCACGTCGGCAACATGTTCATGAGGTACAAGAGCAACGAAGCCCATGTGCTTATATTTAGAACCCTTGATGGTCGAAGTCAAACACATGTGCACCGTTAAGGCATGCTTCATAATCAAGCATTAGATTTAGCACTTAAAGAAGTCACCATTTAGTTCAATTTCCGAAGCTCCCAGCATGATATTACGATGAGCCATGAAGTTGCAGCGATATTTTGACAGTTGTCATATAACTGCGCGGATGTGTCGATGATAACCATGCGAAACCAATATTTTCGTATACAAAACAAGAAAAAAAGTGGCGGAACCAAGTTTCCCGGAGTTTACAAATCGTGGTTTGTCCAAGAGAACAGAGGAAGAGTGTACTATCGTGAGCAAGAGTGCCTACGAAAGGAGGTCTGCAATAAAAGCTCCATTGTCGCATAGCCTGGTAGCATGACCTTACATGAGAAGCTTCAGCCTGTGGTATTATCTATGACCTACATTTTCACAAGTTAGATTACAGATGACATGCATTAACACAGCGAAATCACTGATCGTCTATGGATCACGTGTTTACTGAGTAAATTCACGACGCTTTCCATCATGATTTATGATGGAATGCGTCGTCGCAGCGAGGCTTCAGCACTGGAGCTGTTGCTGCGCGAGCTTCTCATAATCCCCGAAAAAATTTTTCCAAGGCCCGGTATGAAGGCTTGTTGTGCAAGACAGGGCTCTGCAAAACAGCATGCAGCTTCTGCGTGGCCGCATGTACAACGGAGCAAAACACCCGCGGGTAAGCTTAACTTCGTTCAGTTTGACGCCTGTTGATGGAAAACAACGCACAGGACAACAACCACTCCTCTGCGCCTCACTGAATAACATACACAACGGATTTCACTAAACTCGTGCGGACGGGAAATGTGAAGCACGACTGCAAATGGCAATCGTCGAATACCAGCAGCAGCTTTTTCGGCTGTATTTTCAATGCCATACGGTGATTTCTCGTCACTCTAATAACAAAGTTCTTTCGAAAGTGGTTCCTTGAGGTTAGACCACGCGTGCCCCTATATAAACAGTGGAAACACTGCACTAATCTTAGGCGAGCAGCAACTGTGTGCGGCACTTGAAGCCAACTAGAATTCGAGAACGCTGTTCTCGCTACAACATGAATGAAGCCTCGTTTACTTTACTCGTATCCGTATTTGCGTATCCTTATGAGTCCCTCCCAAGGAGGTTTAAAAGAAATTTAAGCCTCTTTGGTCCCTCTTCGGCAGCCGTCAAGAGCCGACTTGCTCTTTCTATCTTAACCGATTAAGGTTCATGCCTGCTACCCCTTCTTTTATTCATCTACTTCTTTCATTGTTGCGCGGAGACATGCTTACTTGTAGGCTTCAGACGATAGCTCCACCTGTTGTATTCCACTCAACGGCTACACACCTTTATCACCGCTCTAATTCACAATCGATGTAGGCAGAAGGTTGGAATTGCATACCACTGATTAACCTTCTCGCTTTCTGAACAGTCTTCACCTCTATCAAACATTGCTCTTTGTTTCTCTTTGGTCCTTCGCTAGCGCAAACTGTTGTCCCCATTGACCTCTAACCGTAGCCTATTCAGGCGTGATGGTCATTATTTCGTGGCCAACACCGTGCCTCTTCGGCCCAAAATCTACCATTTCCAAATGCTCTTCACTGAAAGTGTGGTCGTTCAATTTTAACGCCTAAATGCTTTCCTCTCATACCTGCAGCTTCAATGCGCTTCCATTCGACAAAAGAATACAAACAAAAGCTGAAACTCTTCAGGAACCGGCCCGCCGCTTTCCTTTAGTCGTCATTGCAGCAAAATTGGTCAAATAAAGATGATCGACAGAACCTTCTGCTCTGGAAAGAAATATGACGCACTTCGAGTGCGTTTCATCAGCCTCTCCGCGGATCGCTTTCGAGTGCACCTCCAGCGTCTCCTATAGTGGATGACAGCTTCTACTATAAGTCGATTTTGTTCTTTTTGCGTCGCTCGTAACCCGTTCGTCTTCCGAGCGCCTATGATGAAGTGGCACACGCAAGGAAGCCGAGCTGAGAACGTCTTTGTGGCGAGCGTTTCCGCCATATCCGCGTGCATGAGGCACATAGGCACATTTATTTCTAAGCGGCAGTGTTTTCGTTGGCCAGAGGCCAATGCCTGCTTCTACTGGAAGCACTATAAATGTTCCTGTCGTTGTGAAAAAAACGTGGGCACTGTTCCCTTTCGAAACCTGGCATCGATTAAATTCATCATATTATCTCCCATATTCTACAGCGTACCTGCAGTCCGACAGAGATATAAGCCAAATAGCGACGCCGACGATGACGATGAAGAAGATGAGAATCACCATTTGAAATAGCGCGCCTGTGGAATCGACACCACCGCTTCGCACCTCAAGTGCCCACGGCCACATTTCGACCAGTACTGCGAAATGCTATCACTGCTTCCTCAAATACAGGAGGAGGGTAGTGAATGCTTTTTAAATGTCATTCGTACCCAACAAATAGTGCATTGACGCACAAGGCCTTGTTATATGTTTTCCTCAAAATTTCGTCTGTGTTCATGAGACCTCTGGAAAGCCTGCATCACAAGACTCAAACCGCGACCCTATTCTAGATTTCCTGCAGCTGGCATAAAAAGATAGTTTCCTAAGTTTTCCCGGAAGCAGGCAGTCGGCTGGAGAGACGGGTTCCATCCCTTACACAGCCACCTGCCTGGCGTAGACGTCCTCCCTCCCACTCCTCCTCAAGTTACATACGTGTTCTTATCTGGACGCGCTGATGGACTGATTATCCTGATATGCACCTTGGAAAAAGAAATTATCGATACCATGTAAAAGAGGTTTGCACTAAAGCTGGACGCCTAGAATCGAAATAGTGCAGTTGCCTGCATGGTTCGCTTCTCCGAGTGTCTGTGCGCCCCGTACGCCTAAATGTTCTCATTACAAATTGCAACATAATAGCTCAATTCCCTGACGGTCTTATTTCCTGCTCACTCAGATCAAGGTGAAAACAAAAAACAAAAACAGACGACGTTAGCACAAAAACAAGCAAATTTCTCGAGCGCAACATCTCAACATACACCCATGTTTCTGCTTCGTGTGCTCTTTACAATGGGAGAGTCTTTCGAACGAACCACCTCTCCCTCCCTCCCCCCCCCTTTCTTTTCGTTGACTTTCCTATAAAAAATAATGCTGACTTGTCCAACACGCTTTACACTCGTAATGTTGCACAATCACAGTAGCGGCACCGCTGGCAATTGAAACAGTCACCCTTCAAGGTTTGTAAAGTGTGTCGAACTTCATCTCAATCTTTCCCAAGGCTGCAAAGCAGGAAAGCTCTCAGGAACAAAACTTGGCAAAAGTGACTCGCGTTATTTTCCGTCGCAACGCATTTTCCATGACGTGTGCGCCTTAAAGGTAAACCAATTTCGGCTTTGGCGCCTTCTTCGGCCTTCGGCGTACGCGACCGTTTCACCCTTCCGTGGAATGTGCAGTTCTCCTTGTCTATATTGTGTTTCCATTGCTTGTACGGCGTACGCAGTCTTATTTCTTGGGTAATAGCGTCGTTTCGCGCAGTCCCCGGTTACCTAGAAGGGGAAAAATTGTTCCACGAGCCCGTCCTCCCATGCACTTTGTCAAGAATACATGTCAGTTTTTGTTTTATTTCTAATGGTAGAAAGAGGTTTCATGTACCTCTGCCGTCTTTTAGTTGCGTGCGAGTTTTTTAACAATATTTTTACGGTTTTCCTCATTCTCCAGATTTTATTTCAGCCAGTGTACTACACTTGTTCGTTCTGTGTAGGACACGTTCTTTATCGCAAGACCAGTGGACCGAAGTGAAGAAACATGGAACACCTGACTCTCATTTCCGCAGTACACAGTTCACATATAGCGTAAAGAGGCGAAGCAGAAAGAGTGGTACCTCGCCCTTGGAGAATGAGCGATGTTAAAAAAGTGCGAGCAACATCAAGCTATTTTGGAGGTAGTGGCACTTCTCGTCCACATTGTTGCGCATTTGTAATTGCATTTTTTTAACGGACATTCCACCTCGACTTACACCAGAGAATATGTTGCTTTGTAACTGGAGCACAACGGACTTTCACGTTAGCACTTTCGTTATAGTTTCCCTTATTATTTTTTTGTTTGTTTTCGCGAACTTCAAAGTTCCTGTTCTTGATGTATGAATTTATCATAACGCATCATAACTTTATTTAAGTCAATAAACACCGTTTTAATCCGCTGTTCGGTTTCGGCGACTCGACTACTACATTTAGCTCAGCTCTAGCCGAGGAAAAAAAAAAACAAAAGCACAGCGTGCAATTATAACCCTCCCATTTCGTTAGAACCGTATCACAGGTATTCATAAAAGAATCTGATTGAATATTCTAGCCAGTTACACACATTTGAAACCGTCGCAACATCGACAACTTGATAACTTCCTTGTTACGCCACGATTAACGATACAAAGAACAGCTTCGCTCTTCCGACGGTTTTCACGTCGTGGAACCGTTTCCAAAGTGCCTTTGCCTGAAATTGGTTACTTGTTTAAATTACATGCTACAAAAAAAAAATGCGTTTTCTTCCCCGTGAAGTCCTGGGAGGAACTTAATAGCGTCAACATATTGAATCACATTATCTGCGCCAAGCGAAACAAAGTGGAAAGATGAGACCTATGTATCGTTTTGTCTGTTTTCGCATATGATATGGCAATATAAATAAGACGTTGTAATGATGAAAAGAAAAGAAAGAAATGAAATGAATTAGGGATCACTCATGACAAGAAATGCAAAGAGGCAGATAACAAAGGTAGCACGGATCCCGCCGTTTTGTCAAATCAGCTTTTTCTGTTGTATTCGAATGACCGTCGACATTGAGCACTGGGTTAAGAACAAAATAGATACCGAAATGAGGTATAAAGGGAGAATACCAAAGCAATGATTTCTTCGTTTTAGCCTATTCAGAGCGTGAAACAAAGATAACGTAGTGACGTGTCCGGAGCTGTAATACTGCGATGTTTTACTGTGCTTGATCTCTTTCTACAATTGCAAAATTTGTTTTATCATCTATGGTTTCTCTTTTACTATATATATTTACAAAATTGATGCTTAGACGACGTTTCAAAGGTTTCAGAGTAATGGCTCTCTTCCCAGGTTCCGTTAATTAGAAACCCAGGATGATTTGATATCTGAGCTTCCTTCTTTAGAAATATCACGCTGTGCCTCATCCGCATTGTTAGATCTCCGTTCTATTACGCTGAACAATTTCTTATACGTGTCATTCAAAATTTATTATATATTTAGCTTTAAGCGCTCCAGGTAATCAGATCCGGCAGCGAGGAGCTGTGAACAAAGAAGCGCTCCTGACATCGCACAAGGAGCCGAATTTGCGCCCCCGTGATCTGCGCGGCTTGAACAGCGCTACACCGACAAAGGTATCCCACAGAATGAAATGCTCAGCCCGAAGACATACTCTCACATATCAGTCACATTCAACCAGAAAGTTACGAGCTAACTTCATAATTACGTGCGTTTTCTTCCCACTTTATGGCTAAAGGTATGAATGAATGAATGAATGAATGAATGAATGAATGAATGAATGAATGAATGAATGAATGAATGAATAAAACACTGCACCCAGCAGTATTCTCTCAGAACAATCGCCTTCACCAAAAAATTAACAAGCTATAGCTTCGTAATCATTTTTAATCAGCCCACACGTCCAAATTGTATAACCAACCTAGAGAGCTGTTCTTTTCAAACACGCGAACATAAACATCCAAAACATCAAATTCCACAACGTCGACGTTTCCACGCCGCCATGGCACCTACGTGAATTGCCACCGCATAAAGGGCGGCACAGTTGCCGTTCTAAATCACTCATACATGTTCCCAACTGTATGTCATCGCTATTTATCTTCTGTTTCGCGCATTTGCGCACAGCGCTTGCTTGCCGCAAAACATTCCCACAGACCTGTCGCAGCTCCTGCTACTTCTCATACATCACTCGCCTCACGCACACCGTGGACAAGTTTTCACTTTCCCTATCTGGTCACCCCTGCAACCATCATTCAGTTTCCCTCTCTCCTCCTCACATTTTATCACTCTCTACTTTACTCCCTTCCTCCGTGTTGCTTTGCATAGGTAGCACATGCATCACACTGCGCGCTCGCCCGCCGGCGCCACCGTAGTGGGCGCATAACGCACAGCCTTAGCCCCAGAGAACCTGAAAAATTATCCCGTCGGGCGACAATTTTACGACAGCGCTTTTTCCAGTTCTTGGCGGTGAAGTCATCATTTTCCTTTCTTCATTTATATTATCGTGGACCAGACGACTTTGTTGCGGGTCACACCAGAATCACACGACGAAAGAAAAAGATAGACACAGGAACTTCACAAAATGGTGTCGTCGTTACATCCTCGAAAGAGGCGACGGCGTGGCGAGCAGAACGGTAGGTATTTGCATGAATGCCAGCGTTTAAAAGAGAACAATAATAAACACGTTGCCCTGAAGCTTGCAACTCTAAGCCTGGTGCCTTCCTTCTTACTCCAGCCATTGCTACATTGTAGGACTTCTACCGCTCCACACGCATTCTTTTATACCGCGTTCTTGCAACTTTATTCAAGAATAAGTCGTATCTAATATACAAGCACATTCTTTTGCAGTAGAAGCGAGCTTGCGTGAATGTATGACGAGATATTCCTTTTTTTAATTAGCGAAGTAGTGGCGCTAACTTTATCATCTCCGTGATTCCAAGAACATTGGGTGTTTGCCTTTTCCCTTTCAGATCCGCGTTCTAAAGAAAAGTCAAATAAAACAACTTTTCGCACTTGAAAGCGACAGTGCACGCTATTAGGTCGCGAGAGGAAGTGTAATTACTAATGCAATAGACGCGACCTTAAAATAAATAGGGACGGGAGGGGGGAAGCATATACACTTGACACACACAAAAGTAATGAAGTTCCCGGGATGAAGGTATTGCTACCGCGGCGAGGCGACGCAATCCTTGACAGATAGTAACTATAGTTATTTAAACTCACCTTTAAAAGAAATTCAGTATTCGCGAAGTGAATGCTTGATTCAACTTTAGGCGCATCTAACGGAGAACCAATCAAAACTTCTTCCAAAGTTTGTTGCAAAATTTCACGGGTCAAAAAAAAAAAAAAAACAATGTGCACGAATGCAGTCTGTCACATTTGTAAGGCACGTCAGCAGTAATATTTCGGCAAGACAAGCGATGACAAAATAAAGACATAGAAAGACTAATCATTAAGCCTTCAAGGAAATGCTGAAGACTACTGGTAATATAAATGGTCGCCAACGATGACATAATACAGCAGGGTCTCCAAACACAGGATCTTTCCGACAGCCCTTTAGCAGCACGATGTCATTAGAAAAACGTTGGCTTTAAGAGAGAATGAAGTATTCCTCCGATTTTTATATGGTTTTGCGAACAGATAGAAATAATAGCTACCTCGGAGTGAACGGCCACCACGGTGTTGGAAAACCATGCCTTCATGTTTCTGTGTAACTTCTAAACAGCGATTTCTGCCTCATGCTATTAGGATGGCCACATAGTTTTGAACGCCAAGAAATAGCATGCCTCTGACCAGCGAGACGTCTTATTTTTAAGCTTCTGCTAACCCCGTGCGTGTTACCCAATTATTGATCATTTCCTATCCCACTGGGCAGGTCTCACAGGCACAGACAAAAGGTACACCATCTGTTGTTTGCTTGTATCGTGCGTGATGGTTTCCTGCCTACGGTATTTTCACATACTTTTATAAACGCTGCTTCAACTTAGCACCAAGGGTTGTTTTTCCTGCAAGTATTTTCCCAGCCCGGGGGCATAAAGGTGCTTCGTATCTTCCCAGATTTCACGATACTAGAGATGTCATTTTTTTCCCTCTCTCTCTTTAATATGCGATATATGGAACTAACACCTGAAGCCGCCTCGTTGCGCCTACGACAACGCAAACGTTTTCGCGCTCTTCACAGAGAGTTATGTAGGTGCGGAGGTTTTTAAACATGAAACTGAGGCGCAAAGCGCGCTATTATAATAGGCTATGGCACCCGCTCGCCAAACCTGCACACCCACAACCACTTCCTCCTCCTAATACCGCCAGACCCCTCGTACGATGCCTTCGTCGTCTCAGTAGAGGTTCCATATAAAGGCCGGGTACCGCCGAAACGCGAGCAGAGAACTGCGTGAACAAAGCGTATGCCCAAGTCAGACCTCCCGCAGCGGAGCGAACCCGGCCCTATAAGTGAAGCAGTCAAAATTACGCGGCTCTGACCGAAGTCGAGAGACGACTGCTGCGTGGTCAGCTTCTCCGCACGCGCGGACGCCTTGCAGCGGAGTCGCGCTTACTGTGCCCGAAAGCAGGCGGACACCCACGGAGCATGCAGCTTCGCTAGCACGATCCACGTGGCGCACGCATGCGTAATCAAGCTCTTTCGCACCACAGAACGCGTATAATGAGATGATAGAATATGAGGCGCTCTCTGCGGAGCGACGGTCGAAGCATTCGCTGTGTGAAACGTAAAAGGAGCCGCTGGTGTCGATTAAGAATTGGGACGGACCATTGTGGTATCATAGCAAGTAAGGCGTCGTGCTATTAAACCCGCCAATGCGGGTTCAAACCCCAGCCACGGTAACTGAATGTTCGTGTGTCTGGTCTGGAGTAGCTGCAGTACGTTAAAGGACCCCAGGCGGTCGCAATGAATACATGGTTCAAATGACCGTCTCCTCCCTTCTTACTCCGTGCCTCATATTTATATTGTAGTTTTAGCAGGCAAAACCCCAACAGTTATTGTAATAAGTGTGATGAGTAGCACCTAAGGAAATTCCTGATGAAACCAAGAAGGTGCAGTGACCCAACAGTTGTGTTCTTGTGGTGGTGGTAATCATGGTGGTGCAGCAGATGGGTATGGCACGGCTTCCATAGCCAGCAGTTATTCCGCCCGAGCCTCCAATGACTTGATACAGGAGGAGCCAACGGGAATCGATCAATCCCGTGTCTCGAAAGAAGGTGATCAGCAGTCTTTGCACTCTCTTATTTCTGGCACGACGGGACAAGTTTGAGATAGAAAGGCTAATTTAATAAGCGAGAGGGCGCAAGTTTGCCCATGACGCGTGTGCAGATGTCAAGCTGTCGCAGTAAGAACTTGACGTCGCTATGCTCTGGTCGGGATTTTTATTCAAGCAAGAAAGCAGTTCCAGAAAGCGTCTTTGTGCAGCTTCACATGGAACTTACTTGTTGCGCAAGCAGAGCTCGTACAAAATTCTTTTAAAAAAGCAGAGCAAAAGAAAAAGCGTGCTATGCCAAGAACAAAATGTTACATGTTGCAGAGTACGTACAGCGGAAACGTGCCGCGGAAACTCGGAGCTCGTGCTTTGGGGGAACGAACGCTTGTGGGACTGTCTTTTGCTGCCTGAAAATTTTGTATGAATGTGTTCTGCTTGCAAAATGTCCCCAATTAGGGCGCTGCTTCCCTTCAGTACGTTCAAATAAGAAGTTATTTACGCGCACGGACACCTAAATCCCATATCCCTGCATTCTAAGCAAGGAATAAAATAAAGCAAAATAAGAGGAATGGGAAGTATACAAAACGCAGAGAAGGAACTAAACTAAACGAGATGTTGAGCCATAGACTGCTTATTTACTTGATATTCTCTTGTTGTCAAGCCACACGTCCGTTCATGCCAGCGTCTTTTTTTAACAGAGCGAGATGACTTCCTGTGGACCGGGAATGGCGTAAACCCAACGCTTTGCTCGATTTTGCTGTCTACTTTTACGCCTCGCCCAGTAAAGGGAAGTAAACTAAAAGTTCTGTTCTAGTTATGGCTTTGTAGAACAAGTTGGTTCACAGTTCAAACGGAAAAACAGAGAGATAAGACACGACGGACACTCAACTCATACGACGAATTTCACCATTATTATCGTATGACTCCATGAAGGGCTTACAGCACCGAACAGTGCTTGTACTTCCGGAGGAACCACCCTCCTTTTCAGGCAGAATGTCCCGACTCGTGACAATGGTGATGAGGCTAACGAGGGTGATGGCACTGCTGTGCTTGGTTCTAGTAGACAACTTGCACTAGAGCAAGTTGTCTACTAGAACTTTGTCCGAATGGGGACATTCCTCTTCCAGGGTATTTGCTAGTGCTTCGCGCTTGTTCTCACACTGAATGTCCCTTTGTTTATTTTTCTTCTGCTCTTCTTTTCTCTTCTATATTTTATCCGTTATTCCCGTTAACATAAGAGCAAGCTGAAGTGCTAAATATGCGCCGCTCGGCTTCCTTCATCTCGTTATACGAATTTGTTTTGCAAGCCCATGGAAAGTACGCGCACATTTATCTGTCAGTCAGCGCTACCGGATCAACTGATTCGGCTATGCTCGGTTGGCTTAGACGTGCCAATAATCACAGGACCCATAATGCCGAAGAACTTGGGAAAACATAGAAATGTTGACTGTGTTTGTTGGTGGCAATTTGCAATTATTTTCAGGAAATGGGTAAATTGAAAAAATATAGAAGACCTTGCAACGGGTAGAGGTTAATTTCTCGCTACTTAATTTTCATTTTTACCAATGACGGTGCAAATTAATCTGCCAGTTCTACTTAGGTACGTGATTTCACAATCTCGTTATACATACATGCACTTAGGAACACTATTTTGCTAAATTTTTGTTGCGCCTGACCTGTTCGTAACAGTAGCTGCAAGGAAATCTCAACAGCTTGCGTAATATTACAGAATGTACCTGGCAAGCCACTTTAAGAGTGAAAACACTTTATGAACTAGGCTCGCGAGTAGTTTATGACAGAAAAGTTCGGCTGCAAATATTCTAAAACCCGTCATGGATTAAATTACTTCCATAAAGATGAGCGACAACGCTCTGTACACAAAAACGTTTCATACAAGGTTTTCGTGTTTACGTAAGAATTCTCCACACATTATTATCACCTAGCTTTAAGGTTACTTTATCACAGTGCAGTAACTGGGCGCGCGCTATATTTTATTCCACTGTCTGTTTAGATGACACACGGTGCACTTGACGGTCGGATTGCCAAGCAAAGAGTGGACGCCGTTCTGCTGCGATGCTGTTAGTCCAAGTGAGCACCTCGGCTCCCCGTGGCTGCGACTGCACTTTGCTTATGAAGTTAGCCGGCAGGGTCATTTGCGCTGAAGAGAAGGTGCGAGGAACAACGTGCTTTGGGGTTCCAGTCCAGAGCACTGTGCGAAGTTACGTTGTTGTTTATGTAGATGAATGGCAGTCAAGTCACATGATGAAGTCAAGAACGTGCCTAAACCGTGAATAAACTTGTTCATTGCAAAGTTTAATCGACTAATGAAGAAGAACCGACTTGACTTTTGGTCATTACAACTCAAGAATGGTTGTGTCGAGTAAATACTTGGAAATTATGTATTTTTGCTACGTTCCCGCATTTGGTGTTTTCCGAAAAAATTTATTTCGTTTACGCCAGCCTTATATGAGTGTTGCATCAAGGGCGCCTTCAAGGCAGTCCTAAAATTGAGCGGGGAGGCTTATTGAAATTCCATTTTCTATAACACAGACGGGCTACCATGTATCTACTGCAAAATTTTATGCAGTAAATATTTCAAACATTGCTAGAACAAGCAACTCCGTATTAACAAAGTAAGAAGTTGTAGGAGAAACTTTGACAGCACGAAAAAGAGACACGAAAACATAAGAAAACTGGATGCGTCATGTTGAACAGCCTCACTAACGATGAAAAACGGACCAAGCTTAGCGAAGGTGGGATGCTCTTTAAGTAGGGAGTAAAGAGAAACGACCTTGACTGAAGCCAGACAGGAAGCTGGGAAAGCCCATTTCACGCCAACAAACGTTTCAGTGGAGAACACGGCTGGAAGTTCCTTCGGCATCATTAGGGGTACCTACGGTATGCTTGCAACATCTTAGTTGGCTATAAAAGCGTCCGCTCACTGAAGATATACAGACTCTTACGTGTTCAGAAAACAGCGCGCATTAGGCGTCACGGCCGCTTTTATGCGCCTGCGGGTTTCCGGGTGGCTTATCTAAACGAGGCGTAACAGTAAGGTGCGTAGGGATACGTTTTCATCCGCGTAGTTGCGGTCGTCCGTAGACATCGCCAGTGAAAAAAGCTGCACATTCGTAGAATACGTGGCTTTTTCGACATAAGCACTTTGCATGTGTTTGTTGTAACTTGAGCTGCTTCTCAACTCAGGTTAACCTCCCTGCCTTTCTCGGTCTGTCACTCTGTCCCGGCACAACCTTGCGCGAACACAAAGGATGGCTCTCGACCACTGTTTGCGATATGTATTGCGCGCAAGACTCCATAAACAAACAAAAAAAAAGTTCCGATAGATATGTTTCAGGGCGTGTTGCCCGATGTCCTGGCATGATTGGACACAATGACCTGTAAGCTTTTCATTGAAACGTAAAGGACAGTTACCTTAAAAATTAATTGCGGGTCTCCTTAAGGAATCCGAGGTCAAAATTTTCGGAGCCCTCCCCAACGATGTGCCTCATAATCGTCGTGCGGTTCTGACAAGCAAAGAACCAGCAATTATTATTATTACTATAATTATTATTATTATTATTATTATTATTATTATTATTATTATTATTATTATTATTATTATTATTATTATTATTATTATTATTAACTGACGTCCAACATCAATAAACATTTCTTTAACGAAAAAGACGAGAGTTAGATATTTTTCACGCTTCGCCAATGTAAACAACGCTTTTATATGCTGAAAGTTTAGGTAGTAAGTGAAAACAGCAGAACACTATGCCGTTTCCTTGAAGACCGTTGCCGATAAAGGAACGAACAAGCAGGAACCAGTGATGACGTTAGCTTTATACACGACGACAACATGTCGCCACGCAAAATCAAAAATAGTGCATGAAACGACTGCGTCAGCAGAAACAGGTCGATGAGAGGCGTTCGCCAGATTTCTTCACAACTCTCGCTGGCTTTCACACTTTTCCACACCCTGCACGAATTTCAAGAGAGAGAGAGAGAGAGAGAAAGAAAAGAAGCACGTTGAAATAAACGAGCGTTTTGAAAACCGATGCACGAAGCGGAGAGTTCAGCGCTTCTTTCGAGCTTGAGGTGGGCACGAAACGCAGAAAAAGAGAATAATATGTATTAAGGAATGCAGTTAAAATGAAAGTAGATTCTGGGTGCTCAAAGGCCACAATATCGAGGTCGTTTCATGCTGTACACAAAAAGCGAGAAGAACTGAGCACAATGAGCCAAATATCCAACTTTTGTTGATGAGCTCCCCAGGGGGGAAAAGCTTTCTCGCAGCGGCTCTAACAAAAAAACTGCCGTTGCCCAAGGAAAAAATAGCAGCAAGCGCGAGTGGAGGACTGGATCCCCGTACACCTTACGCAAGGACCGCTGCACCTCGTCCTCTGAGAATACTGCGGTTTTCGAATTTGACTTGATTCTGCAAGAACGCTAGTAGAGAACGATTACTGCAAGGGAGAGAGAGAGACAGAAAGGTTAGTGGCTATGGAAGGAGAGGTAACATATAAAAGGAACCATAATTCAACTGATATCAGGGAAATCCCCGCGAAAGAGGAGCGAGTAATTAGGACTTCGCAATACGCGTCCAAAGAAAACAAATTGATGACCCGGCCGTGAAGCACCAAAATTACGCGGTTACTCTGAAGTCTGCTGCAATTAGTGTCCGACGGACGTTGTACTTGGAAGGTGGTCACATAAGGGTGCAGGACTGAAAAATTTTCTGCAGTACTGGTTGTAAAGACGGTGCGGATACAGCGACCAGCCACAAGCATTAAGTGAGCAGGATTCTGGAGTACAGGATTTTATTGTAACGAACAAATGGAATAAAATTGGGTTATCTGGGGTATTAAACCAAGTCGTTTAGATAAAACAACAAATGAAAGAAAGAACTATTAGCGGCGTGAATATGACAAAGCAATTTATGTGCCATGAATTTACTACTACTGGCCAACATGACTGGCTTTGCACTGCATTTTTTTTTGTTGTTAGAAAAAGACCCAAACTTAACCAAATCCTCAAATCTGTACAAATGAACAAAGCTTTCTACAGTGGTCAAAATCTGACTATTCTCTTTCGGAGTGTCATACTTTTCAACGCAAGCAGTTAACAGCGTCTAAAAGTGCAATACGTCATCGCAGGCTTTTATTAACAGTACTTTCATTCCTGTTCTTTTGACGGCTATATGCCTTGTGGACATCTTATTAAAATTTTCTCATGTTTTGCTGCAGCGCTCTGTATAAATATACAAATGCACAGTGCGTTACAGCAAGTAAGATGTACTGCTCTCTGATTTTCAAAAGTTTCTCGAATCTTGAACAGTAATACCTGATCTTCTATGAAACTATTCGTACATTACATAATTCGAGGCTTATGTAAAGTTTTCTCCGATATTAGAAAACGACACTCTTAACATGAATATCACAAAATATGTGCTACACATTACTAAAAGAAGAGCACATCGTTTATTGTGCCTTTTTGATGATACACCAGTTGTATGTACCTCGTGAGGTTTCACATATCGTATGTGTCTTTACTCTTACTGTGAACAAGCAAGTAACAAAAACACGAACAAACGTTATTGGTAACTTAGTGCAATTTAAGTTATTAACGTAACTTGTTGGGCGAGTTGGCAGTTCATGAAAGTGAAAGAGCGCTAACGCAATAGCGTGACATGACGAAACATACACCACGAGACGAGCGCTAGCCGGGTCATCGCGTGTGTTTCTTTTTCGTTTGGTGCTGTTACGCTTCCACTGTTTTGTCGTTAAGGTGATGCTAACTACCGATACTAAACAAGCTGTCCATGAAACGTAATGGAAACGCTCACATAAATTCCGCACATCCTTCAATAAAAAATACGAAAAAAAAAACAAGCAGGTGGATGATTCGATAGACTTACTTATAGCCAACATTGAAGTGCCTTTTTGTTCCTCATCGAAAGGGTACAACTAAGCTGCAGTGAAGCGTGTCGGTGAGGCACCTCTTGTTACTCGCATGACCGAGCGATTTCTTTCTGCCAACAATGGCAGGCCATGGTTTTGGGCTTGTTTTCTTCGCAACATATACAAAAGAAAGCAAATGAAAGCAGCTAAAGTGAGAAAATAAAGAGAAACCATCCGCTTCGAGGTTCATTCCTCATCCTCCTCCTCCGCTTGGAGGCACGGCGCACAAAGTAACGCGGAATGAAGGTTACGGCATTCTCTCGGTTCCGGTGCTTGTGAGTGCTTGTTTTTACACAAGGTTTGGTGCGTGCCATGCCTGCAGTGTTTATGGCCACCGTTAAGACCAGACAAAGGGAAGGTGTTGGCGATTCATTTTTATCATTGCGTTGCTACCGCGAAAGCTATGTTATCGACTAGCGGCATTAATACACTCACGAACAACTTCTTCCAGCTTCGATTGCATGGTTTCACAGTCTGCGAATGCTCCTGGTTTGCCGGAGCCGCGGCAGGTTTGCGCACAGCTGCGGCGAGTGTAGCGCATCTTCTGCGAAGAAATGCGAGTTGTTCGAAAACTTGAGCGTGTGTGCCAATTTGTCGAGTACCCTGTGCAGTGTCAAGCTGCCGCTCCAATGTGTTTACGCGCCCACAGTACCCAACCCATTTGACACCTTTCGATTCACCTGATTGCCACTCTTGCATTCAATAGCTTCTGTGAAGACAGGTTTCAGTTTAGTGTTATACCGACTTCTCTAACATAGGGATCAACCACAATTTTTCATTTGCAAATGCACTCGGCTCGTTGCGCGCAGAGTAGTTGTATTTTAAAACCAGCGAAATTCGCGAAAAAAAAAGAAGGGCAACGCGGGGCAGCATGAAGATAAAAAAATCCACGCATATCCACTGAGTGAATGATGATGAGTGGGCGAAGCTTCGGAGGTTCATCGTAGATCGTGCCGAGTTCCGGATGGATTAATTTAGTTAACGCGCACGCTACGAATCCTTATGGTTCAACTATGCACAAGTGAAATCTACCACCGGCACTTCATTGCAAGTCAAGACCCAGTGCATATATATATATATATATATATATATATATATATATATATATATATATATATATATATATATATATATATATATATATATATATATGGGTGGCCGGTGAACGGTTCTCCAGCGCGAGCAGTCGGTATTTTTCAGTCAAGAAACTCGCTAGGATACGCTGCCTGCGTCAACGTTGTCTCTCGCGGGTGAGGGCGCGTTCTCCTTCTTTGCGAGCTGGTAGCGCGTTCATCGAAGAAAGAGCGTTTCCATAGTCAACGCGCGCCTTTCGCTCTCTCTGTCTCTCTCTCTCTCTCACAAGACAGCAGATGGAAGAGTGAGAGAGGAAGAGTGAGAGACGCGCCCTCCTAGTAGCGCGTTCCCACACGCGCCCTCCTAGTAGCGCGTTCCTAGTAGGTAACGCGCTATTACAACGGACGGACAGACCCAAACCTTAAGGAGCTTCGCCCCTAATAACGTGATGTAGGACCTTCACGTCTTGCACTATGTTTTCCTGCTGTACGGCATATGCGAACATTAGAACTTGTTGCTTGGGCTAGATGAATTGTAAGACCGCAAGAAGCGCAATCTCAGCAACACACACATTGGATCACAGGTACGTTACCAGATCGCGCGCGCACGTGTGTGTGTGTGTGTGTGTGTGTGTGTGTGTGTGTGTGTGTGTGTGTGTGTGTGTGTGTGTGTGTGCGTGTGCGTGTGCGTGTGCGTGTGTGTGTGTGTGTGTGTGTGTGTGTGTGTGTGTGTGTGTGTGTGTGTAGGACTGGCTCTGTGGTTCTTTCCCTGCTGTCTTAGAATTCCGTAGCGATGTGTGAAAATGTCTGCACATTTGCTCCAACCATACTCTGAAATTTAGGAATTGAGAATGAACCCAATCTTTAGCATCGTTCTTGAGTCACTTTCAGTAACGATTTTACCAGGGAGCACAGGCGACTCTGAAGCCGAATACACACAGCTTTCTTTTTAATCTTTATGTCTTTTGGCAATCCTTTCCGCATTCGGCAACAATATGTCGCTCTCATTCATTATGTCTTTTGGCAATCCTTTCCGCATTCGGCAACAATATGTCGCTCATACCAGAATTGGCCGTAATATTCATTTTTGTGAGTACAGACACCAGTGCTCTGACATACCACCTAGGGGACAACAAAATGATTGTTTTCCTGTAGAGCGTGCATTTCTGTGAGGTAGGCACGCAAGTAAGAGGAGCCACCTTTACAAGTGGTCGTGTGTGCTTTTACTTTCGTCTCGCGCCGTTACGTCCCTGCTGCTTCGTGTTTGATGTTTTTGCTAGCCATCGACACAAAACAGGCTGTCGCTGAAATGTGATACTCCCCACAGCACCTGTACAGATTCTGGGGAGAACCTTTTGCTCGCGGTTGACAGCGTATTCTGTTAGTGGTTCATTCCAATAGCCGACTTTAGGGCGACGATGTCTGTGTCGCCACTGCCTATGTCTGTGCGCTGCTATCACTCATAATAGAAGAAACTCTGTGACTATGAGGAATCTAAGTCCAGCTGAAGAGCATCGATACCACCCACAACTTAGTTAGGCACCAAGAAATAGCACTTGTCGCAGCGCTGATGTTTCATTGCATAACATGTTTGCCAGTCGTCGACTGTTGTTTCATCGACGATGATGACGTCGACAAAGAAAAGGAAGAAGAAGCAGAGGAAGTATTCTCAATACAATTGGAAGTTAAGGCTAGAGCAACATCTTCGCTTTGACCAAAGCTCACAGGCGCCCAGCAAGGATGTGACCTTGCGGTGGCTTTCCAGTAGCCTCAAGCAGGAATGAACAGCTTATATGACCAACAATATTGATGAACAAACTTGCGAAAAAGTCAAGCGTTTGTTTCCATTTTGAGTTTCGTGAATACATTTCCCTAACTCAATTTTGATGGTTCAACAGTTTTTGACGCGTTACAGAGCTCAATGACAAAAACAACAAACAGCGGGATAAAAGTATAAATCTTTCTGAAAAAGCGAAAAAGGGGGACTCTCAGCACTCGGCCATGTATTTCATGTTATTTTCAAGCACTGACGACGAGCAACACACTCTGAAAGCGATACAGCGAAGTGGTGCCCAGGGCACCGGCCTCTTCATCCTTCCACCTTCTTTCGGTGTCATCAATCATCCACAACGAGGTGCAGCTTGAACGACTCGACGCAAGTGACAAGCGATGATGAAGTGCTGCTTCAGCAACGGACGGCCTCCAACCTTCTTGGTCAAGGCCCTTTTCGTGCGACCCTTCAAGTGATCCGGAACTATGGTCGCCGTTGTCTTAGTTGTGCGTACGTTTAGGTAAAAGGGGTGCATTCATGAGTTTCCACTAAACACTACTACTACTACTACTACTACTACTACTACTACTACTACTACTACTACTACTACTACTACTACTACTACTACTAATAATAATAATAATAATAATAGTAATAATAATAAAGATACATGTTGAGGGATGTCAAGTACATTGCGTTACATGGCTCGATACGTCAGCGGAATAAAAGTCGACTTAAAAAAAGAGTTTAGTAAGTACTACATATTATTTGATGAATAATTAGAGACTTAATAGAACACACAAATATTCAATTTTTTTACACCTGCATGAAAGACAATAAAACAGGATTCATGAAAATTATAAAATAGACAGTGAAGATATTAGTGAACGTAGCATGCTTTCTACCCAGGTATAGTAGCTTAAATATCGGTATGTTCCATCATCGACGTTATGAATGGTTAGAGAATGATTGATAGCATTACTAAATCGCTATACGTATATATATATAATAATAATCCGAATTATCTGAAATTAAGTTGTATTTTAGAGTTGTGTTGAACTGATCGCATACAGCAGACGTAAACGCAACAATACCGGCGTATTTCGTTATTTATGGCCGTAATTTAACGCGAGTTTTATTTATTCACTTCGCGCATCAGGACAGTGCTCGAGCGTCCGGCCTAGAAATATGGATTATGAGAAGCATATGGGGCTCAAGTATGACAGAATCTGTCTCACTTTTTTAAAAGATTCACGAAGAAAACCGCATCTGAGATATGTTAACGCTGGAAGCAGCTTCACGTCGAGTAAGCAAATTCACTGGCCCCACTTTCGCGACAAGCTATATTGGAGGATTTCCACATGAAAACCCTCTGCATTCGACGCAAGCATTCAAGGATTGGAGCGTTCAAATTTTGTGTTCTGCACTTCTGCTACCGTAGAAGTACAGAGACAACAGCAGACGGAACACCACAGAGGTCCACCAGGCGTTAAAGACATAAAATTTCGGGGGAAGAGTTTAAGACAACAGGGCGCGTCTCTCGTGCGCAGACAATTCGGGCAGTAACGATGCATTCGTGAGAAGTTAAAATAAGTGTACACAAATACTTGCGTATGTCACACGCGCTTTAGGAAGGAGGACCATGGATCTCGATCTCCGTAATCAAGAAATGACTCCTTGGAAATCTCGTACAGCCGACACATTAACTATTATTATACGGAGCATTTAAACCACGGATCACTTAAGTGGCTCAAGCAGTGTACCTCGACTTACTGAAAACAGTTTCGCTAGAAGGCTCTTTGCGAGAAAGAAATAAAAAAAAGCATTTTGACCTAAACGTACACATTCTTGCAAAATCTTCAATGATAGGGACATAACACAAATAAATAAATAAATAAATAAATAAATAAATAAATAAATAAATAAATAAATAAATAAATAAATAAATAAATAGGTATGAATAAGAACAGCGAACAGCGAGCGTAAGCGTTAATAACGCACAGAATGTCTTAGTGAATGCGAGAATGAGAGAGACATGCACACTAAGTAAAAAAAAAAAAAAAAGAAGCACAAGAAGCAAGTGGAGGGGGCGAGAGCAGACCGTGCGGCAGGAGCAGCGGTGAGCTAACGCGACATAAAACAAAGGTCGTAGGGGAGGCTCCATGTTTATGCACGGCTGCGCTTTGAGCCGCCGACCGTATTACTACGCCACCTCTTCTCGAAAACGTGCGAGCCCCTCGCGTTCACTTCATTGCCTATGTGTCGACGACACTTCGATATTTATGGTCTCTAAGGAAGCGATACCGCGGAAAAAGGAAGGAGCTTCAGCACAAAACGCGCCCTAATATTTTCCACTGCCGTAAGCTGCTGAAATTCCTGCATTTACCCTCTGACAAAATATTACCGTTGGTTTCCTTCCTCAAAAAGGATTACGTGTTCGTCCAAAATATCACAATTACTTTCTCTCACAGGAAAGTATTACCATGTACGTCCAAAATATTGCTACTACTTTCTTTCCCCAACAGGGAAGATCCCCTTCGCCCCCACACAAGAATGAAACCACACGTCGACAAGTATGAGCTCACATTGCCATCGCTAGACATGTCATCGTTTGATTCTGTTTTCGACATTTTGTGTGTGTGCGTGCGTGCGCGCGCGCGCGCGCGCGCGCGCGCGCGCGCGTGTGTGTGTGTGTGTGTGTGTGTGTGTGTGTGTGTGTGTGTGTGTGTGTGTGTGTGTGTGTGTGTGTGTGTGTGTGTGTGTGTGTGTGTGTGTGTGTGTGTGTGTGTGTGTGTGTGTGCGCATATACAGACGGACCATCGCTTTTCTCATCAATGCCTCGTAGAAAGCGCACTTACCTACTCGTTATCTGCACCCATCTCGCCTCATGCTGGTGCCGTAGGCTTTCCCAGATAACGACTTAGCGCTTTCTTATCTGGCACCTCGAGGGAACTTTGTTTTCGGGCAAGCTCGCTAATTGCGCATCGCAAGGCTAGGAGTTTGCATCAAGAAGAGAAATAACGAGAGTATGCGGCAGTAACAATGGGCGATCACGATGTTTATTTACAACTCCGCTATACGGGTAGTCTTGGGTGTTCGCGTGTCAAAGCGAGAACAGATGCAGCGTTATTACCTATAATGTTGAGGCCAAAGCCATAGCTGGCTCACGAAAAGCGGTATGTTACCTCTCGACGTCGTACGGAGTCAGCACACAGGATACAAAAAACCGAAAACTCCCGTCTCGTTCACTTGATATATATAAAAATCTATGCCTCGAAGGGCGCGGATGTGCGGCTTACGTGACTGATAGCCGAAAATATTAATAACTGAGGTACTTTCCATATACGTCACTATTAACTATAATGAAACCACGTGTGCAGCATGCCTGCATTTCTCGGCCAGGGATATGCAGGTACGTGACACAGGTGATTGGACATTGGCCTTTGTAGCCTACGCCAAATTACACTCACGTGATATGAAACGAATTTACAGATGCCCCATAAAAATTTTTTTGATGAAAATGTGGAACTGCTTTCGCTGACAACTCGTCATGGGTTGCAACAAGGGACCAGCGAATGTTCTAAGCGTCGTGTTTAGACGTAGAAGACCTGTCGGTCGTTGGTACTTTCATTTCCCACTAGCTGCAGCTATCAAAAAGGCTGCATTAAAATAGTGTGCCGTCAGTGCGATAGGGGGTTCTTACGAGCGCAAAATCAACGTGTGTATCGCTTGTACAGGTCTTCATTCTGCTGTTTTGATCAAAGGCAGCTCAGCTGAAGTTAGGCATTTGTGAAATGTCATGTCGTCAGCCTTTATGTGTAACTGGTCACAATGTAATCAGCCAACAAAAAATGAAGCCTAGGAAAGTATAGGGGAAGTTAATTTTAGTATTGTAATTGTGGAATAAGCAGAAAGGAATTAAAGTGGACGAAAATACAAACCTGCCTTCGGGTCCCGCCAGAGCATGGCCAAGGCTAGTGCAGTTCCTTACGTAATGCGACAGCTTCGTCATGTTGGTAAACCATTTTGAGGAAAAGTAAGAGCACAGTTTCGTGCGCTCTTACGTTTCTCGTAGCGCACAAAAGCGTAATATGAACCTTTAGGGTCACGCGTTCTCAAGACGTTCATTGCGCATATGACGATGGAGCTGCACAAGCGACCCGGTTTAGAGAAAAATGACAGAGTTTAGTGATCGTAGCGTGGTCGTGTAGGCAGTACAATAGCGTCAGGACTATGCAACACACGATAGCATTAGGATATTCATGCAACACACAAATACAGGAAAGTTTTAGAGATGCAGCCTATATTCAAGTGTTGAGAGTAAGCTACGTTTTGAAAGTAGAATTTTTTTGGAATAACCAAGTGCGGTGATAGAGAAAGAGGGAGAAAGTACTTCATGACAAATGATCAGTTTCCCTTGACGAGAGACTGTGCGTGCCTAAATTTTTTTTTTCGGTTGTTTGTCATATATATATCTCTCTCTCTCTGTTTTGCGCGTAAGAAGACAGCTGTAAAGCAACCCCAGTGGCGTGAATGGTGCCGAGCAATCGGTCATAAAACTGCAAACTTAATGTCGTTCAGATGGCTACCTACTTCGGGTTGAAAGCGAATAAGGCTTCGGACTTTGTTTCCAACGTAATTTTTGCTACTTCCATCCCGAAACTTACGTGCGTTGTCTACTGTACTCTGCGGGAAGCAGCACCCGCGGTCGAATGGGCGTGGAGCTGCGGCGAAAACACTGCCTCGTTTTCTCGTTAAACGAGTGCACCACTCAGCACAACTCACACAGTCCCTCCTGGAAACCGAATTTCACTAATGCAATTAGCCTCCAGGTTCATTTGCAACTACGCAGCTCTCTGGAGTAATGCGGACAGCCTGTCCTACACAGTGCCTCGGTTATACAGTGCAGTAATTTCTGGGGCCTTAAATAACGCAAAGAGCGAATGGCAAGCAGATAGGGGTGGTTTGCTACCCCGTGCCGGATAAGAGGAGTTGCGTATCAACAACATGACCTATCAATCACTTCCTGTCGTTAACTTTAAGAAGAGTTCATGCGGATCTCTTTTGGTTAATTCACTTCTGAAAAAGAAACAACCCAGTGCTTGGTGACGATAATATAACAACGGATGCACTCTTGTTCCGAGGTAATACGTTATCCGACAACAGCCTTTTTTGCGTCGCACGCCGCCGGGTAATAAAAAGAAGCTCTTGTTGTTCGATGCATTGCCTTTCTCTGTTGTCTCTTGATTACACCTTCACGTAAGCGCCACGCGAATAAGGTAGCAATATATTGATTGCATATACGTGATTTGCACGGTAATAAGCTGCTGCCAAACAGAAGCCAGCGCCGAAAAAAGTGGTGTATGGCTAGGCAAGAGAGAGAGAAAAAAAAAGAGATAGAGAGTTCACAAACTCCGCCATGACACATCGCTGTGGAAAAGATAGGATTTTATTGGAAGGTTACAGTTAACTGAAGGGTTGTCGCATCCATAAACAATCTCGAAAGAAGCCACTCAGAAGTTTACACTCGCCCACACGTACTACCACCAATAAAAACCACGGAATGTGCCGTCATGTCAGTTGGAAACATCAGATGTAAGGCAAAGAGACGAATGAAAGAACACTGGGCATCTTTCTACTCAGTGTGCGCCGGAAACTTTGTTCGGCGAATGTACAAAGGCACTTATTAAGCGTCTAATATAAGACTGCGCTGATGTATTGAGGAAGAAGGACAGAGGAGAAAATGTAATACAGCAGCGACCGAACAACATCCCATTAAAGGATATCGCGCGGAAGAAAATGTTGAACGTAAGTAACATAACGGACAGAACGGGCAGAAAACACATGCAAAAAGACAGAATCGGAGATCTAAGCACACATTTTGCGACAGGAGCAAGTGAATCACCGATCGTAGTATTAGTCGTTTCTGTGAGCTGACTTATATGACAGAAGTTGGTCCTGTTTTCGATCGTGATCAGCAAGAGAAAGAGTTACGAAGCTGTCATCCCTAGCTTTTTTGTTGTTGCTTTTAGTGGAACCGTAGAATGTCGCTTACGAACGTGCTTGCGGATGGCTACACGTCTATTGCAGTCTTCATTTCTTAATCTGCGGGACACCGCGCGAAGCTCGAAGGCAAAGCAGTCCCAAGGCGAGAAGAATCGATGAGAAAGCGGTCATATTGGACTCGGCACATAAGGCGCAGTGAAGCGAGAAAGATGTGGGTTCCTGGGCGGCGCCCTACGACATAGAAATGCCGTCCATCAGAAAGGGTTCAGCACAAAATTACAAAGCTTGTGCTCTATCAAGGAAAAAAGCTTCGAAAAAATAATAAAGGGAAGAAAACTACAAACCCTCACTAAAGCATATTCAGAGTGGTATTTATAGTGGTAGGACTAAACCGTGGTGGCATTGACAAAATATTTCCTTCGTAAGTTAATTTGCTTTTAGTAAACCACAATTGCTACAATTTTCAACGGCAGAGTCGGCTACAATCAGCCGCTATAAGTAACTCTAGCGTACAACCTCTAATGTTAATACGACTCCCGGAGACGGGAGGCAGTTATTCTACAACTGGAACCACATTAACACTGGATAAAACAAATTACCTGCTTATAACACTGGATATGGCACTCGAAATAGCGCTGGGTATAACAGATAACGTTAACTGTGCCATTAGCGTAGTAAAAGCCATAAGAATTTGGTCCTGTGATGCACGAAGATTCTGCCGACATAGTTTTGACGCCGAAAGTTATCTAGTGGACAGACATACTGTGTTCGCGAAAAGTGTTGAAGAAGCGCCGCTACCGTCCCCCTTATTTCATTCAGCTTGGGAAAGCAAAGCGGCCGCTGCTCGACATATGTCACGCGCTAACCTGCCCGCTCTGCAAATTCGCCGACTGGTTGGTTGGCAAATCCAATTACGAGTCGTAGTGATAGTGCGCTTCGGGACGATCCACTCTTTTCCTCTCCACCCACCTTCCCCCACCCCATCCGCTTAATCCACAAAAAAAGGAAGAAGAATAAAGAGAAAAAGCTTGTTTTCTGAATATATCTTGTGTAACTATGCCACCAAGACTCGACTCGAGGTTCAAACAACTTCTCCTCGCCCTAGTTATCCATCGATGGGTGCGCGTTCGACGATCTTCCTGCGGAATGTGTGCATTGAGTCTTGTTGCTTCTCATCGTTGATTCGTTTACTTTTCGAAAGCGTGCTCAGTCATTCCTGGCTCTTTCCGGACACACGAGGACGAGATTACATCCGCACACAGTGCAGACAGCACAGACGTTTGTGGTGCTGTGTACACTACACGGAACTTATTTCAATGGTCAACAGAAACCTTTTAGAGTATGAGCCAGTGACATCTCGTGAACTCGATTCTCTGTTTTGACGTTTCCTGAATAAACGCAAACTATGGGCCACTTCACGATGATAGATCGCAAAGGCGACCAGCCTAGTCATAAGAAGTGTAATCGGAGTCACTGCACCATCGCAGGAATCATAAACCTGGGTCTGAGTGCAAACGAATACAAAATACAGAATAACTGTTCCTGAGAACATTTTGTCATTCCTCGGCCGTGCTACCAATTAGACAGCTCATTGTCATCAATGGAAAAATTAAAACGTAAGGGGGGACATTTTATTTACTTATTCTCCTATCCGGGTGGAACACATTAGTTTAAGAATCAACTTGCGAATCAAATTTTTCTTCGTGCCTTTTTCCTATGACTTGGCTCTCTGTATATGCTCACATACCGTAGCAACTCGATTTGAGCTTTTATGGTAAGCAATATGGTATTATGGTTAGCAACAATCCATCTTGGAATGGCGAAACAACCTAGCCTCAAACCCATACAGCCAAGAGGCACTGCTGAAATTTACGAGGAAGTTACCTTATAGAACGACTGCGACACCGGCGTGTCCATGTGTGGGCTGAGTGACTGCTTAACTCTCTCTGTCTTTCCTTTCCTTCTAACTTTACGATCCCCCTTACCCTTTCCCCAGAGCAGGGTAGCAAACTGGTTTTCTCTTCTTTTTAACCTCCCCACTTTTCGCAATCTCCCTCGCTCTTTGAACTAAGGCTGGTACATATGCAAATAAACACAGCTTTAGAACACGACAAAGTTTGCGCTAGCGTTCGTCGCTTACCTCGTTTATTGTACCATGCGAAAACGCTGTATGTTAGCATTAACTTGTGTGTGTTCCGAACGTCGGCGTCACCATAGCACGTGTTTTCGAGGAGTCCTTTAGCCATCTCAGTAGACCAAGCCTTGGCAAAAATTCTAAATGCAAGGCACGCGTGCTCAGTATACAGGACACCACATTTACATGCTCCTTGTCTAGTTCACCGAGAGCTTCTAAAATGTGGTGCACTCGTTGTTTTAGTGGCATGCGGGAGACGAGACGCCAGCGTTGACTTTGGTAGTTGGCTTTCTTACTGCACCTGCGCGTCACGCGTTGTGTCTCTCATGAGCGTCAAACACACGTTTAATTAAATTAAAGCTGGACACGTCGTAATTTCGTTAGGTCCTTTTTGTTGCCTTTAAGCTGTATTGTATAACTGCGCTGTCACGTTAGTTGGCACGGATCCGCATTGCAGCATAAGTACCGGCAATGCAAGTGCTTTTTTCTTTTTCAGGGGGCGGAGGGGGAGGAGGATTTTGCACTCGTAAAAAACCCGAGTCCATAAAGTCGAGCGTCTGCGAGCTTTCAAAACTCATGTTAACCGATAAAGGAATTTACACTTCGTGCGCAGCTTCGAAGTGCTCATTTCAGAAAGGAAGGTAATGTAGGCGAACAGTACAGTGTGCATAAAAGAGGAAAAGAAAACAAGTTAAAAAAATTAGGTGGTTAACTTGGCAAAGGTTGTGTCACCAAAATTAAAGAGAAGACGCATAGGAGAGAAGAAATAGACATATGGGGATCTCCAAAAACAACGGCGACAGTTACAGTAATGGTTCATCTAAACTTGTGTTCAAGTTGTTGCGATTCGCGTTAAGCTGCTCGTCTTGAATCCTTTTCCAGCTATGAAATGCCAAGAATGCGCTCTCAACTTTGAGACGTAACTGAACTTTAGTGCAGCTTTGGGAAATCGAGGTGCGTGTGCTGGTACTGAGATAATCGCTCTTCTAGACTGCGCCGGTGCTATAGGACAGAAGCTATAAGACGCCGGCGCTGCTCTCAAGGTCGCAAAATCGAAGCCAACGAAATAAATCGGGTAACAGAAAACAAGTTGACGCTCGCAAGGGACGGCCTGAGCAGCTATGTTCCGGCTCAAGGGTTTATAGTACGGTCGTTAAATGCAGTACTTTTACGAGTGAGGGACTCTTCGCGTGATCGGTCAGCTGGACGCCTGTTCGTGAGCGATTTGTGAGTCAGTGATGTGCCTATCTTGCTGCACTTACTCGGGACCTCGCCTTTCTTCCATGGAAGCAGTTTTACGCTGTAGGTATCGCTGTACATTTCTCAGTGACGCTGGACGGTAGACAGGACATAAAATCGTAAAATAACTTCCCAGCGTACTGAGAGTAGGAATAACAAGTCTAAAAGAGGCAGGAAATATAATTAAGGTAGTCTGGAAAGAGAGAGAGAGGATTGATCAGTCAAAAATATATTCGTTATTCATATCCTCCTCTTCGTAACAGTGGATGAAGCGCTTATCCTGTGCCAGGTGTGCTTTACTGATACAGCTATATGCCACTTTCATGACGCAGTATGTATAAGCAACACTACCAGCTGGTCTGATGGTAATTGGCTCCTGTTGAGCTCAGCGTTAAAACACGGGGACGAGGAAAGAAAACGCATCTTCATGTCCAAACTTGGACATCATTAACGCTACAGTTCTCGAAGAGTTCTTCGTGTTTCCTTTATTCGCCCCTATCTTTTAGAGATAAGCTCAGGACATAAGTTTGATACATGCTAGCTACCATAATGCACTTGCGCGAGTATAGGGAAACAGAAAAGTAAGGAAGACCAGAATAGCAAAGACAAAAATAGTGTCATGCCCAGCTCATGCACGCCCAAATGGCCAGCTTTTTTTTTTTTTTTTTGGCGTTGTTTTTGTTTTTTCCACCGCCTTTGCCTGAAGGTGTTTGCGAACGCACCTTCACAAGCAACAATTTTGTACGTGCTACTTAAAGGTCATCATGGACAGTTTACCTAACTTAGCGGAGAAAGCCACACCAAGAGAACTGCTGCACAAATGGAAGGCCGCTTTGGCGTTTTCTCTTGCGTTTGCAGACGGTTTACTCAATTTGCCCGCCAGCTGCGCTGCTGGAAGAACACTGCAAAGCGAGAAAGTCCTTATTTACCGCACCCTCTGCTATTCCTTGTTCGGAGCTCTTCCTCGCACCAAGTTGTTTGTTATTTTTGTTCTCCTTTTTCTACCTATCTGTTTATCCATCTGATAATACATTTAGGTAAGCACACGGAAGCAGACGGCAACAAATTGCTAGCACGACGTGCGGTGGTCCACTCTATTACTCTGTTCGTGCTGTGGTTGTCGCCTGTGCCTTGGCTAGCGCTGACTTATTCATGGCGGGCCCCACCGCAAGGAAGCGCATTGGCTGATTTGATTTGGCACTCGCCCTGCGGTGGGCACAATACGGGTTACACTTACTTTCCTTTTTTCGCTTCATATTTGTTTGCCACACACTTTACTCTTGCTCCTAAGTTTGAAGCTTTGAACGAGGCAAACAAGTCAAGACGAACTACCTGGAAAATTAGTAAGTTTCTCCTGCCTTTGGGAAATCTGAAATCAAGGGAAAGAGCGAAATATGAATAAAGTGTTAGCGTTTCTAATTATGTGCCTGCATGAGGCGTTCATTGTTGAATTTTTGTTCAAACACATAATAGTATAGATATTGTTTGTTCCATCAAGTATTGGCGCAGTGGAAGTTACGCTCCCTTCGAGACTGCATTTTTGATCACAAGGAATCTAAGATGGGTTACCGGAACTCTGTAGCTGCGTGCTTGTCGTAAATCACGCTCACACCCACTTTCGGGAAAACCACAGAGAAGAGGCACACGACACACTGTCTCTGTGGTTATCCTGAATGTTTGAGCTGGATTTCATCGCACGTAAGGAAACGTACCAAATACACCCAACCGAAGTTTCATTGAAGTTCTAACAAACAGTTAGAGTTTATCAACATTGGAGCACCTAGCAAACGATGAATTCTAGGCATATTCAATGTGTGTTGCATCACCGTTCGGCACCAAATAAACCACTCAAGGATGCAGTGCATGATATAAACACTTGGCAACTACTGCACAAGAAGTCCACAAAAAAGAAACATGCTTAGAAGGGTGAGCAAACATGGCCCCACCGTCTGGGAGGCCATTACCCGCAGCTGCTGACCACACTCGAGTCTTTGCTTGTGACGCTGAGGGCCCTTCGGGGAGAAATGCCCAGCATTCGTCTTGCAGATATGACGTTGCTGGCCAGGCTGTCAAGCGTCCGCGAAATGTGCTTTACCGCAAGGAGACGCCCCCTCCCCACTTTCTCCTTCCCCCCTTTCTCTCTTACCCACACAACAAAAGGACCGTGCACAGATTCATCGCTCCCATTGCAGCTTCAGGAAGGCGCTTGGAAGCGAAAGGTAACTTCCTGGAATCCTTGACAAAAGAACTACTATCATTAGCGCATCGTGTTTGTCGGGGCTGCTTATTTTTTTCGCTATTGCATGAATCACAGTAATGACGCTTTAAGGAACTTCGCGACAATGCTGCGAACAATAGAAGGAGAAAAAGAAAGGAAAAAAATATCAGTCTTTTTTTTTCCAGACGAAATGAAATGTTGAGAACTTGGAAGACTGTACCGGAAATTATGAAGCCAGTGCGCGTAACTAATATTCCCAGGAATCAAGGTGCAGGTATTAAACTAGTAAGGGTGAGAAATGCGTGGCACTGATAACCAGTCTTATTTTTTTCGCTGGCGTGACACACGACAAAATTAGAGGAACGACTCGAACTGGTTGACATAATTATACGGTCTGATATACTTTCGGGCCCAGACGGCGAAAGTTGACGGCCGAAATAATTTTTCCTCGTGCGGTAAGATTAAATATAAGCTGATGAACATGGTTAATGGGTAATGCTTCGGAAGCTGTTCTCTATTTTTTATGCTGTCCTACACTCCTTAGGTATAAGCACGACATCACTTACGACAAGCTAGAAAGCACAATGTGTGGTCAGCAGGACGTTTTTTGACACTGTAGCTTAACAAGATTAATCGCCATTAGTATCAACGTTCAGTCGTGACTCTCATTTCAGGCACGTCTTCTTAGGACTTCTCACCCACTAAATTGAATTATCCTGGCTATCACTTTCTCAGAAGATTTCGAGAAGCACCGTGTACCTTCTTCATCTTCTTTTTTTTTTGTCATTCTTTTTACCATCATATGTTCTATATGAAGCTAGCGCTTGCAGGAGTACAGCATCACAGTGGTTGATCATTCTTAATTACAGGTGGATAATGTAGTTCAGTGTGGGCACGACGTCCATTATTCCTCTCATCCTGTTTGTTTTATATCGTTCCTGTAGGGATTTGCGACGTAATAACACATTGCCGCGAAAACGGCAATGTGTACTTCAACAAACCTTGAAGCTGGCCGTTAATTAAAAATATTGTCTGTTATTACACGAGGCTGCACATTCTCTGCTTTACGAAGTAATCATTTTAATTTTACAGAGACGTGCCGTAATTCCTTTAGCGTACGCTAAAACGTGTGAGCTTCGTGCATACTATCTTTCGAGAGTCTGGCAGGGATTTCTTGGGAAAATTTCATATAAGAAAGAGCCTTTAACGAAGATAGGCAGGGCACACGGAGCGCTCTGTTTCCAAGCATTTCTATTTTATACCTCGCCTTCATGGCTGCTCCCTCGGCAATGTAATTAGCCCACTCAGAATACCCTTATTTCTTATCTTTGTCGAGTTATACCTTGAGTGTAGTTATCTTGTTCGATGGGAAAAGAAAAAAAAAGACGTTTTCCTAAGCAGAAAAATGGAGCTCTCGTTAAAGAGAGGCGCGTAAGGTTGCGTCTTGTAATCGCAGATTATGATGGGTGTTCCTGCGTTTGAAAAGCTATTTAGAGAGCTAGTTTTCAGTTTCCACTGTCGGCAATTCTTCGAAACAGTTTTATTAACTCACACGGCTACTTCTGGTGTCACTTGCATCAATGTGGCTTTCGAGAGAGAATGCAGTTGGCGGCATAGCTTGCAGAACCAGGATGTTCTTTTTTTTTTGGTCAAGAAATATATCGACAGCATTTCACTTGATGTCCTCCGGCATTAATGACAAGCCTTGACTGTTAGACTGGCCGACTGACAGTACTCTCAAGCGAAGAAGAACAGTTTAAACACGCGTGTTTGAACTGTCGAAGCTCAGTATGTTCAATGTTGCACCTTTAGAATTTTTGTAAGCAAGCAAGCGTTGTTTCTTAGGATAATGTTTACTCATAAGAAACATATGCGCTACAGGTTACTCCTGGAAGGCTTGCCAACGTGTGCGCTCTGAAAGAGTTATTTTCATAATAAGAGAGAACTTGTCAAGGAAGTTCGTGATCTCTCCGTCATTTAGACATAGATATCTGGATATAGTCATTCTGGAAATGGACAGTCATTGAAGCCGCCACCGCCACGCCGCTCAACGAATTGTTTACAAATATTGAGTCTTATAATTCCTGCAGGACTATTTACCTTTACTACATCGCGTAAGAAAATTGTACGCCGTCAGCACTGTAGTCTGGTGAACGTGTGCAAACGCTGTCTATTTATTTATTTATTTGTTTATTTATTTATTTATTTATTTATTTATTTTATGTTTGTTTGTTTACACAGCTCCACTGCCACCTACATAACCCCTGGATTCGCTTTCTTTTTTCCTATCCTACCAACATTCAATGGCAAAACGCTGCGTCAAGAGAATTCCGGGCCGAAGACAATCCATCACAAGCTGCAGGATTTGGGGCTCATCCAACGAACTTGAGAGGAAGAGAGTGCTTAGGTTAACTGCACAAACTACTTCTCAACTCTCCACAGCTTTGGCTTCGCTAAGGCGCACTATCGGGAAGAGCTTATAACAGCGAATGGTCCCACTATAGGCGCTCTTTATTCGTTATTTCAGAGGATGCGAAAATGTGATCGAGCGTCTATCCAACCAGACGTCAGGAATTTCGAGATGCTGACAGACTGCTAAACTTTTGTCTCCTGCGTGGCCGGCGACTTTCTGTCGAGCGAATATACTTCGAGCGAATGGATCGCTCGTGCCTACAGTTGTACAGAACTGATAGAGTTATGTAAACTAATGATAGAAAGTGTTACACCACTATATATAAAAAACGCTGGAATTTTATTATAACCCTGACTTCAAACACCAGAAATTTCATTGGCAGCATGGAAGAGGCTTGGTATTTACCTTCAGAACTCCCGTTATTCCTTTTGAAAGTGATAGCATGCTTATATTACGGCAAAATTTATACATATCAGCTATTACCTTTCCCCTTTATTCTTTCGATGCTTAAGCTACGCGATATTTTGCTGTTTTTCCTTTCTTTCGCGGGCTGTCTATGACCTAGCAAGGGACCCAGGGAGGCGAAATTAAATTTCTTATCAGCAGACGTCCCTTGTTCCAAGCGCCATATGCCATGTTAAGCGTGCCAATCTTCTTAGGAATTTCGGCACGCTTCACGGCCTAACACTTGCGCAAAACAATTTGGCCAGCTAGTGCGTTTCAGTGGACTATGCAGTCTTTGTTTCAAAGAATAACTTTACATTGAACAGTACTCTTTTTTTTTTTGTTCCTTTACAAGAAACGCAGTCGAAAAAATTTTAAAAATGCGGAGGCTCTAGCGATACAAACACTGCATTTTGCTGCTAATGTTGCGATGCTCTTTATAACACGAATCTTAGCAAGACAGACGGGCACTCGACCAAGGCAGGTTCATAATTTTGAGGACCGCCCTCTGAAGGCAAAAATTACCCACCAGCGCCTTGGAGTGAAGTTTGTTAGGTTCTAATATTTTGCTATTATAAAAAAAACTATCAATCTGGAGCTTCACAGTCCGTCTTTCAGCTATCTTATACTCGCGTTATGTGGTTGGCTCCAGAAACAAATATGTATAGCAAATAAAAGCAACAAATTCATATCCGAATCCCAGTTTTTAAAAGCTATGACGTTCTTACACATTCCCTTCACTCTGCACTTAAACTTCAACTGATATGTGCGTTCGTACTTGACATCGGTGATATCACAAAGCAGCACGAACGTCTACCGTGGAAAAAAGAACACGACCAGTTAGAACAAGGACACCAGAACGGAATAACACAGACGATCGTGACACGTAGAAAACACTAAAGTCCTAATCACTGCAATAAGTACCGAATTGAGAGCGTCGCTTTCGTCGCACTCGCCACCATAATACCACAAGCAAATACGCTTATAGAACTCCTTACCAGCGTGCGAATTGTTCTTGAAGAACGGGGCTCAATGAACACAAAATAGATAGCGTCGGAGAAGAAAGTGGGAGCAGGAAGGGGAAGGATGCGAAATAAGCGATCTCGCTTGCGCTTGTGGATTCGTCAGTGGTTTGCGCAGTGTGGAACGAAAAGCGCTTTGAATCGGGAAAGATCAGAAAAAAAAAGAAATAAAAAGCACCATCTTGTGGAACGAACGCGGAGGCGTTTTTCGGTCCAGCGATTTCTCGCGCTTCACGGGAGGCGAACGCGAATTCCGCTGCGGGGCCCAAACTGCTCGCGCGATGAATCGAGATGGTGGAGAGCGCGCGCGCTGACGTTCGGCTTGTTTTGTAAAAGTGCAAGCATTCAGTCGTGGAAACAGGGGGGCGTGTGGGAAATGAACTAAGGCAAGGGTGTGATATGGGCTTTAGGCAGAGATGATGAGCAGACGATGCATGATCCCGCAACTATGCGGTTGCTATATGCGGTCTATAAGACGAGAGTAGGGAAACGCGAACAACAAGCCGGCGAGAACTCAAATAGAGGGTTAAAGATGGTACGCCACATGACGAGCGGAGCGGATTGGCTGCGAGTGTGACTACTTGCATCAGATATAAGCAAGTAATGACAAATACAGGCTCGGAAAGATTTGTCTGGTGCTTCTTTAGTTGCAGCTGTTGCGATCAACAGCGATAACATATTTTTAATATGTTACAGGCAACAGACTATTACCAGACTGTTTTGAATTTAAGTTATTATCGTCATAAAGATACATGGTGCCGCGTGCGATGTCCTGTCGCACTGAGGCGGGTGTTGGGCAAATGGCACGCATTTTTTCCTTACTATTTCAATCAAAATATCAGTTTACAACGCATTACGACGACTAGGCAATCAGTTACCATAATCCTGTTTTCATCGCTCAACCGTCCACGAAGCACCCAAGGCACTTTCACGCATCCTGGAGGTGAGTGGCCGTGCGTGAACGCCTTTGGCTGTGTGGAATTGTCTGTGCCCGAGCTGTCTCAGGGCACTATTTCCTTGTCCTCTCTCTCTATCTCGTATTTCTATTCCAAATGTCCCAGCGCATAAAATTTGGCCGACGACGCCTTTTTTGGCTATCGTTTCTGCCTTCCGCGTTTATATTGCTCGCCGCTTTTGATATACCCTGCTCCTCCTTCATCGGTTCGTCCCTTTATAAGGCAGTGGCAGCAGGCAGGATTAGCCTACAATACTGAAGCCAGCAACCGATTCGCCTCCGAGACATTTTTCACTGTTCAGAAACACGTTACGACATGTTCGTGCAACTTCAGTGCAGAACAGACATGTTACAACGACAAAAGATATATTCATGCCTTTTGACTGATAGCATGCCTATAATGTAGAGCTCCCACGTCGGTTTCCCGCAGTGATAAGCTATCTATTATTTTTCTTTCATTTCTCTTTCAGATACTTGTTGAACTATTCAAGAAATAGTACCGTTCATTCTTATAGTGTTCCTTATTATTATTTTTTTGTTGTTGTCTTGACTTATTCGAACATCTTTTTTTCCCCTGGTAGGCAGTGCACACAGTAAACCAAGGACTTGGACATTCGCAGCCTCGTTCACAGTTAAGTGCCTTTACTCCTAGATTACACGTACTAAATTATTCCTGCGTTTGAAAGCAAATTATACGTCCGCCTTTGTGGCTGTGAGTGATGCCGTCTAACACTGCGAAGCAAGTATACTGTACACGTGACCAAGAAAACTAATGGAGTGTCCCACGCTCCTATGACTGAAGCTGAAGAGTGTTGCACGCTTGATGCGAATGCCGTGAGAGTTGTCTTTTTCTTTTCACGAATAAAAAAGAAGGAAAAATGTTCCTCGTCATAAAATGGAAAAATAAAGATTGAGCAAGATGGAAAAAATTTGCATCGGAGTATCTCGCAAAATAAACATTTTGCTCAATGACGACACTAACGAAAGCCGTAACAAGGCTTATAACAGTGAAAACACGAACAGACAATGAGGCAACTTAAACGAAAAGCAGCGCCGCGGTCTTTAGAAGCGCTGTCAGAGCGAATTGCAAACAACTGTCGTCGTTCTGTGCAAATGTCACGCCCCGGAAAGAGTGCACTCGCTATGTCGTTGTTCTGGCTCGACGTCAATTATGGAAACGACGGCGCTTTGTATACACGCGCGGGTAATTCTCATCATGTCGGTGAAAGTTGCAGTTGTTGGATCGTGCAAGCGATTATCGCGAGTTTGTCGTTCTTTCGAGATGGCCTGATTTGCAATTCAGCAGACCGGGAACGGGTGGGAGTCCCGCTGCTAAATATGGAACGGCGTGACACAAACACGGACGCTACAGCATCGGGTGATAAAAATCAGGAAATGCTTTAGTGTACAAGGATATTTACATAAGCGCCTGTGAAGAGACGCAGTCATGTCGAGTCGGGGGCATTGTCCCTGTTTCAAGGTGTCCGATAATAAATTTTGGTTTTCATGTAGAAAAGCGATTTCTTAATATGTAGCGTAACATATCCAAGTCACGTTAATGTGACAGCATTATACACTTTTGGCACAGTTGCTACAGAGATTCGATAACAGCTACGATCTCCAGAGTGGGGTTGTTGTAAGTCAGACGTTCATAATAAGGAAACGAAAAGCGCTTCAACATAAAAAAAAATATTACAGCATATCCACGGAGTGAATGATGGTGAGTCGGCGAAGCTTGAGAGGTTCATCGTAGATCGTGCCGAGTTCTGGATTAATTTAGTTAACGCGCACGCTACGAATCCTCATGGTTTAACTATGCACAAGTGAAATCTCCCACCGCCATTTCATTGCAAGATCCAGTGCCTATATATACACATATATATGGGTTGCCGGTGAACGCTTCCCCAACGCGAGCAGTCGGTATTTCTCAATCAAGAAACTCGCTAGGAGACGCTGCCTGCGCCAACGTTGTCGCGGGTAAAGGCGCGTTCTCCTTCTTTGCGAGCTGGTACAGCGTTCCTCTAAGAAAGAGCGTTTCCATAGCCAACGTGCGCCTTTCGCTCTCTCTCTGTCTCTCTCTCTCACACACAAGACAGCAGAGGCACGCGCCGGGAGGCAGCGCCGGGAGAGAGAGAGAGAGAGAGAGGCACGCGCCGGGAGGCACGCGCAGAGGCGAACGCCGAGGGCGAGCGCGTGCCGGGAGGCACGCGGGTTACGCCTGACGACTGACGCCTGACTCGTGACAAGGTTAGACTAAGAGGAGCTTCGCCCCTAAAAATACCCAGATCATCTTTACCAAGTTCGCTGCCCAAAGCCTCATTGACTCTATGAGTATTTTCTATCTCAGCAAGATTTATGAAAATGTGGAGCCTCCCTGTCAGGGTGGTATAGTGGCTGTGGCGCTCGGCCGCTGATCCGAAGGTCGCGGGATCGAATCCCGTCCGCGGCAGCTGCATTTGGTGGACGCGATGAGTTGAGGCCCGCGAACTGTGCGTTGTCAGAGCACGTTAAAGTACCCCGGGCGGTCGAAATTTGCGGACCCCTCCACTACTGCGTCCTCTAAATCATATAGTGGGTATGGGACGCAAACCCCAGAAATTACAATTATAATGTTGCGCCCTTCATACGCACCACTCACTTAGGGTAGTATTACGGCGCATCGGCTTTATTTAGCTCCTGCGTTTGCACTTCGTTGTATGTCATTAGCTACCTGACCTAACATTTGCTGACGAAGTAACTAGGCGGCACCATCAGCAACGTGTCACATATACATTTAAATCTTTATCTAGCCTTGGGAGGGGTTTAAAGATCAAGCAGTGTTTGAGCTCATACCAAACCCACAAGGCCTACGAAGTGAGAAATCACCTCAGCCTTGCTCCCAGACGCCGGTCTCGATAGGGTGCAGAGATCGATAGCGAATCGATTCACGTCGATCCAGTCATGCAGAACACTGCCATCATCCTTCGATATACTACGCTTTTTTTATTTTTTCCTGCCTTTGGAAAGGAAGACGCCAGAGGCCAAGCACTACACGTGCATCGCACGTCGGCCCATCTGTACGAGCCTGCCATACTCTGCAGAAGGACAAGGACAGAAACGCTACTTTTCGTAGCAGTAGAGACAAGAAACAAGAAAGAATGTGATCCAGTAGAGCTACGTAGAATGCGCGAAGCATCGAGCGAATGCTCCACGTCGTATTGCGGAAGGGCTCATACATTCATGGGTCACGGGGCAGGCGGGCAACTGCCGCCGGTACAAGGCGCCGTTAGGAAAGGAATGTGCCAACTCGAATGTGGCTCAAGAAGGGAACCGGGAGGTCGAGGCCATTCACGCTTGCTCGGTGTGCAGAAGGAATGTGATGAGCTGAGAAGTCGTGGCACGAGAAAGGTTATGGAAAAGACAACAGGTGACGCTGTCAGCTTCCATATCGTACGAGCATCTTGGGAGCTAGCAAGACATACTTGTGCCGCTAGAGATGGCAGGGAAAGGTTTAAAAGGGCGAATAGCTCACTACTCGAAATATATACCCATGTAAGTGATGTGGTCTCCACTGATATTCGACTGCGATTCACCAGGCAAATTAAAAGAAAAGAATGGAACACATATGAGTAGGATTTTTCCAACGTCGCTGTGGTGAAGAACCTTTCGTCCACTGATTTCATTTCTGTTCTGGTCAAGCTTGCTGAAGGCAATGGAATGCAATGAACGACTCCAGCACCGGTAAGAAAGCCGGGTGCATGGGTATCTCTCTAATATTTGAACTAAATATACGAAACACTTGCATGGGCTACGCCTGTGTTACGAGGAAAAAGATTACTGAAACTATTTGTTCTTTATAGATCAAGACACTTCTGATGCAGCGTTTGCTACTCTTTATTACTCAGGTATGACCATATGTGTGATCTATGGCAAAAGTAGATAAAGGAAATCGGAAAGTTAGTTCCCCGCATCACCGAAGGTATTCTTGTCGGACGATAAAGAATTGTCGCGGAAATGACGTTCTCCTAGTAGGAGTAGCTATATACTGTTTAGCAGTCAGTTCATTCTCGGCCCTGAAACTCAGTCCTTGCTTTATAAACCCTAGCCAGGGTAATAAAGAAACACAACTCAATGGGAGGCCTTTTGAAGAAAACGTACTGAACGCTTCCTTATAACAGTGAATTTAGAGTATGCGATGCTCCAATATGATCGCACTACAAACAGAGAAAGAAACAGGATCATTAATTAACAGGAGGTGTCACGGCTAGTAGCTGCTGTCACGGCTAGTAGCGTTTGCATACATATAATGTTTACATTTGTGAAATGTGGGATATCACGAAATCGAAGAGGGGTCCCCACCGTCCCGTACGCCAAATCATTATTTCGCATCTTACGTACCAGCCATAAGTTAACCTTCCTTCTTTCTTAATGCTTGCTTAACGTCTTAATGTAATGCGCTGCGGCACATGTATTTTTGTCTCATACATAATGACGGCAATTTTTGAGGTCTCGTGACCTTAAGTGTGTCATTCAAGCTTATATGGCTCGAGGCTGGGTTAGACGAACGCGCTGCCTCCAAGACTTTTTTTTTTCTTTTTTTCAGATGAAGACGCCATGCTCGCGCAAGGGCTTAAGCTACGATCCACAAAGTGGGAAACTTAAGGAGCCTCCCACCACACCAGGCACGTCTATTCGCACGTTGCAAGTCGACTGAGCTAAAGTCGTAAAGGTCTCTGATCTCTCGAATGACCCAGATGTGCACACTAGCGAGCATTTCTTCTTCTTAGATCCTAGAGCACTGAGCAAGTTCCCGCTCGTGCTTTATTTTGTTTCCGCAGGATAAGTACATCCGGCGACCTCCTTTCCTTTCTCCTCCTGCTCTGCATACGCGGGATCACACATGGGAGCTTCGTGGCATTGCAGGTCGCATGCATAATTTGTCCCGCAGCTGCCTCTCGCTCATGCGCTGACACTAATGCCCGTTTTCCATTGCGTGCCGCTTCACGAGAAGCGCATCTCTTTTAAGACGCGTGGAAAACGCAAGAATGTATCTTCCAGAGTGCCTCCTTGGGTGCGACAGATGTCCGCGTTTGTGAAGTCAGCATTCCAGCCATAGAAATCTCATTAATATGATGCCTTAGAAACAATGAAATTCAGCGTGTTATAAAGTTATGCTTCAGCCGCAATGCTGCTGTCGAGTTCGACAAAAGGTTATTTTGCTTTCTTGCAGGCGTCAGTATAACGTCGTAGCTAATTCATCGCCGTAGGATAGTGAGCGTACGAAAACACACACACACACACACACACACACACACACACACACACACACACACACACACACACACACACACACACACACACACACACACACACACACGATGAGGAAAAACGAAAAACTCCAGATGTTTGCGGATGCAGGGCTTTAGAGAACGACTTTTTCTTGTCTCTGTGGTTACAGACTCGCCATTGACAATAACCTGGATATTGTGATAATTAGAAATTAAGACAATCTTACCTAATTGACCATGCAAGTTGCATGTTTTTTTCACGATTGCTGACTTCTTCCCAACCTTACGGGTTGTTCCTTTAACGGGCCCCTTAATACCTTTCAATCGCCTGTTTTTTATGTGTGTGTGGTGCAGACAGAAGGACACAGAAGGACGGACGGACAAATTCTGCAGGAATGAGAGCGATAGGAGCACACAGTCCGACATTATTAGGCCGATAACACTCAATATGCAAGCAAAGAGATGCAGACCATCAACTCGCGCTGCGGTGGTCAGGTGACTGCATTTCACTCGACGCTCCCGACATTACCCGCAGCCAATGGAATTGGCTCGAAGCACTTACGTAGGGGAAGCTAGCATAACGCGGTTGCGTGCTCTTACCAGTGTACTGGTGACGTCATTGGCACAGCAACGAACAACGTAGAATCTACGCCTAGGTAGGTTCCTTGTAGAACTCGGTATAACTTAGTAGAACTTGACCATACTTGGTATTCTCTCGGTTCGATAGGGGGATACGCCTAGGTAGATCTTTTTGTAGCACAAGCAGAGCTCGGTAGAACTTGGCTATATTTAGTATTTTTTTATCGCGGTTCGACCAAGGCATTTCGTCGTGGTTCTAGGCTTCTGGAAGCGCCTCGCAGAGCACTGCGAGGCCGAGCGAACGCTTGTCAAAGTTTTGCACCGAGCTCAGCGTAAGGACGTTCGCGTCGAACCAGAGACGGTGGCAAACGCGGCACGCATGGCCTCGGCTTGACGCCGTCCCATACATTTGCTATACTACATCAATGCCTGCACTATGCACAAACGCATAGCTATGCGAGATGCTGTACACCTGAGAAATCGACTCAAGCTGTCTTTGTCTTCTTTCAGGGTCGAAGCACCTTAAGGTCTCGGGCTCTCGGCGTTTCTTGTGTCTGTCGTCACGGTAAATGAAGTTGACAAACGACGGTGAAAAAAAAAAAACATGTGCATAGTGGGCATAATCAGTTCGAAATAAACTAACACAATTTAAGCTAATTTAAAATAAAGAAATAGTCAGGATCTATTTGCATTATTAACAGAAATTTGTTAAATTCGGTTGCGAGAATTGTGTTGGCCCATCCCCACCAGGATCCACTACACCAGGATCGGTCCACACATGCACACACGTGCACTGTCTGAGTGTACTGCCTCCAGTGCAGTCAGAGAGTGCACGTGTGTGCATGTGTGAACCAATCCTGGTGCAGTGCACCCATAGAGTGTATCTGTAGGGTTGTCGTGGCAGGAGCGATTCCGACGAGTTTCTGCGGTACCCGGGCTATCGGTGTCTAAAGTCGTCGTGCTAGTTAAGTGCTAGTTAAGCCGTATAGTTTGCGACTTTTCTGACTGAGTGTACTTTGAGAAATTAAATTTTTTTCGACAGCTTGTATCATGGCAGGGTCGATTGTTCCAGTTAACACGTGAACAGCTCGAGATGATTATTGCCGCCACGGACGCTTACTCGGACACCAAGGCCCACACCATACTTTGTGCGTCACGTGCTCCTATGCTATCGCATTACGAGTGAACCCACTTGGTGAAAGTATATACAATGGCATATGTTATGCCACGCTTCAGATAGTCGACGTTTCTGTACCCCTCCGTTTGCAAACTGCATTCCTGGCGAGGATGCCTAGATTATGCAACATTTTTTTTTTTTTTTTGCTGCTGCTGTCTCATTGTTCGGAGAGAAACGGCGCACACCTGTCACCGTTTCGGGTACCTCCAACAATTCAGCTATTTCACGCGTCAGGTAATTCTAAAACGTCTTCCGCTTATGACATTTTTTGTTTTCCCTACATCACGCATGCATTCTCTGGCATGTCGCTACCACTAATTTGATACCGTTCTTTGATTTGCATACACAACTCATGCATTACCTGCGCGTGTGCAAGTGTCCCCAGATTCTAACGTGCATACGCAAGTGGCCACGTCCGAGAACATCTGTGCTCCATGTAAAAAAAATAGCCCACCAGTACTAATAGTGAGGTCGCTATTGTTCTTCACCATACATAGTTGGTATGCGAGGCTCTCCTTGTCCCCGACTTCCACGTTGGACAAAAAAACATGGAGGGAAAAAAAGGGAAAGAAATATAACTCCACAAGACACGTGACAGTCGTATCCGTGCGGGTCAGCGAAGAGAGATGTAATTTATTTGCAGGCAAGCAAGCAGGAGTTTGGTCCTAGAGTTTGTAAGCCTACCGCAATGCACTATAGGATTGACCAGGATGAAATAAATAAATGCAATGAATGAGATAACGGGAATTAATGGATTTGAACGTATGAGTGGGTGACACTGTGGCCCTTGGAACGCTCATGCATCATGGCAGCGCGAAAGAAACAAATCACACAAACACATACAGCCAGGACAGGCGCTGCACACGAACTTTCGTTTACTACGACACACAATGTTAACGATGGGGAAGCAAGTGGAGTCGGGACGCGACAAAATAAATAATAAAATTTTAGGACCTACAAAAAGCAGCTTCAAGGAACTCACGTCTGAAAGACTGGTGAAACAGCTGAGCTGGTGGGATCACCTTGCCACCATCTTCTTCTTCATACTCGGGCTTTATGACCTCTAGCGCTCATGATATATATCATTATCATGATATCACTATCATGTAGCGCTGTCATATCACCATCAATATTATGTAGCAGTGGAGAGAGGGCAAGAATGTGGGTAGTGGTTAGATGCAAACGCGGGGCTCCTCAACCCGATGCGCGTGTTTCCTCATTTACCTCTCTCTCTCTCTCTCTTGTATATCTTCCTTCCTTCCTTCCTTCCTTCCTTCCTTCCTTCCTTCCTTCCTTCCTTCCTTCCTTCCTTCCTTCCTTCCTTCATTTCCTTCTTTCTTTCTTTCTTTCTTTCTTTCTTTCTTGTCTCCGTCCTCACAAGCCTAGTCAAGGGTAGCAAACCAAACGATCCTTTAGTGTAAGCTCCCACCTTTCCTATCAGAGCCCTATCTGTCTATTTTACTGTGCTCAATTTCACGAAAACTTTATTTTATGCTGCAACAGGTATCTGAGCGATGTCCTGAAAGTGCTTCTCTTTATTGCTTCAGTCCCTGGAGCCATTTTGACAGCATTTTGTAGGTTTACTGTAACAAACACACGACTTGAAATTGAGCGTCTTGAATGCAGCGTATTGGCGCCAAATGCAGAATAAATTGTAACAGTAACTTCTCGACAACCTTTATTTACGCACAAACAGTTATCCCTTTCCCGCAGCCGAAAAAGAAGAAAAAGAAAGATACAGAGAGAACTTTGAAACCCGAGCTCTTTCTCTAAAGCTTTATCTGGCGGTGTTACCTTGCGTGAGTAGTTCGTGCAAAGTTCTTTCTCTGCCGATTCCAAAGGCCCGAGGCAGCTTTCCTGCAGTGCGCACGTGCACCTGTTGAGCTCCCATACAAAGTTTACAAGAGAAGCAGCGATGATAGATGTGCTGTCATATGAGACGGTAAGTTTTTTATCGCGCAAGACAGCCACTTAAGAATGCGAAGAGAGATCATGTCGAGGAGAGTTTTGTTATGCCTCGCAACATTTGCAATTCATTCCGAACAGGCGCGTCGCATTTCAGGAGCGAAGTAATATATCACCGAGGGAGGAGAAGCGATTCGTCGCAAGTTGCAAACTTTGCAGGACTATGGAACAGTAGGAAGCTATATTCTGAAACTTATGCGAAACTACGCTATTTGGAGGACGGCTACTTCTTTATACAATCATTCTGTCCTTGGTATGACAACGCGTACACAGTGAAGATGTATTTTATGTTTCTGATTTGAAAGCATAGCTATAATTTGCACTTTGCAATAACAGTTCTGAAGCCTAGGCCGGGATTCAAGCCCGTGCCGATTTATAATCTCAGGACATTCAAACAAAGTTGCCTGTCTGTCTGCAATAACAGTTTCACCTCGAGGAGCAGAAATTTAGGCCCCAAACTTTGAATGTAATGAGAGGTCTAGTACTTTTTGTAAATGTACGTGTTACAAAGGGCTAGAGACATCACTAAGTACAGTGCGAAAACTATGCAAATTCTGTTACAAATGCTGGCGTAATAATAATCTCTGCAATACCCAAGAAATTTAGAAAGAGAAGTGCGTTTTTTTAAACAAGTAATGGTAGTAAAAAGAGTAAAAGGAAGTTTTTCAGCTTAAGACACTGCGAAGACAAAACGAAGCACGAAAGTCGTGCCAGAAAAAATGAAGGCAGTGACACAGACGAAAAAGAGGAACAATGCCGGCGCTTCTTGCTCTGTGTCTTTCGGTGGTGTAGTTGTTATGGTGCTCGGCTGTCGCCCAAAAATCGCGGTTTTGATTCTGACAGCGGCGGTCGCATTTTCGATGGAGCCGAAAATGTTAGAGACCTGTGTACTGTGCGTCGTCAGTGCACGTTAAAGAACACCAGGTGGCCAAAATTTCCGGAGTCCTACACTACGGTCTTTTTATCTCTCAGTTCCTTACCCCTGCAAGTACGGACGCTTAGCCGTGCTCCAGACATGGGCTGCAGAAATTAGCGTCCTTTCTATACTGACTGACTGACTGAAAAACATTTATTAAACAATTTTTTTTACAGGAAGAGTTCGGAGCGGTCCGTAGGGGGCCGCCCCGTACAAACACTAGGTGGGCTCCCTCTTACGGGAGCCCATTGGCGTCGGCCGCGGCCCGGGCCCGCTCGACCAAGGCCCGTTGGGCCGTCAGGTCAGAGCAGCCGAGCAGGGCTGCCTCCCAGTCTTCCCGGGAAGGGTTGGGTAGAGGGGGTAAGTTTGGGTTTTTTTGGCATGCCCACACCATGTGGAAAATGTCAGAAGAACTTTCCTCACAGTGCGGGCACTTCCCCGTGCAAGTGGGGTCGAAGTGTTTTACTATTGCCGGGCACAATAGAGTTCGGGTATAAAGGCGAAGGAGGATTCGCTCCTCCACCTTCGTGAGACCCTTACAGGGTTTAGGATAAATTTGATGGCCGGATTGATAGAATTGTGTGATCTCCTTGAAGGTGTAGGCGGGGTTGGGTTCGGGGTCCGGATCGGTAGGGTACGAGGGTGGTGCCCGGAGAGTGAGCGCGCGGGCAGCGGCATCGGCCGCCTCATTGCCCTCGAGGCCCGTGTGAGCCGGTGCCCATATGATCGTTCGGTGCGCGGGGGCACCGATGTAATTGCTGTTTTGCAGAATTTTGTAAGCTAAGTACGGAATGCACCCCTGTTCGATATTGCGGCAGGCCCCCCTAGAGTCGGTGATGATGACTCGCGAGTCCTGATCTGCGGCGGCTAGCGCAATGGCGATCTCCTCCGCGTGTGTAATGTTGTGTGCACGGAAGGTGAGTCCATTTACTGCGATGTTTTGGTGGACGACCGCGGCCGTGTACCAACCCCCGTGGTGCGGGCCGGACGCGTCCACGTAGAATATTCCGTGTTTGTGACCATAATGACGAGCCAAGGCTCCTGCCCGCGCGAGGCGTCGGCCATTGTGGTCGTCTCGTGTCATGTTTGCCGGAAGAGGGCGCACGTGCAGGGCATATCTCCAGACTTCCGGAATCTGTACGCGCTCTTCCGTGCGTATCGAGTGGTGAATGTGTATTCGGGCAAGGAGGCGGCGACCCGACGGCGTGTTAGAGAGTCTAGTGTATTGGTTCGTCAAATGCGCCTCTCGCAGCTCCTTGAAGGTGTTCACCATTCCCAGGCCCAGGAGGCGCTGGTTGGAGGTGTTGACCGGAAGGTCGAGGGCGCGCTTGTAAATTTTGCGGAGAATGACTTCGAGTACATTCTCGTCGAACTTGCGTAGGTGGAGGTATGGAGCCGAGTACAGGACTCGGCTGGTTACGAATGCATGAGCCAGCCGCAAGGCATCCTTGCATCGTAGCCCCCCGCGCTTGTTGGAAACCCGGCGGACCATGCGGCCCACCTGGTCCCCCACCTTACGTAGTTTGGCTAATGTTGTGTCTGCTCTGCGGTGTTTATGGATAAAGAGCCCCAATACTCTGATTTCGTCGCGTTCGGGTATGGGCCCGCTATGAAGGGCAATGTCAATTTTGGTGGTGCACTTTGGTGAGGGGCGTATGTGCACGAATTCCGATTTGGATGGGGAGCATTGAAGGCCGCAGCGGCGGGCGTAGTTGTCTACGATGTCCGCCGCTTGCTGCAGGTTGGCCTCCATGTCTCCTGCCGAGCCGTGTGACGCCCATATGGTGATGTCGTCGGCATACAACGCATGCTGGATGCCTGCGACTTTCGCCAGTTGAGCGGGGAGTCTCATCATAGCCAGATTGAATAGGAGCGGCGAGAGGACCGCTCCCTGCGGGGTCCCTCGCGTGCCTAATTGGTAAGGGCCATGTTCAGTGTCCTGAATCCGAATGTATGATTGTCGGTCGGTTAGGAATTGCTTAATATAGTTGAAAGTATTTTCGCCACAATCCACTTGGGAGAGGTGTGTTAGGATAATTTCGTGGGTCACGTTGTCAAAGGCCCCCTTCAAATCCAAAGCGAGCACAACTTTGTCATTGAGGGGGTGCTCGACCGGATCGAGGATCTCACGACCGAGCTGAAGCAAGACATCCTGCGCGGACCGGTGTGGGCGGAACCCGAACATGGTGTCTGCAAATGCATTTTTGGTCTCCAGAAACCCGGACAACCTGTCGCGTACCATCGTCTCCATTAATTTTCCCACACAAGAAGTAAGAGAGATGGGGCGGAGGTTGTCCGTGTTAATGGCTTTGCCCGCTTTGGGTATGAAGGTGACCAGGGCGGTTTTCCACTCAATTGGCAGGGGTGTTTCCCCGAGCCAAATGGAGTTTATGTATGCAAGGAGAACGGTGTAGGCCGAGTCAGGAAGATTGGCAAGTAATTTCACTGTGATTTTATCCCTTCCCGGTGCTGTTCCACGCCTCATTTTTGCTAGGGCCGCCTTCAGATCATGCAGCTGGAACGGCTGATCCAGCTCCGCGTTCTCGGTGCCTGCATACGAGTACGCGGGTCCTCGGGGGTCCTGCTGTGTGCATAGGTATTGGTCTCGGAGTTTACATGCCAATTTTGCCGTGTCTCCATCGAAACTGTGAATCGCTCGTTGGAGATGCTTTTGTGTTTCTGTTCGAGTTTGGGTCGGATCGATCAAGGCGCGGAAGAGGCGCCAGGTACTTCTGCTCGACATCTGTCGAGCGGCCGTGTTGCATCTGTCCACCCAGTTAGAGTCGGCGAGCTGGGCCGCGTACTCAGCCGCTCGCTGGGTGAGCTCGGCGATGCGAATCTTGAGTTGTCGATTGTGTTTTTGCCGGCGCCATCGGCGGACGAGGCTGTGCCGGGCCTCCCAAAGGTGAAGGAGGTGGTTATCGACCTCCGGAGTCGCCTCCGAGAGGTGGACCTGCGTTTCTGTGGAGTGAAGGGCGGAAACCAATTGCTGGGACCAAGCGTGGTACCCTTGCTGCTCAATGGAGGTTGAATTGGTGTATAGTTGTCGAAATTTAGTCCAATCGGGTAATTTTGCTTCTCCGTAGGGTCTTGCCAAGGGATGGGTGCGAATTGTGGTGTTGAGTATGCAGTGGTCGCTTCCAAGTGTTTCCTCGGTGTTGACCCATTCCGCATACTGAATGTTTTTGGTGAGGGTAAGGTCCGGACACGTGTCCCGGGTCACGGAGTTACCCACGCGAGTTGGGTAGGCAGGGTCAGTGTGAAGAGTTAGGCCCAGCGTGGACATAAGTTCCGCCAATTTACGCCCACGTTTCTCTTCACGCACGTACCCCCAAAGTGTGCTGGGGGCGTTAAAGTCGCCTACGATCACCAGGGGGTCCTTGCCCGCAGCCTTTAAGGCGCGGCTAAAGATTTCTGCGAATGTTATGTTGGCTAATCGCGGCGAGCAATAGATATTTAGCACGTGTAGTGGCGAGTCCTGTTTTCGTAGCGGAAGAAGTGTCACCATCACATACGAAAATGCTGGCTTAAGCTCGAGGTCAACTAGGCTTGCCGTGTAATTTTTGTGCACGCAGATGCAGGACAAGGGGTCCTGCTGAAACGTAGTATAATTCGTGAGCGTGGCAGCACTCCCTGGCTCCTGGAGGGCTACCACCGCAGGAAGAATTTCAAATGTTGTGAGGAAAAGTCGGAGGTTGGCGCGCTTGGTGCGTGCCTTAAAGCCCCGACAGTTCCACTGGGTGATTTGGATGGGGGTGGCCGAATTGTGTCGCGGGGATTGCCGAAGTCTAGGGGTGCCCGCCATTGTCGGTGAAGTTAACTGATGGTAGTGGTGGCGGCGCTCCTGAGCCAGCACTCGCGGGGAGGGGGGTGTCCTCAACTCCGGAGAGGGAGCAGCTGTCATCATCCGCAAATTCAATCTGTCGTCGAGATGTTTTAAGGATGCCGGCCGGACACATCCTTAATGGGGCCGGCGCGTTTGTTGAAACGGGCGACTTGTTGGGCTATGAGGGTGGGGATGGCCTCTGTCATTTTAGCGATCGCGGCATTTACGGCCGCCGAGATTTGGTTTTCGAGGACGGTGATGCGGCTGTCCAGACGGGCCTCAAGGGTGTTCATACGAGCCTCGAGGGCAGCTACCGCGTCCGTCGCCGGCGCCCCCGTCTCACTTTCCATTGCCTCTGCTGCGGGGAGAGGGGAAGGGGACACGAGTTGAGCCTGTTTTGCCTCGGCTGCTGCTAGTCTTTTCTGCAGCGCTTCAATTTGTGCCTGAAGGTTCGAAATAATATTTTGCTCGGCGTTGCGCACCGAAGAGGGAGGGACAGGGGGGGACGAGGAGGCAACCCTACCCGTGCCACTCACCTGGTTTCCATTTTTGATGGCTTTGGCCCATGACCCGGCTTCGCCACTTGGTTTCGCTGGCGGCTGCTTTCCAGTTCCGCCGTGAGGTGGCGGTGGCGTCGACGACTGCTTCCCGACTCCTCCGGTAGGGGTGCCTGTCTTGTCTGTTTTGGCGATGTCTCTGCATGATGGCTCACTGGGAGCCTGAAGCTGGCGACGTTTCTTGGTCGCACTTTTGGATTTTCCGCCCTGCTGGGCGGCCATCTTTGGATTACGGTACTTGGCCGTACATGCACGTGAGTTTGTGGCATGTGCTCCGCCACACACAGAACACACGGGTACACATTCATGAGGGGCCCGCACCCCCTCCTTCACAAGCGGAACCTGCTGTGCACAAAGGCCACAAGTATCCGGTCTTGGGTTGGGACAAGTGTCCTTTCGATGGCCGACGACACCACACTTGTCGCAGGCCGGAATCGTGCGGTAGTAAGGTTGGACGGGGATTAGCATTGTGTCATAGTGAACAAAGCGCGGCTTGTCCTTGCCGGCAAAGGTTACACGCGCCTTGTTCGATGTGCCAAATTTACGCACCTCGACGATGGTGCCTGATCTCCAGCGTACGCTCTCACGGAGCTTCTCCGTCGTGTCGGCATTGCTGACTGCGATGACTCGATGGCAGACGTTGCCTCCATCTTGTCGCAGGTATCCGTGCAGCAGGACTTGCCCCCGCTCGGTGTTTACCGCGAAGTCCCCGATACTTTGTCTGCCGCATCGGGATGCGGTGTGTGAATGACGATCAAATTTTGCTCTCTAGAGGGAAGAACAGTCAAAGACTCGGCGCGCTCGGGCCCGAGGTACGCCTTGAACGCCGTTCCGTATTTGTTCTCTGAGAAAGCTTCATGCAATGAGATGCTCTCACGGGGTTTTACGACTACTACATAGTCCTCAGGATTCGGTCTTGGGAACGGGCGAGGCTTCCATTTGGTGAGAACCTTGCCGTTGCGTCTCGCAGCGCGCGACGCGGGAGGCTCTGTCTTGTCGGTCAGCGTGCCGGACGCCGAGTCGGTGGTAGACGCCAACTTCTTGGCGTTGGCTTGCAAGCGGTGTTCAACCGCGTCGTTGAGAGCTTGACTCCTAAATCTCGGTGAAGAAGCAGAATTTGGCTTTTCGGAAGTCGTAATCGTCTCCCATGCCATGGAATGTGGGTCGTATCCACGCTGGGTGAGCGTAGAAGCTGCCATGTTGCCTCGGAAAGCCGGTATCACACAGCCGAGCGTCGGCGTCGCCCACGTGGTCGGATGATAATCGGCCGTAAGGTTGTTAAAAATCAGCCCACCTGGATGATACTGGTATCCACGTGTTGCCTCTGAGTTGGCGATTCGGTTGCAGCTGGTCTTGACGGGGTACAGTGAAGTTTCCCGTGCTTTCAGCCGAAAATCGGCGGAGCCGAAGCGCAGCACAGCCTACGCCATCGCGCGCTCGCAGCGCCCCCCCTCCTTTCTATAACCTAACCACAAATAAACAACTCATTCAGTTCATTGCGGGCTACCATGGGTAGACCCCGCTTAGTAAAGATGCGAGAAGAACAGCGTGAATGTAATGCTCGACGAAAAGAACAAAACCGACTTGCCGAACAGCGTCGGAGGCAAAACCCAGAAGGTCTCGCACAAGACGCCGAGTGTATGCATGGCATTAAAAGGTATGTGAAATTCAAGCGACGCCGCCATGGGTAATCGTTGTGGGTGTAATTTGGAGCTTCGCTGTCCAACCGCCTTCACAGCGTGAATTGGAGATATATAATTGAGAAGGTCTTCCATACACTGTCGGGATTAACCTGCTGCTAAACGCCGCGGCCGCACGTTTCAGCTAATCTGTTTAACCATGTGGTGTGCTTGGGCGGTGAATTTTTTTCCTCAGTTTCCTAAAAGAGCTGAAATGAAATCAGCAGTCTGAATCCCGACCAGTCCAGTTAACTACTGTAAGTTGTAACTTTCAATGTTAGAAATTGCCAACGTACTTCGGAGGAAAAGCAAGACAACTTTGCTGTAATACAATCGTTTAAATGGGAATGCAGTTACTGCAGAAGAGGTCAATTACACGCAATCGAACAATGCGATAAACATAAAGAAATTAAGCCTCTATCAATGCGATGTCGTTTCGCTGCGCAACCGAATATAGAGATCTATTTATGAAGAAAAAATGACTGATTAATTAAGCGTAATAGGCGCACCGTGATTGCGGCCTTTGAGCACAACTTCTGAAACGCACGTCAGCGCCCGCTGAAATCTGTGGAGTATCATTATCATCGAAGGAAGCCATCAGTGTGACACCAGCTGTGCTGTGTGTGTAGTGCATGTACTACCTGTTGTATTTGCACTGCTCTGCACATAGACTGTGTTGAGTAAAGCGTCCAGCATAACGTAGCATTGTATAATACGTATATGAGAGCAACATTCGAAATCTGAACACTGCGTATTCATGATATGCAAACAGGCACTTGTTATGTGTCCAACCAACGTCCCTTTGTATGACTGTATTGGAGGAAGACTCCAGTCGCTTTGGAAGAATTGTATAATACTTTCCAAACAGCAAATTAGAATTGTGAACATAGTTGATCAGTTGTCTGTAAAACTGCACTTATTATGAGTGACATAAATTTCCCTTTGATACTCACGTCTTCCTGTCCTCCATCAGTGTATAGAGGGCTTCTTTTTGTGGCATTAGGAACAGCTCCGCCGAGATCTTCTATGTATAGTTCAGTACTATGTACTACAAATCGTTCACCTCATCTTCTAAACACACGGAAGGCATTATAAGTGTAATCCTCTTGGTAATCCTAAGTACATAGGACGGCTTAACGTCTTAACGGCATATACTACCAATCACCAACCATTCTCACAAGAAAATTGACGCACTAATTTAAGCGTAGAGTTACAGTGGCCTAACAGTTTCGCGTTTTAGTTCTAAACTCACCCCTTCCCCTCTTTTTACCCGTTGGTATGAAGGAGGTTTTGAGATCATATTTCGAACATCCTTGATTCAGATACCTTCGTGACGCTGTCCGTTTCTTACTGCTTCAACGCCTTGAACAGCTACGTACGACATGCAGATGCACTCGTGAAAGCGTGCATATTCGCAAATTGCGCTTGTTAAATCTACCCTTTCCAATAACTTCAATGGGAGGAGGAGCTCTAGGCAGCCACTAAACGGTGAGTCACAGTGAGTATTGGTTCCTAAATGCATCTGTGACGCAGAAAAATAGAAACTAGTAACGTATTGAATGATCATGGAAGTGTAGGGAAAGAAGGGGTGAGCCACTAGGTTTCAATGGTGCCGACCGCGAGGCGCCAGCGTGACACTTATCGAATGCCAGAGTCAAGGCCTTGTGGAGCGAGGAAATTGAAAGGAACTTTGCGCGCGAATGGAAATCGATACCGTGGCGCTCTTCCGGCAGAACGGAAGAGAGGATTCGGAAGGGATTTCCGCCCCGCACACGCACATCGATACCACACGTTTGTCTGGCGTTCTTTGCCCTTTGTACACTTCCGCTTTTCCTGCTTCCGGTCATCCTTTATCGCGGTGGAAACAGGGAAGGGACGCGTCGCCGGGTAAAGAAAAGCGCGGGGGAACGTCCGTCCAGTCACATCGTAGGGTGTATGCAGAAGGAGGGCGTAGCAGAGACTGAAGGTACAAAAAAAAAAGAAGAAAGGAAAAACGCGATTATGGTAGGTAGGGAATGGCATAGGCCCTGCGGTGAATGAATATATACAAAAAATGTCATTTGTATATTGGGGTGACGCCAATCGTTCTTGAGAATGCCAAGCAGTGACAGATATCTTAGATTATTTTTTTCGAGACTGTTATTCTCCACGCAAAATTGTACGATCAAGCAGAAGTAGCGCCCATACTTGTTTGTATCTCGCTATATTATAAATAAAAGTACTGCTGCCCGCTTACATTTATGGAAACCTTGTTCAGACAAAGCTATAAGCCTGGAAAGAGGAACGTTTTCTCCTAGGTAAATTACTCGACGTATGCACGTAATAATTCGTACACGAAAAATATGCGCTATTTTGTAACCGTATATTCGTTTCGAGCAGAGGTCTCGGCTTATAAAAGGGGAAACAAATCAGCTCATTTCCCGGATACTAAAGGTGTCGCACGTGTTTGGATGAGACATCTATGACTGCGCACCATGTCGCGCATTCTACTCTTATCTGTGGTTACTCCAATAGCGATCGATGGGGAAGCGTTATGTAGCACTGACTGGTTTCATGTATAGATAAGCTTGGTGCCGGTTCTTTTCACGCAGCCCCTGGCGACGTTATAACAAGTTTTTCACGCGAAGATGACCACAGTTTATCGCGCTGTGGGAAATTGCGGTTGTTTTGGCTTTCCCCACTTTCTGTTTGCCATGTTTCTCGCAGTCTTCGTGGCGAAGGACGTCATACACTCTAACTGCCTCTCCCCTCCCACATCGGGAACGCCTGAAGCAAGCAGAGCTACGATGCCAACACCAGCACGCTATATTCCTGTCCCACGCAATGTTCCAATGACGCTTCATTTCTGTCACTACTCGTTAGCACGGGGAGTGTGTTTCTTCCTGATAGGCGGGAGCGTTAGAGCGTGCGAGCAATCAGCGGTAGCCGCCGGCGCAATTTCGCTTCTGACTGGCGCTTTGTAGTAACATGCAGTCAGCTTGCATCGTGCCAAGGCTGTGCTTACCGCGGTCATGGCAACATAGTTGCACGTGCCTACTTTATCGCTTGTTTCGCATGTGCCTCGCTGCTTGGCCTAACGGCACAGAGCTGTGTAGTGCATTCTGCTACCATGTGAACGACCCTCGTTAAAAGGGAGAAAGGTTTGACACTTTAGGGTAAGATGGTGAGTGTCATATGAAAGAAGGAAACACGACAAAGAAAATAATAGTTACACTAATATGGGAGGGAAAGAAAATCATCCACGCAGTCATTGCACTTGTGTATGGTCTAACTCTATCGTAGTAATGTGGAAAGTCGGATTCAGTGTGTTGATCGTGCGCAGAGTGGTGGTCTATTTTTCATTTGTGTCCTTGTGTGCGAATGTGTGTGTGGCTTGCGATCGTAAATTTATGAAATTAGATCTCTGCTACGGTTACGCGATGAACGTTTTGTGTCCATCCTTCCTATCACCACTGTGTCAAATATTGGCTTATTTGGACTGCCTGTTCTGAAATGACTAAAAGCTGATTAACGCTGCCTGACGGAGGATTCTCCACTGAGTTGAGCCTGCTTTTTTTTTTCCTGTGCCTCTTTTTCTCTTTTTTTCCAACTAGTGTCTGGTTGAAAAGGATGAACGGCTGTTTGTAATTTGATCACATTACGTTGAACGCAAAGAGCAAATTGAGCCGCTGTAGAAATGAGCAGCACGGAATTAGACAACACAACGAAGAACACTTGGACAAGGGCCGGTCCTTTTTCTTTTGCAGCACTGTCTTAATCTGGGGCACCGCGTAAGACTCATGAGCCCACAGCAACTCACCTATTTGTCTGTACCTCTATATTCAAAAGAGGTTGTGAACGGATAAGATGGCTCCAGTTCCTGGCGCTGTAATTTAGTGAACTGTTTGCGTGGCCAGAAATACAAACACGTCAAACCGCTTGGGATTGTTAGAGGTAAAGGTCACTGACCAGTGTCAAAAATATAAAATGACGTTTCGGGGTCCGTACGGATCCCTTGTTCACAATCATTATATTACTGCTGTTAGAAATTGTTAAGACTGCAGTGGTTTTTGAGGCGCTTCATGCTTCGTAGTTTCCGCATAATTTCTATTTTATATATTGATATCTTCAGCTGGACGATAAAGGTAATGTTTATGTCGCTAATTCCTTAACGGCGTCGCAGACGCCCAATTTTCTTCACGTATGAACGAGAAAGGCAAAGTGAAAATTAAAGTACATACATCAATGTTTACACCAATCTGTTAATTTAAACCTGGCAGATAACGAAAACATATTCATATACATTATATTGGGTCACAAGCGTACCATCGCTTAACCCTGTTGACAGAAGTGTAACGTGGAATGTTTTTACAGAACGGCAATCGATGTCTGATGTTTGTTATGTTAGGACACGTCTAAGGTTGTTTGAATCGTCGCGCTGTGTTGAAAAGTTACCTTGTGTTGCCGTCAATGAGCACTTGTGAAGAACTGTTCGGGCGAAGCACCACAAGGCAAGGAATCTTTGAAGCATACCTGCATATAAAGCAAACAGGAAGTGATGTTAAATGCAAGTTTTCTAAAACCTTAACTTTTGTATGTGCAAGACTTCACTGAAACACCACAAAATGTTCATATAACGGATGAGCGCAATTTGCAAGTGCCGCCAAATAAACAAATAAGGAAGATCAGAAGTCTCAAATTTATAAAATAGAACGAGTCATCAAGCGCCCTTATGACTGCAGCAGCAAGCACCGAAATGTTATCGAGTTTTTATAAACAGCAAGCAAATATTCACCGTAGCTCCTTTTACCTTATCCCTCTTATCTCGTAACTGTAATTTGTTAATGGCTCTTCTTTTCACTGAGACAGGCCACGTAAGAAACTAGAATATATTCACACCACCACATAGAAACATAAGCGCCAAAGTCTAATAGCTTTCACAAAATGCACATAAACAGAAATAGATTAATTTCAACTGTGACCTGTGACCACCAAGTTCCGTGAACCATTTTGGTTTTGCTGTCGAAAGTGTCAAAATAATCATAATACTGGAGCATGAAAGACAGACGTGCGCATGTGAATACGTGCGTTGCTAACATGATTTCGTTCTCCAGTCTCGTGAAAACGCGTAAATTTTCCATCATCCACTTTTCCGTGTTTTTCATTCCAGCAGATCCTCCCAGGCAGTGCCCCACTTCAAGGCAAGAACACTACGTTGCGGAAGGATTCACCTGAACCCGCAAACATTCACATTAACATCCTGGAACAGTAATTACAGACGAATCCAGTCCCTTTTTCTGGTAAAATTATAGGAATAATAACCACACACAGATAACTAAATAAAATTTTGCAATATCAAAACGTTCGTAAACCTCCGAACGTTGTCGTCTCATTTGTTGGCGCTGGTACGGCAAATAACGACAACGACTTTCATCTGAATCCAGATATGTCGTGCCTAATTTACACTTAAGCATCGACGTTCATTAGTGCTCGCGACAGTCTGCCTAAGTCTATTAGGTCGACGCCAAACGTTCGCAGCTCCATACCCTAAGCAGATGCCGCGAGATCTGACAGCGACTAAAGCCGCTTGTCAGGCGTATGAACGTCACGACTCCCGTTATTGCACTTGTATTATCATCCGCGAAGAGAACCGGCAACCTGACCGCATTCGTTAGGCGGGCTCATGTGTTGGGTACTGCAGTATATCACCCTCCCTGGTAGCAGCTTAGTCGGTGACCTGTCGCGCTGTGAAACTCGGAGACGCGGATTCGATTCGTGGCTGCAGAGGCTGCGTCAAGGTGGCAGCGAAATTCACTAACATCTGTGGACAAGTTTAGGTCAGGGAGCTTTCCAGTACAGGACGTGGTTCATTATCATAGCGTGATTTTGGCAGGTGAAACCCAGTAATAATATAAATGAACTGTGCACTACAATTCACAGAAAACCATGCCGCAAACAATAAAACAAAGAAAAACATGTGTAAAGTTAACATAAATGGTGTGCAGGAAAACTACTAGGATGTTGACAACAACAACAACAACAACAACAACAACAACACTAGAGTACGCATATGACACCATTTTTGTGGTAACGAGTGGTCCCGCTGGGCTGAATCTTAATATAAACACTGCTACGTGGTGCACGAGCAACACGCTCTGCACTTGGAAAACCAAATCGACCGCATACAGCCCCTGCGATGCTAAATTTCGTACATAAATGTAACGACCAGAACGACCGGAAAGGCAAGCGAGCACGCTTTCTGGTGTCCCACAGACCATTACTCGCAGCTGTGGGCCACAGCTGAGTCCATAATACGGACGTCTACCGACTGCACAGAGAATGAATGTCCAGCATCCATCATGTCTATATGACGCTGCTGGCCTGGGGCAGGAAACTTACGCAGTATGATGCAATAGTGTGACCCTGTTTTGCCACGGTGGCCAGGTCTTGAAAGTAGCAAACATGCATGCTACATGCTTTCGCAATGTGCAAAATGCATATGTATAAAGCTCGTTCTATCGTCTAGGCTAACGTGGCCAAGTTACGCTAACTCTCGAAATGTTTTACAGCGAAACACTACATGCCTAGGTTCTGGCGGATCTCGTACGCAGACAAAAGGACGCGTCGGACAAAAATTTTACAGCGCTGGGCTGATCCCGGGGGCAGTGCGGGGCGTGGAGCAGTGTCTCATACGCACAATAAAATCTTAATTAATGAACCAAGCGAGAATAAGCCGAATCAAAAGCTTATCACGCGGGCTAAAGGAGACCTAAGGCTAATAAAATTTGAATTGAGGGAATAAAATGTCAATCAATGCGACCAAAGGGTGTCCCAAGTGCACAAAAGGTATAAAGGTAATTAGTGGATCGGTAATTAGGAATTCCTGTTCCACCATTTACGTAATTGATAGTGTAGTGCGCGGAGGTATAGATAATATAGCGCTTTAGACAATAAGCTTGTCTCCTCGGTCGAGATTGATGAGCAATTAATTTACGCAATTAATTTGAATGTTCTTGCAATGAAAAGGGAGCCTGCGGCATTTGGATGAAGATTAGGTGGTTTGCATAAACTAGGCGGATCCGAATCACAATAAATTAGAGACATATAGAGATAGTTTAACGACAGCCTTTCTCTTTTGCATGCGCATTTGAACAAATGGCATCCGAAGGAAAGGGCTCTCTTGAGAATGTTAAATTGGAGTATACCGACCATCCGTCTGCTTACTTTACCTTCCGTTACCTTTGAACTTCACAGTTAACGATGTACCTCCCTAGAAAGACTCATCCAGTTTGTAAAACAATGGCAACTGGATGAGGTTTCCCTACTTTATGTCATGCTTGCCAGGAGGGATTGCTTTTTTTACACTGGTTTTGAAAACAGAGGTCGAAGTTTTCATCACTGGAAGCGGCGTTGAGAATGCAAATCGTTTCAAACGATTAGCTCGGGTCTTTTAGCGTCGGTGACAGCGACTCATGGGGCAATGACAGGAAGACCTTCTCAGAAGCCATCTAATTATAGAGACGTCATTCCTTTGCGAAGTATGGCCAACCCTTAAGCTCGCTCTGCAGCTTCAGTAAGTTGGATTGGTCTCACTACTATTTCGTTGTTTTGTTTCAAGATGCCGTACGTTTCCCAGTCGCAGTGACCGCAAACTAAAAAACAAAGAAAGGAAATAGAAAGTAAGCAATGGCATCCCATGGGTTGAACTTTGGGATGTTTCGCCGAGAGAGACTATTCGGGCACTAAAGAATACAATCGGTTTAACATCAATAGAGTGTGGTGGGTGCTCTTCTTGCTATTCATTAGATCACATAGCAATGTGACGGAATTGTAAAAGAGAGTTCGGCGATCGCGATGTAAAAAAAGAGAAGAACAAAGAAAAAAAAACGGCCTGGCATTCGAATGGCTGTCATAGACCACGTGACGATTAACAAGTCACACGCCGTGAGATGCAAGTGGTCAGACTACCTGAGTAGTATTGAGTGACGAACAGCTGTGAAGGGCACCGTATGGTGGCGCATTATCCGCGTCATAACGCAGTCGTGAAACGTGAGACAAATGAACCTCACGAAACATCCCGCGTGCTTTATTTTCAACAATAAGATCAGTGTATCCGCAAACCTTCTAATCTGTACAGCCTCGAAAGAAACCCTTTTTTTCTGCTGCGGGACACATCTACTTGCGCTGTGGCTTTATAGTCACTGTGTTTCGCAGCTTCTCTGGTGTCGCATTCCAGTGCGAATGAAATTCTCACGTAACAACTCCCAAGACAAGCCTCAGCCGTTTTTCCTGATGCTGCGTTGCCGTGTGGCCGAGCCCCGCATTCCTTATTTCCTCAGCCTCAGTTGCATCCCAGCTATCGTTGTGATACGCAGTAAGAGAGCGCACCGGAAATAAATCTCATGGTGAAAGATTGCGGCCGGGACACTTCCACCTTGATTGCTAGCCGGCACCGACCCACCCGCTGGTGGTTGATATGGCACAGAGGCGTACCAGGTTTGCAGTCATCACGCGACCACTTACCCGAACAGGAGCTGAATTTCTTATTTTTTCTTCGGCAGTGCTTGGCGAGCGGCTTAAAGCATACGCTATGGAGATACCTCCTTTCTACTCACCACGTAACAGCTTATTTCCTTTGCGCTCTGCTTCCTTGCGCCCGTTGCGCATTTCGGCAAACTCGAGTCGAACACAACGTGATGATTCCGCATTACATGAGAAATATGATGTTGATTATTGATACTTTTCTTTGGCATGCGTGCAGGTTCGTGCACATCTCGGAATGATTACTGCTGGGCCATGTTCTGTGTTCTTAAGATTGCAAGGAAAAGAAGTGGATATGACGAAATTATCCAGCTGTCCCTTGAGCACACTGCTTCCTAATTGCCACGCATTCAATAGGATTTAATTTCCAAGTGATGATACCTGTTGTTTCATATAAATAAGCGCATACAACACTAACACTAGCCCAAACTAATTGCTCATGATAGATTAGTTAATGACCTCCCAAACCCCAAACACCTATTTCCTTCTCCCGGTGCAACCAGACAGACAGACAGACAGACAGACAGACAGACAGACAGACAGACAGACAGACAGATAGATAGATAGATAGATAGATAGATAGATAGATAGATAGATAGATAGATAGATAGATAGATAGATAGATAGATAGATTACTATCAACCATAAACATTACTAAAACGTAACGCTGAGCGGCGGGTAAGTGATAAGAAAAATCACTGACGCAAACATCGTGCACCGCATTTCGTGCTGATTCCGCGCAAAACACTTTTCGCGAGGAAATAAGAAGACGAACACAAATAAAACAGCGTCGCTACCGCGGGCGCTGCAGCGTTATTTCACAGTTGAGCGGTTTCTCGGCGGCGCTGCGTAGGTGAAAGCGGGTTTCGCGCGAGGCCAGACCTGCCTGCACGGAGGCGTTCGGCTAGCGTTGGGTGCACGGTCAGCTCTGCTTCTTGTGGTGGACGCACATACGTCGAATGAGGGAAAAAAACGAGGTAAAGAGAAGTGGGTGCCAGATAGAATGAATCGTGGGTTTCCCACCTCTCACTGAGTAATGGAGTCACAGCAGAAATAATGAAGTGAACGAAAATGAATACGCGAAGCCAGGGTTCTGCACCTTAAGGAATGACAAAATTTATGTATTCTCCATTTCTCTATCTCTCAACTTTGTGCTCTCTTCCACAGCATCAACTGGACAGACAGAAAATATTTTTCGTTAGCACCTTCGGGGACGCTAAGACCCATCCCACGCGACTGTCCCCGATGTCATGTTAAGAGAAAATCACTGGCGTCCGCTCACGCATACACTGACAATGTGTCTGCTGAAACCATTCTTGAGTGTCGTCGCCAAAGTCATTGCAGCCGAGGCAGTGCTGAAGTTTCTAGAAGCACCAGACTTGGGCAGGCTGCTGTGGCAGTGACGTCACGCGCCACGCAAAGCGACAGACTGTGGTTGTGTGACTGTGTGCCTGCTTGACTATGTGCTCTCTGTATTTCTTCTTCTATTTTTTTTTTTTTGCTAAGTTTCAATCTCCCTCATCTCTTTCTCCTTGTCTATGGTAGAATACGGGTTGTCCTGGACTGGTTAATATCCCTGACTTTCTCCTTATGCTATTTCTTCTCCCTCTAAAATTCTTTCTGCCTTTTACCGAAGCGGTTGTTATCGGACATATGCTTAAGGTTGCGCAAACCGATGGTCAGCTGCCAGATAATACTTGGAAAATGTAATCGTGCAGGTTTAGAGAGCACGACTCAAAACAGAGATACAGAGTGCGGACTCGTAAGCGAGGTATTCTTGAGTTTCCACACCTATGAATCCGCGGATGTTTTCGCGCCTACGTAGCTAATGGTTCGAAAACACGGCGGCATAGAGACCTTTGTAGACAACATTGCTTAAAGCATGGCCCAAAATTTGTGTTCAGTTTGTTGAGTCCTGTCCTCTCATAACTCCTGAGCGCAAGTCATGAGCCATTATATACACCTAGCCGATATTATGTAACTCCAACACTGTTGCCTGCTTGTGTCAACATAAACACTGAGCTGCTCTGAATATTCCATTGTTCTTCAAATTGTAATTAAGTATGGCAGTGCTTCTTTGTTCGTTCGTGCTTGATATGTTTACCCTTCACGCGATGTTGCGTATACGAAAAACGTGAGTGTCGTATTTTTGACTGTACACGTGAACTGCGTTGCTGCTCTCGTCCGCAGTGCTAATGCTAAACGACACTTTTCGCTAAGCTGTGCCGCAATATTCAAGAATGATGTGACTTAATTGAACATTACGCGTGAGAAGTCCGAAAGAAGGCATTGCGCTGCGAACAGGACACCTTCAAAAGGAAGACCGTACAAAGGTGCATTGTGCTCATTACGAAAAGCAGTGTGCTAAGCCGTCTAACATACACTAGCTTATGAAGTTATTAGCGTTTCTGGTATTTAACAAACAGAATGCACATGCAGATAGTGCAATAAGAAAAGAAGAGCTAGTCTGAATAATTAACAGTTGTTTTTTTTTCATCTGCATTCTATTTAGTGATTGACCTGGACCGACTGCTCGTATTTTCTGAGCAGCTCGTTGTCCTAAAATTTTTGTGATGGGGCTCCCTTGCTGTTGTTTTTATCTGTGTACACAAAAAGGACAGAAGCGTTGAAATATTATGTCGCATACCTAGGAAGCAGCGAAATTCGTTCTTATTAATTATGCATCTGCCACCCCCTGCCACTGAAGTCGATGACACTGCATAAAAATAGGGCTGCAATACGGCAGCGCTGTTCAGTGCTGCTGTAATTCCCCATATTGTACTTCCAGGCATACGAAACGTTCCACACAAGTCTGACAAAGTTATTCACAAATCCCGAGACGCATTTCTCTGTATTCAACCTTCAATGAATAAAGCCCAGGAAGCACACATATAAATGAAACGAAACAGTGATAGAGAAGTTTGGCACATAAGTGTATTCCTAAGGAAGATTTCATCCTTTGCGTCTTGGCAAGAAACAGCTAATCCACTGAGAATGCCCTGCAAAGACTCCCAGGAGCGGATGCCGGATCATAGCTCCCGCGAGACACCAAGGCAGCGTCTCAGAGCTCTGCTAGGCGCACTAATGGATACCAAGCGATGCTCCCGAGTTCGGGGTTGCACAAGGTTTTGCCCGTGCCTTACTCTTTCTGTACGCTTTTCCTTTCCTGCTCTCATTTGGGAGCCACACATACGGGACACCAAAACAGACGATGTGCTCTGTTTACTCACTCCCTTCAGTGCCAGAGAATCGGGAGACAAGGAAACAGCCTGTTTCTTTGTTTGCTTCGTAAGCTTGCTAATGCCTACACTACCTCGTCTACGCTTTCTTAATTTAGCTAGCTTCTTACTTTTGAGCATGCCCCGCCACGGTGGTCTAGTGGCTATGGCACGCAGCTGCTGATCCGAAGGTCATGCAGGGACCGAATCCCGGCTGCGGCGGCTGCATTTCGATGCGGGCGAAATGTTGAGGCCCGTATATTGTGCGATGTCAGTGCTCGTTAAAGAACCCCAGGTGGCCGAAATTTCCGGAGCCCTCCACTACGGCGTCTTTCATATTCATGTCGTGGTTCTGAAACGTAAAACCCGAGAAATAAATTACTTTTCAACATACCCCTATCGCTCTTTCTACATCTTTAAAGGGAGCACCATTTGTGTGGATCGCACGTTCCGTTAGCCTGGCGAGATAACTCTACGTACTGCACAATAGTGGCGCTCGTTGTCCTCTTCTTCCCTGCAAGAGCACCAGCTGGTGCGCTGCTCGTACACTCGGCGATGGACTGGCGACGGTACGAGGCGCATGCGAGTGAGCGGTGTCTGCCCCATCGAGGACAGGAGTAGTGGGCGGTTTGCTATTGATGATGATGATGATTGATGCTTTGTGGCGCAAGGGCCGGCTTTGGCCAAAAAGCGCCATGACACTTGTTAGCACTAGTTGGCTGTTGGGATGTTAATAGTGACCATACCATTTGCTGTGCCACTGTCCGCGATTCGTCGCGAAAAGGAAAACACTTGCTCAGACGCTACGCCGAATTGACGACCGGCCACTTTCCGTACAGGTGCTGCTGGAACACCGCGCTCATCGCTCGTCGGCCCACAAGGCACTAAAAGCACTTTTGCGCTTTTTGAATATGACTGGTTTGCGCGAACGCCTTTGACTGTTGGACTTGTACTACAACGCCTTTTTCATTATTCCCCTTCTTCCTCTCTCTCCCATCTTTCTATTCCCCCTTCCCATTCCCCCAGTGGAGGGTAGCCAACCGGACGCCTTTCTGGTTAACCTCCCTGCCTTTCTGTTTTCCCCGTCCTTCCTTCCTTCCTTCCTTCCTTCATAGTGACCTCATAGTGTCCTTCCGATGACATTTCAGTGATCTTCACTGCCATCAAGAGGAGAAGCAGGGCATGGACTGCGGAAAATAGTACTCCAGCGTTCGTTAAATAATATAGTTCACTCGTTCTTGTTAGGATAGGAAACTTGTTTATTTTTATGTTGCGGATGTCTCTAGGGCACACTAGCAATCAGACACAGAAGAACTCTGGCTTTTATTCATCAATGTCACCACTCAGACCGTTACTTAGGAAGCATTTCTCTCTTTGCCTGTTGTGCTTATTTGACTGCGCTTAGTGTGCATATACCTTTATCTCAGCTCCTTGGTTACTTGAGCGGCAAGAAACCCTGGCACGCGACTTCCTGCATTACGGCAAACACGCCTGCGGCTGCCTAAGCCTTGTTTGCAAACAAGGCTTCTGAAAACCCGCAATGAGAAGCGACGGTGCCGCAGAGTAAGAAACAGTGGTCTTTTTGCCCTAAGGCAAAGCGTACAGAAATGTCGAGGTAAATCATTCAACCTGCAAAAGCGGACTCGCAGAATAAAGAAGAAATGGGAGACCTGGAGGCGATTTTTAAATGAACATGCGCGTTGGGTACAGCGGCGGCACCATTGAGCGATTGTGAAACACAATTTAACCACTGTTGTCCGGATGGCGATTTTTCTCTGGCTCTCAATATATACTAATGGCCTAAATTTCGGGCATGTAGCAAAGTCGGGAGTGTAGCTGAAACCTATAGTATACACGAAGTATACGTATAAACAAACAAAAGCTGATAGAGGCTTCATGGAAAGACGAAATAGCAGAAGCAGGCCCGCAGCCAGAAACAGAAGGAAGGGGGGGAGGGTCTCCCAACGAAACCGGGCCCCTCCCGAAATTTTTCTTAGGACGTAGTGTTCTGCTAAAACCAAAATTCAAGCCTATTAATAAACTTGCATTGAAAAAGTCGCTTGTTATACTTAATACGATTTTTACGGAAAATAAACAAGGAAAATGGGTTTTTTCTCACATATTCAAGGCCTTCAGCCATCGCCCGCTCCCCCGCTCTCTGAAATAAATTCCTGCCTAGGGGCCTGAGCAGAAGAAAATTTCGAGGAATGAATATGCTGCTACTAAGACGTTAAATGATTATGGTTGCGGAAGCAAGAACTAGATTTCAAAGCGACGGAGCATGCGCCTGTTAACTATTGTCGCGTGTGCAAGACATGATTTGATTTGTGGGGTTTAACGTCCCAAAACCAGTTCTGATTATGAGAGACGCCGTAGTTGTTGTTGTTTGTTGTTTTGTGGGGTTTAACGTCCCAAAACCAGCTCTGATTATGAGAGACGCCGTAGTGGAGGGCTCCGGAAATTTCGACCACCTGGGGTTCTTTAACGTGCACTGACATCGCACAGCACACGGGCCTCAACATTTCGCCTCCATCGAAATGCAGCCACCGCAGCCGGGATTCGATCCCGCGACCCTCGGATCCGCAGCCGAGTACCATAGCCACTAGACCACCGTGGCGGTGCATCGCGGGTTCAAGACAAGAAACAAGTTGGCGCTTGTAGTATACTGGATCGAACGCAAGGGAATAGGAAGAGCGCACGCGCTTCTTTGTTCTCTTGTGCTCAACAGGTCTTGCACTTGGCCCACTTTTCCAGGTTTTATTTAACGCTCCTCTTATCGAACATGAGTTACCGAGCCACTGTAACGATTTCGGAGCGCGCTTATCTGGAATCCTGAAGGTCTGGGTTCGAATCCTACCCCGACCTAACTTTAGAGAAATTTGGTTTCAACTAAATAACTTTCATGTATTTGCAGAAGCTACCGTTTGAAATTTTGAATGAATCCGATCGTTCTACGGCCTGTCTCTAATCTTTGCACCCATCGAGATTTTTTCGCTTTTTCGGAACGCCTCGAACAAGGAATTTTCTGCGAGACGAGCTCCTTGGCGCTATCGCTTTATTTATTTATTTATTTATTTATTTATTTATTTATTTATTTATTTACACATGCTGCAGCCAAACATTTGGTTATAGCAGGAGTGGAAAATGATTTTTTTTTTACGGAGTAAGTAGCGGCTCGCACCGACTGAAACCTCAGTGCGCTGTGATCACGTGACCATTTCCGCAGTTCTGTCCCTACGCATATGAGCGCGTGCCTGTTGTACACTAACTACCACAACTGGAAGTGCGTAATAAACGCTCGCAGAAACGCGCGGCCACTAATCGCACAAACGATGCCATGCCCGACATAAGTGAAGTGGTTCCGTAATCAAGGTGGCAGCGGTCCAATTCCTAGAAGGACGCAAACATTTCCCATGAGCGTACTGCACTCTTACGGGTATGGACCTGATACCATGGTGGAAGGTAAGACACAGGTAGGCAAGATTCATCACTGGCAATCGGGCCAAATGGGCTTCCTCCATGCTTCCAGTCTCGGATGAAAGCGCAAGGTGGTTTCGCCGTCCTTGCGTTATATGGCGTGCTGTACCTTAACGGCGCCGGCGTCACAGGACGCTGCCTATCCGGTGTCCTCGAAAAGAACGGCGGTACTTCGCTCTTGTTTCGGCTGCTATAGGAGGAAAGTAGTTTGGCTATAGGCAGTGAGAATATTGCTCTGGAAATAGACTGGCAAGTTAGGATTGGACGAAGGTGTTTCGTTGTATTTTTTTCCCCGTCAACTATTTGCTAGGCGAAGCTTTGGATTGGTGTTCATGGTAGGAGAAAGAAGCAAAAGTTACAAAAAGCAAACCATTTCCTCCTTTCTTGCAATTCCTCTATTTATTTTTGCTTTTCGGCAGAGCTATGCAGAAAGCAAAAGAACTTCTGTGCAGTTGAGCTTTGTATGGGAAACGTTCTCACCGTCTCTATGGTTCGGTTCCTTTCGCGCCATACTGATGCAGGAAAGTCGCTAGCTATGTTGAAACCGTGAATGAAAATAGGCCGCCCGCGCAGTTTTTTCCTAAGATAGTAAAAGGAAAAAAAATGTAATTCATGTTGGAAAAATGTCCTCCATTTTCGTCCCTCTTTCCCAAATGTCATGTAATAAACCCTCCTTAACCTGACAAACTTCTCTGCCTTAACATATGGCAACTTTTTCGCTAGCTCCCTCTATCTCATTCAGGAGCCCTGCCAGTGCACATGCACGGAACGCAAATTTTTAGATGCGAAGCAGCTCTTTGACTAGCCTGTGTAACGCTGTCCCTCCGTGCGTCCGTACGAACGCGCCGCAATGCGCTCCCCTCGCTGGAGGTGTTGGAGCGGTGCCAAGTAGGTCACGCCGCAGCTGCGCGTTGACGTCACGCTCCCTCGCAGTGCGCGCTGACGTCACTCTCTCCCTCGCCTGCCGCGCGCTCGCCGCAGCGCCCGCAGCGCCCGCAGCTGCCGCCTCGTCCGTTCGCCCGCAACACCTGCCACTACCGCCACTCGCTACACCGCCGACTCGTCGGTTAAAGCGCAAAAAAATTAACACCATCTTCCCAAAGGGAACCCTGATGGGATGCGAAGCACCCGCGTTAGCGCCGTACAACCCGTGACGCCACCCGTGCGCAACGCTGCTGCTTCGCATCCCATCAGGGTTCCCTTTGGGAAGATGGTGTTAATTTTTTTACCGTAACGAAATTGAAGAATTGCGTCTTTGCATCCCGTCATCAGCTTGTCGCCAACCAGAAAGCCAAAGGCCGGATAAGCAGAACGTGCCTAAGGAAGCGCAGATTTCAAACGAGTTACAATATTAGACGCTTCGTCCTTGTGTCCGTCTGCGCTTGAGTATTCGCGTTACCCTTGACGGATGGTGTCTCCCATTCAGTTTAATTCCGTCAAGGACCTCTGCTTGTACGGTGCGTTGGAGGATGCAGCAGGCTGCGTTCTCTGTGTTCTTTTAGCGGAACACCAAAGAGGATCGTTATGAATGATTTGTGTGAGTGAACGTATACTGGACAGCGATCTCTCTCTGGCTGGGTGGAATAATTCTAATTCTGCAAATGACCCCGGCCACTAATCTGCATTATACCCGACTTTTCAGGTCCTGCTCTTTCCATCGCGGCTCGAGCAGCCTCAGTGGGAGAATTCGCGTCGTTGTTTTGACTTTAAATCTCGGTTTCTCCTTTCCATTACTGCAGCGAATGCCGCGTGCGTGCACATCGTGCACGTACACTGCCTCTGTGCGGCAATAACCACCGTTGCAATTCCAAACAGATTCTTTGGCTTCAATTGGTATCACCTCAGATGATGTGCCCACGTCAAGTGGACATTGCTTTATTCCGAGGCTTCGCTTAAGGGCTCACTGATTGCTGAACCTATGAACGAAATTGCTGTCGGCAGACTCGGGTTTCTGCACGCTCTGGAGATTCACCAAAACCTTTCTCTCGTCATTTCGTAAGTGGAAAACTCACGTGATTTGCGGGCCCGTTCTGCGATGATGCGCGCACATTTATTGCAGTTCCTCGACCTTTGTCGCTATTCGTTGCTGATGGTCAGCGAAGGAAGGAGGCTCAGCAGCAAAATGAAACTGTGTATGAAAGGGCATTTAAAAACGTGATGTTGGATTACACGTATCGTATCTATACTTGACGGAGACAAACTGCCAGAGTCTGGACACCCCACTTCCATGCGCCATGAATTTATTCTCAATGCTGTGAGGTCTATAACCATTATAACAAAGGAGATTAGTCGCAAGTCGCTCAGACATTTAGAAGCACCGTTTCCAGACGAATAGCGTAGGTGGCGCAAATACTTGCGTCAGACTTTATTGCAAGGTTGCGCTAAGGGCCGAGGACTACCAACTCACCGAGCTTTTCAAAGGCTTACGGCCACCGTCGAATCAACCACTGCTTGGGAACGATAGCAAATGGACTCGTCGCCAACGGGCTTTCAGTCGTAACATTCATTTTGAGAGTCCATTGCATTTAGAACCCTTCTCGTTTCGGTCCAGTGCGGGCAGACCATTGTCCAGCGAAGCGTAGTCCGACTCGAACGCTTGCCGACGAACTTTCTGCGGGCACAAAGCGAAGCACGCCGGTGCGATACAAGCAGGCGAGTGGTTGTCAAAAACACAATATATCAGTAAAAAAAAGGAGAAAGAAATAAAGAGAAAAATAAAGAGCAAGCGCTGTTGAGACGATGCAAGTCAATATGTCGTTCCTGAGCGGTTGTTCATTTCGCCTACCACCATGTGCCGTTTCTCCTTTCAATCGACCGGAGACTGCTGGACGAGGAGCTTCATATCGCGGAACACTCACGAGCTGCTGCGTCCGTCCACGATGCAAAGGCTATAGCGAGGGTTAGGAGGAGGACGATTCGTCGCCCGTACAAGTGCTCGGGAACTGGGAACGAGAAAGGGGGTCATACGAAACGAGTCAATATTATCAGAGGTGTCTCTGAGTAGCAGTGCTGTGCCCATATATAGGCTGCCCCATATAAAGTAAGCCATGGGCCGCTCTACCTGCGAACTCGTAAAGGAAAGGACCAAGTGGCTTCCGTTAAGGATGGTTCCATGTACACAGAGAAGTCGATAACGACTCGCTTCGACTACGTTTGAAGCAACAACACTCTTTGACTTTCATTTAAATGCGGAGCATTTCTTGGCAATCTTAAGTCACTTAATATCTATCTATCTATCTATCTATCTATCTATCTATCTATCTATCTATCTATCTATCTATCTATCTATCTATCTATCTATCTATCTATCTATCTATCTATCTATCTATCTATGAAGCCGCTTACGTCTCAATGCTCTCGTGGTCCTTTCGATCGCTTCATCATCATCATCATCATCATCCTGCCCCGCCTACTGCAGGTCAAAGGCCTCTCCCATAGACCTCCAATTATCTCTGTCCTGTGCTAACTGTATTCAATTTATCCCCGCAACATCGTTCGCTTGGTATGCATATGCACCAAAATTGGAATGATATGGTATGAACGCGCGACGAAAGTGATATACGTACGATGACATACCTGCCGCATACGCCACGATCAAGGATGACGCGATCACATGTGGCGCATACGCGAAGTACTCTTCCCAGGGTTATGCGGGTATCCGCTACAGATGATTAAATTTTAGGATATGACAGCCTAGGTCAACCAAGGACCAATCAAAATATACATTGAAAACTTGATGAGAACACATATCTTGCGTGGATTAAACAAGAAAATGACAAACTTTCTACTAGCTTGCCATTGAAATGTAAACATAAAAAAACAAATACAGAGGCAGTGAACGTGTCGTTGTGACCTAACAGACAGCCTACGAGGTAGGAATCGAACCCGGGCCACCAAGGTGCAAACGATGCAAGCTGCCGCTCGGCCACTCTTCCTACGTTGTACGAATCATAAGCACATCGATTGTGTCGGTATTTATGTTGATGGTGCTTGTTGTTGATGATGAGCGTCAGGTCCAGTTGTCGTGCGTGTTAAACCCTTTTCGAGCGGATTCAGAAACAATGCTTATGTGTTATTATATTGTTCGGCGTGATGTGCATCTTTGCTTGACCCCAAAGGGATATTCCCAGAAACGGCGCTCATGATATGCACATCACCCCATATGGCCGTGGTGGTTTTGGTGGTAGTGAAGAAGAACGTTTGATGATGATGTCACGTGACATTTTTCCGCCAAAATATCACATGACTATCATGTACAGACTTGTTTCAGTAGACTATTGACCAGCTTCGCTGTGTTCTGGCCTTGCGTGACCTACTGGAAGCTGCGTATTTTTTTTTTTACCTGACCGTTCTTACCTGATCAGCCGTACAGGCACAGCCCCTGGCATGATAGTGAGGCAAACCGCAAAGCACCGCTTATTTTCAGGGGAGCGACGTTGGTGTGGTATATTTCTTCGAGGCTCCTCTCCGCGCCATTGCTGATTTTTTTTCTCCGTTCCTTATTGTGAATAGTTTCGACGTCGCTAGCTGCCGAAAGCGCTTTACCACATCCGGTTCTTTCAACGTACCGCCGTTAAGCTCAGGGGCATACTGCTGACGCATGCTCGTTAGGTGCAAGTCTAGATCTGCGTTTTATGCTTTTTCTACAAGATGGTTCTCCCGAAGCGTCTCTTTGTCTCTCATTCACAGGTCTCGCCAGCACTTTTCCAGGCCCTGTTCTATCTGCGCCAGGAGCCTTAACGATCGCAGCGCAACACAAGCTTGGACTGCCAAGCGCGTTCAGGATGTTCCGGATGAAAGTGGTATAAAGATGATTTAAAGTGATAGATTCTTGATTTACTTCATGTAGCCGTCACTATACTACTAAACTACGGCAAAAAAATAAAATAGAAACGACCCCAGTAACGGTCGGATTGAAGTTACTTCCTAGGGATGTCTACTCATACTGCAAAGCACACACCGCAGAGGCGGCCTCACTTTGTCTATAGTTAACGAATCCTTTCTGTAATGATGCCATGCGGCCTGTTCAGAGAAACAGCATTATCTTACATTTAGGTGTCGCGTCTGTTTCAGGCAGCTGCTTGTGATTAACAAACTGAAAGAAACTGCTCCAGAAAAAAACGACCACATAAACCAGACACAGTAGGCACGAATATTATGTCGTAGCACTCTCGTAACACTCTCGTATGTTCTTTCCTTTACCTATTCCACTCCTGTAATAACCCATCGTGGTATGGAAAACAACCAGCCAAAACGGACGCACACAGGAAAAATGAAGAAGACAGGCTAGAGGCTGGATGATAGAGAATAGAGCTGGAGGACCACCCTCTATCCTGTCTTCTTCATTTTTCCTCTGTGCGTCCGTTTTGGCTGTTTTTTTTTTCCTTTTTGAAATTGCAATGACCCAACTAACACAACAGCCTGTCTTACTAGAAAACCCATTCTGGGTTGACGGTATTAATAAACAAAATAAATAAATAAAATCGGGAGTAGCACAACCAATTGGACCACTTGTCGAATCAAGCCCGGATGTCGGAAAAACGTGAGATAAGCGGCGTAAGTACCTAGCATGGGTACTTTCTGGCAACACTGTGTACAAGAAATGGAAGAAATACACTCACACGCATACTACACCCCTACCCTTATTATTTGCTGTAAGAGCTCACCATGCTGTCACTTCCTGCTTTTGTTTTTTGCTCTTCCGGGTCAACCCCTCGGTCTGCAGAGGAAATCAAACTGTCCAATAAGTAACGGTGAGTGCGACTGGAAACACAGCAACATCGATCATGCTCCCCTGTGTCAAACTTAACCCCTCAGGGGCCTCAAGAGGTCACTTCAATTGATCGCATATTTCAGATTCTCTTAAGAATACGAGGAAGTAGAGCGGCCTCAGAAAATTGGGGACACAGAAACGAAACAAAAAGGGAAAATTTTTCCTCTTCAAGGGATGCACGCCTACAGACGGTCCCTTGCCTCCTTTGGGACAGAGACCGGAAAGATATTATGAAACTTCATTTGCATTGCCCCTGGTAGACTTCGCAGTACACAAAAAGAAGGGGTGAGGGGGGGGGGGGAGAGAAACGCTTTCTGAGAGAAGGAAAATAGGACAAAAGCAATTGAGTTTCGCGTAGGTCCTTTGTTTTGTTTTGCTTTTTGCGAAGGTGAAAGCCTTATATGTCCAACGCGGAGGTCACCATGAAAGAACGGTGACACAGAAACTCGCAACTGCAAATATGGTATAAAAATAAAAGACCGCCAAACACAATAGCCTCTTAAAACACTACTTCCACCACCAGAGCGAAGGCTGAATACACAAGGCGCACAATAAGGTGGCGTGTTTAGAACAAGTGTGAGCGATTTCTAGCTAGTTCACCCTGCCACGGGGGATCAGTTGCACTTTCCCAGGTGTCCCAGTAACGAAATGTCGCCACAAGGCCATCAACCAAGCCAATGGTACTCAAAGAGCGCAGTTTTATTGTACACGTAGCTTATACACAAGCTTGTGAGCGAAAATTAGCAAACAAACAAGAGTACGCTTTTCATTGTTTAAAGATATGTGTATATTCGCGCAGAACTGTTAGGGGCGAGGCACCTTAGGGTCTCGGGCTGTCGGCGCCACATATCGTCACGGTAAACGAAGTTGTCAAACGATGGTCAAAAACAGCCCCGCCACGGTGGTCTAGTGCCTATGGTACTCGGCTGTTGATACGAGGGTCGCGGGATCGAATCCCGGCCGCGGCGTCTGCGTTTCGATGGAGGCGAAATGTTGAGGCCCGTGTGCTGTGAGATGTCAGTGCACGTTAAAGAACCCCAGGTGGTCGAAATTTCCGGAGCCCTCTGCTACGGCGTCTCTCATAATCAGAGCTGGTTTTAGGACGTTAAACCCCGCAAAACAACAATGGTCAAAAACAGGTGTATAGTGGATGAAACCGGTTCGAAATACACTAACATGATTTACACTAATTTAAAATAAGGGAATAGTCAGGATTTAGTTACATTAATAACAGAAATTTCTTAAATTCGGTTACGAAAATTGTGTGCACCCATCCTGAAGGAAGTGCAGTCGAACACTCAATGAGTGTGCACGTGTGGGCCGTTCCTGGTGGCAGTGCACCCAGGCAGTGTATATGTATGGTTGTAGTGTCAGAAGCGCTTCCAACGAGTTTCTGCTGATGCGCCCGGTCTGTCGGCATCTAACGTCGTCGTCGTGGCCACGGCAAAGCAAGCCCATTAACAGCGACTGCCGTTTCCTGCGGGAAACACCCGCGCATCAGCGCATTATTCGCACCTTCCCAGGTTTCACGTTGGTGGAGCTGTCATGATCTTTCCCTTTCTTTTCCTTTTCAAATTAAACTACGTAACAGAACAGATCGTCCACACATATAAATACTGCTTCAGATGCACCCTATGAATACAGCTGTGTGTTCAGAACAAAAGTGAACGATTTAGGGCAGACATACCCCACTATGGGAGAGCTGTTGCAGCCAGAGTTCTTCAATAATACCAGTTACCAAACTCCCCATAGGCCCCATGTATCAAAATCCGGACACGCCAAGTGCCGAAACTGCGGAGGTTAGCAGATTGTCGCGCCATCTGTCGACACAGAAACCAACTAATAAATGCTATGTTGGTGTGTTTTCTGTTATGGAGCGCAGAAAGCTCCGGCGCGTCAATGAAGCGAGCCTTATGCAAACGATGTTGCGCACACAGAAAATCCGTCAATTCGCCGTGATTCTGGCGTCCCTGGCGTCTTCGCCAGAACAAGAAAATTCACTAACCTTGTGCCGTCGCTTCTGCACGAACACTTAAGGTTCACGAAGTGTTTTGTCCGTGCTCTCACGAAAGAAGCAGGTAATCGTCTGTTCGGCTGCCGAGGCCGCTGGTGAAAGAACAAGAAAGCTTTTCGAACAGCGGATTATTTTCGGTGAATAATTATTCTTTTTTTCGTCTGAATGTCGATGTGTCATTGGGAACCCAGCACAAAGCGCGCACCAGTGGTATTCAGTTCACATGACTACAGCATCGATGTGTCAACACAGCAGCAGAAGGCCTTTAATGCAGAGCGTGTCGTCTGCAAGCGAAAAAGCGGATGGTGCATAGTCGACGATCCGAGTGCAGGCGAATTGCAATGTAAGGCGTCTCTATCTCTCGCTGCTTTCTTCTGCCCCTCTTTAGCCGCGTGATAAGAGAGCCATTAACAACTGCAGTTACGGTGCTCCAACGTTTGTGGCCGCCACTTTCATGCAATAAACATCGCCTCCGAGATCCGGTGAGTGTAGCATTTCCAGTTACGGCTCCCAGATGGGGCGACAGTCTGTTAACTTCCGCCAATTTGGCCGTCGGCTTGTCCAGATTTCGGAACACAGTTTGGCAACTGGTATGATTGAAGAACTTTGGTTGCAGCTGTCCCAGGAAAAAAATTCACAGCATATCCACGGGGTGAATGATGATGAGTGGGCGAAGCTCCGGAGCGAATCACCGGTAAACCGTTAATCTTCCGTGTAATTCGCCCAGTCGATCATCATGTAAAGACGTGAGAAACACTCTATTCGAACGCTGGGATCTCGCGTTTAAGGGGACGCTAGCACAAACGCGTTAGAAACATGCAGTGCACTCTAGTAAGGGGGGAGAGGCCACAGCGTCTTACGCAGCCCCTTACACAGGCCGGAACGCGCACCGCGTTTGCCGACGCCATCACATGACTGCTGAAAGAGTATAAGGCGGAGAGGCCACAGCGTCTTACACCAGCTTCTTACACGCGCCGTAACGCACTCTCTCTCTCTTTCTGTCTCTCTCACACAAGACAGCAGATGGAAGAGTGAGAGAGCTCGCGCGCCGGGAGGAACGCGCCGAGGGCGAGCGCGAGCCTCCCGGCGCGCGAGCTATCGAGCGCAATCCTAGAACGAGGTGGTTACGACTACAAGGGACGAACGACCCACGCCATAAGGAGCTTCGCCCCTAAAAGAATAACTTGAACTGCGAAGTCGTACCTGCAAGGGCTGGAAGAGCGACTGTCTGGCTATATATAGACGAAGCCAGTTCCACTGCAGTGGAAGCTGTACGAATTGGGGAGCTGTGATTCGCCATGTGTTTCCCTTGTGCTTTTGTTGTGTCTATCGTCGGCGTTTGTGAATTATTTCCCCTTAACGTGATGTGATTACGCGACCATGTGCTCATAACGTGTATCCTTTAATTTCACTAGGCTGATCTGGTTTATCTTAACCGTTGTTATCCTGGATCTGTTGATCTTATTTAGAACCATTATGATCGGAATCATGGTAATTCACCAGGGATGATGATTGATGATTGTGGTTCGGTTTGGAAAGGACGCTAATTTCTGCAGCCCATGTACAGAGCACGGCTAAGCGTCCGCGGGGGTAGGGAAAAAGGGAATGAAAAAGATAAGAAGAAAAGAAAAGCCGTAGTGGAGAGCTCCGAAGATTTAGACTTTCGATCCCGGCCGCGGCGGTCGCATTTTCGATGGAGGCGAAAATGCCAGAGGCCCGCGTACTGTGCGATGTCAGTGCACGTTAAAGAACCCCAGGTGGTCTAAATTTCCGGAGCCCTCCACTACGGCCTTTCTCTCCTCTCTTTCACTCCCTTTCCCCCACTCCCACGGACGCTTAGCCGTGCTCCCTACATGGGCTGCAGAAATTAGCGTCCTTTCCTAACCGAACCACAATCAATCAATCAATCATCTGGGATTCTTTAACGTGCACTGACACAACGCACAGCACACGGGCCTCTGGCATTTTCGCCTCCGTCGAAAATGCGACCGCCGCGGCCGGGATGAAATCCCGGTTTTTGGGTGGCAGCCGAGCACCGGAAGCACCAGGGTATGTAAACATGTATTGCTGGAGCGCAGCGATTCGCCTATGTGTCCCTCGTATTTATCTGTGATGTTTTCTAATTATTTTCAATTCATTTGATCTCAGTATGCGATTATTCACCCTCAATGTGTATGTTTTATTTTTGATACTAATCTGTATTATTTTAAGCGTTCCTAATCTGGATACGTTTCAACCGGTTTTGTTCAGTCATTAGCATTTTATGGCCGTGTTTTCAGGTAGCGTTTTCTGAACGTGAACTTGGCGACATGAGATAACCGGAGATGCCGCCAGCTCGGGCCCCCGGAGTGTTCTGCAACTAAAACATGGGATGGAAGGGTACGGATATATAACTGACATGACTGATGTGTCTTCGCATCAACAACACGATATCCCTATCAATTACGTCAGGGTTAGCGATACTGCAATCACGTGCGACTCATACCTACATTGGATATGTGCGTGTGAAACACGCGTGACTGAGTACTGAGCTTTTCAGCCTATGCCAAATTACATTCGCACGATGCACAATGTTCGACTGCCAGTGACATCAAGGCTTTTGCCTTGATGTCTCTTAAGCGATAGCTAAGGACTCCTAGAAATTTTTTCTGAACTGTGTTGTAAACTATTTTACAGGAGTTTAAACTGAAAAAAAAAAAAGTTCGCACTACGAGCGCCGTAAATACATAAAAAAAAAGAATTCGGTTACCTGACACAAAGCGTTTTTTTCACCAGGACACAAAATTCGTGGCAATGCGGAGAAGTTTGTGTCTTCCAGGGTGCAGTTAAGAGCACCAATGCTCAAGGAAAATAAATAACAGTAAACGACATGTAGAGTTATATAGAAATATAAAGTTATAGTGCCTGTGTGCAGCAAGCTTAATTCAAGAATCGCAACAGCCGAAGTACAGCGCACTTCAGCGTAAGGAACTTTATGAATATGTCGCATATGTGATGCATGCAGGGTAACGTGCTATTTGCATAAGCTTAAGCAGAAAGAAGCCTGCAAGAAAGATACGACGAACAATCGAAATTACGTTTATTGCGTTATCGCAAGTAGAGTACAGAATTTACTTCGACGCTTACACCCCCCACCCCCCCCCCATTTAATGAATGACACAGTGCTCTTTTTTCGGTATATCAAACAAAAAAGAAAGAAAGAAAGAAAGAAAGAAAGAAAGAAAGAAAGAAAGAAAGAAAGAAAGAAAGAAAGAAAGAACAGCGCCGGCATACACGTTCACATGGTGTCGCAGTGCCGTAAAAATGCTTCAGTGTGTGCTCATTCGCATTAGTGCTGACAAAGTGAAATCTAGCTACAGTTGTTGCGATGTGTCTTTATCTGTTTCGAAGTTCCTGGTGAATTCCTCCGATGTATCTAGGAAACTCCACGCAAGAGATACGCGCCGTTTCCACGGTTGGTGAAAAGCAGATAAGAATGACGAATGATGGCGTATGCTTTGGCGGAACCTGTGCAGTATTCTAAAAAGAAAAAAAACAACAAAATGCGTCTTTCGGTTCCTCCTTCTTGGTGGGTTTTCATTTCTTACCTCTCGGGCAAGCACCCGAGTAACATAATATATCATCTCTCACATTCCCTAAGGTCCTGACCTGCTCAACACAGAAACTCCGGGAAATTCCACACATGAGCCTATGAAAAAATAAATCGTTTAGGTATGCATGTGCAGATCTCTGACAATGCTCGTTACTAAGTTGTTCATTGTTATGGCCTTTTTCTATGTGATGCATCCGTGTGATGCATTTGTTATAAATATGGAAGACAGAGAGCGAGTCAAGTAGAATACATGGTTATGTTCTTTCATTCTAATAGTAAAGAACCGCTCCACGTGGAATATGTGAAATGCGTCTAGCGGGGGAAAAAAATGTAACAGGGACGGTGACGTAAGGCTTATTAAGGAGTGCGCTTCGCCATGAGGCTGTGCTCTTTTTTTTATAGTGCAAGGTGTAGGAAAAGAAGGAAACAAATACAGGGAGTTTAACCAGAAAGGTGTCCGCTTGGCTACACTGCAGAATTAGAGTGATACGTACTTAAAAGAAGTAATTTTTACTAATAACACAAGCGTCGGCAAGAGACACTACACTTACGCAAGGATTACACAAGCAAACACACGTGTGCATAACAGGCATAGAAAAGTGTTGTCAACTTCGAAGGCAATTCTATCAGATGTTACGGCATCTAAAAAATAAGCTTACCTTTTCATTCGATAACAACAACTTGTGTGTTATTAATCACAGTTGAAGAATGGTTCAGGTATCGTGTTAAATTCAAAAAGATCAAGCAGGTTCTATGCCACTGACGTCTGAGCAAAGAGCGCAGCCGGCTAGCAAGTACCACAACCTGGCGAATGCACATCGAGCTCTTTCTTCACCTTGCTTCTTCTTTTCCCTTCATATATATTTCTACATCTGTCTTCTCTTTTTTTTCTTTCTCATCTTTGTTTCTTTACCTCCTTCTATATTGTGCTCTCTGTTACATTTCTTCCTGGTCACCCTCCCACCGCTCCTCCTCATGTTCAACTCTCTTTCCCACCCCTTTGACAATGCTATGCTAAGAGCTCCTTGGAACATACCCACTTTCGTTGACGCGTGAACTATGCCATACAAGGATATGCCAGTGTTTTGCCCTCTCCCCTCCTCAATTCCTTCATCCTCACTCTCACATCACTTCTCCTCACCCTGAATTCCTTTTGCCACCCCCTTTTCCATACTTTACTATGCTTGGATGTGCTATGTTATAGAGGAGCTGCTTGGCGCATACCTCCTTTCTGTGACGCATACGAGATAGGCTTGTTTTCTTTTCTCTCTCTCTGTTTCTAAACGGAAAGGACATCAAAGGAAAAACCACAAGCTTGAGCAGCTACGCTGTTACATTCGACGGCTAGGACGAAACACGATAACTGTGGAGAACCTGATTCTTGGAACCAATCGACATGGGAGAAGAAGCCTAATGCATTTCGAGTGCTCGGCCCTGCAGAACAGTTGAGTGTGGATAAGCATATGATACCGTTCCGTGTACCTCGAGGAACGCAGTAGCGGAAAGTAACCTGAATAAGGAGCAGCCAAAACCTCTTTTTAAATCTGGGATAGGCAATTTCTTGAACACACGACTATAAGAGAAACAAAACGAAACAAGCGAGAACTCTGGGCTGTGCAGAAAACTGTAGCTATCATTCGTGAAGGAAGAAGAACGGGGTACAGCGATGCGATAAAAATGTGAGGCAAGTGCACTGCGCGGTAAAGGCTATGTTTCTCACGGCAAGGAACGCTGCCACGTTTCCACGTTAATATGAGTTCAAGTTTGGGCCCTGCTACCCTGGAATTTCTCAGAAAGTGCCGTTATCATATTTGTTTCCACGGTTGGCCAAAACCAAGCGAAAAATAGTTTTCGTTATTTTTGCTTCCATGGAGCGTAGCATTACGACATACTTAAAGAGAAAACGGAAGGCGCAAATTCCCGCGCAGTAACGCGAGATAGTGCAATACGGAAAAATCGCAGACCGGCTGCTGTCTAGGGCGTCGAGACGTGGTACAGCGCGTACGGGGCACAAAACGATTTTGCGTGCATAACACAAGCAATATTTAAGAAATGAAAAAAAAAAGCAGCCTTGTGCTAGGGTAAACGGGATTTTTTTTTTTTTTTGCGCATTGCGCGAACAAACCACACATGACTTTATAGATACTGTGACAGAGCCATGATCTTTTCGAGCTATTGTATTTGAGCTCCAGCACCCCTGCCTGGTATTGGGCAGTGACTGCCCAAACTTTGTAGATAGGGTTTCCTTGAGACTTCGAGTTCTATAGACAGTGCTTTAATCGCTGTCATAGATAAAATGCTACATCGCTTCGTGCAGTTCAGTTCACAGCAATATTCAGATATGAAACGAAGGTACAGATGCGCTGCACTTTCCGTGGCCCTACTAATAGACTTCCGGTAAAGAATCCCACTCTATATCCAGAGGCTTTTAATAAGTACGAATAAAACTTGTGTGGTTAGTACAGTGCGCATGGTATGGGCGATCCAGCTGTTTGATCCATACTGCCAGACCGTATCCTTATCTCAATTCAGAGCAGGACACGTAACGCGGAGGACTGACTACAGACGGACGGTGAGAAGGACAGAATGGACACCAAGAGAGGGACAACGCAGCACAGGCAGGTAGCTTAGGTGAGCCGATGAAATTAAATTCGCGGAGCATAACATGGAATTAGCTCGCTAACGACAGGGCAAAGTGGAAATTGTTGGAAGAGGCCTTTTTCCAGCAGCGGACGTAAAAGGTGATGATGATGATGATGATGATGATGATGATGATAAATGCTTTTATTTTTTCCAAAGAAATTATTGGGGGCCCTTTAGGCGCAGGTATGAGCCATAAAGCTCGAATGCGCTTGAAGGCCCTCATAATGCAGCAGTAAATCCACAACCAGCATACATGTAACATATTCAAAATTTATCCCTTACAGTACACTATTTCAGTGCAACTAAAAATGTCCATGGTAAGGCTAAAGATGCGCGACACGTAAGAAACACTTGTCTTCGCACACAAACACACATAATTTATAAACAAAAAGAAATACATTACATTCAGTGGTAGACAATATCGAAATACATGGTGTTAAGCATAGGAAAAATGACGCTTAACGCACTTAAAAACCCTACAAGAAACATGGCTATGATACACAATATGATGATGATGCTGATGATGATGATCGACCCCCCCGTAATCTCAGGAATCCCATGGACACGTATCCATTCTAGAACAAGAAATAAATTTTAGTCTTTAATTTTTATATTTGTCGTTCCAGGTGCATATTATTGCAATGACCTATTGAAAGTAAAAATATCAAAAACTGGAAGTCATGCTGCGGAGTCACAAAAGGTTCTGGAGCCTTTAGGACCCACTTAGAAAAAAACGCCCCAGTTTAGGTTGCTTTCCTCTTCAGCCATGAAAACAAGAAGAGTAACAACAACAACAAAAAATGGCCGCGAATGTCGCAGTTCAAGAAATACGACGCCAGCTCGCGCTTGTTTCACTTCAGCAACAATTAGGCAAATACACTCGCACCGTTCCCAACAATTTTTGTCATCGCAAAAGCTGCTTCGAGCATGCCTTCCTCGTAATTAGCATCAGGAGGCACTTCTGTTCTTCCTAGACCCTTGGCGCCGTCGCTTAGCGCCTCTAAAGAGACAGCTTGTTCGAAACACGACTTCGTGTAATTGGACAACAGATGCCTGGGCTTCGCAACAAAACAATTAGCATGAGTGGTTGTAACCAAAGGAATCCCTTATGTGCATTAACTGCAAATCTGAACCTGCCCTTTTCTGTTCATATTGAAGCGGGTGTAAGTCTCCCAGCTAGCCGTTCGCCCGGGCTAATTGATATTCCATTGCTTTTTAGCGCATAAATTATGACAAGGATGCACGCATGGAATATGTACACGCCTTAGAACTGACCTTTAACGCACGATAATGCGAATATGTCCAGTAAAAAAAAAAAAAAACGAGCAAGACAAAGAGAGAAATGCGAATAATCACTTGATTACCGCACCATGTGTGCGTTACAAGGCACTTGTTACCGGATGCAGTGAAAAAAAAAGAAAGAACACTTATTTCCTTGATAGAAAGCAAAATGAATGGTGGGTGTCCTTGTAATTTATGCACCAAAAATCCGTTGTTCGCCGGAAACATACAATTACAGGATACAGAGAAAGCATAAATGAGTACAAGCCTTATTTATTTATGCCTTGTGCTCTTCCGTTCAATTACATAGCGACTTTCGTTTGAACAAGCGCAGAGGGCACATTCTCAAAGCTAGGACATTTTCGTTAATTAAAAATATTTCCCGATAAAGATATTGGACCCATCAAGTTTAATGTGTGCGAGGTCGTTTGCTATGCGTGTGAGTCACTGGCGAACACCCCGAGTCAAAAGATTCTTCCTTAATGTAATCAGCTTTCATCTTATCGGTTAACAGCTAGATAATTCCATTATAGATAATCTGTTTCTTATAAACAAAGGCGTATTGAAGATGTTAGCTTACATTTGTAGAGCGTGTGTCATATTTCGGCGAGAACTGCGAAAAGGTGCAGACACACAGGGTACTTGAGCAAACTGATGATCATTGAACACCTTTTAACGGCGGAGCTCTTTTGAGGTCAGCAATCCCTGCCGCCGTTGCGTTCCCTTGCCCGCGCTCGACGCACGCTTGCCCTCAGCATGCTTCTACAGGCGAAGGTCAAGAAAGAAAGAAAGAAAGAAAGAAAGAAAGAAAGAAAGAAAGAAAGAAAGAAAGAAAGAAAGAAAGAAAGAAAGAAAGAAAGAAAGAAAGAAAGAAAGAAAGAAAGAAAGAAAGAAAGAAAGAAAGAAGAGTAATTGTGATTGTGCCGTGGGGATATGGTGAAAAATCACACAAAAGTCATAGAAAATCGCAAGGAAAACAAAGGAGAACCCAAGCTCTGCTCTTGCAGCAGATTTCACATTGGGTGGAACTGTCTTCTTCTCGTTTGTTTTGCTTTAATTTAGTTTTGTCTCACCTGTGCAGTAGATGAAGAAGACTTAGCCACATCATAAGGGAGTCCATTTGAAAGTCACGTAGTATACTGCGTATCAACTTTTGTCCTCAAAGAGGGGGAGTGCCTACAGGACAGTTCGTTATAATGTCACAGGCGCTCGGTGAGGCCAGATGTTTTTAGGAAGGCCAAAAGCGCTTTCATTGCCTTCTGAGCCGTTGGTCGGTGAAGACGGTATTCCAAGATTGTCTGTTCACTAAGTGGACGATCGTCGAGCTTTTTGAAGGACTCGGTCAGAGGCAGTCTGTGTTGCTCAAATTGTGGGCAGTGGCACAACCAGTGATCCACAGTGTCCTCGCATCCACAGACAGCACACGCAGGACTGTCAGCCATTTCAATCAGAGCACAGTAAGCGTTCGTGAAAGCCACTCCCAACCACAACCGACACAATAGCGAGGCCTCACGTCGGTGCGAACCAGCCGGAGGCCCGAGTTGCAGCGATGGGTTAAGCCGGTGCAGTCCGGTGCGCTTTGTGTATGGGGTATTCCACTCAGTTAAGGACATCGTTCGCGCAAGGGTACGAAGTTGTCTCGCAGCGTCGGTCCTTGAAAGTGGAATGGAAACACGGCGGTCATCTTCGCCTGACGTCCGAGCTGCCTTATTCGCGGAGTCATTTCCAGGTATGTCGCAATGGCCTGGTATCCATTGAAAATAAATCTCATGTCCTTTTTCTTGTGAGCTGTGGGCAAGCGCCGCGATTTCGTATGTAAGGCGGTCGTGCTCCTCGTGTCGAAGAAACGATTGTATAGATTGTAAGGCTGATCTTGAATAGCAGAATATTGCCTCCTTTTTTCTCTTTTCTTTTCTTCCCCTTCTCCCATACCCCAGTTTAAGGTAGCCAACCGAACTCCTGACTGGTTAACATCCCTGCCTTCCCTTCCTTATTTCTCTCTCTCTCTCTTGTTCTCAAACGTGTCACTACCCAAGGAAATTCTAAACATTGTAAATCCGACGCTTGTCTGCCGTTCTACAACCGGTATTCTCGGATTCCCTCACTTTCGCGGTCTCAATACTTTCGTCGTGTAAATCGGCATAATCATGTGAAACATTTTCCAAATATATACGCTGCGTCCTATGAGCTGCAACTTTTCAGTATCCAGTCGAGCGTGATTTCACCACTCAATGAAGTAGAACCCTTCTTTGCGCTTCTTTGAACTCGCAGTGAAAGCGGTGAAACGGAAAACCAAATTCGGGAAACTGTTAATTGTCCTATAATTGACTACGACGCAACTATCGCGCACGGCTTCCATGAAGCGAGCCATACGGGGGCATGAAAGAACGCAGATGCGTGAGATCGGTGAGGGTGCCATAATTTCCGGTTAATTAGGCTTAACGGCCATGCGTCGAGGCCTTCCCATCGTTTCACGCCCGCTGGTCGATACGCAGGAGTAATTGAAACATTCCCCCGATTGAACCACATTCTCTCTTAAAACACAAGCACTGGGCTCATCCCGCAGTATACAGCAGAGACACTAATTGATTTATGGAGTCTTACGTCCCAAAACCACGATACGATTATGTGAGATGCGTGGTGGAGGGTTCCGGAAACTTTGACGACCTAGAGTTCTTTAACGCGCGCTGACGTCGCACAGTACACGGGCTTCAACATTCATCTCCATCTAAATGCAGCAGCCGCAGCCGGGATACGAACTCGTGACCTTGAAATTATCAGCCGAGAGCCATAACCACTGGACCACCACGGCGGGGCGGGACTGTTGGGATGGGACTAGAAGGCGTGCGGAACAAGGGGATTGGGGGCCTCTAGAATTCGAATTAGAACTCCAGAGCGAATATTGACTTCGAGACTGTCCCAAGAACACAAGTAGCTACATCAAAATACACAGTAGAGGGATGAAGTTAAGCGCATAAGCTCATAGTCTGTCCATGATATTGTCAATCAAAGCCCCAATGGACAACTGATTATTCAAGAGGTTCTTGTAAATGATAAATATGAGCGCTTGTACACAAACGGGTGTTTTATTCATGCTTGTCGCTGGTCAAAGAGGGAGCAGTGATCTAAGGTTTCGAGATATATATTGCTTGGTTTGTAGCCTATTGAGAACCTGACTGTGGTTCAGTTGACTGTGGTTCAGCTAAAAAAAGCGACGCTGATTTCTGCAGCCCGTGTCGGCCGCATGGCTAGGCGTCCGTGGGGATACGGGAAAGGGACTGAAAGAAATAAGAAGGAGAGAATAGCCGTAGTGGAGGGCTCCGGATATTCTCAACACCTGGGGTTCTTTAACGTGCACTGACAGGCAACCTGAAGCGAACCTACATTGCATAAGAATATCCGTAACAAAGGTGGGAGGCCAGCTCGAATTGTTCGAACTTGCACTAAATAGTCGGTAGATGCTACCATTCCTTATTAACCAGCTACACGAATGTTCTTTCTTCCGTCGCAAAATGCCCTTACTTCATCGCATTCCGGGGACAGACGTAGCGAACGAAACACTGCCGCGACACCCCGCTGCTGTCTCAACTCTTCTGCTTTTCATTAGCGGGTGAAGCAATTAGGAGTAACCATCTCTCACGTCTGCCGACTGTGTCTCTAACGTGGTGATTAAAATAAATCGTTCTTGCGCCACTCTGACCGGAGGGCTGTGGTTCGATGACATCTCGTGCTCGTCGTGTAGCCATGGCCTTCCGCACTACGGTCTTGATTGCTGGCACTTGATTCATAAAGATACGCGAGTTTGACCTGAATGACACCTTTTGCCTGATCTTCTAACGTTTCGTTTCACTACTCTCGCCGTCCCCTCTTTGACGTCATAGGCTGAGCGTGTTTCTACTTCATCTCTATGAACGCCTGCCTTAAACAATGAAAAAGAAAAGAAAATAAATGAGTAGAGTACCAGGGATGTACAAAGGACAAAGAAGAAAGCTATCCAGTGCGTACGGGCGTCGGCAAGCATTGGATAGGTTCTTTAATTAAGGATGAATGGTGATGCTCAAAGGTTACGAGATGTTCAGCTCCGGCTGCGGTGTAGAGACACCTCTATGTGGTACATGGTTTGAAATAGGTACTGCATGTTATGAGGGCGAAGAAAAATTTAGGTTTGCTTTCTTACACCGTAGCCGGCAATCATGAGTAAAAAAAATAAGAACATAAAAAATTCAAACGGAGATCTACTACATGCGTTCAGAGAAGCGACGGTGTGAGTTTATTTGCACTGTGACTGTATCAACATCATCGTCACTCAAAACAATGGTGGTGTTTCAAGCCTTTTAAACTCGCTAAAGTCTCTATAGTCGTTATAGAAGACGACTCCCACAGGAGCAACCACCATCAAGAAAATTGAACTCGCCATCACCATTTCTTCTTGCCAAATGATCTAAATTGCACGCCAGCCACCTTATCCAATTTCCGTGAAAGGCAGGCGTGCTTGGTATGTACGGGGGATTGGCAGCAGGAAGGTTTGTTCCTTTCCTAATCATTCAGAGCGGGCAGCTGCTATTTCGGTTTTGAAATATTTCATTTTCTTGTGAGCAGTCCGTCCAAGTTCATGTACCCCAATGATTACCTGCACGAAAATGAAAAAAAAAAGGAAGTGCACAGATGAAAAAGCACACGTACACGCAGTATCAGCACTGGTCCTGCGTCTACATGCATTTTTCAGTTTTCGGCCTTTTCTTGCTGGTCAACTTGAAAATGCTTTGCGACACCTTGAGAAAACCAAAGTACGGGCGCAGCTACATATATCTCTGTTGAAATGACGACGAATAGCCCGGAAAACGTGTACAACGACTTTGCGAAAACCAGGGCAGATTGCGCAACCTCTCATGGTCACTCTTGCTTTTCACATCGAGCCGTTAATTATTGCTAGATGTTCGTACATTTCGCAACGCATGCTGTGCGCCATTACGGTGGAAGAGCCGTACATTTCCCGAGGAGCAGCAAAAGCTAAGTATAGCTCAAGAGAGGAGCGTACATGTTGCTTTTATTTCGCGCCACCGCCTGGCTGCGTGTACAACCACGTTACATACCAGCTGAAGAATTATGAAGTATCCTGCTGCATGGCTCCGCTCCTGTTCGACCAGAGCCACCACCACCACCTCATGCACCCCTCCCACACTCCGCCAGCATGGCGCCAGGAAGCGAGAAGCAGCGCAGTTAGCGCGGGGCTTTCCACTATATTAAAGGTTGTTCGTCGGATGTCCTTTGGTGCCCAGTGTTGTCTCTGGGGACCCCAGCTGACCAAAGGCTCTGAGGCCACGCAAGTTAGCCCACATTTGGCTCTGTAATGTGGGGCCAGCCAATGCCCCGAGAGAGGACACCGGGCACTAGAGCCACGTTGTGCTGTGATTGTGCCTCGCTGTGACGCGTGCCTGCACTTAGCTCTGATTTGTGGAACACTGAAACTAAGGAGTAAAAAAGTAAATGTCAAGCGAATTCTCCTCCGTAAAAACCATCGAAAGGGCGAAAACTGTTATTTTACCGTTAACTATGACGTGATTGGCAAAGGTCTCCGTTATTTATGTCGTGACATATCAGTTGTGTTAGTGTTGCCACCCTACTGCTTATACGTGATCCCTCACCATTAACCCCTTCACTCATGTGTTTCTTTCTTTTTATTCCTCTTTCTTTTTTTCTCTTTTTCTTTTTCTTTCTAATTCTCTCTCGCTTTCTTTCTTTCTTTCTTTCTTTCTTTCTTTCTTTCTTTCTTTCTTTCTTTCTTTCTTTCTTTCTTACTTACTTACTTACTTACTTACTTACTTACTTACTTTCTTTCTTTCTTTCTTTCTTTCTGTGAATTTTGCGCAGTGTAAACGCAGCCGCGATCGCGGGGATCGAACCCGCAACTTTGAGGTAAAGCTTTTCTACACTTTACCGCACCTTGACTTTCGCACCGATCACTATTACGCATCAGTGGGCTGGCGGCAATATTGGGCCGAGCGCGGCAGTGAGTAGTGGGTCGAATGCGAGAGTCGGTCCACTTTTCCCTTCTGCGTGTGAACAAGATCATCGGATGCATGGCACTGCCGCAACTTCGAACAGCTCCCCTGTTAATACATATATATCGAAGTACACGTTCAACTGGAACCACATCACGCAATTTCTCGTAGGTGGACTTTCGTTCATTCTTGTTCTCTTAGGTGCACACCGTCACGTGTTTATCAGCCAGCTTGACGGGTGTATGGCTTGCGTGTTTACGACAACAAGAGGGGATTTATTTGCCATTGTGCTTCAAGCTTTCGCTGAGTGGACTTACAATTCCTGACCAAAGAAGCTGCTTCCGAAAATAAACAAAATGCTTCGTAGCCTTGCGTCGATTAGTGGTACAGATGCGAACGCAGGCATTTCTGAGAACACATTGTATGTAACTTGAGCACCAGCTGCACACAACTACCATATACCGTCTGCGTAGAAGCGCTTCCCATGCAGATCGTAATGCAGCAGGCGGCGTGAAAAGTGAGTCTGTGGAGAGACGCAATAAGACCGCTTTCCACGCATTCAGGTATATACAAATCGTACAGCCCAAAGAAGCGAGCAAGGGAAACGCTGTACTCTGAGGCTCTAACGGTGCCACGGAGTTTTCGAGTGCACTACAGGGAACTCTAAAATACCGGCGGTCATTGCACGAACGTTTTCGCATGGTCGAACTTTGATATTTTGCGTTGATTAAGCAGACTCAATGTCCCGTGCATGTGAAGCCACATGCACGGGACATTGTTATAGATAGCACGGAAAGAAATAAATGGTAGGATCATCATCATCATCATCATCATCATCATCATCATCATCATCAGCCTGTTTAGGTCCACTGCAGGACGAAGGCCTCTCCCAACGATTTCCAATCCACCCTATCCTGAGCGAGTTGGTTCCACTTTATACCCGCAAACTTTTTAATTTCATCGCTCCATCTAACCTTTTGCCTACCTCTGTTGCATTTTCCCTCTCGTGGTATCCATTCCGTCGCTCTTACTGTCCACCTATTATCCTTCCTCCTCATGACATGTCCTGCCCAGGTCCACTTCTGTCTTTTAATTGATAAGATAATATCGGCTACTTCTGTCTGTTCTCTGATCCATACCGCTAGTTTTTTATCTCTTAGCGTTACCCCTATCATTTTTCTTTCCATTGCACGTTGCGTGCTCCTTAGTTTCATCTCTAGTTTTTTCGTTATTCTCCATGTTTCTGCACCGTACGTTAGTACTGGGAGAATGCAGTGATTGAATACTTTTCGCTTTAATGAGAGCGGTAAGTTTCCGGTCATGATTTCGTAATGCCTTCCGAATGCGCTCCAGCCCAGCCTTATTCGACGGAGAATTTCGTTTTCCTGGGTAGGAGTTCCTGATATTAACTGTCCCAGATATACATATTCGTTTACACATTGTAAGGGTTCATTGTTGATTTTAAATTCCTGTTCCTTAGCTAAGCTATTGAGCATAACTTTGGTCTTTTGCCTATTCATTTTTAATCCAATTTTAATGCTTTCCCTGTTTAGGTCATCAATCATGTTTTGTAATTCGTCACCATCATTTCTAAAGAGCACAATGTCGTCTGCAAATCTTAAATTGGTTAGATATTCTCCGTCTTTTCGAATGCCCTTTTCTTCCCAGTCTAGACGTTTAAAGACTTCCTCTAAACATGCAGTGAATAGCATCGCGGATATTGTATCTCCCTGTCTCACACCTCTCCTGATCGGGATTTCTCTGCTTCTCTCATGTAGGAGTAGTGTGGCTGTGCAATCTTTGTATATGTTGTTTATGGTTTTCACGTATACGCCAGGTACCCCTTGTCGATGTAGAGCTTCTAGAACTGCTTGTATTTCTATGCAGTCAAATGCCTAACTAGTCAACTGTAGCTTGGTTTTGCAGATTTCATGCATCAGAAGGCGCTAATACGGCAGATATATTGCTGCCACTACTCGGCGAACACGCTGCATCGTTTGCATGCTCCATTGCTGCACCGTCTCAGAACGTGCGTTGAAGACAGGACCTTTTGTTGCAACTATACAAGTGCGCAAGCTTCGGCCTACTGTAGAACTGCCTTTCTCTATAAAAAAATAAATAAACAACAGGACTCGTGATATAAAGTAAAAAATTCATAAGGGCAATGTCTCTCGAGGAATTTATGAGTGCGTCATGAAATTATCCAAATATACAACGAATGGAAAAAATTAGTAACTTCTGAGAGGGTAAGAAGCTTTACTGATGCAATGTTATGTATTTATCGTGCTGACGCCTCTTGTATACCATCAGGTAGACATGACAGCACCCGTGCTTAGGCGTTGTTTTTTGCATTATTGAGTTCCCTCATACTCGGCTGCTTCCTCGACCCATGACATCACGAAGCGTCAGATTAAAGGCAGTTTTTTTTAGAAGCTCTGCATCATTCTGTTCCTAATCTCTTTAACAGAAATTTCTACAAGTCTAGAATAATTAATTCGGAGAATCGAAGCAACGCTGTCCTTCGTCTTAACTCATATGAGAAACTGAGCTCACTGAGAGAGCTGCCGCTTAATTATTTCGTCACTATAAACTGAGCTTTGTTGTAGTTCAGCGGCAGAAAAAGAAAGATGATTACTTTCGCAAGCGACTTACCTCCTCTCAGAGCTCGCTTGCTGCACGTTTGTTCAATATAAATGGTTAACTAAACGTACTGCAGGCTCTTTGCGGTAAAGGGTGTATGCGATCTTGTATTTTCATTTTCATGGCACAATCGGCTATCTCAGCAAAAGCCGCAATATACCGCGGCGGCTGCATTTCGATGGAGGCGAAATGTTGAGGCCCGTGTGCTGTGCGATTTCAGTGCACGTTAAAGAACCCCAGGTGGTCGAAATTTCCGGAGCCCTCCACTACGGCGTCTCTCATAATCAGAACTGGTTTTGGGACGTTAAACCCCACAAATCAATCAATCAAATCAAAAGCCGCAATATACGCAGCGTAAGAAAAGAATCAATGCTTTTTTATTTATCGTGCTCGCGTGAATAAGCCTCATTTTAAGCTCGCTCTTTTAACCAGACGCGCTTGGAGAATCCAGTGATCTGAACGAACAAAAGCTGCGTTTTTGTGCAAGACATCCGAAGCAAAATTGACGATGATAGCCTGGAAAAAAAAGCGTCTCCGAGCAAAGAAATGTGCACATTTTGTGGAAGGCACACTTTCTTGAGACTTCATAAGAAATGGAGGTGATGAGAAAGCGATACCTTATCAGCCCAACGCTCACAATATGGGCTGCAATGATGCCATGCATTCGAGATACAGTTGTACAGAGAGACAGACGAGCATCAGACGTCAAAATAAAAAGATGAAATCGATGACTATGTAGCCATCGCTGGCAGTGGAAAAAGCATGATCTCCACGTCAGAACACAGACTCCTGAATTACGCGCTTCTGGCTAGCACTGAGTTAGTTTCCATTCTGATAAAGCTTAAACTCATGGCTAATGTTGAGAGCGAACACTTTTTGTTTCGAAAAGTAATCTACGGGCTGAGATTGTCAAAGGGATAGATTTATTGGTCGAGCTTAAAAGACGACGAAGCAGATACGACGCTTTAACAATAGTGATAACGTTGCTGTGATATCAACGATCTGCATGGTGATAATTCTCACAATATGTAACAGAAGTCGCTGCGAAATAAATTGTCACGGGCAGAAGACCTAGCTCCACAAAAAAAAATAAATAAAAGAATTAGTGAGTGGGTTTGGGAACTGCAGTAATGTATCTTCTCCGTTTCCCTTTTTTTCACTCGCAACAGGAAGGTTGGCCTTGTTGCGATCTTTTGTTGTCACAAGATTAATGAGCGCCTCGCGAGTGTGTTCCTAAATAACTACACAGGATGCGCTTAACCATAATCTTAAAGGCTGCTATAACGACCGGCATCCTTCACAGCAACACATGTAACGTCCACATAAATTTTTCAGATGAGTGGCTGAGTTTATCGTAAGCGTAAATCACAACAAATTATGTCTTGACGAACTTGTTACAATAGGAATCTCCCTGCATTTCTCAATCAAGATTTTGCAGCTGCTATGCGAAGCAGATAAATCAATACGCGCCGTCGATCGCGCCTCTGGATTCCTCACAGAGACTCGCTAAGCCTCTCTCCAGGGAACTAAGGCTTTTTTTTTTGTGCAATTAACGCACTACAAATGTATTTTTAGCTCAAGCCAGAGCCATTATCTGAAGATAAAGGAACCATCTGGGGGTAATTACTAGGTACATAAAAGAAAGATACATCGGGTATAATAATTTCCATGAATTGCTCCTTTTAATGAAGAATTTTCTCTTTATGAAGTTCTTTCAATGATTGCGCTGTACATGAAGGTGAACTAAAGTGAACCACTAATCGTCGTCGTCGCCATAATCAACAGTATCTTTATGTTTAGTGCAGTACGTCCTGATTAACTCCGATATACTCTGTCTGGTACATGCGGTATGTGCGACATTATCAAGGGATTGTACTTACGTTTTTTTTTTTACCTTTGTAATATAGTATGGTTAGCCCACACAACACTAAGGAAAGAGTAATTATACCCTGGGTCTTGATAAGCAGCTACATTTCGATACAGAATTTTGCAGAGGCTGGCACGCATTGAGTTCGGGGACCTTGTACTTTTCAAAAAATGAGGTTCCGAAAGCATAATTAATTAAACTCACAAACCTTAATTAACCGACTACGCGACGTACGGATGTAAAGAATCCCTGGAACACCTAAGCAAAAGAGCTTAAGACTCTACAGCTAAATGGGCTCTTCTCTCGCCACTTTAAAGATAAATCATTCCTAGTACGACACCAAGAATATTAACGAAAGGTTCCCGGCGTTTCTCGGAATGAAAGAACATGAATCTTCAACGTTCAGCCACAGCCTTTTGATGAGATACGCGTCTCTTTAACTGGTTTAACTGGAATTAGAACCCATTAACTACGCTGTAGTTTTGTGCGCACACAGGCGTAGTCAAGTTTGTTGGTTGAGAACTGCCTCAACGGCGTACAGCTGGAGCGTGAAAAATGCAGACAGTAGAAATGCGACTTTCACGATGCAGTAGCATTGTGTACACATGAGGCAGTCTTGTGTCGGGAATAAAAAAACAAATGCATCATGTTTACAGCAGAACGAGCCTCTGCAATGTTTACAGTGCCCGCCTTATTCGCGTGATACGTTTGCCGAATGTGCGAATGAAAGGCAAATGAAGGCAGTGCATAGAATTGCGCTATTGCTCGGCCCGTCAGCGAAGTTTTTTTCACGTGGTAACGATGCTCAGTGTTTCGCATGCGAAAGGTCGTTGCCATCATCAGCTCACTCGCGAGTGCTATTCGCGTCCTCCTGGATACGACGCGGACGCCCACTGCTCGAACTGCGTTGCAAGTGCTGGATGCTATCTATCCAGTTATAGAAAGCCTACAGAAGTAAAGCACTTGAGAACTCTGATACCAGCACGATTGCTCTTCAGCAGCATTTGCAATTGTTTAGAGGCGATGTCAGAAGCGCCTTTTTATTTGTGTGGAATGCGAGAATCCTGAGGTCACGTTTCTCGGACTTATGGCGTTTCGTGTTTACAAAACGTATGACGGAATGCATTCCGGCTACGCCAAACAACGAAAGTGCTGCTGCATTTTCTGGACGCTTATAGGCTCATTTACCATCTCTGAAAATGGACAAAGAACTTTTATATTGTCAGCGACATTGCAGCATTTTTTGTTCGTCTTTTTTTTCCCTCTATGTAAACTTTCCATCCCCTTCCCCCCTTCCCCAGTGCAGGGTCGCCTATCGGGCTCAGCCCAGGTTAACCTCACTACCTTGCCTATTCCTTTCTCCTCCTCCTCCACCTCCTTGCATGCGAAAGAAGAATGCCTAGTGCAGCAAGACGCTGGGTTCTTTCTAGAGAGGCATATCATATGTCATCGCTATGGAGTTTCTTATACCTACCATATAACGCTACGACTCCGAATGAGGTGTCTGTTTCCTTCAAAAGACCGTTATATATTTAAAAAAAAACACTGCTGCTATAAACATGCATTTGTTCCGTCTAAAGAGAATATGAAAAAAGGTGTTGGGGTGGGACACTGAAATGATACAATGGCTATGGGAATGTTATAGGTGTTTCTGTATGTCGCCCTGGTGGTCATGGAACGGTCCTCATCGGTTGAACTTCAAGTGGGATGCCAATACAGTTATCACAACCCATGAAATAGATCAGCTTGTCCATGTCCATTATCATAACTTCTCGAAACATAGTGTTAGAAGGAAAAGCCATAATGATGAACGAAACTACAGTACCGTCGAATACTACGGCTGTTGCGAATTTAAAAAGAAATGCAAGACGCATTAGGCATTCAAATATATGGCAACCGACCGAACACCCACCCATTATTATAAAAGAATGAGCAAATGTAGATCATTCTCACAAGGCAATGCTGTCTTGTTTTGAAAGATCTTGATCTAAGCACACCGCAATTTATTGTACGTTCTTTGGCCCGCCAGCAGTGGTCTAATAGCTGTGGGACTCGGCTGCTGATCCAAAAGGGCGCGTTGTCGAATTTCGGCTGCGTTTTGATGGAGGCGAAATGTCATGGCCCGTGTGCTGTGCGATGTCAGCGCCCGTTAAAGAACTCCAAGTGGACGAAATTTCCGGAGACCTCCACTACGGCGTCTCTCATAATCATATAGTGATCTTGGGACATGCAACCGCAGAAATGAAGACTTTCTTGCGTGCGCCAAAATATCGCCCGAACTCTTGGGCATGGGTGCACACATAGGGCTAATACCTACCGTGGCGTCTATTTAATTGTAGCTTGTTACCATCTTCGTATATCGATATTACAAGGAACACTGGTGAATGTAGAAAATAGGCCTATGCGAATAGCAAAATATAGGGTCCCAGGCGAATTCGATCTGAAGTTTGTGTGGAAATTGAATCGAGTATCTTTCGAATATTTCCAAATTCAATTGTAGAAAAAGAGTAAACCAAAATAGCCAAAAGAGTAAACTTTTTTTCATGGTCATTGTAGCCCCACAAGGTCGTTCATGAAAGAGAGAAAAAAAAAGCCCACTCTAACAGACTACTCCGAGAGAGCACCGTACAGTAAATTAGACTTAGTAATTTCACAGGGGCCCATGTTCTCGCTGGCCTATATGTTGCCGTGTGTAAGGAATGGTAGGCTGACGTATATTACCTTAAGTTTTAAAAGCACGAAGATTGAAGATCCACTCACAATCGAAGTCTGAACGTGCACCATCGGTAACGGTGACAAGCGAGAAATCAGAGACGGTACGGTGTGATTAAAACTTGACGCTGGCTCTTCGGCACTACCCTTATCATGTGCTTAATGCGTTTGCTTGTATTAAATCTTTTATTTATCTTTTCTTTCGTTTTTGCTGCGTGCACCTTTTCCTGCGCTTTATGAAATATACAAGCATTATTTTTTTTACGCTATACCGCCGCACACGCCTACCACAAGGCTACTGGCTTAGGCGCCGAAGGGCCATTAACAATGCGTTTTATCGAAACAAAGTGTCACACGCGCAAAACTCTAATATTAAAATTTCTATCTATATCAATCGCGCAGTGGAATGGTCCTAGGGTAAACTTCACTGTTGCACGCCATTGTCACGCGGCGAAGCGTGCTAAGAGTGGAAGAAGGGGTCACTAGCTTTCACGGGAGATAATACCTTCTGGCGCGTGTACTTAACAAACGACCAAGAACTTTCAGAGCTGCCTACGGCGTCTCTGCGGCCCAGAGAAAAAAATACAACGCACGCGAAAAGCGCTACGTGTAGCATGACAAGACGCTGGGTTATTTCTAGAGAGGCATATCATATGTCATCGGTATAGAATTTCTTATACCTACCGTATTACGTTACGACTTCGAATGAGGTGTCTGTTTCCTTCAAAACACCGCTATATATTAAAAAAGAAAACACTGCTGCTATAAACATGCATGCGTCCCATCACAAGAGAATACGAAAAAAGGTGTAGGGTTGGGACACCTAAGTGACAAATTAGCTATGTGAATGTTATAGGTATGTCTGTATGTAGTCCTGGTGATCATGGAACGGTCCTCTCCGGTTGACCTTCAAGAGGGATACCAATACAGTTATCAGAACCCATAAAATAGTTCAGCTTTTCCGCGGCCACGACCATAACTTCTCCAAACGTAGTGTTAGAAGGAAAAGGCATAATGGTGCACCAAACTACAATACTGTAGTACCTCGAATACTACGGCTGTTGCGAATTTAAAAAGAAATGCAAGACGCATTAGGCATTCAAATATATGCCAACCGACCGAAAACCCACCAATTATTATAAAAATAAGGAGCAAATGTAGATTACTTCTCACAAGGCAATGCCGTCTTGTTTTGAAACATTTTGACGTAAGCCCAACGCAATTTAATGTACGTTCTTTGGCCCGCTACTAGATCAACGCACGCGAAAAGCGCTACGATTACATCTATCGCGAATGAAAGCAGTATCTTTTTTGGACATAAGTAAGGCTGATTGATTGATTGATTGATTGATTGATTGATTGATTGATTGATTGATTGATTGATTTACTCAGGAACATTGAGTACACCGAGGAGTGAATATTAAGTGCGAATACATCAAACAGCAAGCCCTTTTCGAAAAATCTTCGAAGGTTAAAGTATTCGCACACTAATAGTCACCTTTTCACATAAAGGCGGTGACGTATGACGCGTGGCACAAAGTTAAGACTCTCAGAATACGCAAAAATCTGCGCCGTACGAACTGAAAACAAGTTATTTGTGCTTTGGTGGGTGATTTTCTTTAAAAATGAATTGCAGCTCACCGCTGAATACCAGGTCGCTAGAGGCAGCCTTTCTGCAACCTGGGCGGGCCATTCGTCACGAGCCGGAACTGTCAGACGCTCCAGAACACAACAGAGTTCACAAAAGAAATCGCCGAGAAAGGCTTCTTTGAGCAGGGGATGAGAAATACGCTGGCATACCTGCACGCGATGTGTTCGCTTCGTTCACGTCATTTAGAACGAGGAATAATAATGTAGGGAAGATGCGTGAGCTATAACATTGTGGCGTGCAGCTCTGTAGCAGTAATGATAAACGAATAATACGCAATAAGTGACATTCAAATCAACGACTCAGGCTGTACTTTTTCACAATAACATGCCGCCCCGATTCTAATAAAATGTAGGCGTCGAGGTTTGGTTACCGGATAAACTTTCAAACCAGAAAATAACGTCAATGGTCTCAGTTAACGGGAAGCCTGTGTTTAATCTGTGACCCAAGCGAATGTGTTTTATAGAAGAGTTGTCATTGGTAAAATCTAGGCGTCAGCAATGTAAACCAGGTAAACATGTGCGCACTGGGTGAGAGCACCAAATCGGAATAAAAGAAAATCGTTTTCTTGAATTCATTAACTTTGTGAGCCGACTTGACAGGATCGAACTCCCATGGCTTCACACATGCAGCAGACAACACGATAAGGCACGGCGACAGGAAAGAAGTAACGTTACTTGTACTAACCACCACAATACCGCAGTCGCTAACCGATCTACGCAGCTTTGGTGTTTTTATCTACCGTATCTGACATCGCATTGAATGCAGCTTTACAAGAAAGGTGTTGTGGGGCGTTCCTTTAGAGCTATTATCTGCTTCAACCGCTACTGCAGAAAGAGGCACTGTATCGTACTCGAACACTACCAAGGGCCTAGCAGCTCGACCTCTTGAGCATTTTAGGCAGGTGGAAAGGTCGCTAAGGTCGCCAAGGAAGACAACACTGATTCTGCCATCGGAACCGCTTGCGAGGCGCCAAGGCTGCCCTATATAGTGGATGGGCCAGGGAATTTCTTGGGCAGATGTGTCGAGGAGTCTTGCACAGCCCTGATTGAAGCTTTGTCCGTGAGCGGAAATCGATGTGCGGTACTGTGCAAGCCAGCGAGTAAAAGGCAAAGTGAGACAGAGTGCTTACGCTCACAGTATAGGAAAAGCACTGGTTTGGAGTGGTTGGCTCTCCATTTTTCTTAAGGTGGCGTCGCACGAAGTGGAACCAGGACGTGCAGACGACGAAGCGCGCGAAGTGTGTAAAGCGCCTCGTTTTTCGTTCTCTTCAGCGTCCTGCATTTCCGGTCACTTGCTATCTTCCTAAAAGCATCAATGCGACTTCGCACACGCGATTACAAGCACTGGAGAGAAAATGTTCAATAGTAATATAAAAATAAAAGAAGAGATATAAGGTCGCGAAAAGACATTCTCTTGAAGGCGAGCCATGTTATCAGCAAAATTTGGTTTTCAGATTGAAAGGGCGGAAGGTACTAGCACTGATGTCCCTATAACTGCTTTATTCTTTTCTCGAGCAACAAAGACCGGAGCGACTTCATCATCTACCTTTCAGGACAGGGTTGGAGATCACATTCAGTAGAAATATAGTCATTTGCTGCTTTTTTTTTTCATTATCAATAAATTCCAACCTGAATAAACCGAATTTTGTGGCATGTTTGTTCTTCCACCCATACAATACGAAGCGGACTGCCCGCTTTTGCAAGCGACTTACCAACGTTATGTTCTTCCTTGATGCAACGCAAGTCGCTCGCTTTTTGTGTGGAAGCTCTTTTGCCTTATTTGATCTTTGGTTTCACAGTCAAAGTAACGGTACTCGGTGTAATTCAATCTAGCGTATTAAAATATAACAGATCATAACATAACAACGTGACTGTCGTGAAAAAGATTTGAGTTTGACGCCTCCTAGTAGGCGTGCCTCAAAGCGATACGTGCCACCTTTGAGGTTTTTCTTAGAACCCCGATCGTGTTCAGATAAGGAGTTTTGTGCGGAGCACGTTCGCCGCAGATGCGTCTCATAGAAGAACTCGAATAAGTTGCCAGTCAGCAACGTAACCCCATAAATAAATCGTAAAAATAATGCAGCGCAACGTGAAAACCATTGGTAGACGAAACTATACTTCAACTCATAATGCGGCTATAGCACAATGGCACTGATAACGTATGCCCATTAAGGTCCTGTTATCTCTGCGAAGGAAGTGACATACGCTGCGGCATTAATGGTGCCACAACTTAAAAGACAACGCTTCCTAATCGGCGCCTCAAGTGTTGAAATCTAGAGAAAGACGGTGACTCAACTGTTAACTTGGTGCGCAGCGTAACTACCACGGTAGTTAAGGTGAGATGCGCTCGCAAACCTAATAAGCGCGACTACACAATGTTGCGTCACACAAGAGACTCGGAAAAACAAAAGCCAAACTGAGGAGTTGCATGAGCGCCTGTGCAGAGAACGGTAATGGGCGCCTAATGGACTGCCCACGACTTGCGTCTACAAGGCGTCTGAAGATAATGGACACGCATTACAGTTGCGCCCAGAACATATATGTGGAGTAGATGGACGTTGGACACTTTTCCAGTCACAGCAGTCGGGCAAGCCTGGTCGAGCGATATTATCCGCAGTGCATTGCCCGTCGCTACAACTGCAACGGAGACAATGAAGGTGCTTCTGAAGTTGCCGCATGGAAGAGGATTTTATGCACGGCCTTGTTGAGGCAACTTTTTATTTACGAACCCACTTGCTTTTTCTGTACGCCTCATTATCTATCGTCCTCGCACCCAGCACTTGAAATCAGGCTAACGTCTCTATCAGCTCTGTATATAATACCTCTAAATATCCGTACATATTAAATGTCTAGAGTGATAAACTGTCGAAGAAAGCGGCTGCATGTCTTTGCATGCCGTTTGGTCGGACTCTTCGCCACTCTAGATATTCAACGTGCATCTGGCGCCGCCCTAATGGCATGAACGTGGAATAGTGTTCTACCTGCCTGCCTGACGAATACCTCCTGCTGGAATTATTTTTATTGAGAAGAGAGAAATACTGAAGGCAGATTTTACATAAGAAATGGCGAGAGATGCCAGCAGGGTAACCAGTTACCTACAATGTGTAAAGGTAAGAACTGAGAAAATTTTGTGAAGGACAGCGAAGAGTTTGTTTGCCCTTGAAACATTAACGTAATTGAATTGCATAGCTGTAAAAGCAAGCGACCTAGGAAATGGAATATCATTGGAATAAACCATAAACTGGAAGCTTACAGGTTATACGCTGATTCTCAGAGCTAGAAGCACCAAAGTGCATGCTTTCAAGTCAAAAACAGTGCATCACAACACACTGAGATTTTCAGCTTGTGGCGGGAAGTGGGAATTAAAAAAGGCTTGAAGCTAGAACTCTCTAGAACTACCTAGAACTCCTTTTAAATCTTGGTGCTAGAACTCACCAAATATTTGTTGGATAAACAACATACAGTTGACACATTTGTGAGCTACGCTCGACCGCACATCGATAACCAGGCTTATTTAACTACATCACTGTGGGCGGTTGTTGTGAAAAGCCTGCCCCATTATAACCACAGCTTGAAGTCAGGCGTTCGTTATGCGCGAGAGGGACTGGCATGGGCCCCTAGCAGGCGTTCCAGTCTACTCTCGCATGGCACGGCTAATAAATCGACATGGACGTACATATTTATCAACGCTATTATATGCTAAGTTGTGCTAATTTATGCTACACGATGCCCTCCTTTTGCAAGACGTCTTCCTGGAGCCAATATATCTGCAAGCATGCGCTCCAGACATATCAAAGTAGTGCTGGATTATTCAGAGTGCTGCAGCCTATACAGCTCCCGCAACAGGCATCGAATTCGTGCATTCGTCTCAAGGACTTAGAATGGGGTCGCATAAGATATGAGGCCTCTGAGACATTGGTTATTGTATTTTGCTTAAGCCAAGTTTAATGATGGGTCCATAGGGAATAAGAACGAATGAAGTACGTTTTTGATAACGTCCCGCAACTGAAGTGCACGTATTCTTAAGAGTTGTATTTTGTTCCTTAGCATGCAAGCCCGCCATGGTGCGGTGTGCTGACTCACTCGATGACGTAAGCCAAATTATGCTTTAAATTTGATGCGATAATCCGCGCACATGTGGGGAAAAATTTCTCTCCTTTCTATTCGATACCCTTATTTTGCATAAGCTTATTGAAATGTGTAAATAATTTCTTAGCACATAAATTTGCTACTGATATTCGTAACTTCGTTGCGAAGCGAACTAATCAACCTTGCAAGCCATACAAGACTTATTTCAGCATTCTTTACACATAAAAAGAGGTTACAGTCTGTGAAGTCGCACTGACTTACCGTTTTTGCGGTTTTGGTGTGAAAACTTGAAGTTTACTTTTGCTTTTATTCTACAATAACCGCAATTCCTTGTACACATAATACAATTGATATAATTTGTTAATTACCACACGCACCAATATGGTGGGGCCATAGGAGGTGTCGACAAATAGAAAACCGAAGCCGTACAGTTCGCAAGCATAATGAAAAAAAAAGCATACGCAAGCCCAGAACGAGTACGTTGCAGGGACACATTTTCAGACTACTTCAGCTGCGAAAATTGAAATATTGTTACTTGTTAGCGTCCTTTTAATAAGGCACTATATTTTCACTCATCTGGCAGAACGCAGCAGCAAGCAAGCACTCCGAAGTGCTTCAGTCATCTTGCCGAATCAAATTCCTGTCCTACCTGCTCTGCACGGCTGTGCAAGTCTCGTGCAAGTGGGCCGCCAGCTACGTTGCGACGACGAATCTTCGGCTAACAGGACTGCTATCTTGAAACGATTACGACCGCAACTGCTCTGCCGGAATCCGCTATGCGAAGCGCAGCGAAGTGTTGTAAGAATGTTCGTGCGGGGATTCCCAGCGGCAAGCGTCGTTGGGCAATCGGATCACGTAAAATTACCGCCACTTGCCAGGAGATCGCTGGTGCGTGCGCAGTTAGACGTACGTCGGAATTTCGTTAGCTGGCTCTCCTTCGTTTTGTCTGTTTAGTTTCGGGAGGTATAACGAACGGCTAATTAGATTAGTTAGAGTAGAGCAGACGGCTCATTCCTTCTTCGGCATTTTTACGACGAAAATGAGTGTCGCAGACATTTGATTATTTTTATTCATTTACTACTAGCTGTACGTACGCGCACGTTTAGCTTCATTGTTTTACACTTACCATGTCCTGTACGTGAACGGCGACAAGCAGTCAACTTTTATGCACTAGACTTATCATGCGCTATCTCACAGCAGGAGGGTAGGATTGGTGACTCAGGAGAGGGAGGGAAAAAAAAAGGGCGGGGGGGGGGGGGGGTGTCGCCGCATTATTAGCAAGCTTTAGTACTGTAGTACTGCGTCCGTAGTTCTACGGTCGAACACCGTAACTACTAGACCATCGCGGCGGACTTTTTAGATGGAGGCGAAAATGCTAGAGGCTCGTGTATGCTGTGCCTTGTTACTGCACTTTAAAGAACGGTCAAGATTTCTGGAGCCCTCCACATTGGCCCTTCTCTCCTTTCTCTTCTTGCCCCCTTCCCGCGGACGCTGAGCCGGGCTCCCGCAAGGGCTGCAGAATATGTCGTCCTTTCCACATCCGAAGTGCAGTGTATTATTATTATTATTATTATTTCATAGAGCAGTTTCACACGTACGTCGCGTTTCACACGCCTACTCTGGTGTCTTGAGTACCAGAGTACACGACTCAAGCTTACGATATGGCAACCTAGTTGAACCGCATGAATGCCTGCAGCTTCGGTGTCCGACCACCCTCGCGGAGGGGGTGAGCTGCTATCTTTTCTTTTCCTTCATCATTGATTTCAGCTAGAAAGCCTTTCCTTGGAAGCACATTTCTTTGTCAACTGGTGCGCATAGTTGGCTCTATACCAGACCTAACAATACTATCCGAGAAAATGCGTATAGTAACAGGGCGGGTTACGAAGCACTCCCTGCCGGGCTTTCCAATTAAAATAAATTGCCCTCCTCGTTGCAGCATTGTTCTATAGCCTTGTCTGCTATTGATTTCCAATACTGTCGGTGCACCAGAGACATGAAGCAACGTGCCACCACTTCCCACGCGCTGATGTGACGTAACGCCGCACCGTCGACACACACATTCGTTAGCGAGCTCATCGTGCCACCGGTAACCGTTCAGGAATACACACTGGGTCACGTCTACAAGTGTGCAACATTCGTCCTGTTCGCAATACAATGCACTTTGTCACTCGTACGAGGCTGTTTGAGCTTGCGCTTGATTGGGTACTCGTAGGCTTAAAGCTTTCTGTGTATGTATGTATGTATGTATGTATGTATGTATGTATGTATGTATGTATGTATGTATGTATGTATGTATGTATGTATGTATGTATGTATGTATGTATGTATGTATGTATGTATGTATGTATGTATGTATGTATGTAGTTGGTCTGTCGTCAGTATACACGTGCTGTACGGAACAGTGGCTATAAAAGTGGCGCAGTTTGCGAGAACAAAAATTGTTGGAATATAGCGGTGTGTGTGTCCTATACATCCGTGTGCCAATTTGCGCTACAACAAATTTTATGAACATGATGCACCCACAAACCCAAATCTCCACTCTGATGTGATTCTAGATTGATTTAAAAGCCTAACAAATAAATGAATTCATCTAACTAACATGAATAATATTTAGCACGAAGGAGCGTACGTGAATGAACCATGTGGCGTAAAACTTTTTTGTTTTTGATGTAATGCCCCGTATATCCCCACCTTCTGCATAGAGGCGACAGCAAGCTGTATATAAAAGTATAAGTCACCGCAAATAGTTCACGCATGAACCCTTGTGTTAGCCCGATTCCTCCCAAGTTACACGTACCGCTACCTGCTCTTTCCTTTTCTGCATATAATCTAATGTTTTCTATCACGCACTTCGCCTATTGGTATAACATCAATTGCAATTATTCAAGAATATAAGAGGTGATCCAAAGGAGAGGAAGCTTTTCTGATATGCTGCGGTGTTTGCCCTGCGCCGTTTACCTCCTTTACAGGCCACACGACGCAAACTTTTTATATCGTTTACTTCCGTAGGTCCCTCTCCATTTCTTCCAGGAACTGCTGAAAACGTAGTAGTACTGGTGAAATTCTCTCATGTCGCAGAAACTGCTTTATCGTAGGCATATTTCGCTTCAAAAGTGTACGACGTCGTGCGGCAATAAAGCATGGCTTCGAAGATACGCCGCTCGTATTCTATGGATGGTAGTGCTAACATGTCGTTCCACACTTACTAGGTCCTTAGGAGAAGTGAATTGTGAGAAAACACTAACTGTATTCGTGCACAAATCTGCATAAGCGAAAGAATAAATGGTCCATGAATGCGTGAAATATACTTGCACAAGGAGTACTGCAAAGTTTCATACAGTCCACGCCTCCATTGTAGTCAACTCCAACCTGAAGTATGCACGGCGTTTTAGCCCTCAGTAACATCTTAATGCGGTACCTATTTAGGTACATGCGTTTCAGTGAGTTGGTTGGGAGAGGACTTGGTCCTGCAGTGGACCTAAATAGGCTGACGATTATGATTATGACGATGATGATGATGATGATTTCAGTGAAATCTTGTCATTGAGAACACACGCAGACATAATTACGCACTAAGAGGCAACCAGTAAACAAGCACAGACTTCTGCGTAATGCTAAAGCAAGATCTGGGTCAGAAATAAGGTACTGTAAACGTGCACAAGAACGATGGATTCTTCGTAATAGCCATGTTCTTAACGTTGCGACTGAAACATCGGAATGTTTTGCTCTTTAGGAGTCGGGAGAGCTGTCATATCTGCAAAGACATTAATGGGAAAGAGATAAGGAGGAGGTGCAGAGGGAAAGCAAGCAGCTGGTGGAAGTGCATCTATGGTCTCCTTTTGACACCATGTGTATAACACTAGCTAAAAGTATATAATCAATTTACTCAAGTCAACCACAAAAGGAACGACTGAGGATGAACACAACGATGTCAAAACAGGCACAAGCCGTTCCGCTTCTCTGACACCTCGGGGTGACAGGAGTTCACACAGTTCAGCTCTGCGTTCTATTTCTTGCACCACTTCGAAAATCTGTAGCATGTGCTCTCCGTCAACGGGCATAAGAGAAAATGCCGTGGGACAAGTTTGACAGCTTGGCACTCGCTTCAGACACTGTCGTGCCCGTTCTCTTAAAGTCTGTGCTCTTATCGCTTTTTAGCGAAAAGGCAGCGTAGTAACGTCCTGTTTATCTTAAATTGTGCGCTTTCTGAACAATGAGAAAGCTGCGCGGGTTTACACAATGATGGCATACTAGAAGGTAATGAGCAAACATCAAAAAGAAAAAGAAAAGATAACAGCATGCTTAAGTGGCCGCATTTTAAATAAACAGAGAACTCTATTCGCTGATTATTTATCTCTAGATGCACTCATCAGTGCAGCAACGTGTTGTGTGCAAAACTTGTTGAAGGGCAAGTTTTGTGTTGAATTCATTCGCGAAATCTAGATAAGGGGTATGCATTCTACAGGAAATGAGCCAGTGACCATGTGCTCAACATTTTAGCTTCCTTAAAAGGTTATGACTGCCTTCGGGGATGCACCCTCAATTTACGCTTTCCTCAGGGCTAGAGGTAGTGCCCCTTATTTTCATGCTAGCGACTTGAGTTTTTGCCGTTTGATAACATTTCAGTTTCCCGCGGCTTTCTTGTTTCGTTTTTGGCTTTTGCAATTTATTTTCACAAACAAAAACACAAAATAAACCAACCAAGAAACCAGATGTCTCAAGCAGCATCTTGCAGCTAGGTCCACTGTTTCTTCCCATGTGTATATTGTCCAAGGGCACCGTCTAGACACCCAGCCTTTTGCCGTTGAAAATTGTGGAATAGACTTTCCCGTGGTTTTATCCTAATGACCATTACCGGACGCAAACCGACTCCCTCGAGCATGATTTCTGTTCGGATTTCCTTCAGGGTGCACCCTGGTCCTATGTTCTTAACGTCTCAGCAAGATAGGTGCCCAGATGATTGCGGCTAAGCCGACAGGCGACGCTTGTTAAAGTTTGATAAGTAAGGCAAGATAAGAGGATTGGCAGACGACAAGGAAACGACACATGAGACGGGAGAAAAAGATTATCCGTTTTGTTTAGGACCAAATAAATATGAGGTTCTGTCGAGCTCTGCGTTAGGTATTGTACTCACGGATAACGAACAGGAACCTCGTCAGCCCACCATTACGTAAAGCCTCTAACCATCATCCTTTCTTTGAGCACACTCCGGAGATATGGAAGTCTCGCCGTGCGCTGTGTTTTAGCAGCGCTCTGATCTATAGGTCACCAAACGCTACGTATTCTGCCTATGTCACCACAAGCGATCATGTCAGTGCGTCGCTTGGTTTGTCGATAGCCCTAATAGCCATAAGCATATGCCTGTCTATGAACTACTGCGCGAGAAGTGTGTGTAAAAGCACAATACCTCATTCTTTCTCCCTAAATTGACTAAGTTCATTTCGTAATAATATAAATATTTATCCGAGTTATGCTGTAACTTATTTCGACGATTTCAACATTAGAAACACGACGACTATGTAATCGTAGGAATATTAAAAGGTTACGAAAATTACTGGTTGTGTATCGTACACAAAATAAATTTGTGTCATGTCACATTGCCAGACGAATCCAGATCCGGTGCCAAAAGTGAAGGCGAACCTCCCTAGGCCATCTCGTCGAGAAGCGAAGTGTGGACAGAACTCACCTGCGCAGAAAGAAAACGTGACAGATTTAGTAGCATCACAGCCGCGTAAATATGTCGATTCTAATCTTAGAAGTGTGCACAACGTTGATGCAAAATACAGACGACTTGTATTGTATACAGAATATTGTATACAATATTGCTCATTACAAGTTTCTCAGTCGCTTCAGCCAAGTTACCAACTATCAGCACATGAATGAAAAGCTAGTCCAGCCAGCCATTTGGAATTTTTCAGCTTTGTTTGCCGATCTTTTCAGTGTTCATTTTACTGCTGTTTTTCTACACTGAGTAGCGCATCTTTTGTTTTGGGTATCGCTAATTCAAACTGCTCCATCGTTACTTCGATAAATGACCTCCACGCTTGTTACATTGAGCTCTTGCTGTAAAATGAAAGACTCTGTGCCTTCTGCGACAACATATATTAAATGCAGCAAGCACTTTGAATTCCAATCAAACCCATCGTTTACGTAGATTGTTCAACAGTATGCGCAAAAAAGAAAACTTGCATCCTGCATGTCAAACTCGACAGTTTAACCAACCAATGTCTCAAGCTACACGCTGCAAGATGTACCGGAATTTTACAATATCTCTAGTAAAAAAAAAAAGCAGAAATGTTGCTGCGAGATAATCTGAACAGAAGTGGTTCCGAAAGCAATGATGACCGGCACTAAATACTTGCCTGAACAACAACCTGCCTAACAAACTGTTTGGGAAAAGACAGCCTGTGACATAAACTTCATAATAAATACGTTTGTTGAAATGCCACACTGCAACAGAATGCCGGCAACGGCATAATGGCAGTGTTTTACTTGAAAGAACCTACAGGAAAGTTGCAGGCTTCGCCCCCTATGATGCCGATTTGGTTTTTTCGCCCGCCCACATTAATTTATTTTCGTTTTATCACATCATTCTCTTACTGAAAATGAAATCTGCAAGTAACACTCGGTTACGCTTTTATTGACATCATTATTTTCTTTGGTCACAGTGGTCGTGTCAGACAAAGAACGAAACCGTGCTTTAATTCTCCCTCTGTGACTATAGTGGGTGACCATTCCCTATCTCACCAAAACGTGCCTCGCGAGAAAAACTTCTCTGTTTTCATTTGCTGGGGAAGCAATTATGAGGAACCATCAATCATGTCGCTGACTGAGCCGAGGAAAGGGGTTTATCAAAACAAATCGTTTTTCAGCGATCGGCAAACGTGCGCGATGCGTACATGTGAGAAATCACCCTCGCCGTTCACCTAGATTCCGGTAGCGATAGGCGGCCGGGATCGATAGGGGGCAAATCGATGCAGGGCCTGACCTGGAGAACCGTTGGCTATCTTTTACTCTAGCGCTTCCTATCGCTAGAAGGCGACGGGAACCCAGCGGAGCATGCGAATCACGCTTCCTACCATGCTGTGGTCCAAAAAGTAATAAAGGAAAAAGCGTTCAAGCACATAGGTGAGATAAAGCAACCACCAAGCGCTCTCCCCGGTCAGATAAATGTTGAAACGCGCCGAGCGAACGCATCTCGTGTCGCAGACATGGCTCATTTATTCAGGGTTCACGGGACAAGCCGGTAGTATTGCCAGCAGACGCGGAGTAAAAAAGCGCTGCTCGAAATGTATCAAAATGAGCAGAGACGTGGAAGGTTCTGAAGCTCCTTTCGACCTCCTCGGTGGGCGGTCGAGGCCCAGGCCACGACTTTGCCAGTTTTAAATCAAGTATTTACCGCCATCTTGCGTTTTCTATGTGACGACACGCAGCAAACATGAATGCAACGTACGTCATGCAAATAAGTACACTAACTAATTAACTAAATCCAACAAGCTTAGTGATATTCGCAAATGGGGCGGATGTGGCACGTTGCAGCACACCTCTCTTTAATTCGACATGACATTTCTGGGGCTGAAGTGCCAAATGCACAGTGTGATCACGTGCCGCATGCAGTTCCCGAAAGCCTCGGCTTACGCAATGATAAACTCCTGAATTGTTTTGGGTGCCCCCTGTTGTCGGTGATTCCGAAATAATTAGACATAGAGCAGCCATTGACACCTAAATGCACTAGTTGGCCTCTCCTATTTCATCACGACAGTTTAAAAGAAGCAATTAGGGCCAGAAGTGTCTGGTATTAAACGTTACATTCATTAGCACGAATCGAAACCGTACATGACACGAGGACACCCTCGTTGCCGGCACTCTGTCCGGTGCCTAACAGTTTTGTGACTTCTCTTCTGCAGCATCTTTTCAGCGTCAGAATACGAAAGAGAGTTATTCAGCGCGGAATAGTCAAAGCACATGCGCCAGCTTCGCCATTACCCGCTGACCATTCAGCAACCATTCCAGCCATTGAAAAATGCTTCTTTCTTCGCGCGAACTGTCACGGCCGAGGAAAGGTTGCCGTTCCCCAATACGCAGATGTATCAACAAATCATGGTAATATATAATTACACGTTCCATTTCGTCTCTAAAAGCAGTGCTTCCACCTTTCCGATTTGCACCAAAGTCTGCTCGCCCCAAAGCTAACAATAAATAAGAGAAAAACTTCAAGGATCCCTCGCACTAAATCAACTATTGAGCACAGTAAGGAAGGGCTTAAGATAGCGCGTGTCTTGCAAGCGCAATACAATAAAAATGAAGGCAGCACCCGTTTTCAATGTTAAACATACTATACACATGTGTGCTGTGTGGGTGCGTTTTCTAGTTCGCTTACACAATATCATCAATCTATCTATGGCCTCAGTTACATACTCGCACAGTGAGCGGTGGTAAACTCAGTTTAATCGAACATGGTCTCTCGCCTTCCCATCGGAGAGCAAACCAAAACTTAATGTCCTCCGCAATCTCATAACGATCTGGGACCGCTCGCTGTGGCAACAGTTCTCGACGTCTCTTCAAATTCGGAGCTCGAGAAGGTTTTGTAAAATGGCCAGGCCTCCACTTCCAGACCCTTAGACTCGGTAAATTTTGGGAGAGCGATCGAAAGCCGCAGTCTATCATTGCCCCTACTGCGTATGCTTTACTGTGTTGTATTATTTATATATCTATCTCGTATTATGATGGCAATCTCGTCTGCTGGTTCCGAATATCTGGCATTTTCTGCATCGTAAAATATAAGTATCTGTTGGGAAGCATGATCCGCTCAGAAACGAAAAATCCTTTGGACACTCATTTATTTTTACATTCTTGCACTTGACATCAGCATTAGAAAGGTTTTTTTTTTTTTTAATCTTCGTCTTTTTGGTATGTACTGCAGCTTAGTGGCTACGGTGTTGAACTATTGTGGGCTCGAGATGTAGGCGGTACATCGATGGAGTAGAGATGCAAACACACCCGTGTACAGAGATTAATATGCATGTTAAAGGACCCCAACTTGTCGAAACCTAAAGCCCGTCCCGGCGGTGCGCCTTAAAACCACATTGTAGAGTTGGCACGCAAGAACTTGAAAAATAACGCTTTAGGGATATTTAGATGCCACGTCAATTTTTAACCCTTTTCTTACATAGTGCAAGCCAATATGGAGGCTAGCGAGACTTCATGTAGTAGCTGTGTTCGCAAGAACAAACAGTCACATACATTACGATAAAATGCGTAATATTGTCGTTTTCCTTAAGCTACACAATAAATAACGAAACTCCGCTGCTTTAAAAATAAACGTTTGGCATCGCTGACCACACAGAGCGCTTAGATCAATACAAAAGTCACGCGTAATATCTCTGCAATACCGATCACAGTGAATACAAGGTTCAAAGCTGTAACATGAAAACTGCATTCTCCACGCGCCGTTATTGCCAGTATGCCTTGTATTGCTCGTAAATAAGTAAATAAACAAGCAAGCAAGCGCTACCAACAATCTCCTGCGCACGCACGATTCTGCGCTGCTTTCTGTTATTAACAAAGAAGAAGTTCGTGGGAACGACCCAACATAATGGCACATACCGATCGTCTGTTGTATCTACACAGGGACGTCTCGCTACAAGGGACGTCTCGCTGCAACAAACAAGTGCTATAAACTTTTCACAACAGCGGCTGGCGCGGCGAACGCGAGCTCTCTTTCGCTGCCTGTGATGATCAGAGTGAAGAAGAAGAAAAAAAAAAAGGAAGCGGCTGCCATCCCATTGAAGATTGAGAAATGCGTTCATATCGTAAGTGAAAGGAACAGGCAATTTTCTTTGTTTATTTCTGGAACGACACGGCTACACAGGCCGCCGCGTGCGAGCAAAGCAAAAGAGACAGAGAGGAGGGACGAAAACATTGCAGAGACGACACCGGTTATTACGCCTTGTCGAAATCTCGGATGCGACCATACCAGCTGTCACAGGTTTACCCCGCGCGGGCCCTTCTGTATTCATTGCACACAAAGAACAAAGTATCGGCAAAAAACTGTTACTTGAGGGTTCTGGTATAGCCGCACGTTGTGCTTTCACTCTTTGAGCTTGTGACGCTTGTGTGCGAGTGTGTTAATCAAAAGATCGCTGTGCTCACCCTCTCTTATTTGTTTTATTCAGTGTTCGCTCTCTTGTACGTACACCAGATAATTTTGCGATTACTCTCTGCACGTTTCGCTTTCGACATTTTCTCACAGGCATTGTCGACACTGCGTTCATATACGAGTGCAGATCGGCTTACGAAGCGTTTAAGAAGCTGCTTATCAAGCATCTCCGAAACTTAAGCATGCGCATTTTACCTCAGCTCCATGTAACCACTTTTACTGTATTGATATCGCCTTAAGAGCAGGTAGAATTCTCTGCGTCTATTTATTTTCCGCAATCAGGCTGTCGACAGAGAGAGACGAGTTGTGCTGAAAGCAGGGAGGTTAACTAAAATATATCTTCCATTTTGCTACACTGCATTGGGGGAAGGGTAAGGGGAACTAGGCCTGAAGCAGAGAGTGAAACGTGAACACACACACTGCACACAATGGCTCCTACCAATAAAATGCGAGTATTCATCAACAGCTGCTAACATCCCAAAAGGGACACGAAGACCAGTTCTGCTCTATCATTTGGATTGTGAGGCAAACAGTATCGCCCCGTAATCCGCTTCCATGAACGTCTTGCTTTTTTTTTTTAATTTGGCGTTATTCAGTTCTCGCTGGGCAGTTCTTGTTCAGCAGTCTATATTTTCGGTGGAAGCCGATTACAATGCCAGCCAAATAGAACACCAATGACAATGCCATGCGATTCGCACGGTGATCCGTTCAAACAGTATCTTAGAATGACAAACGTTTATCAAAGCCACCATAGCTTGAGATACAATAATCAGCATTTAACCCCGTTTAATCTCACATATGTGTCATTTAACTATGACTTGGAGAAACACCTTCCTTCATCAATGCGTTGTGAGATACACAAAGTCGTACTCCCACGCGCTGATGTCTATTAACTAAAAATAAATATAAAAACCAAACCGCAATACTGCACTAATATCCGAGAACAGTGCGCAAACGATTTCGGCACACGATTTATTACGCTATAACAAGCGCCTCTGGTGAAAATGCTGTAGTCATTTTGGCGTGCAATTCAAATAGCCTGCTTTACTAGTTAACGACGCACCGTATGTCAGTACTACAGCAATATTTAATCGATTTTATTATTGTATTCAGCTTAGTGCTCTAGTGAAAGAAAAAAAGAGTTCGCGTAATTTTGAGCCGCTGTAACAGCAAGCGCGATACGTTCCTGAAGGTGTATCGACTAGCCGCGTTCATTTCTTTACACTAGGCGACGAACAATGATATCTTCTCACAATGATATCTGATAAGTGCTTAACTATATATCCACTCTCTATGTGAGGCGTTGGAGCAAGAAGCAGGATATCCACTCCTGTCAGCTATGTGCTGTTTTTGTGTTGATCTCTCAACGAATGTCAACGCAGCGAAACAAAATATCGTGCTGCAATTCCCGAACAGCGCTCCGTAGAGATTGTTGGAGTGAGAACGTGGAGTGTAATACAATATACGCGGTTACTCAAATAACGCCAGCGAGAGACGCTATTGCTTCAGCCGATACACACAGCTGGGTTTTTCGGTCCCGTTACTTGCCCTGCGTCTGTGTCGCAAGCTGCTCTCCTTACGCTTGTTATTGAATTACCGCGGTCGTGACTAGGGAGACTATAGAAGCATTTAGTTTCACTCAGTTATTCAATCTAGCGAACGTTGAAGCGAATACAGAGATGTTCCAAGTGTAGAAAAAGATGCAGGGTGAGAACTCGTAACCGAAGATCAATAGTGAGGAAAACAGGGTATCAGGGATATGTGAAGACAGAAAGCAATAGCTGACCGAAGCATGGTGCAATACAGAATTCATCTCACGGATAGCGTAAATGTGCCTACCTTACGGTACCACACGCTTGCTTCTCTGTTGCACAAAACGCAACTCTCACAGTGAATCCCACTGAGTTGATTTATATAGTCGAGTGTGCATGTAGCATGTGCTTTTGCTGTTGCTGTTGTTTTGTTTTGGTGTAACTACTGTTATTATGACAAGGCGGGTTGGTTTCTCATACGGAACCATGTACAACTCAAGAGCACAGGAATAGCCAACATCTGTGCGCCAACATCTTTCATTGGATCGATAAAGTGGTGATGCCTCCATTTCACCTGAATAACATCCGTGCAGTTGTGCGTGTTTCCGAAGAAGTACGTGTGTAAATAGAGCAGTGTCCATCAGCCTTCGCCGAGTGTCCCAACGCTCCATGTAAAAGCACTGATATGCTGCTGAATGCGTAGCCAGCCACCTATGCCCTCGTTCGATGCCAGGGGAAATGTAAAATGAATTACGCTTAAGGATAGTGGAGGAACCTACATTGAAGTGCCAAGTTTTCACAGAGCAGCGAGCCAGGGGAATTGTAGGTTAACAAAGCTGACGCAACGTGCCTAGCATAGATGTCTTTATTTTTTATCTCATTAGCCCTATGGATTGCTTCAATCGCCGATGAAGGCTTTAGTCTACGCCGCTTAACGACCAGTTCGATTGTCGACGCACTTCTTTAGAAAAGAAAGACTATCATCATACCTTCTCGTTCAAAGACAATCAATATATTTCTGTACCGAGAGAAGGCATGAGTGATTCTAAGCAGCTTTTCACGACAAATTGCTAGCCAAGGCGCGCACAACATGTCACCGAAGTTTATTATAAACAAGCACGAGCTGACACCGCGCAAGTGGGTACGACACAGATGGCGCTAAAAACAAGCCGCACATAGCGTTCAAGTAGTACGCATTGAAGAACCAAATAGGGGACTCATCTTCCAGCTAGAAGACAACCACCTCGTTCTCTTCCGCTGCTTCAATTTAGTGAGCGGACGGTTGACTTGGTTTATTTAGGAAATTCAATGAGCGCGATAAGTATGTTTTGTGCGGATGGCATCAATCTTGTCAACGAGGAAAATGCTCAGCAGGAAAAAAGAATTAAAAATGAGGTGCCACCGGTGAAGTGAGCTCGCGAATGTGTAAGAGGAGCGGAGAGAATGTGCGAGTGGCTCCTTCATAGTGCACAAAGCAAATGACACGACGCATTTCTCGCGTTTGCATAGCGCCCGCCCGCATCCGCTTCATTTGTAGAATGGTCCGAGAGCAGATTCTCAGTGCCGCAGTCAGTCCGATTCAAAACCGCCGGGCAGCCGAGACCACGCGCCTATCTGCAAACTCATTAATTAAACGAGGCCATAACTCACTTGAACAGACGCGATGCAAAGTGGCGAGGAATATTAATTAAACCAAACCCCGAATACAGAGCGACCGCGAGAAGTTTCGTGATGGTTGCTTTTGATCACGGCTCTGATGTGCGGCTCTGCGGGATCGATAACGGAGCATTACTGAGCGCCTTTCACAAACCCTACTTTTCGTTTTATCTGCGGTTATCGCTTTACATCTTTTTCTTTTTTGTTTGTGCTTCGTTTCGGACGCTATCTTCTCCTTTAGCCAGATGGTCGAGCACTCGCTTAGCGTTGCTCACATCTACCATTGTCCGCCCGGGGCTTGCAGTCAGAATAGAACGCCAGACAATTCAGAGGCCAGGCGGGCACTATAAACAAACAAAAAGAGGCTCTTTTATCTTTTTGCTTGTCCATTCGATATAGCCGGTGAATATTGCTGTGTGCCATGTCTGTCCTGTTTGCTTGTTTTAAGCTGGAATGCACATACAATGCACTGTTAGCTCGAGACAGAAGGAAAATCTGCATAGGAGGAGGGCACAGGATACGGCATTATCCGCCATGATCTCTATGAGCTATATCGGGTGTGCTTATTTTATGTTTACAAAACAGATGTTAGCATTGTTATTATATGTCTGAATAGGAGGCGTCGGCATTATGTACATACGACGCTTGCTATAGAAAGCATCACACATAATGCCAAAGAACGGATAACTAGCAGCAACTTTACGCAAACAAATTAGCTAACAGCAGAAGCAGTGCGTGAAAGATTCGCCGTTCCTGCGCTGTTGCTACGGATGAAGTCGTGCGACAAATGGAAAAGGAAGTGAGGACATATAGAAACAGAGAGCGAGTTTACGAGCATTTTATCGCCAGGCCCTGGATGCACAGTTTGTTAGAGCAGTTTGTTAGCGTCTTGGGGCTTTTTGCTTCCTGTGAGGAATGTTACGTAGGTCAGTCGGAGAGACCTAAAGTGTTGGCCCAAACTTTGGTGGACATATGTATATGTACTCCGCGACGGGTAGACAAGTTAGGGGTAAAAATGAACGTGGTCGATCTCAGAAATGGAAGAACTACAAGTATGAGGAATTTGATCACGGATGTTCGTCCCAACAACTCCGATACAACATAACATTTAAAACAAAATTATGCGGGTTCACGCGCCCTGGTGTTTTATATACTTTATCTTTTTAAAGACTCACAGACTCTCCAGTGCCCTTGTCTTGCCGAGTTTCCTTACTGATATTCCTGAACCAATAAATGCCACGTTTTTGATCCTCTAAACCACGCAGGCTCTACCATCTATTCGTATTTTGGGCTTGATTGTGGTTGGTTAAGGAAAGGGCACAAATTTCTACAGCCCATGTCGGGAGCACAGCTAAGGGTCCGTTGGGGTAGGGGGAAAAGGAGTGAAAGAGATAGAAAGGAGAGAAAAGCCGTAGTGGAGAACTCCGAAAATTTTGACCACGAAGGGTCCTTTGACGTGCACTGACAACGCGCAGTACATGGGCCTCTGGCATTTTTACCTCCGTCGAAAATGCGACCGCCGCGGCCAGGGGTCGAACCCGCGTGTTTCGGGTGGCAGACGAGCACCATAACCACTACACCACCGCGATGTCTTTGTTTTGTGGACTTCGAGGAGCGTTGCATGGCCGAACGACGCAAAGTAAGTTATTTATGGCTTAAACATGCAGGCATAGCATAAAAACAAAAGTGTTGAAAATTGTACGAAATATGTTTGCTTTAAACATATAAGCGGTGTCACCGTTTCCAAGCACGGTTATTTATTCTGGGTGATTCAGGAGGCGACAAGCACGGTAGAAGAAATTCACTATCTTAGTGAATTTATTTTTCACCTGTGGTCGCAGTGCGATCGCTTTCCCTAAACTTTAGCGGAAGAGTTCTAAGTCGACGTAGACGGTAACCCTCATGCCGCAGCCTTTATTTCTCCTGTGTGTTGTGGTGGCGGTGGTAATGAAGATAATGTTGATACAGACAGTGTTAGTTTGGCAGAACTAGCAGGAAACTTCTCCGCCAGGGCGTCTCTGTCCATGCTGTATGCGTCACCGTGTCTGACTCAAGTTTGTCTCGTGCTGTATGCACTTTTTGTTTCTTTTACGGCTTGGGATAAGGGAAGAGTGAGGAAAAAAAAAATTGGTAGAATAGGGGTACTGAGGCACTTAAAATAACTGCAGAGATAATGCCACTCATGTGCATCTGGAAAGAAAAAAATGTACGCAGCATTACAATCGAAGGGAAAGAGGTGGATGCAAGAACTGACATTCACTCGGTTCTTCCTGGCATATAGCAAAGCAAAGAAGCAATATGTATATTCTGCATATTTGTCATGTCCATAGAGTTCCCCTCATTTACCAAGGCGGAAATGTGGCGCCACCGTCTATGCGAGTTTCTTAAGGGGCGCTTCGCCGAGACGGGAATTATGACATGTGTGTCTGAGAGGCTTGCCTTCCCTTGCGTCGAGCTGATACGTGGATACGGCTGCACAAATAAAGCATCCTTAAAGAAAAACGTTCATTAACGGATGTCATTCAACCGTACTATGTCTGACAATAGGATGTCATTCACCTGCATGGCGTAATCGAACGGTGAAACGAAGAACCTGACGACAGACGGACACGAAGTGAGTGCTGACGTTGTCGTCTTTCCTCCGACTTCTGGCGGCCACTCGCTGCTTTTTACGTTTTATAGAACAGTATACAGCGCAAAAGTTCTCAAATATAAATAATTCTTCTGTTTGGTTAATGCTAAGACAGAAATTGATATAAGGGCTCATTCAGTGCAATATTAATCATTGCGATGAACCGAAAGCTTCCAAGCTTTACATGTCTTCGAGGTGTCCGCGCTCTTTGTGAACAATGCCAATTCGTATCCGACACATCCCAGCATTTGCATGCCTACAGCAGCGTCTCAGCGGCAGTTTTTCGTCTAGGTAATGGTAAGAAACTCTGGAATTTTATTTTTCTTTATGGTTAACCTCCCTGCCTTCCGCATAACTCTTTCTCTCTCTCCCCTTCGTCTCTATCTACGGCCATGCCATCGTGAAACTGTTAAAGATACGTCGTTATTACTATTTTATGGCCGTGATGTACGATGGCAGCGTTGATAGTAGGCCTCGTTAGAGGCTCGCTCTTTCCTTAGCTCGGGTCGCTTCATCTAAAGCAGTGCCCTTCTACGACCTCTCTTTTCTTACGTCTGGAGATCTGGTGTCCGCTTTTCCTTCCCCACTTTTTTTGTTGTGAGAGCCCTTCATTTATCTGCTCGTAGTTTATTAGCCATTAAAGTCCGGAGAATGTACTCAATGATTCATCATAGCATTAATCAGTTCGTGTGCACCTCTGGTTCACAACAATTCCTCAGTTGCCTATACTGTGTGCAAGGTAGCAGACTTGACGCCCGTTTCGGTCACCTCGCGGCCTTCGCTATCACAGCCTACCCTCTCTCGGCAGTTCTTCTCAGTAGCTCTTCAGAGGCTTCATCCGACGTAACGACTTTAGCATGGACGAAACCCCCCAAAAGACAGGGCGGGCACAAGGAGCTTTACTACTGTTAAAACATGTAAGCGTTGCCGAGGTGATAGGTGAAAACAAACCAAAAATTTTTCACTCGAGCTTTCTTGGGTTTATGGCACTTCACACTGATTTTTTTTTGTGTGTTTAGAAAGAAACTATTAAGATGCAAGCTTGGTTATTACGATGGTCGTTGCTGAAAGCCTTCAGAACATTCAGTCTGGCCTGCTCCACCTAGCGACATTATTGACAGAGTCACAAGAGCCTTACACGAATGCGCGTGCCCTAGCTGGTAGCGTTTCTGGGGAAATGGTGCATTGCAATCGGTAAGAACCCATGGTTAGGGAAGCAGGCTATTTAAGCATGGCATGGCGTTTAACAAGGAGACATAGTTAACTTCCCATAGTAACACTCTATAAGAGTCTTCGTTCGACACGCCATTGCACGATTAAGGCCTATCGCGTCCTTGTACAAAATTTCAAAGCCAAAACAACTGCCTGAAGTGGTTGCATATGCAGCCCATGCACCTTTCAGAGGACCAGCCTCGTGTCCCAGTCTCCATGCCCTTGTGAATTCAGGTCCTCTTACGTGGAATTCACGCGCTGCCCCATTATGCCCTGTGTATCAAATGTGAGCGGTTGTCACCTGTGTTAGCTTTATCTTTCAGCTAAATAGATTACTGTATTCCACAGAGCTTACTTTCGCAGGGGAAGGCTCTGCAGGGTTGGAAAGGTTCTGTAGCGTTGTGACCAATCAGACAGGACTGATTCGTCACAACGTGAATAAGCTAGCTTTTTTCCGGAATCAAGATAAACAAACACCGCCGGCCTCACCGCCATAATAAAGGGCGCGGTTGGCCAGTATACGTACATGGTCTTGGCGTGAAGTTGAAGTCTCGGCAATGACTCTTGAAGTTCATTTGTAAAGACCCTCAATGTATAAGAGTGGTCATCGCTCTGCCATAAGTGCACAATGGTGACGCAAACAACGCGAAAAAAGATTGCATTGACTAGAATACGACAAAAATTGCCTTTTTTTTTCTTTACTGACTATTCAACAGTCTTTCGTGTGAATAAAGCGTTCCCTAATTCTCTGCTTGGTACGGGCTTCGTCATTGCTCTCTTTGGCCACCACTGCTGACGCCACAGTGGTATGCTTAATCAAGTCAATATCTGCTTGTGGCGGCAAAGCCCGAAGATCTCTCACCGCCGCTGATCGATTTACGTGTCGCACCGCCCCACGCGTTTTGGCAGCAACACGACCACTGCGGTGTTATACGCGATTACATATGCGGGATGCATTAACACACGCTGAGTGTTGCCGCCTTATTCGAGTTGCACCTTGTCGTAATCTTTCCTATAGTGTATGCGTTTTCCTTCCACTTTGTTTTCCTTGTATTGCTTCGGCGAGAAAGAAACAAAACCAAAAGACAACCCAAGTAAAAAAGGATACAGACATCGTTATCGAAAACATGGTGTCTTGCTAATGAAAGGAAAGCGCAGAGGGCATACATTCAAAAGAGTGGTCGCTTCTATCATGCCTGAAAATTTGTTAGACAATGAACTTTACAGCCTTATGTGCAAGTTGCCTAAATCATATAAGGTGCCTGAATGTCTTGAATTTCGTATTGTTTAACAACCTTGGCCATGTACACGCTTCACGGACAAAAGAGGGCAACAAATGCACCAACCACAGTCGCGGTTTCTGAATAACGACGTTCTCTGTGTGGTACGTCGTGTCAACAAAGTTATCAGCGAAAAGTGAAGCAGGTGAGGCCTGCAAGGTTTGAATAATCCCGTGAAAAGGAGGCCACATCGGATAGTCTTAATAACGCGATGGTACAATGCACTGCCGGAAACACAGTGTGCGTGCAGTGCAATTCCCATGTGTTCCTCTAGATGTCATGCCTTATGGCATGGCGTCTAGAGAGACAGGTGGTTTTAATTAGGAGATTTTGCGTGCCCATAGTAATATACAACATAGAGAGACTCCGGATTAATATGGACTCTCTGTTGCTCTGCAATGTGTGCTTCTGTCTAACTAAAAGACGTGCGAGGCATGCATTACGTTACAATCGAAATGCAGCCACCGTGGCATGGAGTCAAACCCGCGCCTTCGAGCTCAGCGCTGTTTCAACATAGCACACAGCGTGGTGCTGTAGAGGCAACTACATGAAGCAACGGCACCATCTATCAATTCGAGTAATGATCCCGTCAATAAGTTGGTCACCGTCTTTATTCGTTTCTTATATCGTACAGCTTTTATGAAAGAAAATATTCGTCGTAAAGCTAGTATCGCACTCCCACGCTACACTGACGCTAAAACATATCTCGAACCCAATTACCTCAGGTTCGTGTGAGGCACGTCTACACCAACATTTAAACGTTGTGCAATGCAGGAACGTACGAACTTGACATTAACGAAGGTGCCGTTCAAGTTGGTACGCAAAACACGCCTCGTTCATAAACTTTTTTTGTGTGTGCGATATGATCGCAGGCATTTATATATATCACTCATTGTTTACCGCACCTTCCTACACGCATTCTTTCCGCACTACAGAGTAGGAAAATAGATCCCTATTGTACGTTTCACCTAGATTATCTATGTGGTATTTCAGTTTATTCGGGATTTTCTTTCACAGTGGTGTTGAACTACACTGATTCAATATCATTATACGATGATAGTGCTTCACAAAAATGTTAATGTCAATAAAGATTGAAAAAGAGTAGAAAGGAGAGCAGTCGAAACGGCTAAAATAGCAGCTTGACGGGATTCCTAACCCTGAGCAGTTCTGGAGCAAACGTGTCATATACGGAAAGGACAATAAAACACCAAACATACTGAAACATGGTAGTAAAATGTAACTGCAGAAGATTATAAATTGGCGAACAATGAAAAAATAAAAACGTACTTATGAGAGAAGAAAAACGAGAAACAGCAAATAGCGAAAGGCTCTTTACGAAAAAAAAAAAAAAGGCTGCTGAGAACTCGCCGAGAACCCCGATTTATTCATTGTGATGGCGGTAATCTGGTTAACATAAAGATCATTAACTAAAAAAAATTCTTTTACGTGCAATTACATTCTTTAATAGAAACGAACGGGAAGTAACGTGAATAATGATCGTTTCGCTGCATTGAGCTAGGAGGTCGCAGTCGCGCTCTTGGGGTAGTTTTTCCTCCTGATGCGCTTAACTGCGCACGATATCTTTTGTAAGACAGTGAGCTTGAAAAATGGTTGCGAGACCAGACCTTTGAAGCTCACTATTGTGGTTGTGTTTTTTTTTTCTTTTTTTCAGTAGTGGTTGGGGTGGGGTGAAAGGGTTGAACAGAAGATATTCGCTTCTAACTCTGTCACACAACAGCAATAAAAACGATTACTGCAGTGTTCATTCGAAAGTTTAACAGAAAGTTTCGTGCACTTGTAGAGAGCCTGTGGAAAAAAAAGAAAAAAAATGAAAGGCGCCACGCCCGAGCCTCCAATAAATAAAGAGTAACATCAAGTTAAGGGTCACAATAGTAGAACGCTGCCCAGGAGACGAAAAGTAAGGCCTGCAGTGAAGCGCTAGTCACAAAGCATCCGGTCTCCACGAGACACATTAATCACCCCAGCGGAAAACTATAAAGCACCTTCAATTGCAGAATACCAAATAAAATAAAAGTTAACAGAAACCACGCAAGTGGCTAAACCAATAAACTCCGGTGGGACAGCGGCAACCGATGGACCAGGGGCCGTTAAGAAAGAATGCCCTCTACTAGTTCTGGTCACCGAAAGAATGAATAGAGTAAAGCGAAATACAGGGAGGTTAACCCGTTAAGGACGATCGGTATGCTACCCTACGCGAGGGAAAGGGACGTAATCACCGAAGTCGTCAGCAGAGAGTGATATGACGAAATGTGGCAATTCTTACTCTCTGATGCTAAACATCCTGCCCAAACAAACGGATAGCTCGATGAAAATAATGTACACTGGCGTCCATTCGATATATTTTGTGAAGTAGTGGCAATATATACTGCGTGAAATACGACCTTACAGGTATATTATTCCTTGTTTTGCCGTTTTATTTTAAGTTGGGAAAAGCTAAGGTTGAAATGTCGTACGCCGTTGGTGCAGCTCTTCAAGTAGACTTGATTTGTTTACTTATTCAGTTGGCACCTTTATTTCCCTGTTCTAGGAAACAAATATTGATGAAATGGTTGTTGAAAACGTTGGAAAGCAGGAAATGTCGCAAGAGCCGGCATTTGGAGAAGCGGGCTCGTCTTCACCATGACGAACACAAGGCCACTTGTCGTGATGTTCCCTCTTTAGACATTTGCTCCTTGTCATCGTTTTCAACGATATCTTCAATACATGAAGTGGCAATCACCCCTGATGACCATGTTGATTACAAAAGAAGTAGTAAGGCAGCAACCCAAAGCCAGATAGAAGCTCTAGTGCGAGGTGGGCATTGAGAATCTGGTTTCCATAATTCCCCAGACTGTACATGAATAGACCAAAGAACATCATAAACGTCAGTTTTAGTAGAAAGAAAGCATTTCATGAGTCCTAATCATGTAAGAAAAATAGGCAAAAGCATAGAAAAAAGAGTCAGGCCTGCGCGGAATCACAGGACAGTAAGAGCGTAAGCTCGAGGAACGACCTTCTTAGAGGCCATTGTAAACGCTTGGGGAAAGTAGTGCAGGTATATAGGTGGTATCCCCTGCGCCGTAACTCTGTGGTTTGGGCTTCTCTCTGCGCAGCGGTCTGCTGTGCCCGACGTTTCCTTGCTGCAGCCGCGCGCGTAGCTCTGCGATGCGCTTCTTCAGCAGTGGTCTGCACCTTGCGAAGAGGTGCCATCAGGTATATCAAAAAGCCAAGCCAGGTTGCCGTCGGGGCTGCGCACGTCGCCTGTCGCGTGACGCATGGCATGATACGACAAAACTGCTTCACAAGGCATAGCTTCCTAATAATGACGACGGGCGGCGGCGGCGGCGGACAACTACGGCTCCAAAAACGGCCGTTGTTGTGATCTCATAACAGCTTACGGTGTAAAAAGCAGCCGTAGAGCGGAAACTTGCGCACAGCCAAAGCCAACAGGTCGGAAAATTCCAGAAAGACAACCTGCATTCTTATTGTCTGCAAGTAGATATCACTGAATAAATGAAATACTGTGAGGCTTACGTTGCTCTGTAGTATCCATACAGAATAGCATATAAGATCGATAACGCCATAAGGCCCTTTAACATTGCAAAGCAGGAGGCAATGAATGTGAAGCATAAGGAAGATCGCCGTCGCTTTTGCTTATTTCTTCGTTATGTATACGCGCGTCGGCTTGAGTCGCCACTTTTATTATACTCGTTCCCCAAGCTCCAGCTCTCGTAAAGGCTTGGAGGGCAACGTGTTCAGGACGAACAAACGATCGAAGAGAAAGTAAAGCACAGAGGTTAAGGCAAGGCTTTTTGTAAAATATTCACGCCAACGCCACACCAAAGAGCAGCGGCAAAGTTTTGATAGGTCCTCAAACATCGATGTAGCACTACGAATGCTTTTCCAGTGATTTTTGTTTTTAGCTTATCCCAAGCACACAGCTGCAGTCTACACTGGCCTAAGAAATCCGTGCAGCACAGGCAAGGACGGGCGTACATTGCTCTGAGAGTAAGCACTTAGCTCATATTGACAGCTCCCCGCCCCCCCTTCCTCCCCCCCCCCCCCCCCCCCCCCCCCCCCCAAGAAATAAGTGGTGATGTTGCTTTGAGTACAGTCACAAGAGACAGAAATATATTCGTCCGTAAGAAATTCATGCATTCAGTATAAGTCTGTACCAAATGCACAAAGGGGGCGTAGGTTGTCGACATTAAAGACTCGGACAATTTCACAAATTGAATCGTCATCGGTGAAATGGCGTAGTCTATTGCTTAAGGATGCGTGTAGCGCTTCAAGAGTATACTATATTTTGGTGTATGCCAAGACCATATCACTTTGATAACCAGTATAGGATTAATTTCTCTGCAGCCGACACAGCAATCTACCCTCACTAAATGGGCCCAAGGAACGGCTTCGGCGGACCTTCGGAACTCGTGATAAGTTCATTACTCAAGAATCTCTTTCGTAAACAGCCACTCAACGTGCACAGTGTGAGAAGTAATCCTATGTGCCAAGCTGTGGAATGTCTCTCAAATTCAATGTGGCGATGCCGCAGACGTTTGTGGCGCACTTTTGTGATGTGAACGTATGTGCTAAGACGTTTCATTGGCTTCTTCTGGTTGGTTTTAAAGCTTTATATGCAGGAAAATGTTTCCTCATAGCGGTTTCACGTTTGTCCCACTGAGAGGATCAGAAGGGAAGAAAATCCGGGAGGTTTTTGTATAAAAGGTGGATCTTGCAAAATATTAGCACATTTCCCTTATTTACAAAAAAATGTAATCTGTCATCACTGCCTTGAGGAAAAAAATATTAGAGTATCGATTCATAGTTCTCCACACGTTAATGCCCCTTGGTGTCGGTCATAGTGACCTTCATTCATTCTCTTTTCAGTACGCGTGCCTTGTGTTGTTGAAACAGATAGGACGCTTTTGCCAGTCTGCGACCAAAAAAGTATCAAACTCGCGTTCTACGGAGCACGAACATAATCTTACGCAAGTGACACCCAGTTATTTATGTTTATAGAACAGGCTGGTCATTTTGGTACGGAAGCGGCAAGCGACCTCTCACCACACGATGCTGTTATTCGTACACGCTTCCTATACAATTCATCCTTATTTTCCTGCACGCGAACGCTTCCTATCATCAATCATAATGGCGTAGTGCCGAAGAATATAAACTTTATGTCAAGCAAACGGAATAGAAGATAAAGAAAAAAAAAGAGGGGGTTGGGGGGTTCGAGAGATGCGATTACTGGATGTATGAAACACGAGCGGTCCACTTCGTGTCTAGAAAAGAAACGGACACGATTCGAGACTATTCTGCAAGAGAAAAGAATTTGCAAGAAAACAGATGTTCCACTTCATAACGGAATCTGAAACAAGATCGATAACAAGCAAGCAAGGAGAGGGAAGATAAGTTTATGCGTGAACTGAGTTCGCTCCTTGCTGATGGGGTTACGGTGTTTGCTGCGACGCTGTTTAGGATAATCATGGTAGGCGCTTAAGGCTGATCAATAGTTTTCCCGCCTTTTGGCTGATTGCCGAGGAGTTCTTGTTTGAGCGCAAGATTCACGCGTTCAGGCTGGAAACTATCCGGGAGCTCTAGAGAGCTCCCCCATGTAGTACAGTACGATGTACTCTGAATCGTTTACCTTTTGTTCAAAACAGTCTTCATCGATTAGGCACAGCTTTGCCAAGCTCTCACATAGAACGGTACAAGTTGCTCACTATTTTTTTCTTTTCAGGGCTGTATGAACTTACGTGATGCGTTTTTGCAGCGCTTTGGGTTTGGAAGACGCTTCACGGAAGAAAGAACGACGTTACTCTTGATATGAATCGGCGTTGCTGAATGACTAGCTTACACCACGTGCAAGTTCGGGGATACGAAAACAACTCGTCCCGGTGCAACGCCAAAAATTTCGTGGGCACTCGCCTTAAGGCACCAGCCGCAGACGTCAAAAAAAAAAAAAATAAGAGAGATCGGCAGGAAGTGAGGGGGTCATCAGCGACACGATACGAATTTTGCATGCAGGTACCTAGAAACTATTTGTACGGACTTTATCCGCGGTGCTATGTCTGACCGCCCTGTATTCATTTGATCCTGCCCTTTGAGGCATTTTTCACACGCCAGCCATCACACGTGTACTAACTCCTTTTGGAGTTTGTTTTTCTTATTCTTTTATTCATTCTTGTTTGTTTTTCTGTGGGTGTGTGAGGTATTTTTTTTTTTTGTAATATCAATATCATGATGTTGGGATAGCCGCCTCTAACGTAGCCTACCTTCTCATGCTTTCACAAGAAAAAAAGATCGGGTAGCTACGCTCTGGTGGTGGCCAAGACTGACGAAGGAGCGTAGCTGTTGGCGTTCCCCCTCTTCATCGTAACTTCCCTTTCCCATGCCTTGATATACTATACTGTATACGGCTATGCTTCAACCGCTTCCCTCCTCCTTTCATACTTGGCTTTGCATAACTGGGCATTGTTACTATAGCGACGCGTGGCTCTGCTGAGTTTCTACTACACGTTGCACGACGCAACGAATCCTTTAAACCGCATCGCTGTTAAAAAAAAAAAAAATCAATATGAGACGAAGCAGTGCCAACGACTCTCGCACCTCTCGTAAGGTAGAAATCGATAAAGCTTATGAAATGTGTTGCTCTCACAGTCACCTTGGACATAGGGTGAGAAACCCAAAAACAAAAAAAGTTGGAATTGTACGCGCAGATGAACGCCGAAATGGTCGTCAGAGGAAAGATAAATCTTTTATGCACTCCGTAATCTGGAAAATGTGAAGACCATGCCATAAAACAAAGACAGTAAAGAGACGGGCGCTTTTAATCAGCAGCGAGTTATTGATCATGAAAACAAAGAACGAAGTCAAAAATGCATTGTTTTCGTATCGTGTTCGATGCCTGGAGCTGAGAGCTCTATATTTGCCACTCATCAGTCATCGTCTGACGGATGGCCACCTTATGGAGTGTATTTTTCAGGGAAACAAAGAATGCGTCAGTCGACGGAAATATTCGATAGGGCTTCCGCAGCAACGCATTGGCACTATCCTCTCCGCCTTCTGCAGGCTGCTTCCAGGATTATTGATTCTTGCCTCAAGTGTCCCGAGGCCCCTTCGACACTTGTCATAGAACATATTCCCCGACGTGCGTTTTGTCATAAGTCCGCCTGTCTGCCCATTACTTCTGTCTGCTTTGCTTCTTTCAACGTCGCCGTCTGTTATCAGTCGTTCAGAATTCCAAAATCACACAGAAGTAGAGACAACCGTTGGTACAACCTACAACTCAACGTTTCCAGCAACAGCGCACACTGAAAGAGTCCGAGCCATGCCCACGGTCCGCGCTCGCAGACGTGTCGCGCAACCGTCGGCGGTGATAACAACTGTTGAAGATGATGTAATATAACACCTTATTTTAAAACATTCAAGACGAAAGCTCTTACGAGGTACATGAAAAGAAACAAGGGGAGAGACGCGCAGTCGAGGATTCGCGCACCAAAGCGCAAGGACACAAGAACGTAGTACATACGTGCGAGTGTTCGCCCTGTTTCAATTCACTGCACTTGTTTGCAGTAACAGTTCACGTAAGCACACAGAAAAAAAAATGTTTTAAACCTCTTTGTATTATGAATCGCGTTGTACACCTCAGAAATGAACCGCCTGTGCTAGCAGTCACGTAGCCCACGTAGCCAGCAATTGTAGTGTCTGGATCACTCAGATCACCCAGATTATTACTGCACTTTGACAAAGATCGGCACACAAGATCATTCTTCGTATATAAAGTGACTAAACGCCAGATAAAAACCAAATCATTGCCGAAGCACAGGAGACACTTTATCAGCTGATTTCAAATCAATTTTTTTTTTTTTTGCACGTGAGTTAAGAAAAGTGCCAACAAGAGTATGCGGGCACTCATAGACTCGCACGAAAAAGCGGGGATGCAGGAAAGAGTATAAAAACGTGCGCATAATTTCTTCATATATCTGCATAACAAACGACATGAACATAGAACGAAATGAAGTGTAGGCTGCATATACAGAGAGGTGAAACATGCACTACTTATCTGGCGTTTCGAAAAGCACATCTGCTGCACTGCGAAAGTTACGTGCCTTAATATATTTGTAATATCCGCAAAGGCTTCAAAAACCGCAAAAGCTATTTTCTGTACTGTCCGCGTTGGCCATAGGCTTGTTATTTTTTTCAAAGGTGAGCCGTTGACGGTCCATGCAACAACAAATCAGCTTTTTTTTTTTCACACCGCACATTATTCGTTGTACAGATCTCGTTACCGAAAAGTCTTTTTCGTTATATAAGTACTACATTTTTGTGTGTTCGACAATATGACAAAGAAAAAAAAAACAGAAGCAATAAGCTACAGCATTACCAATAAAAGCTTCAGTTTAAAATGCTCAGCGACACGCGATATTCTCATATTTTGAGTTTTAGATGAAAAAATATTAGTTTAAGTTTCTGCCGCTTTTATGCAAGCAGCAGTCCCGTCTCTAAAACAAAATCTTAAAGCACATACTACATGAAATGCGTATATTTTTCGTATGTAACGCTGCTACACACACAAACTGGCAAACGTCGAGCCATATCGCGCTTTGTTGAAGAACCGTGCTTCAACTCTAGGAAGAAGTAAAACAAACCGACCCTACTGAGAGAGACCTTCCCGCAAGGAGCAGGCATTTATCGAAGCCGAAAATTATACGCTTCGTCCGCGGCGCGGTTGTAGAAGTTTCAGAATAGAAGCTCTGAATGTGAATAGCGATCGATGTTGCAGCCGCACGAAACTTCCTAAAGATAAGGCGGAGAATTGTTGGTTACGCGTTCCGAACCAACACGCCTGTTCCACGCTGTCTGCGTTCTCTCTCTTTTTCGATACGTGTCCGCTTCTTGAGTAGGAACTCTCCCGATAGCCATAACGGTAGCAAGTGTACGGATCCAAGGAGTAGCGGCTCTGGTTGCGTGAGCCTCTAGTAGCGGCGCTTTTCTAGTCGTTTCATACACCTGGTACACTCCAATATTTGGGAGGTAAGGTGCAAATGTATGAAGAACACGGATGACTGATCTTTACATCACTAATATGATATAATCGTCATGCACTTCATGATTAATGATACTACAGTCACGTGCAGCGCATATATACCAATAGTGCTTGGCCCTCGGTAGGCGGGTATGTGTCGTAGGTGTTTGAATTTTGTTGCAATACGATGGCGCTTCAAGTCCGCTTCGGGTTGGCTGTCAACTGCGATTTAAGCATCTCCCATAAGGGCTGCGACGTTGATATATACGCTGGTGCATTTCCGTTTTTGCCCTTTTATTAGAAGTCATTCGTCATACAAATCTAGAATATAATATTGCAACAAGAAAACAAAAAGAAGGTAATGTTTAGAAAAAAAAAGTGGGCACTGTTTGTCTGCCAAGAGCTCACAGTATCCGAAATAAGATTAACCCGTTCAGTTACATAAAAATCAAGCCTTCGACACTACGTAACATTAGTGATCATGTCCAGGACAGCGATGATGGCTGTAACTGTGATTGCCATTACGAAACAAACTCCTATGAAATAGGTTGATAGAACCATCCATCACCGTTTGCGCTCTTTCTTATATTTTTTTTTCGGCGGCACCTTCGTCATAAAGTACCCGTTAACACTAGACTACAATATTCAACAAACTAACTTCGCCTAAATGAATTCGTTCAGGCTACTCGTTCTGCAACCGTCTCTTATGGCTGTTCTGCGCAGACAAATTTTTTCGGAATTTCCAGAGGTTTGCTATTCCGTTTGAGGGCTGTCATCTGACTGTCCCGAAGACTTTCAAAGGGCAAGCCCCCCCAGTCCGAGTGTGATTCGATGTCTGTGACGTACGTGCAACTTCGCGAACGTGCTCCTGCTCTCTTCTTCTTTTTTGGACAGATGACACTGCACGACAGCTTATGTCACAGTGCACGCTGAGAGCTGACAACTTCTTTGGCGTGTGCGAGTGCAAGTGTACTGTCAACTGCCCTCGTTATTGGCATCTTTCACCATGCTTTGCTAAATTCCCACTACTGGGTAGAAAAGCAATGCATACGCCCCTGAATTTCGGCAACGTAGCAAAAACTTTCGTTCTATTCACTCTTTCGCTTCCCTCTCAAACTAATCAAAGGGCGCTGCTATGTTCCTTTATGTGTTGCAAATACGCATAATCCTCTTCGTTACTTCAAACCACCGTGTCAACCCGAATAATCTACTTGCCTTTCTTTAATCACATCTCTCTCTCTCTCTCTCTCTCTCTCTCTCTTTTATCAAGTTAAACCTTTCGCGCTAATGATAGCACTCATTTCCAGCGGGACCTATAGCTCCTAGTCGTCCTGCTACGACATGCGCAGTTTGCGAAAAGTGAACACCTACGCCGCATTTTCTTGCGCGGTTACAAGTAGTGAAACAAAATGTTACTCGCCAAATTCGCCTTATCTTCGCATTTTCCGTAGAGTCTGCGCTTTGGTGATGGCTGAACCAATTTAGGCCACGGCGCTGTTCTCTAGGGAGAGCTCAAGATCTTGCCTTTCCAGGAGCGTATTTCGTTGCTTCCCTCACCTTTGGAGATTTTGCGGTAGAGCCTTACTTCGTGGCCAGCAGCGTCGTATAGAGCAGTTCGCAAGAACAAAGGGGGGATGAATAATGTTGCGTTAACGCCGCGCAGAGCCTCTTATCAAGAACACGGGTTAGATATATTCTTTTCTGCGGCGAGGAAGGTCACATAAAGGCAGCTTATATTTTCGCTTCTTTATCTTGAAGGTGTACTCATTCATCTATCCTTTTCCCCCAACGTGACACTTCTTCATTCAGCAAGATAGGTCATCCATCACAAAAGTATCGTGTCCCGAGGTGAACAAAAATGTCTTACGATGTCACTTTGTCTGCATGATGGAGAGTTAGTGTTTTCTGGAAAAAAAAAACTCCTCACTGTTATCACCATGTCCCTGCATTCGTCCATGTCTGAACAAGTTCACTAGGGAGAAACAGCAAGAAAATAGACAACAATTTCTCAAACACAGACAGACCGACACGCAGAGAGAAAGAACGAAAAAAAGAAACGGAAGATCGTGCAATGAAGTTAAGTTGTTGAGGATACTCGCATAAGATTCTTGTTAAATTAACCGCTTCGCGCCGTTTTCAAAACTGGCTCATTCCATGCTCAAAACAAAGGACTGCGCACATGTTAACGACTACAGTGACTACAGAAAGGTGCTACTGTAACCCAACCGTGCTGGTGCCCTTCTTGAAAGACTTTTTCATTCTATTGCTGCACAACGAACTGCACTTTCAAATCCACACGAATCTGAATACAGGAAACGCGGAATTCTGCAGCGCTGACATTTCTACGCCATGGCATTGCAGACGGAGTTGCAGCGAGCCACAGCAGTTCCATTTCCCTTTCAAATCACTTTATCGCATTACTTTCTCTCTTTCTTGTTTTTTATTTTATTTTACCAACTTTATACACCAGCATGAGCGTCTTTCTGTTGTGAACGCAGAACTGTCACTGCTCTGCAAATGCCACATTAACAACGCGCTTCCTGTACTGCGCAAACTAGCATTCATTTTCATCTTCTGGTGTGCCTTCACGCCATTCACTCGGTTTGGTATATTTCCAGCAACTGCTTTGTTTGGCATAGGTGACAGAGACATGACACTAGCAAGCACCTACGCCATACGCGCAGAAACATACGCATAACTCGCAACCACGGCACTTTCTCTTGAAAGTGATGCAAGCATTGCATTAAACAGCAGTTACATTCACATTCCACATTTTTTTTTATCAATTTGAGCGTGAAAAAGTCTTTGTTCAAGCAAAATTAATGTTTTACGGCACTGCTATCTGCCTTTTGCGTGGTAAGAAGAATCTCTCCTCTTCGTGAGACAAGTGTTAGTATCGATCGCTGGCGTCAGGTTTTCTGTATTTCAGACACTGTGACTCCCTACTGAAGCAGACGGCGGTTCACGGCTGGTTTGCTAACCGCAAAGTGGACGCCACTGCGTTGTGAGGGTGCGAGTTCAAATGAGCACTTGAGCGAGCCCAGGGCTCTAAATGCATTTCGCTAATTAACTTAGTTGTCGGGGGGATTTTGGGTGCGCTGCGCGACCTGCTCGGTTCTCGCGCTTTCCGGGGCACCCTATGGGCCTACGCTTTCCTGAGGATAGATCAAAGGCGCACAGTAAAGCCTAGTGGTCAGAAACCTACCTAACTAGAGGGCATTTTGCACATCTCCACTTTGATTCACTTATTGCAGAAAACCAACCAGCCTTGTGAAATGCGTGTTAACATCCTTAAATAGCTGTACCGGGATTTAAAAAAAAATAAACACTGGAGAAACTATAGTGTGCTAGTACATCAGGCCGCTAAGAAAAGAAAACACTATTTTCTTTTTCCTTATGATGTGTCAACGGGCGTTCTTGCAGTAATTGCTTAGCCTGCCGGCGTTAACTATACGCATATGTGACATATCCCAACCGTCTTTCAACAGTCCTAAAAAAGAGCGGTCATTCTTTAAAGAATAACCGTCTTCGTGTCATAAGTGGCCGCACTGGTTTTTGGTATTTGATGCGCAGGACTGTGCGCTGCACGGCCTATGAAATAAAAAACAAACAAAACAAAAAAAGGAAAATTTAATATGTCACAATGATTTCTACGCACTCCATGAATTGTTCGAATATGCAGGTTTTCAAGTGTTCTCGAGCCGCAAAATAATATAAACAATTAGAGGCATATACACATTCCTTATCATCTGCAATTGTCTTTTTATACAGATATTTTTGATAGTGAACACACCGTTGATGAAACAGTGATGTGTCCTGAAGGGAAGCACGAACACGGTGCGGAAGTACTAAAAGTATCGGGAGTGCTGTCTCTAATTTACGGGGTCTTATTTATTAGTCAGGACAAGCCTACACTGTGCTCCAATGTAAGCCTATGACACTGCACAAAAACCGCATCCGCAGCCGTCCTGGTTTTCACAACAGCAAGCATGCTGTGATAACCAGGACTCGGTATGACGATACCAAAGGTTTCAGGACAGCTCATAAAAAATACACCGAGTTCTTAGTTTCCAACGTATTACTTCACATCACGACCCATATTTTCATTTGTAGTGAATAAAACGCTGTGCTGTTTGTAAGAGGCAATACCAGAGTACAAGCAGAATTTACAACCCCATTAACTTTGGTGGTTGTTAAAACACATTTCCATTTCTTCCGTTGTTGCAGTCCTCGAATTGGATTAGGATGTCGAAATAGGCGCATCAAATTTACCGCGGTACGTCTGAGCTTGGAGGACGACTAAGCCTATTCATTGCTTCCCCACCCCGCCCGCGCTTAAAACCCAATTTAGCCAAGCGAAATGCCTGACCGTATCGTCGGGATACGTCGACGCGCGGAATGTCGATGCGAATGGCCGGGAAATCAGGACTGCCACATTACCATTGCCATTTCCTCTAGCGCTTTGTCCGCGTGCGTCGTTATGTCGTTGTGCCTCCACTTTGTTTATTTAAAGAATTGTCGTGTGCTGGCTTTCACTGCGGCTGGCGCACTGATGTGATCGCCATTTCGAAGCAACCCCCTACTCCCTTCTACTTCAACGAATATTGGGCGTTTAGGAGGTGTACGTAACACCGAAGTGCCTTGGATACTGCAAACGTGAGGAATGTTCCGTGAAGTTCGTGTGAGAAAGCAGCTCTTTTGTTGGACAATAGAAGAAGAAACATCTTTACTGAAGATTATGCCGACCTATTGCGGAGGAAGTGCACAATTTTTAACGTTAACGTTCAGCAATTGTAATTTCAACGAAGAGTTCAGCAAGCACGTGCTCGATTCGCTACCTTACAAGTTTGAAGTAATGACGCGTTTAAGAGTATAGAGGCGGCAGTTCCAGCCTGACATTATCACGTATTAGAAAACGGAAATTTCAGTAATGCCAAGATGTCTCACCTTCATTTCGATGGAGGCGAAATGTTGAGGCCCGTGTGCTGTGCGATGTCAGTGCATGTTAAAGAACCCCAGGTGGTCTAAATTTCCGGAGACCTCCACTACGGCGTCTCTCATAATCAGAGCTGGTTTTGGGACGTTAACCCCACAAATCAATCATCAGATGTCTCACCTTAATTCCGGGAGCACGCGTAAAGTAGTCAATTGTAGTTTTTAAACATTTTTGACTATCCGAATCGCGCCTGAAGGAGACTAGAGTTTATGGTTTGCTGGTTCGATTATCACAACCATGAACTCACAAGCGGTGGCGACGTCTTACCACAACGAAAAAAAAAAGAACAAGAAAATGTGGATCCACGCGTTAGGTAAGCCGCGCTTCGCGGAGGTACCGAACGAGTCAAGGAGTAAGAACATTGTCGCCTGCAAGATCTTCTTTCTTTTTTCAGAAAATGAGAGTTAAAATTGTGTGGCATCAAAAATCTTGCTTGACTCTGAAATGCTTTATCAGAAAAAGCTTGTTAGTGTTAAGCGAAGTGGAAGCACACGCACGGGACGCACGTGTTTAGAAGTGCGTGTTCAACAGATCGCTGTTTCGATACGGTCGATCGACAAATGACACGACTTTTCTGGATGTGCTATTATATTTGCAGAGCCAGACGTGAAAGCATCTTGGAGGGGCGTCGAGAAACTTTCTATGCGAAAAAGAAAACACAAACAAATAAGCGACACGAAGTTTATCGAATCGTTCGCTACTCGCGTCAAGAACACCTGCAAGCAGCTTGTTTCAAGCACCCGAACAAAAAAAAAAAAAAGAGGAATAAAAATAAAAACGGGCATCCACAACGTTGAGATCTGCGAAAGTGTCTAATTTAATTCCTAAAGTTTGCCCGAAGCAAACGCATGATTTTCTCGCGTCTCCTCGGTCGAACAGATGTGACGAGAAAGAGGCCTTAGCGCGTGAGCTAACGGGGTCGTCACGACGGCATTCACGATGTCTTTCCTGTCTGAAGTCTCTATATTAAGCAGGTCATTGCGGAAAATCGGAAACTACGCTTCTCTTTTCTTTTCTTTTTTTGTGGGGAAAGAAATAGTCAATGCTTGATGACTGTATGCATACACTGGCTTTTGCAGGGCTATTGAAAGAACACGTAACGGTGTAGGTGAAAATGGCCCCGCAGTAGCCAATTGCGTAACGCAAAGTTACTCTTAGCTTTAAATTTCACCTTTGACGTTAAACAGAAGTCGTACAATGTCTTAACTACGGCAATGCACGAAGGATTTGCTGGAGGCAACACAACGAATTGCCTAGTACGAAGTGCCGTGAAAGACTGAATCTGGGACGGAAGAATAAAAAATGGTAAAGAGAACGCAGCACACAAAGAAGGCGCGACATAAAGATATCAGCGTTCACTTCTAAAACAGAAGAGGATGTCAGAAGCGACTGCATTGATGAGGGCCCCGCATACCACTTAGCCTATGGGTCGTTTGGCGCACTGCTACTGCGAGTGGACTATTGCGAAACCATATGGCTTGTCCAGAGACTTGTGTGAAGCGATTGCCGGCTTCCAGCTTTGACAGCACTCTTTCGGCTCGCCCGATTGCTCGCCCAAGGAAGTTCCAGCCCAGACAGTGACAGGATCTTTATTTGGTCTTAACCCCTCATTTATCTCAAGGTTTTTCATCCTAACAATTTTTTTTACCCTTCTGGTCTCAATACCAAGCTTGATATGGAAGTTTCCATGTGGAAAATGTGGTGAGGGTTGTTAAGGGAACTTTCTTATGCAACACGCAATGCTCACGAGAAAAAAAGCATCGAAAGAAGCGAAGAAATAGCGAGAACTGAGAAAATAAATGAAGTGCTACACTGAACGTTTCTTGGCTACGAGAGACGGCTCAATCTTCAACTTCGACATAGGCTTCGATATAGTTACTGTTTAGTAACTATCTTTCTACTAAGAGCGGAGCTTGCGGCCGACCTAGCTTCTTTCGGCTTCCACAGCGTGAATTGAGTCACGAGATTTGCCACGTGGCTAACAGTTGCCCGTAATGGTGGGAACATGTTACGTGAGTAACTGTTACATGATTTTGGCGCGAACATGTCACGTGACTAGCTGTCATGTCATGCTATGTGATTTCAACCACGTGTCTAGGTTCTAATTCGCTTGGCGGGCAATGTCCGGTTGTGACGTTCTCCTCCTCCTTTCCCTCGTACCCCTCACGTCATTACCTCTGACTCTCACTTCTTTTTTCCGACCCTTTATATGCTGTACTACACAAGGACATGATATGCTTTAAACTTTCTCTTCTTCTCCACACTCAATTCTCTTTCCCACCTTCTTGCTATACTACACTGCACATGGCTATGCTATGCTTTTGTCTGTCTCCTCCTCTTGAACCTCGCTTCCCTTTCCCACCACCTTGCTATGCGCGTACTATACCAACCTACGCTACGCCATGAAACGCATTCGCCTTTATAAAACAGTGGGCTGAGGCCGTGAGCGCAAGAGAAGAAATGGTTGCACACGAAAATGCCATGCATTTCACAGAAGCAGTTCACGAGCACATATTTAATGATTATGACCATTTTTGCCCAGACCGGGCTAATTACGCTCGGCATAATGATCCCTGCTCTTAGAAAGAGAGACCGACAGGGCAGTAACCGTCCAAGTATACACTCTGGAGCAAGTTCATTTTTTGACTATTTATACTTTGAGGAAACATTGCTGTCCAGCGCACTCAATCTACTGAAATGGCACTCACTACCGTAGCGTACTTCGTTCGGCACCCGGAAGAATCAGAGAGGTGCCGGCACTGGACACCCATTACGTAGTAACCTGTTTACTTCGGAAGCCCTCGAAAGTGCTAGCACGAATCCAATTTCAAGACGTCCCGATAGCTCACATTGAAGTGATTGAGCTTCCTCCATCCTCCCACATCCAGTGAGGGAGTCTTATAGGAGATATACATTTTAAAATAATTTCCCGCTTCCTTGTGTAACTCGGCAACCGGAACTCCTTGAGTACTTCAGACAACTTTCCTATCTCTAGTTATCCATCACAGAATACGCTTTCAATCCACTTATTGCGCTGGTGGTAAGTTTGCTTATTGCATTTTTTTAGTTTTATCTTTTGCCCATTCCCACAAACACCACGCCGGAGCTCGACAGTGCGCCCAGTCATTCTAAGCTCTTTCTAGGCGGACATATATAACAGAAATCCATGCAAAATGTAGCGCCCTCGTGCATAATAAACACCATATCAACGAATAATGAAAAACTCGTACTTAAAGCAACCGATACTTAATCGCACATGCACCTTAATTCCTTTAGCTTCTTTTTCATTTTACAACAAGCAAAAATTTGTTAAAGCATCGTAACTATTCAAAATGCCCAAATTGTGCCTGAATTCCAACGCGGAGCACTAACTCAATACCGTAGCTACACTGCTTGTTTTTCTTGTTGTTTTGTGGGGTTTTACGTCCCAAAACCAGCTCTGAGTAGCTACACTGAAACGTAGAGACAGCATCAAGCGGTTTTTTAAGAGGCTTGTTCATTTCGTTATTTGAATTAAAGCAAAGCAACGTGACATATTTGGTTGACCGAGTTTTGCTTGTTTAGAGTTTAATAATATAACTTAGAACCTTATAAACTAGAATGACCGACAAGAGGAATACAAAGCATTGAATCACAGGGTTACGGCACAACCTTGAACTCTCCCTCCCCCCTTTCCGACGAACTGAATAAATCTGTCACTCAGCAGCGTGGTAAGCGGTATTCCGAGATTCAATTCCATTTTTTTTCCTTCCTTCATCCCAAAACTTCAACATACTTTCAAACATACACGAAGGAAACGGTTGGTGCGTGGTTTTCACTAAGGCAAGTCATGTTGAGAAGTTCTCTCGCGAACATAGCAGACCGCTAAACTGAGCAAGCATTTGCGACGCCAGACACGCAGTACTGGACTGTGGGTGCAGCCATTACGTGTTCCTCGACTACTTTGCTAATCGCAGTTTCCAAAATTAGTCTAGTTGGGCTACGAGTGGCACGTGTGGAACTGTACGCCTGTCGAGTTTTGGTGCGCTGGCTCTCGAATTACACCTTGACATCACTTTTCGTGTTTCGCAAGTGCGTCGAACAAGAATCTAATTAGGGCAGAGCTCGGCACTTGGAAATTTTTTATATAATATTATTCTTCGGCTTTCAAAAATGCGGCACGAATTCGTCAGCACGTTCAGTCCTAGCTGTATTTTTTAAATTTTGTTTTTTGCCCTCGCTTGCCCTGTCCTAATGGAGTATTTTCTTCTCCATGGTGGTAAGTTTGCTTATTGCATTTTTTTAGTTTTATCTTTTGCCCATTCCCACAAACACCACGCCGGAGCTCGACAGTGCGCCCAGTCAAAGCGGCCGTGAGGACAACGTTCCACAATACTGGGTTGCCAGGCAATCTCTTGAAAAGAAGAAAGGTGCCCTCAACGCGTAAGATTTATTCGTTTCATGCAACGCGAATCCTCGCGAATGCCAACTGGTACGCGATCATACATGAGTACACAGACAGAGAGGGTATAGGGAGCACAGTTTGGCCACTGTAACTGAAAAAGACACGACACGTGCCATTTCCGGAGGAGAAAATAGAAATAAAAAAGAGAAAGGATACTTTCTTTTAATGTCAGGCGTGCGTTTCCTTCGCCTTTAGGCGAGTGACTTCCTCACTCCTGGTGGGCTAGGCTTACAGCTGATGCTGGAGCCATGTCTAGAAGCAGGAGTTGGTTCTTATGGCCTCGTGATTTTACCAGTGCCTCTTGATGGGCATTGTGGATTTGGTTAGACTTTCGGTATGTCACTAGGTGGAATGCTTCGGTCTTTTTTTTTTTTTCGGCATTCCCGTACCATGCGGTACGAAGTAATCGCAGTTTCTGGGCAATACTTGCAGTTCGTGCTAAAGTCTTTAGGATACATCGAAATAATGCGTCCAATGTAAAGAATTATCTGACGGTCGACACCAACAGAAAAAAAAAAGTGGAGTAATAGCGTCAAATGAAGGGTGTGCAAAGGTCTCACTGTCTCAGCTTCATGAAGAAATAGCTGAGGACGACAAGCCTGCACGCGTAGTGAACCACACCCACTCGGAAGCAGCACTCGCAGCGAACGGTTTTAAATGCTATTTCACGTTGGGTAAATTTGTCACGCCTGAAGGGAACCACACCAAGTTCCAAGAAGAAAGAAACTCGAGAAAATTGATTACAATGAAAACGCTGTTTCTACTCACCCATTGCCTTTCTTAACAACACGCTGTCAGTTTCCTTATCCTCTTTGCGACTATATGCTTTCTTAAACTGCCATTTGAGAGAGACCCTAATACTAAGCTAGATAGGCGCATTTTCGCTGGCAAACTCACTCTTTCCTTAAACCTCTGATTAGTGTTCCTCCATCTTATCTAGACCCGCGATAGCATACTGAAGTGAGCAGCCACAGATAGGCAGCTACAAATTACAGGCACTGTGGTCAGCATTGTTCTATCTTCATTTACCTTGTCACTGTCGCCTGTGTCCTGCCATGCACTCACTTATTCATGGCAGATCGTACCACACTCAGCAAGGGCAAACTTGATTTGACACTTGACGTGCGGTTCTGGCGCACACACCGTTAGTTCTGGCGTTTTCTTCTCTCACGTTTCTCCTTTTTTTTCTCCTGCTTATTCTTGAATCTGAAGCGTCCCCTTAAAGAGGTCAGGTCAAACTTTTCGGTTAGCGGGAAGCTTCGTCCGGTTTCTTGAAATCCGCGTACTGAGTCGCTTCTTCGAATAATAGAACGCAGCTAACAGGACGGACCACTTTCATTAGGTCTATGTCCAAAAGCGTGTAGGATTTGGCATGTTGTTAAGGCAAGAATAATGTTTAGTACCAGCGCAATAACGCAAGAGCGGCATGGATCGAACACGCGTCTTTCCAGCCAAAAGCCGAGCGCCGTAACAACTGTGTGCCATCGCGGCGGACACCTTTCCCTTATTCACTGCATCACTAGATCCGTAACGTTAATCACGTAAACGCCCGCCAAAGCTAGCGAAATTGAACGTTAATCGCAGAAAAAACGCCACTAGAATAACGGCATTTGCAAGTATTCTTGCATTATTTACTTGATTGCGGTCGTATTACTGCTGAAGTGAGGCGATCGCAGAAGTGTCGAGTAAATTTCAGTTGCAACGGAAATGCGCTAAAATTTGCAGTCAGAGGAGTATAAAGTTATCCCAGGATCCACGAAATGGGTCTGTGTTAACAGAAAAAGCGGTGATGGTAGAATTTTTCTTGGATCTATAGAGCAGCCTTTCGTGACGCCGGACTTAGCATTAACATAAGCATCAGGCTAAGATTAAAAACAAAGAAGCTTCCATTTTAAATGTTTTGCCAAATTATCGCATTCTCCAAGCGAAAAGTATGGTGAACTGTTTACGGAAAGAACAATAATAGATACAAGCATGCGTCACCCCTAGATACACTTTGAAAGTACTTGCTGCTGAGTAAGTGCGCGCGATTTACTACTGCTGGTAACGTTGCAGACATGAATGTACACAAAAACGGGATACGGGCGAGGAGCTTGTTTACGATAGAGAGAGCGAGAGAAAACCTTTGATGAGATACTGGAGGGCACTTTTTACTAAATAATACAGAATCTCCTCCGACTCCGTAGTTTGCAGAATTCATGAGGAAAAATACTTGAACAGAAAACTGTCCCTCGGAATGTATCCAGCTCCTTGTCTGGTCGCGCCTGCAGACGTCATTAGACGATTGCTGAATTGCTTCCTGCTTCCGAAGGATTTGCTGAGGAAAGACGATAGCAAAGCTGTTGGCTTATCACTATAAGTACGGAGAATAATAGAAAACCACCGAAGACACAACACATTTTCAGAAACACTTTGATCCCATTTAGAAGACGGAGAACGTTCTCCATGTACAAGATAGATTCGCTGGTATAGGCGAAGATTTCACCATCACTGCGGTAGCGGGAGAGTAATTGTTCTTGCTACGAAGGTAGGCCCAATCGAAAAGATCATGGTACCGCTCGTCCGTTCTTGTGGAGTTCTAGATTTTCGATGAAAACAGGAAATGTTCGTTCACTATACGTAATACTTGCCGCGCGAAACTTCTGACTTCTTTCGTTTTTTTTTTTTCTTAGACTAATCTTCGTAGACCGGTAAAGCACGTGAACGCCACTTAGAAGCCGTTCTGTGCGGAAAAATTCCCTCTGACAGCGCACGCACGCACACACACATACAAGAAAAAGAAAAAAAAAGGGGGGGGGGGTGAAAGCTCGGATTGCACCACCTGACCCCCTCCCCCCCCCCCCACCTCCGCCTACCCACGTTCGCCTACTTAAGAAATAAAAACTTCTCTCAAGGTTGCTTTTGATTCTTGATTAAAATCGCGCAATATTCTTCAACGCTTCCTTTAGTAGAGAAATCTAAGCGCGATTAGAGAAAATGTTCACCCTATCATTTGCACAACTGTCAATCACTGCGCGAATCAGGTAGTTCAATGCAAGAAAGTATGCTGAACTGTAATGGCAATGCCACGAAGAGCTTGATAGAAATTCAAAACCCTTGAAACAAGGCTCCAGTGTGACGCAGGCCCACACATCTCAGCGTATTCACCAAACATGCCTTCCCTCTTTCTCTCTCTCTCTCATATTGACATTTCTATGCCCCTAGCTTATAGCAAGCCAGTGACATTTCTTGCTAGCCTCTTGATCATTTTTTTTCTTCCTTGACAGAACACAAAACTCAACCATCATAGGCGATATGTAAGAATAGAAAATCCTAGGCCGGCGTTGTGCTGTTTCGGAATAACAGGACGCAAAACGAAGCGTGGGGTCATTAGCAGACAAGTTGGTGCTCTTCGTCTAGACAACGTTTTGGTGCAAATAAACTCAGTAAGCCGTAGTCATCAACGACGTACTGTAGACAAGAGGCATACCCGCAAGAGGCATACACGAAAAGCACGCTACTCGGAGTCGAAAGCATACATGGCCCACTTGTTTCCGATATCATTACCCACAGCTGCTGGCCACCACCCCCTTACCCCTGAGTCCACGCTATTGAAATTGAGTGGTCGGGGAGCTACCGAATGTCGAACATCCATCCTGCCAACGTGGCAATCGAGGCAGTGCGACCGAGTGCCCGGAAGGAATAATGTGCCGAAAAAGCAGCCGCCCGCTGTCCTGCGTTCATGCAAACAATGAAAAAGTGGCCCGAGTATGCCCCCTTGTGGCACATGTGAGGTGGGTTTTATTTTTGAGTTTGAGTTGTCCTGGCGAATTTACCGAGACCGATGTTGCAGATTCGAAGATAAGAACTTGTTTGCATATTTGCAAGCTCACTTATCGCAATGCGTTCAATAATGAATCGCTTTGATAAAGTATCTCTGCAAACGGCTCCCGCGACAGCACCTTACAAGTCCCAACGATAAACTGAAGTTCATAAAGGGGTCCAGTGAGGGTTTCCTTTAATGTAGATCTAAGACACATGTGTAATAAAGCGCGAGCAACAAGACAGCGCGAATAAATGCAGAAGGACTTAGTACATCTGCTGAAAAACATCGTAAAATTTTAAAAAATGTATATGCGCTTGTGATGATTCGTTATAAAAGCTGACAGTGCATGCTTCGGCCTTCTATACACATTTGCGATTGTATACACAGTTGCAAAATCTAGCCATGTCGTTTGCAACGGATACAAACAATGGAAATCTTCTTTCTCGCAAATCTCTGTGGGGGCGGTAATTAAAACTAAGCCATTATTCATCGCGGACAGGCTCAGCACGCTATGCTGCAGAATCATAAATCTCCATTAAATCTGGAATGAGCCGGTGAATCACTTTTTATTTCTTTCATCCTTCACTCCTTTTTATTAAAATAACTGTCTCTGAGAAAAAGAAGCGAAGGGTCGATAATAAATTGATGTTAAGTACATATGACGATGCGTAAGTTTCGATCGTCCTTATCACGCACGTCTTTTTCACTCGTTTTGGGAGGCTGTTTTTTTTGTTTTGTTTTTCAGCTTTACAGACTTCAATCCAAACTCTAAGGATGTCACTTGCCGTGAGAGTCACATTTTCTGTAACAGAGCGAATGTGAGCATTTGAAATTTCCAGATGACACGGCTGTCCTTACTCATGAAGCATAGCTTCAAGTTTGCCAGAAGAAAGTGCACAGAGGACTTACAAAGTGCCCAAAGGAAGCTGATAGGCGGCTAAGAGAGCGATAACGGTGTAGATAACGTCAACTCGGGAACGCCAGAAAGCAAACATTTTGACGCTCTCCAGTCAAACAGTTCATGAACAGGGACCGAATTCACAAAACTTCTCTTGCTAATATTGCGTTCATAGTGAGCTCGCCCCGCATAGACAGCAATGGCAGCGGATAGCGCTCATATCGGAATTCGTTTAAGTTCTGCGCGCTGATAACATCGCGACAGACACAGCATAACAAAAGCACGTCTCACTAACACAACGTTGCATGACCCACGACCTCTGCTTATGTATATCGCCACATGACCGCAGTACCACGTCACACGCTCCCGCACTTCGGCCCATAAAGTGATAATTTTAATCTCTAATGCGATCACGGTCACGACAAGACGGGTTTCACTTCCGAAAATGGTGTAAATACAAAATCTCTACGTTCTATTGTGGTGGGTGTATTATTTATGCTTTTTGGTTGTTTCCGCAAGTACACCAGCTGAAGGAGTTGCCACACTTGCAAGTGCTCAAAGGAGGAATGTAGAAAATCTTAGCAGAGCGGTGGCGAATGAGAAGTGATGAACGCTCGCTGACACCCGCGAAATCACCACTGGTTTCCTCACGGCGGAACGAAGAAAACGTTTTGGGTAAAAGAAGAAAAGAAGAAACGAAGAAAAAGTGCCCCCATGCGGAACGAACGTAGCAGCGCTTTCCAGTCGAGCGATTTCTCGTGCGCTACGCCGGGCAACAGCGAGTTCCGCCCCAGGGTCCAAACTCTGGATGGATGGGAGAGCGCGCGTGGTGTCGGTCGACGCGTTTCGTAACAGTTCGGTCTAAGAAAGGCTGATGGTGTCTCGAACTGGGAGCAGAAGTGCCGCGGGCCGACATTATATGAAGGCAGCGGTTTTGCCTGTGATACTTCAACTACTTTTTTTTTTTCAATTAGTGAGAAGGATGTACTGTTCTTTCATCTTTGTCCCTGTTTCACTACGCTAGAATGGTGTCAATACGTGCAAAGGAACTTGCAAAATAGATTTTACTGCATTTATATACAAGCAGGACAGTATTTTAAGAGTACGACGATTTCATAAATATGTGCTGTCCCAAACTGAAAGTGCTAAACTTCAACAAAAATAGTCATCAGCCTTGGCGAAGTGGAGGAGCGCAACGGCGGGATCTGTACAACGACTCAATAAACGTAAAAGGTACCGATGTTCTGAGTGACCAGCTCAACTGACGACAGAATCTTGTTCTCGAAAAAAAAAAGAAATAAGAAGAAAAGGAAAATGTCCCTCTCCTCCAATGTGCTTCGTATAGGGTTTTCCTGCAGTGAAAGCTAAGTGTTCTTCTTTACTATTGCTAACAAAGCTTCGCATAAGAAGCCATGAATAACAGCATGATTGAGCTGATTGAAATGCGGGGTTCATTGGAAAATTATTTTGAAATTTGAAATAAGATACGCGCACTTGAATTGCTGAACCGATAAAGACATGCATTAAGCAGGACGAAATTCTTCTTGTTGAGCTTTTATACCTTCTCGCCTGAAGAGCGTTTTTATACCAAAACAATAGCCTGATCGTGCATATTGCGTTTTAATATCGCAGTGCGGCGTTGACCCTACGGAGGACCGTTTAGTATATTTACTAGGCAACTTTATTACCTAAACTATGGCGCAAGCGCATAAAAGTGTTTTGTTCTGATGATTTTAAACGTATTTAGAAGAAGAATTAAACCGGGAAAGGACAACGTGCAGTTTCATTGTTGTCGGTGCGTATTAAAGAGATTTCATAAGCACGAGCGAGATAGCGCGCTTCAAGTTTGAGATGCTTTGACTCATGTCATCTCAACTTGTGTGGCGTTACGTAAGCCAACTGTTGGAGAGAGAGAGAAAGAGTTACTGCATTTAATATTGCGCCAGTGCAGCCCGCGTACACCGTTACAACGTATAAAGACCTTGAAAACGCAAAACCGTTTACCTATTAAGCCTTTAAATAATACAGAGAGATTTTTTCGGGAGTGAAATTGGGTGCATGCTTCTACGTCTTGTGGTAACAATGACCATCGCCTGACTGGTTTGAGAGGGGCAAGTAGCGTGCAGTGGCGATGCGCGTAGTCTATTCGTGCGGTTGAAAACCGGCGGCCGAAGCGCTAAACGGACCGTCAGGGACGGACTATAGCCCGTATAGTTATGGACGGTGAAGAGTTGACGTGTGCGCGTGTGCGTCCCGGCAGAGAAAAGGATAGTGGCCCAGGAGTGGTGTCCCGTATACGACGTGACTGTTTCGACGTTTACCTTGAACTTATTGCTAATAAATGCGTTTTGCTGAGTTTGTACACATGTACATATGTGCCGGAGCACCTTCACTGGAGCAGACGTCCCGAACCCGCGAAAGTCTTAGTTTCTCCTTTCCTGGTTTCTTTCATTCTTCTTTCGCATCCCATTATCCAGTTTGTTCTGCTCCCTCTCGCGCACTTTTCTGCGTGACGTTAACTTTATTCTGTTCTTATTTCATTACAATCTGCCTGTGAGAGCATTCGCGCTCAGCCCTATCCTATCCAGCTCTCTCGCACAGAACCCCCTTTGCAGGCAATATCGCGATGTCGCACGATGTGATCTTGGAGGTTTTATTTTTCCAGCTCTGAACGGAGTGGAGCTGTCCATGAACCCCGAGAGCATTGGCGCAAATCCTCCATTGAAGTTATCAGCAATAATCCGAAAACGTCGGCACACTTAAAAATAACACCAGAAACACAAAAGCAATTCGATTTTAGGGGCGAAGCTCCTTAAGGCGTGGGTCGTTCGTCACCTGTATGTATGTATGTAGTAACCACCGCTTGCCCTCAGCCCACTACTGCATAAAGGCAGGTATGCGGCGCAGAAAGCGGGTATGTGTGTCCAGGCTGCTACCTGGACAAACGCATCATCATCATCATCATCATCATCATCATCATCATCATCAGCTACCTCTTTCCTGAAGCCATGCACTACGCCACGAAGCGCACATAGAAACATGCACCACGATGACACTAAATACCCAACATTAACGAAAGACTGCCCGTTGCTAACGACGACGACGACGACGACGACGACGACGACGATGATGATGATGATGATGATTCCCTCCGGAGCTTCGCCCACTCATCATCATTCACCCCGTGGATATGCTGTGATTTTTTTTTTTTGTCCAGCCCTCTAGTGTGGTCCTACCCCATGCCATGAGCTCCCAACTTTCGCCTTCCAGGCGAAAGAGTAGCAAAAGTTGTGTGACGTCATGTCACCGTCAGTTTATAGCAGCAAACGAGTTTATGCACTAAACCGTTTTACAATGTAACAACTTCTGTCCACTTACTCAAGTGAAGAAACACCTTTCTATAGGCGCCAGAATTTGCAGCGCACAAACATATATCGAATCGATCAACGGCTAGACGTAAGCCATTATGCGCTCTTTTATACGGCACGTTTGCTTATTCGATGTTGTTTTCAGCATAAAGGCACCCCCGGGCTTAGTGCTACACGTCGGCCCATCTGCGGCGACATTCCATAGTATAGAGAGGAACAGGATGGCAAACTGTTCCTGGTACGAGAGGAGAGAAACATGGAGGTAAGGCTACGCTGCCCAGCTACGTAGAAGAATAAATATAGATGCCCAAAGCATCAAGCGAATGCTGCTCGTATTGCGGGCAGGCTCGTACGTTGACGGGTCAAAGGGCAAGGTGGCAGAGAAGCCGGTAGGAATCGCTGTTATGCAAAGAGTGTCCCAACTATAACAGGAGGTCGAGAAAGAACGAGGAGGTTGAGGCGTTTCACGCATGCTCTGTGTCCATTTGGTATGCGAGGAGTCGAGCACCTCGGGCGAATGAACCTCACTCAAAAGACAACAGGTGGAATTGTCAGCTTTAATACATGATCATCTGGAAAGCTACATAAGCCTCAGTGTGGAGTAGAGAGCGCAAAGAAGAGAAAAAGAGAGCTTCAGTGAGGGGTTGTTTGCGTAAAGGCTGAGAGAGATTGCAAGCGCCCCTACTTTATCCAGATTTCAGCAGAAAAAGAAAACAAAAAAGACGTGTCAGCCCAAGGCTACCCTGATGGTGTGATGGCAGCTTTCGTTCTTCATTACACAATCATGAATTTTCTCAACCAATGTTTTGACACCCGATTTCATCACCATTCGAAATAGTCTTCTACAGCAGCTTTTCTCTTTTTGCGAGATTGATGCTGACTTCAACCGCAGGGAGTGCAGATGACAGGCGGGTAATGTATGAGGTCATGTTAAGTAAAAGACAAGACAGAGGAAGCACAGAATCGTTGCTGACAAAGAAAGCAGATACATGACACAGTCCCTGTACATAACCTCCTTACGCAGGTCGCCTGATGCAGTGATTTACGGCTCGGCGAGAGACATCAGCGAAGCAAGGCAGGCGCCTCATCTCGGACCATTTGGTCGCTATTGATCTCGGCTAATCCTCTGGTCATCGTCAAAGGAGAGTCATTCCTTTAGCCTTGGAAGCAACTGCAACGAGGTGATCCTGTCTTCTCTATTCTCCTTGAGCTTAACATCTGCCTTAGCCCTAAGTGATTGTTTTAGGGGCGAAGCTCCTTAAGGTTTGGGGCTGTCCGTCCGTTGTAGTAGCGCGTTACCTACTAGGAACGCGCTACTAGGAGGGCGCGTATGGGAGGCGCACCCTCGACGCGTGCCGGGAGGCACGCCAGCTCTCTCTCTCTTCCATCTGCTGTCTTGTGAGAGAGAGAGAGAGAGCGAAAGGCGCGCGCTGACTATGGAAACGCTCTTTCTTCGATGAACGCTCTACCAGCTCGCAAAGGAGGAGAACGCGCCCTCACCCGCGAGAGACAAGCTTGACGCAGGCAGCGTCTTCTTGCGAGTTTCTTGATTGAAAAATACCGACTGCTCGCGCTGGAGGACCGTTCACCGGCCACCCATATATATATATATATATATATATATATATATATATATATATATATATATATAGTCACTGGATCTTGACTTGCAATGAAGTACCGGTGGGAGATTTCACTTGTGCGTAGTTGAACCATAAGGATTCGTAGCGTGAGCGTTAACTAAATTAATCCGGAACTCGGCACGATCTACGATGAACCTCCGGAGCTTCGCCCACTCATCATCATTCACTCCGTGGATATGCTGTGAATTTTTTAAAACCTGCTCCTTTCAATAATTGCAGATCAATATGTAATTATCAAATAACTCTTGGCCAATGCCCCTTGGTGGGTGAGCGCCCTAGGTCTTCAGGAGCATCATCATCATCATCATTGCATAAAAGTGCAGCGCATTCGTAGGGACTAGAACTAATAATTGTTTTGTAATACGCGGTTCACTTTACGGCGAGCAGGAACAGTCTCGCTGTTAAAAGAGATCCACGGCTATGGCTTCTCTTTTGGCACCACAGCAATGACATAACCACAGCAATGTCATTGAGGACTGCGCTGCCCACTCTTTCTCTTACTCCTGACCGCTGTGCTCTGTACTGGCTGTCCGGGAATGCATGCCACCACCATACAACCCCTTCCCTCCATCATCAACCCTGACGTACAGCACGGTCAACTCGCTGTGTAAAGAGAGCCCATGCAGTGCAGAGAGAGATAATACATCACTATCGACAATACATCACTTAACGACAACTGCAAATACATCTACGCACCGAGGATCTACGCACTGAGCCGTATTTTACCATTTAAGATATTGTGAGTTTCGCACCAGGCCATTTCGTCATGAGAAGTGACGCTCGTCAGATTTGCTATCGACATCATGTTTAATACATCGATATAATTGCGCGCCTCTGCAGGCGCACCACGCCCACACCCCTTCCTTCAATTACGATCGAGAAGGACGCCAGCCAACTAAGCACGACAGTCACGTGGGGCGTCCCTGCACCACGTAACTCTTGTGTTCCGTGATAACTGGCGTCGCGCTCTTGACGCCCTGGACGGTACGTCCGGGAGACGCTGCCGACATGACCACCGGAGATTTGCCGCCTGCTAGGCGTGTCACCGACGTCTGGGTCACCACTTGCGACGACGCCTGCTGTAGCAAGGCCGTGCGGCCAGGTTGCGGAGAGACCACCGCTCTGGTCGGGTAGGCTGCAGGCAGCGCAGGCTGCGCGTACGGCCACGAACCAAAGCCACCTCCCGCACCGCCACCGTACACGTTCACGTTCGTGTACGCGACGGCCGACTGCTGGTTCTCACCAGAGCAGCTCGTCATCATCTGCGGGAGCGGTGGCGGCGCGGTGGGCGGAGGCGGGAGTGCTGCGGGTGGCATCGGAAACGGCGGCATCGGGGGCAGCATCGGCGGTGCCATGAACATGGGTGCCGGCATCAGCGCTGGGAACGGAGCGGGTGGCGGCGGCGGTGGTGGTGGGTGAGAGCAGGTCGGCCGCGGCATCACGATGACGGGTCTCACCGGCTTGCGACGCCTCCGACGCCTCACAGGAACGGGCACCGCAATTGGTTCCGGAACTTGTACTTCGATGTGCACAGGCTCGGGCGGAGGAGGGGGCGGTGGTGGCGGAGGTGGCGGCGGGGGCGTAGGAGGAGGCGTCTGGGTCTCTCTCGATTCCTTCTTGATGCGTTTCTTCTTGATGACCTTCTTGATTTTCTTGACTTTTTTCTTCTTTTCGCCGACTGCTAAATATATAATGGCCAGTGCGCTCGCCGCAATAGCACCGAGCAGGCCGAAGATGACGGACACCACCAGAGACATCCAGTGGGCGGCGAGGTTATCCGCGTACAGCGGACACGCTGCCGTCATGTCCGTGTCGATGATCTTGTAAGGATAAAAGCAGTCGCCGATGATCTTATCCTTGCCCGCCGATGCTGCTGGAGGTTTCTGCAGAACTTGCTGTTCCACCACAACATCGTCTCCAGGCACGTCGAGAGTTTTCTTGGCGGCCTTGGTCGGGCATGCCGGTAGGCTCTTGATGGGCGCCTTGCCCTTGGTGGTGCACTTGGCGGCGAGTTTGCTGGGCACCAACCGGCAGAACGGATCGGGCCTGCTGCTCGGAGGCCACAATCGGGCAACCCCGTCGTCGAGGACAACGAACGAGCCCTCGCGGTACGGTGCGCACAGGTACGCGTCGGTCATCACGCACACGGGTAGCCAGCGTGCTATCATGGGCAGCGCGATAATCAGGTGCACCAGCAACAGAACTGCGCTGACTACCATGACAATCGCCACAAACATGGGTTTCTTCTTGCCTTCCTCCACGTTACTCTGGCGGCGGCTCCATGCGACGCATCCAAGCAGGGCAGACGAGACCGCCGTCGCCAAGGCAAGTCCAAGAGCACCCATTTGGACAAAAGCGAGCAGTCCCGTGGTCATGCTCCTTAGTGCGCCGTACCCGTTGAAGTTTTCTTCCCACGCTGTTATGTTGCCCTGGAGCCATTTGATGCTGTTCGTGGTTGCCGTCAGACTCTTGTCGAGGTTCTTATCGGAGTCCTTGGCCGCCTTGAGCATCTGCACCGTAAGCTGGGTATAGTTGTTGAGCAGCGCGAATGTCCAGTCGTACGCTTCCGGAGCCTTGGTTTCCAAGGCGTCGTTCATGCTGTACCAGGTGCTTATCATGGTCATGAGGCAAATGAGCTGGACCAGGCAGCAGCCGACTAGGACCAACACGCACATCAGGCACGGCATCAGGCCCACGGCGGCAGTGTAGCGACGCAGGACGAACGCGGAAATCGGGAGCAGCACGAACAGCGAGATCAGCGCGAGGCCCAGGAGAATGTAGCAAAGCTGGGCGACGAAGCCCACCGCGGACTGTTCTGCGTCCAGGTAGGAGACGAGTGCGTCCATGCTGCCCTCGCGCGCCAGCTCGCTGAACAGGTCGGCGTTCTCAGGCTCCGAGGTCAGCATGGCCACGGTCATACGGCCCATGCTGTTGAACCACGGACTGGAGCCGCCCTCGACGGAATCGATGTCGAGCTGAACCAGCACGGGTTTCTTGGCTGCGGTGGCCGCCATCGCTCCTCGAGATTTCTCTCCGTGAAAATCGAAGCTTGCCTTGACCTCACCGGCTTGTTCTTCGCAAAGATGGCTGCCGATGAAAAATGGTCGCGCGCTTGGCTGCCACCACGGGTCTCGAGTCGCGAGAGCACGCTTTGCTTCTTCTTCTGCCAAGGTGTAGTCACGCGCTCGTTCTTGCAGGGCAGTGCGGCAAACGTTTACAATAATGAAAACGAAAGAACTAACTAAAGATCTGGTGGAAACATAAAGGTGCTTTTGCGAAGCAACAAGACAACAACAACTAAATAACTTCAACAGCTAAATAAGTGACTTCAATGCCAATTGTCATGACATGTGTCACTGCATTCATGATATGCCATGTCTTGTATACTGCATGTTTCAGTGCATCCACATTCCAGTATCATCATCATCATCATAATCAGCCAATTTTATGTCCACTGCAGGACGAAGGCCTCTCCCAATCCTCGCCATCCTTGCCTGTCCTGCGCGAGCTGATTCCATTTGAAGCCTGCGAATTTCTTGATTTCGTCCCCCCATCTTACTCTCTGCCGCCCACGGCTGCGCTTACCCTCTCTTGGTATCCATTCCGTCGTTCTAACTGTCCATCGGTTATCTAGCCTTCTCATCACGTGGCCTGCCCATGTCCATTTTTTCTTCTTAATATCGTTCATTATGTCGGCGACCCCCGTTTGTTCTCTGACCCACTCGGCTGTCTACCTATCCCTTAGTGTATCGCCTATCATTTTCCGTTCCATCGCCCGCTGCGCGGTTCTTAACTTCATCTCTAGCTTCTTTGTAATTCTCCAGGTTTCTGATCCGTAAGTCAGTACTGGCAGGATGCAGTAGTTATATAGTTTCCTTTTGAGTGATAGTGGTAGGTTTCCGTTCATGAGTTGTGAATGTCTGCCATATGCGCGCCATCCCATGTTTATTCTACGGTGGATTTCATTTATATGGGTGGGTTCTCCAGTAAGTAGCTGTCCTAGGTACAGATATTCTTCTACGACTTCTAACGTATGGGTTTCGACCTTGAATAGACGTTTTTTCGCCGTGCCACTTACCATTATCTTTGTTTTCTGCATGTTCATCCTTAATCCTACCTTAGCGCTTTCTCGGCTTAAGTCTTCAATCATCTTTTGCAATTCGTCGCCATCATTGCTAAAGAGTACTATGTCATCTGCAAATCGCAGGTTACTCAGATATTCGCCGTTAATCCTGAGCCCTGTCTCTTCCCAGTCTAACCTTTTGAAGATTTCTTCCAAACATGCAGTAAATAGCATGGGAGAAATTGTATCTCCCTGTCTGACACCTTTCTGTATTGGGATTTTTCTGCTTTTCTTATGGAGGAGCAGGGTGGCTGTAGAATCTTTATAGATGTTGGCTATTGTGTTTATATAGCTATCACATATTCCTTGACGGCGTAGTGCCTCCAGAACTGCTGGTATCTCTACCCAGTCGAAAGCCTTTTCGTAATCTATGAAAGCCATATAGAGGGGTTTGTTGTATTCAGCGGATTTCTCGATTACTTGATTGACCGCATGCAGGTGGTCCATGGTAGAGTATCCTTTTCTGAACCCTGCTTGCTCTCTGGGTTGATTAAATTCAAGTGTGGCCCTTATTCTGTTTGAGATAACCTTTGTTGTTGTTTGTTTGTTGTTTTGTGGGGTTTAACGTCCCAAAACCAGCTCTGATTATGAGAGACGCCGTAGTGGAGGGCTCCGGAAATTTCGACCACCTGGGGTTCTTTAACGTGCACTGACATCGCACAGCACACGGGCCTCAACATTTCGCCTCCATCGAAATGCAGCCGCCGCGGCCGGGATTCGATCCCGCGACCCTCGGATCAGCAGCCGAGTACCTTAGCCACTAGACCACCGTGGCGGGGCGAGATAACCTTTGTGAATATTTTGTAAAGTGCTGAGAGTAGACTGATCGGCCTGTAGTTCCTCAAGTCTTTAACATCTCCCTTCTTATGTAATAATAGAATATTTGCGTTTTTCCAGCTTTCGGGTACATTTGAAGTTTTGAGGCATTGAGTGTATAGTGTCGCGAGCTTTCCAGTTAGGAAGTCTCCGCCATCTTTGATCAAGTCGGCGGTTATGCCGTCATCTCCAGCCGCTTTTCCGCGGGACATGCCCTGTATTGCTTTCCTAACTTCGTCCGCAGTGACGCAGGGGATTTCGTAGTCCTGCTCGGCATTTAATACACTCATGGTGGGGAGACTCCTATTTGAGCTGTATAGTTCGGAATAGAAATCCTCGGCCACTTTGGTTATGCCACTGAAGTTAGTAACGATGTTGCCCTGCTTATCTTTCACTGCATGCATTATGTTCTTTCCCGCACAAAGCTTCCTTTTGGTTGTTTTGATGCTGACTCCTTTTCTGACGGCTGCTTCTATTTCTTTCACGTTATGGTTACGTACGTCCCTGACTCTACTTTTACTGATGAGCTTAGATAGCTCGGCGTATTGTATCTTGTCTCTTGAGTTAGTTATTCTCATCTGTTGGCGTTGCTTGATTAGATTTTTAGTAGACTCCGAGAGTTTACTCACAACATGTCTTGGTGCTTTGCCCCCTACTTCGATTGCTGTTTCGGTGATCAGATTAGTAATGTCTTCGTTCATCTTCTCTATATCCTCATTATCTTCCTGTCCTAGAGCCTCATACTTGTTCTTAAGTGCAATTCTAAATTCTTCTCTTTTCGCCCTGACGCTATCGGGGTTGGCCTGTTTCCGTGTGATTAACTTTGTCCTTGTTCGCTTTAGATTGAGGGATATCTTCGCCCTTATTAATCTGTGGTCACTAATTCTAACCTTATTAACCACTTCTGTGTATTGTACTACACCTAGATCAGTGCACATTATGAAATCTATTTCGCTTTTCGTTTCTTCGTTGGGGCTTTTCCACGTCCATTTCCTGTTCTTACGTTTCTTGAAGAAAGTATTCGTTACACGGAGGTGGTTTCTTTCGGCTAATTCTACTAGCATGTCCCCTCTGCTATTCCTATCTCCTTCTCTGTAATTACCGACGGCACGTTCTCCTTTTAGTTTCTTTCCTATTTTCGCGTTGAAGTCCCCCATAACAATCGTATATTGGGTCTGTACCTTGTTCATTGTCGTTTCTACATCCTCGTAGAACTGTTCTACAGCCTCGTCACTGTGGTTGGTCGTTGGTGCGTAACTTTGTACTAGATTTAGTTTGTATCTCCTATTTAATTTTATCACGAGGCCTGCTACCCTTTCGTTGATGCTATAGAATTCTTCGATGTTGCCTCCTATGTCTTTGTGTATAAGGAACCCCACGCCGTATTCGCGCTTCTCTGGTAGTCCTCTGTAGCAGAGAACGTGTCCGTCATTAAGCGATAAGTACCCTTCTCCTGGTTTCCTAACCTCGCTAAGGCAAATGATATCCCAATTAATACCCCTTAATTCTTCTAGTAGTTCAGCTAATCTAGCTTCGCTTGAAAGGGTTCGCGTGTTAAGAGTCGCTACGTTTAATTTCCAATGACGGCCTGTCCGAGTCCAGAGGCTCTTTGAGTCTTTTGTTCCAATACCCGTGTGGTCGCATCCGTGGCTGGAAGCTCTGTTGATGTCGTCGTCGTAGGTCCAGGGTTTGGTTGGTCCGGTAACTTGGGAGGTGTTGGCCATGGTGTTGCACCAGGGGGGCCAGTTCCTGTTCTGGTGCTCAGGTGAGTTACGTAGATGAAGCACGGTGATGGTGGGCGCCCATATGCATCTTTTGTCCAAAGGCTCCTCGGGGGGAGGAGACTTTCAGAAGTGTTGCAGTGAGTGGGTTAATCAGGACAGGGTATGATTATTAAAGAGAAGTAGTCGGTACAAATAAGATACCTCAGGAGCGTAGAGAGACCATAAAGGATCAAAAGGTAAAAGGCAGAAGTGCTAAAAATGAAAAAAAAAAAACTTCTTATACGCTTAAGGATTCGAACTCGGGATCGCTTGGTATACATTCCAGTATATGCCATGTAAATTAACCCAACACGGCGGCTTCATATGACTTCAGCCAGTCACTCCATGACATATGCGACATATGAGTATCATGACCATTCAGGAATCTCATAAAGACCAGGAGCATAAATGACAACGCGCGTGTAAATATACACACGCGTTGTCACTCATTTACATACGTGAGTGGGCAATGTCACGGGTGATTTACGGTGACACAGAACGATCTCCAGCTTCGCCCACTCGTCATGGTTCGCTTCGTGGAGATGCGTGGTGTATTTTTAAGGCTTCTTGTCACATAGCAAGTTTATCTTATAGCCCGATTACCCCGATTCTTTACTTCTGCATTTTCTTTCATTCGCTTTCAATCCTAGAGTGTTCAGGCAATACGCAACGAGTAGTCTACTGCTTGCTAGACGCTACCGAGAAAATGAGAAAAGTAAATTCAAAGAATGAAAGAAAGAAAGAAAAAGAAAGAAAGAAAGAAAGAAAGAAAGAAAGAAAGAAAGAAAGAAAGAAAGAAAGAAAGAAAGAAAGAAAGAAAGAATCTGCATCAAGCTGACTCTACAATGCAAGGTTAAAAAATCGTAAACTGAGTGTTATCTTACAAATTTAGTACCTTCATATGAGCTAATATCGCCCTTCAGTTCGCGTGCGGCCCCAGCGACCTTTGTATAAGAGTACATGTATTTTTAAGAGGTATGCTGGCTAGCTGCGCGAAGGTGTTTTATGCCCAGGTCCACTTAGATTTTACTAACGTGATTCGGTCCCGGGAGTGGATGTCTGTAAAATAAAAGAGCACACATTTGAAAAAGTACCACACGCTTGATTCCAACCCACACCCACCCGGTGTAGGACGACAGGAGCTGGGAGCACTACCGATCACACGACCGACACTTCTTTTTTTTTTTTGATCACTTAACTGGACAGCTTTAACTTCATAGGATGGTGCCGAGAGGCGCGAGATCAACGGACGTATAAATTCTATCTAATCTTGCGTGCCCTTCGCGTTCATAATGCGTATACTGTGACTGCATTCCACAAGTCATCCCGCTACCTTTGTACTCTAAGTTATACTCGCTAATAAGTTTCATCAACCTCATAGCACTCTTGTGACTAATTAGATAACATTTAATTCTCTCAGAAGAAGAGTAAACACCGTTCAAATATTCTAATAATAGTAGAGTTCTTTCGTTACTCAGAAAATGTTCAAGGCCAGCACCTTGTGGTGGTCTCCAATGCACCCCTTTGAAAAACCTTGGTTCACCCGTGTTCGCGTGGAAGACTAAAAGCATATACGTATTCGTCATCACCATCATCGTCATCATCAGCCGGTCTACGCCCACTGCAGTGCAAAGGCCTCTCCCACAGATCTCCAATTATCCTGGCCCTGTGACAACTGCGACCAATTTGTCACCGCTAACTTCTTGGTGTCATCTGCCCACCTAACTTTCTGCCGCCCCCTGCCACGCTTGCCTTCTCTAAGGATCCACCCTTTTACCCTTAATGACCAACGGATCTCTTGTCAACATACACATATACAAGGTACGTTTAAGACGCCACACCAGGACAAACCATAGCAAGCACGCCTATTTGTGCGGCTGGCTTAATGTCTGAATGGTCTCCGTCCTCTTGAACGACCCACATGTGCGCGGGAGCGCGGCTTCCGAAAGAAATTTCCGTTCATATTTTCTCTCTCTTCTTACCGCGACCTCATTCCATTTTTGTTCCTTTCCTTTTTTGACTCAGACCGCACTTGGATCAGGCATACGAACTTAGCGGTTCTTGCGGGTCACATGCATAATTCCTCTCTTGTCCGCATTTTACCGCACTCCGATGTGCTCATGTTTTTCTTTTTTCATTTCACGCGCCGCCACAGAGGGTTTCGTTCACTACGGCGCAAGCAAGCAGCAAAAATAATCTACACACAAAGGCACCTCATCGGGTGCGACAGATGTCTACGCCTTTGAGCAAGGTACGGAAACCACAAAAGCTTACACAAAAGCTTTGAGGAAGGCGCATGCATAATTTCCAGCGCCCCAGTCTGTATAATGGCCCCTACAAGGAATACTTTATTTCTACAATTTGTTGAATAAGACCTGGTCTTAAATGTAAAAAAAAAAAAAACGGCCCCGATTTCATGTTTCACAAAGAAAGAGAAATACTCACATGCTTGCAGTTGAACAGAAGCTCAGTACTGCATTTCAATTGTGTTTTGCATGTCATAATTAAAACCAGATGACTTGTGTCGGTGTAAATGCTGTGAGTGAAATCGATGATAAGATTTCTTACTATGCGCACAACGTACAATATCGCCGCGAAAAATGCCAGAGGCGCATGTACTGTGTGTTGTCAGTGCACGTTAAGGAACGGCAGATGGTCGAAATTTCCGTAGCCTTCCACTACGGCCTTTCTCTCATTTCTCTTTCATTCCCTTTCACCTACCCCCACGGATGCTTAGCCGTGCTCCCGGCATGGGCTGCATAAATTAACGCGCTGTCGTTAAGCGAACCACTATCATCATCGTCGTCGTCGTCGTCGTCGTTCAAATCATTGCACGCATTTACGGAAAACATAGATGCAGTGATCAAATGAATGAGGCTAGTGTGCCCCAAGTTAACAAGGGGATAGTTACGTACAGAGACGTCAGTATACGCCATGCGCAGCGCCTATAGGGGCGCCACTGAAAGCCGCGTAGCGGCGGCCGTTGGAACCGGTGGTGGGTCGCGTAGCAGACGCCTCATTTCACTGCAAGCATCGCGGAAGTGAGCGCGTGCGATTTGCCGCTTGTGCGCGTCCCAGATAATTACTTTTGCGGCGATAGTGTGTGCAAAGGAGCTGCACATTATAATAGTGGACATGTGTCCAGTGTCACAGCTGTGTGGGACGACAATGTCACCATACGCGCCAAGTGTTTGCCACAGACAAGCGTCAATAAGCTTCCCTACGAAGTGGAGCTCATCGCACCGCTTTCTTTATATCGTCCCGATCACTAATGCCTGCATGCGTTGACGCGTGAACCAACGTTTTTTTTTTTTTTCTCGACACAGTAGCTTCGTTTACGTGCCATGTGTTTATATAGTAGATTTTGAGGGATCGCTGTCGCACCGGCGCATGGATTTCACGAGTGCGGCCACGCGAAGCGTCAGCGTTGGTAAAACTGAAACCAGCACGATAAACTTAAATGTGAATATATATTTCGGCAGCTTGCGCTAGTGGCGCGAGACTGAGTCACTGCGGAGCTGGTGGTCACCTAGCTTGTCGTAGCAGCTTGGCTACTTATTTGCTAGGTTTTTTGCAAGCTATTACCAAGCGTTGCAAAATGGCGTTACATTCTACGCGATCGTCAAAGTCTTAAATGTGCACAGGTGCCATGTTTTGTTGTTGTTGTTTTGTGGGGTTTAACGTCCCAAAACCAGTTCTGGTTATGAGAGACGCCGTAGTGGAGGGCTCCGGAAATTTCGACCACCTGGGGTTCTTTAACGTGCACTGACATCGCACAGCACACGGGCCTCAACATTTCGCCTCCATCGAAATGCAGCCGCCGCGGCCGGGATTCGATCCCGCGACCCTCGGATCAGCAGCCGAGTACCTTAGCCACTAGACCACCGTGGCGGGGCCAGGTGCCATGTTTTACAGCCAATATGCAAGTTAAGGCGAGCGCACAGCGAACACTCTGCACCGGTGATCGTATTCCAGTGCCATCAATAGGTAGAATGCAGCCGATTTCGTGCACCACACGTGTGATTCCACGGCGCTTTTGTAAAGGAGCCGTCACCTGCCCGACATTCTCTGACATTGCGCTTCGCGCCATTCGTTTTTCAAGAGAGCCTAGGCATCGCGTCTTATCAGTACTAACAACCTAATGTGCATTGTAGCGTCTACAATGCAGGCGAGGCGACCACGTGTAAACGTAGTATAGCGTACGCCGAAGACGTAGCGACATAAATGGAGAAATAAAACACGATAATCGTTCTAACACTGCTGTTAAGAAGAAAAGAGAAATAGCGGGCGCGAAAGAAGACGAAGTAGGATCGCGAGCGCGTGGCCCGTGATGTTCTGGGTTTTTCTCATCAGAAAAAAAAAACAGAAAAACACGGCATCGTAGGGTCTCGCTGCTCGGCGCTCTTCAGGCGTATTGTCTTCCGCCGCACTTCGAAGCCTGGTTTATTCTTCATCGAAGTCCTCGGACTTTACACTCCTGTAAACAAAGCGCGATCGCTTGCCTTCTGCGTCGTACAGCCGCAATCCACCGCCGCCGTCGCTCTCGCTCATGAAATAGCACCGGAAATCTGTATAAGTGCGTTCGTGGCGATTTCTTGTGTGTGTTTGAGCAGCCGACAACGCAGCAGTTGTTTTTCGGCATCTCTGAAGCCCGAGAGAGTCGTTAGCTCACGATGAAAACACATCCATCCGCGCACTCGCGTACACGCTCGCAGGAACACTGCTCGCTCGGACCCACCAACGCTTCCGAGCCGTGGCGGCAGATGGCGTCGTCGGCGCTTTGCGCATCGCCTATAGGGGAAACGCAGCCTTGCAGGACGTGGTTGATAACTTTCTTCTCCTGCTTGAGCTTAAGTTTGAAAGGAAGAGAGAATTAAGAAGTCTACAGAAACAGTCTTCTTGCAGGCTGTTGCGTTTTTATTTTGACTTTCATGGTATTGTTAATTGTTACTTGCTTCGTGTTTCCTTTTTCACTGTCACAACATTGCGTTTTGGAATGGCCAGCCCTATACTTCTGGTCAAACTACTCCTTCATATGCTTGAACAGGAATAATAAAACAAAGGCTCACGCACCTGTTACGCTGCATAATGAAGACGGGACCTTCCACAACTCACCCACGTCTACTTGGTGGCATGAGGCAGATTAGCCGTGGAGCTCCGTTGCACGTTTAAGAGTAACAAAATTCTACGATCGCACTTGGAGCTTAAATTGGATCCCGGCTGAGCCGGATTACGCGTGTTATCTGGCCTGTGACTTGAACCTCTCTTTCTGTACCCTGTTTTGTCCATGCGACTTCCTGTATTCTTTTTATTGTGCTTGCTTTCAACCTAGCCTCTGCCCTCTCCTTTCCCCGCGAACCGCGATCGAGAGCCCAGATTGTACTATGTAATACCTTTTCTGAAGGCCTTTAGGGGTACTTTAAATAAATAAAATAAATAAATACTCCAGACGTCGATCACAGATTATCCGTGACACTCCGCTTCTCACCTCGACAGGCGCTGTTACGCGCACAGGACGCGCTGAATGAACAAACAGATCATCCTTCTTTCCGTATACTTTACACATTTTAATGAGGCGTTATATGGCGTGATTCAAATGCGCCTAGAACATAACCTTTCAGAACTGCTGCATGGAGATGTAAGGGTGAAAGCCTCATGAAAACAACTTACTAGCGTACAAAGGAAACGGCCAAGTCAACACACTAACGAAAGCGTTTGTAAAATGCTTGTATGATGTATGGGCCCCAGTATATTCTCTATGAACCTGAGGCCGAATTCACAGAACTTCTCTTTCGTAAAAGGGTTTTGCCATTGGTCAACCGGCTTCGCTAATGATATGCCCGACATCTCCAGCGGCCGAAATATTACGAATATTTTTAGCGTAAGAAGTTTTTGTCAATACAGGCCCAGCTTGCCCAACAACAAGTTCTGCAGACCGCTGTTGTCGCCAACTCAGATACCTTCAGCTTGCATAATCATATTTTATCCGCAGGACGAAATGAAATAAAATTCCCTTAGGCATACTGACCTGTCATTTGAAACTGACAAAAAATTAATTGATTGACCAGCCAGCTGAAAGACGGAGCCGCAAACTATTTTCACTGGCAACCTACATGGGAAGTAGCAATAACGCTGTCAGATACGGTGATATCTCAAGAAACAAAAATCGAAATTTTAAACCTTAGCTGGCATTAGGGTGAAATAATACAATACGACTGCACAAGGAAGTTCGAAGTCGAGTTCGACTGCGTGTCATTGAAAACTTGTTGGTGCAGCGCAAGCATGTCTAGCTCACTCATTGGCCACATAGGTGAGTCTGTTCGCATTACATAAATACTTAGGCTTATATATTGCAAAAATATGAAGTACCACTTTGTAACGGATGAAATATGAGCACATATACAGCGTGACATCACAAGACTGCTCTTGAAAAGCGCTGGGAAATTACCTTTTAAATCACTCTAGTGACATCAATAGTCATAGAAGAACAACGTATCGCTCTCACTGTTCTACTGTTGAGTGAAAACGTATTTACGTTCTTCAGCGCCCGTTAAATTTTTTTCATCTTGTCAGAACTACTGCCTTTCAAAGTGAAGCTGCCTTCTTCCACTAAAAGCAAATAACATCACGAAACTGCGCTGCTTTGCGAAACCCAAACATCGTTTTCTCAGTTTCTTTTGCTTGAACAGCAGTAATACTTTCTTTTCAAATAACAGCTGCTAAAAAACTAAACGAGTGCTACTTTCACCACGTTCCCTCTGCTCGGGAGGCTACGTCCATGGAAGTGTTATTTGCTACCTTTCAGCAACTCTATCACTGTGATTTTTTTTTTTTGATAAGATGGAAAAGCGGGACACATTTATAGAAATGTCTCCGAAACACAGGAAGTGAAACGCGGCAGAACAATCGCGCCTGGCAAATTTCATCGAACAATAGACGTGCACTCTCCGGGAAGGCAGCGTCCTTCGAAGCGTGGACAAAATAAAGAAGTATACGAGGGTTGTCGAAGCCTTGTCACTTCAAAGTCAGATAATATGGCGAATCAGCTACAAGGTATGTAGGCACATATATAGTTGCATACAGGCAGCAACACAGCAAGCGTGAACGAAAAAGCAGATAAACTAAGTACAACAAGAAGGAACGGCGTGACAGTGAATAGCAGCCAACGACCCAAGTTAGAACAGAAGAAAATCGAAAGTAAAGGAAACAGAAGGGAAAAAAAGAACACAATAAAAAACTGCAAGCGGAGCTCAGATTTTCAATACCTTCAGGCGACATACACTGGGTGTTGCCTATATTAGAGCTCCTCATTGTTCTGTGTAAGGTATTCACACACACAAAAGACTGCGCGATACAAGAACAAGAATGAAAATAGACCTCCTTGAGTTTGTCTTTGTTTCCACCCTTGCTTTCGGGTGGCTGGGTATATATGAAAGGCCTTCACAGGAAGGAACAGCTTTGCCGGAAGGCAAAACATTGCAGCTTGAGGCGACAACGGCGCCCAATAGCCACTTCCACTGCAAGGTAGAATGATGCGTGCGTGCGTGCATATGTATGTATGTATGTATGTATGTATGTATGTATGTATGTATGTATGTATGTATGTATGTATGTATGTATGTATGTATGTATGTATGTATGTATGTATGTATGTATGTATGTATGCGCACCCAATGAAATATGTCTCACTGGGCATATAGCACGGCACTGTGGTAAATTATTAGCAGCAAATAATGTTATGCTCGCAACGTTTTTGCTATAAGATGTGCTCCGAGCAAAGCTGTGGGTGTTCTCGCAATACTGTAAGGTCGGCCTCGTCTTAAAGGCCTATTAAATTTAACTTTAAAAATTAATTATACCTGCGTATCCGTTAGAGGGCGCCATATTTATTTCCTCTTTGTCATTCCGCTACAAGTCACGACGTGCGCTTGCATTGCAGTTGTAATCGGTGGATGGACAAACGGTATCCGTTTACGCAACCTGTGACTAAACTAGGAAAGCGTTTCACAGAACAGACGCTTAACTCGTATTTCCTATATTTTTTTTTAAAACGCAGATCATTCTTTTCTGTGGAATTATTAAGGCTATTAGAAAAGGAAGCTAAGGTAAGTAAGCTAAACGCGGCAGCGATGAAGTCTCCTGAAAGATTCACAGCAGGCAACAAAGTCGCTAAAAAGAAAATCCTGGATGACAGACATGACAGTTATCGATGAGGCGAGTAATTAAAGCGCATCCGCCGTAATTACCACTTAATAAGCCACTCATGCCCGAGGACCTGTATGCTTGAAGAGTTCGAAGAAGGAGCTTAGGTTTCCGGGTATGACATATTAGCAGGTGGCAAAGTAGGAGTTACGGTAGCGATAGCACAGAGAAATAAAGAATAAAGAGACAAATTTTGTGAGTGAGGCTTCGACAAATAAAGACGACAGACAAATATGGCTTCGTTCCGCAAAAACAATCAGGGGCGCTCTTATATTCCAGGACTCAGTCGCGCGTATAGCATCTCAGGACGGCAATTCCTTATCGGCGTCCTCATTTATTGCCCCGCCACGGTGGTCTAGTGGCTATGGCACCGGGCTGCAGATTCGAAGGTCGTGGGATTGAATCCCGACCGCGGTGGCTGCATTTTGATGGAGGATAAATGTCGAAGTGCGTGTGCTGTACGATGTCAGTGCACGTCAAAAGAACCCCAGGTGGTCAAAATTTCCGGAGCCCTCCACTACGGCGTCTTTCGTGATCATATTGTAGTTTTGAAGCGTTAAACCCCAGAAATCAATCAATCGTTTACTGTGCTTACTCGTATGCGACCAGCACCTGGCGTTTTGGACACAAGGCACAAGAGATCTTTTTTATCTCGGGAATGCCTGAACCTCTGAGTGAATCCACACGATGGCGTCGAAATTTAACTGAAAAGGCCATTGAAGTATTATTGATGAAAAACTACAAATACGGGCATTAAGACAGCTGGAAATACCGATGGAAAAGAAGATAAGGAAATATAAGCGCACCTCTATCGTTCTGAGACATGGACAGAAACAGGAAATTGACTAGAGATTCTATATTGCCCCATTACTTGTTATTTATTTTTCGCAGAGCTTAAAGACAAAAGCAAAGTTATAGGTGTTTTATCTATACAACTTTTCGATTTCTGGAAGGGTACCCTCTTTTCTCGTGGGTATCGATGATATATCGATGTTTGTTCGTTGAAAAATTCGGGTACACGTGTCCCGAGTTCCTGAAACTGCGCTAGATTGAAACGGCAGCGAATAGCGAAGCATCTTCCAGCAACTGGTAAGCGAAGAAGGCTGTTACGGCTCTTGCAACACAAAAAAATTCAGCATGAGTCGCCTCTCTGCAGAATTGTTAGAGAATTGATATTCGTGTTCTCCTCTTAACTTTCACTTAGTTCCTGCTTACTTGACGGCAGTTTCCTTATTATCTTAATCAATGAATGTATTGCGAACCATCTTAACGCACTAATATTTTCCAGCAAGTTCTTTTTTGCCGACTGTATACCCCGTATTTTTTCTTTCTACCAGCTTCTAGTTATACAGTTAAAGCAACAGCTTGAAATATTGTAAAGTTGCAAGCCTTTATGTTTACTTTTCATCACACGTGCGTAACAAGGTACTGGCAATAGAGGAAACGTGGGCAGTACGTTTCTCCGTATTGTAAGTCTACTCTTACAAAACTGTCGATCCTTACATCATAATAAGGCTCCCAGTATCATGTAATAAATATTATTACGTCCATATATGCAAATTCAGTCTGCCACATAAAAAGAAAAGATTTCGGAAGGTGAAACAAAAATTGGCACAAAGAGACCCACACGTGGAAAGCGAAAACGCCATGCTAGGACCGCTATCCAATTTCTTGCCGTGAAGCGATCCACGTAAAAGCCGTGATCTAGATGCTTTTTGCGAAGGCCTAGAAGTGCTGGTTAAGTAAAAAAATCACAGTTTCGCCGCAAGTGCGAAGCAATGAATGCGATAGCAAGAAACTGTAATGCTATACAAAGTGAGTCTCGCAGCTTCAGGAGCAATATTAATTGTAGCAAACATGCACTTGCTAAGTGAGCGCCGCCCGTGGGCAGCGCGTGCTGGTACGAAGGGCTTTATACGTTGTGTGTCAAAAAGCTACAAATACAAAGCTAGAGGAGGCCGCTAAATGAACAAACAAAAGATGAGCGCGAACTATCAAGTGGAGCACGCACGAAACGAACGCAGAGATATAGACCGCGGCGTGCCTTGAGCGGCGTCCCTTGAGCTCGAGTGACTTTCGTACGCACCCTTGCGCTCCTCGCGCCATCTCGCTGGTAATGAAGAAACGCTTATAAGCGCCTGCCGTCTCTGAGTCCTGCCAGCGGTAAAGGGTGTGTATATAAGGCTCGCCGTTAGCTCCCCGAAGCGTCTGCTCTTCGTGGCGCAGTGGTTAGCGCCACGCGCTGCGGAGCTTCCGCGCTTCGGAAGCATTTATCCGAATTATTTTTCTTTGGGACTTCTATATATATATATATATATATATATATATATATATATATATATATATATATATATACGGTTCATGACGGCGGCGACGGGGACGGCAAAAACCAGCCGAGACTGTCCATATAATTGCTATCGCAATAAAAGCAAAAGCTAATTACTTAATACATACTTCTCCGGGAGCGTGCCGGACCCAAATATGCTATACGTTCATTGCAGCTTTATCAAGAAAAAGCTAAGGAGAAAAATCGGACATCGAAAGCAGAGAAAGCTGAATGCTTTCGAGATTATCTCAGCCACGGAATGCTTTATAAATATTGCCAGCCATTGAATCAACCCCCTTTGCCTTATCGCAATTCGCATCACAGACAGGAAACGCTGGGAAGGGAAACGCTCCGTCCATATGATTGATGCTGCCCTTTCATCACTAATGCAGTCGCCGGGTATCGCATCACGTGCGAAGCTCGAAGTGCACTCGTGGCATAATTACCGGTTAATTAATTGCAGCAAACTCTCCCGCATATTTCCGCTCTCTTGCGGTGAATTTTTTGTAATGAGGAATGACGGACGTGTTTAACGACGTAATGGGAACGCGAAGCTGTTTTTTTTTATTTGTGTACAGTAGCGTAGAGTCTTAGCGTTTAAATGCAGCGCTGTCCAGCGTTTAACGCACGAGAATTAAGAACGTTATGTAGGGTTTTCTGGTTAAGTAGGAGAAAGCTTTTTTAACAATAGGTTTGTTGTCATAATGTAGTGATCACCGCAAACGAAAAAGAAATTCCAGTAGAGCCCATACGTAGATATTCGAGGGCATATTTGAGCTTAGCGTGTAGCTAACTACTGTGCTTGACAAAGTGAGAAGGGGAAGAACATATAAGTGCCACATGGATGCTCTGGAGACCCATGACATCTATGCTTTATAACCACTCTCTGAAATTCAAGGTCAGCAGCGTGTTGATTGAGGCGATACACTCCACGCAATGCATTCATTAACGAACTGCATCAACCTGTAGTTTTACAAACATATGCCAGAAAGCACTGTAACTTCTATAAACCATACTCGTAACACCTCTCGAATACACCTGAATAAGATTATTATTATTATTATTATTATTATTATTATTATTATTATTATTATTATTATTATTATTAGAGAGAATAGACCTTTTCAAGTAACCGCCTGCCTCTGTGAACATTCGACCGTTGACAGGATACAACGTCTCTACAATGTTTACTATTTAGAGCTCGATGTTTTAGGGGCGAAGCTCCTTAAAGCGGCACCCGTTCGTCCCTCGTCGTAGTCGTAGTCGTAGTCGTAGTGCGTAACCAGTCTTACGCTTTGACCTCCAAGGTGGTGCCGGTGGGAGATTTCTCCTGTGCGTTGTTGAACAATAAAAAAAATTCGCAGCGTGCGCGTTAACTAAATGCCGAATTCTTCTGTCTCTCATTCCCCATTAGCAGCCATTGGCATGTTCCAGTAGGAAACGTTAGTAGAAGTAGAAGTGTTAAAAGCCGACTTCTGCTGTCTCTCATTCCCAGTAGCAGCCATTGTTTACCTCCAAGGTAGTGCCTGGTGAGATTTCTCCTGTGCGTGATTAAACAATAAAAATTTTGTTCAAAACGCCGTTGATTGATGAAATAAACCAACGAAAGACGCCAGATGTTTTCTAAAAGCAAAACGAAAAGACGCCAGATGTTTCTAAAGCAAAACGAAAAGACGCCAGCTGCTTAACGAAAGACGCCAGATGTTTCTAAAGCAAAACGAAAAGACGCCAGGTAAAGCAATGGTTTTCATCTGCAACCAGTGCAAGAACCATTTAGCTTACATTTCACCGACCACAAAGCGGTCATAATGAAAGTTTGATAAAACATTTAATCAATCGTTTCACGTCATTTTTATCGGGCGAATTAACGGAAGAAATTTCACGGTTTAACCGATGATTACTTCCAGGAGCTTCGCCCAATCTCATCATCATTCACCTCGTGGATCTGCCGTCAATTTTTTCACAGCTCCCAGTCGCTGTTCTGCTCCGAGCTTTGCACTGTACTAACATAGTGTCGTACACTGTTGATATTTTTTTTTCTTGTTTTGCCTGCGCATAGTTGTATATGTGCAATTTTATAGCGTTTATTTTATTCCTGTTATATTATTATAAATTTTGGCCTATGTTGTATTTTATTAGTTTTTTTCTGTAGAGTCTCCTTATTGTATTGTTTCCTGTATTTTTTTTCTTCGTGCGCCAGTACAAAGACCTTACGGTTGTTCCTGGGCACGTTAAATAAACGCTTGATTATTATTATTATTATTATTATTATTATTATTATTATTATTATTATTATTATTATTATTATTATTATTATTATTATTATTTGCTTATTCATCGAACTCGTCGTGAAGGCTGCCACTAAGAGTTTTCTGGTACTAGGCCGTGCCATTCACATCGAGTGCTCATCACAGAAGCTGGAAGGATGCACGTGAAGACCACTTGTGCCAGTCTCCAAATTGCGCTTTTGTAATGACCTCTTCCCTTCATCAGTTCAGAATAAAGTCCAGGAACGAAAGGTTTCTGACATTTCAGCTGCCCACCATTCGTCCGAAACGTACCGTTCGCGAAAGCATAGACGAGATAAAGGAGCTGGATGCCGCTGGTATAGCGGCGATAGGCTCACTGGCAAATTGGCATCGGGTGAAGAGGACGCTTGGCGAGTTGCTTGGACACTCAACACACTGCAGGGTGTCATACGTCTCTGGGCCTTACGGTGCATGCGCGTGTCAGTGCCGTGTTCATTGTCCACGCATACCTCTCTTCAGACGGCGACAGACGGCCCCCGCGCACGCCGAAAACGCGTGAGATACAAATACAAAAAGTAAATAAAACACAAAAGAACCACGACCGGACCACGCTCAGCGAAAGGTCAAAGCAGCAAAACGCGTCCCCTTGACTGAAGTTACCCCTCGGCGAGCGAAAGCTAAATAAACAAACGCAGCGGCCTTACACAAGGGGCTCATCTGATTGCTAGTGGATCATTAGCAGGCGCAACACACGAAACACAAAGCAGAGCCCTAATGTGGATCTCCCAACAGCTGTGAATTGATGAGGGCTGGCTGGTGTTTCCCCTGTGCTACAAATCGAGGCGCTCCCGAAAGTACAGATTAACCGACTGGGTGTCTGTTAGAATAAGGGACAGTAGCAATCGCAAAGCTTTCCTAAACAGCTAATCAGGGCAATGAAGTCTCGATTCTTTCACCTTGTTTCTCTTTGTCTCACTTAAATATTCCGGCTTAACCTTGTGGCTCTTTTTCTTTCATGTTTCCTTCGTGCGTTCTTTCGCCCGACGTATTGTGCACAGATACTCTTATGGACTGATTACAGTAGGGTAGCTTCTTTTCTTTTTTCTGCAAGGAAACAGCTAACATCATTCACTGGTGTCGGCGCTATTTTACAACATGTGTTAACATAAAAGAAAAAAACAATTTTCGCACCTCGTTGCTTTATCAACATGCGGAGTCGTTTCCTCTCTCCAGTTATCACTTGCAACGACACCTCATAACCCATGCCAATAGGAAAACTTCTACAATCCTTAATATCCAGCATACTTTGGCAGAGATGCGGCAAGAGGTCAAGGTCACATCCAGCGAATAAAAGCACAGGACAAACGAGCTACTCATCGTTATGGCGGTTTTATGCCTGATTTTTATGGTGGGTGTCGCGCCTCGTATGAGCCGAACATTTTATTGCAGCAGCTGGAATGTACAAGAAGGTTGCATCACTGGGCCGTTCCTAAGAACACTATACGTCACTGCGCAATGGCCATTTCCGAGTTTTATGCAGCGCGCTCACTGAAAAAAAAAAAAGAAACAGAATAAAGAACAACACTTGTGAGTAGAGACCAGCGCAGATATTGGGAAAGGTGCTTATGGTGAATGCGCTGCAATTTTTCTTCTGGCATTTCTACCTAGGCGCTTCTTCTGTTTGGATCCAGTCCAACGTCGCACAGTGCCTACGTGTGAGGTTGGACTGGGGGAAAAAACTTTTCTCCTCATGGTTGGAGGCTTCTCGGATTCTTACAGGTGCATCAGAGAATGTCGAGGCCACGCGCTTTCGGGTAAAACGAAGATTGAAGACCTGCACCGAATCTCATAAATTCGAACATCAGCCGCACTTCATGGTTGGTTAAAGTTGCAGATGATAGCCCCGAATCCATATTGCGGTCTATACGTGTCTGCACAAAAAAAGAAGCAGCAAAAGTCCACTTTCCGCGGAGAAAACTGCTAAAGTGTAGAGAAAACTGCTAAAGTGCATGAAAGTTTTCTTGGAGAGGCTTTCATAAACAGGCGAACGGAAACTAATATTTAGACAAGAAATGGATGACTGTTAGACGTAGACTAAAGAGTCAATAACTAAGACAACTTAAAAGTCTTGTTAACCGGAAATTTCAAACAAAAGACTGATTTTCGACTAAAAATAATCATATAAGCGGACTGCTACTTCAAAAAGCTGACTTCATCATTGCTCACGTTTGCAAAAAAAAAAAAAAAATGAGGCACGTAAAACGTCCAACAATAACTCTTTTCTATTTTGGCCATTTTAATACTTTAGTTCAAACTTTTAGGTCTATTCACGATCACAAGGTCAGACGGCCTAAGCATAATGACGGCGCGATCAGAAAACAAACCCTCGTATGCGTTCTAAAGCTTCTGGTTAGCCCTACTATAAATTGATTGCAGTGGAAATATTGAGGTATAGTGTCACTTAGAGAGATAGAGAGAGAAAGAGAAGAAAGGAAAGACCAGACGCGCGCTTGGTTTGCTACCCTGCACTGGGGGAACGTACAAACAGGAGGTTGCTCCATTTCGCTATGTTCTGCCACAAAAGAAAAAGAAGCAGAATGAAGAGCCCCAGAATAGACACGTAATAAGACCAAATAGCAAGCCAGAACAAACAAATAACGTACCATGTAAATGGACAACTCGCTTGCTAAAGGTCACGTTCGACTAGAACGCACATAAGCACAAGTTTCTGTCCATCTTGTGTCCATAGTGCACCGCATAACTCTCAAACGTCTTCACCGACGTGTTCCCGAAACTGCAGAGACGCGGAACGCGATGCACGGGACACTTAATTAACATTTACATTATGCTACTAACAGTGCAAACTGTAGTTAGAACAAAGCTTCCGCTTTTGCAGTTTGTTGTCGATGCCATTTCATTATCTGCAAACACACTGTCTGCACCTGTAATCTTTCATTTCGCACTTCCATCTCACCACCGTTTTACTCTTTCAGTTTAAAACCGCCGAGAATTTCCTCTCACCTAGCTACCTCTAAATGTCAACCTTATTTTTGATTTGCATATAAAATGCATAATTTTATCCAGACCTGCACAGCTGTACGCTCTACGTTACGCGCTGGCAGTCCCAGAGAACAGAATTTCCCCGTCATTTCTCTATTGCCTCACGTGGTGTGCCAGGCTTTGTTTCATCTCCGTGCCGGCTAGAGGCAAATATATTCAGGAAGAAAACGCGTCCCTGTACGTCGTATGTGCTAGAGACTCACATGCACGCCTGTCCAGCGGATAAGAAAGGTATCATTTATTTTCCTCAGAAGGGCGCTGCAGATCAGCCACAGAACTGAGCTCTGTATTCGGCTTCTTTGCATTGGAAAATACAATACGAAAGTAAACGAGCCTGGTATTTCAGGGAAAAGGAGAAAAGAAATAGGGGCAGGGAATGCATATGTAGATAACACGGTGGTCGCACCAGCGTCGCGGTCCCCATTCCTCAGATATGCGAAAATCCCAATCGCTCTGTTTCTTCGTAGTCCTCTCTAGCGATGGGATAGAATATAAGCTGCCTGAATTTGCATGCCAAGACAGTGGACAATCTCCATGTAGGTTATACGACAAAAACTCTAGGGAATTCTAAATTACAGAGAATTGTGGTCACTTAGCGCGGGCTTCTGTTTTCGCTATCTACACATTCAAATGGCAGTCTCGTAGTCTACCACCATGTGACAACAAAAATAATAATATTATAGCGCGTAGTGTCGTGTGTTTTCTGATCTGCCCTATGTCGTATGCCGTTGAAGAATAAACTTAAAGTGAGCGGCGGTTGGATTAGTTCACGGTGACGTGGCGCAATTTTTTTTTCATAATTTACAACGCTCGTTACCTGAATACATTCAAATATTCAGTAATCTAGTGTTTCAATGAAGTCATGTAAGGAGGTTCACCAAATAGACAATACGGAAATTACTTTTGTCGTCACTCACGTACCACCAGGTATTTTATTCGCCGAAGTGATATAAAAGCTTTTATCTAAAGTATCCTGCTGACTTTACAAACAACTTGACGTTAGCGGCTGTATTTTTTGAACACCACATTTCTTCCGCCGAGGTAACAAAATAGCAAAGTTCTCGTGGCCATTTTTAAGAGACGGCTCTCCGTCGAAAATGCAGGCCATCCTTGCATTTCCGATGTATAACTTTGCATTCAGAGGCGTCAAAACCACGTATATTACGCTACAGTCGTAATTACAACCTTTTCAATGCTTTCAATATACAGTGCAGGAGTATTCATTAAGCGTCATTTAGCGAATGCAAGACGTTATCTGAGGCATCATTGTCTTGTGTATCTTTATTTGTGGAGGAAATCCTTTTGATGCAATAAAAGAATTACGCACCTTCTTTTGTTTAATGATTACCGATGAGGTCCAGTCTGCTGTCCATGACCTTTTTCAAATAACTTTATTCATATTTTAAAAAAAACTGAACCCACGGCGAAATGTTTCACAAGGTTTGTGTTTTTCACAACTTATTTGCGGCACCCGAAACACAGTTGTCGTTCTCTCCTGATGATGAACACTAGCGGTACTGCGGTACTGTACAGATTAAACTTAAAAAGGATATTGAGACACTTAGGTTGCCTTCACGTAACCAGCTTCTTAATTGGGGTAAATATTCGGGCATACTAGAGTACAGTCTTCCGCAAAAAAAAAAAGAAAAAAAAAGGAAGTTGCTGCCTTTTATGGTACAAGAATCGTTGACAAGTTGCCGTATAGCTTTGAGAACCATCCCCGCAAGTCAGAAAGAGAGATAAAGTACACCCAGTGTTACACCTTTCATTTCTAAACCACTCCGCGCATTCATTGCAAGGAGAATACGAGACATCCTGACATGTTTTGGGAGATGCGACTCCAGCGAGGAGGCCATATATCCAGTGTCTCCCTCGCAATTTGTACGTACGTCTTGTTTACGCATCTGCACGGTGACACGTGAACATGGAAACCACATTAGATTTTTTGCAACGGGGTGGTACATTCTACAAAAAAAAAGTAAATATATTGCTCGTACAGCTGCCTGTCACCCAACCGGCGTTGACTTGGTTTTCGGTTTTGTTTCATAGCTAAGGCAACCCGGAGCCTGCGTAGTCTTCCTACACCGCACCACGCACACAGAGGTGTTTCCAAGAACTTTCGGCGTATATCGGTAGTACGGTGTGATAAGGGAACACGCTCAGACAAGCAGTGCGTGGCTGGTTTAAGTAATGCTCTGTGCTCCGTGAACTTAAGCAAGACGCAGCTCATGTCTCTCTCACCTGTCGCTTTGTCGTTTCGGCCAGGGATTCACTGCAAACGCCTTGCCCTCCTACCTGTGCGTTCCATGCTGGCGTTTCTTCTAATTGTTCAGGTCGGAAGCAATTTTTTACGACAGACACCAGTTTGCTATTAACAAACAGCTCGTGGTTTACTTCAAGACTATGTATAGTTGCGTGTATAGTCAAGGTGTAAAGTGGGGGCGTTTTGCATATTGCGTAATTGACGTTCAGGTATGCTATATGAAAGCTTTTTTTTGTTTGTTATGATTGGGCTACTTGCCGTAATCGCACTTATGTGGCACGCTGCTGAGCGATGAACTGCAGGCGCGACATGCTTCAAACTCACCTGCATAGAAAAAAAACAGGATTTTTAATAATTACAAGACATGAATGCTATAATTTCACTAAGCCAGCGCAGAAAAGCAAAAAAAAAAAAACGGTCCATGAATAGAAAGCACACGAAAGTAGCATGTAGTTGCCCAATGTAAAATAATCTTGTGTGATTTTAGTGTATAGCAGAGAAAGCAAGAATTGAACTATACCTATTCAAGCTGTCTTTTGCGACGTGAAATAAAGTCATGGTGTTGCTTCCTTGCTGCGTTGCTTCATAACATCGCAGTCATTAGTGTCGTAAGCCCTCGTCCTTGCTCCTTTTAGCTTCAAATCAATGCACAGTCATGCAGAAAGAAATGCATGACGATGCACAGAGGTAGATTTAATTATAAACAAGAATTAGCTCAAATGCGCATAATGGTTATGTAAAAATAAATGCACACAGGGCACGCAAAACTGCATGCAACCAGATGACAGACAAAACTTAAAGTACAAAGGTACTGAAAATTAATTCACTCAGCATTGGCACAATAGTTGACACGTATAGTTTACAATTAATGACTTCTGCTTAACAGATAAATATGCAGATTGCACTCCTTGTAGTATATACAAGGAGTGTAAAAGAAAAAAAGAACGCTTAGCAGATTGTATGCCTGCTTATTTCACGTAGTAAGTGCGCGAAGCACAGAACTATCTGGAAAGGTATTGAGCAAGTGGAGAATATTTCAGCCCCCCCCAACCCCCTCCCCCCTTGCTGTGGGTTCAGTTTCTTGGAGAAAATATACGGAAAAATTTCTGCATATCCCACAAGTTGCGGGAATCGATGTCATGGGAAGCAGTCAGCGAGAATACTGCCTACGGCAATTTTCTTTGACATTCAGCCAAATGTTGCGAGTAGGACCAAAGTCTTTGTGCAAAGCGCCAGAGTATTAACTCATAAATATATACCCACGCATAAGTATGCAGAATGAGCAAACGGTGGACTAAACCGGGTCGAAAGGTAGAGGAGGAGCTCGTGCGCTGATACACGTCCACAACGACGTTAAGAAAAAGCGTAAGCAATTACAGCAATAACAATCATAAAGTATATTATCTATGCCGCCACAAAACCACGATATATAAAAGGACCACCGGCTCGTAAAAACGGCAGCGAAGACCAGCACACACAATCATTGAAACCTCCATATGTCCAACGCTCCCTACCCTACGAGCATTCCTGCCTCATTCGTTCGTCCCGATGCGCCTAATTGGGACAATGAGTGTCATCTGAATACACAGTGTATCGCGCCTCACTTGCACTAAGCCGTGTCGCATCCATTAGCGTGAGCGATATTGAGTGTAAGCGTATTAGGCCAAAGCCGCATGCTTTCTGCTCCATTCCCTAGCGTACGTAACTAGATACGGCTAAAAATGAACGCATTTTGACAGGTGTATGCATGTCACTATAGAAGCTTTTTTTTTTTTTTGCCACGAAGAAAGTCGACAGCGTGACCGTATTCTTTTGACAAGGATAATCAAGCTCAAGTGTGACAGGCTACGTTTAGAGAGAAGAGAAGATATCCCCGTCCAACAAATAGGACATTGAAGCCGAGGTAGCTTATGGAAAGCTAACTTCATCTGTTCTCTACAAAAGTATGGGTTTATTGGCGCATTTAAAACGTAAATATACAATTAAACACAAGAGGCAAATCTATATGCACACAGAGGACAACACTACCCATCGTGTTGTGTGTGTTTCTCCATCTAGCTTTGTCTACTCTGTCATGTCCGTCGGAACACCGAAAATAATCGTCACATGCAGGGTTAACGGCAAGATCAGACGTTACGTCCAGTGAGCTCTCCGAGTCCCCGTTGCTGTCGCTATTTGGATTACTTGCATGTCATTATCTGTTATTACTTCTGTATCTACCTATAAATTTACAATGCTCTCAGAGCTGCCGAGGTGTAACAGTGCAACATATACTACAGTTGAGTAAACGATAACTTTCTGAACGTTGTTCGTGTAAAGCGAAAAGTAAAATGGACGAATGTTTTTCGTAAACACGCAGCCGATGGGAGGCGAGCCAGAAACCATCTCATCATCTAAGTGTATTTCTTTAACATTTATAACCTCTTGCGCTACACAGCCACTGTGTGCAATCATCACCTCGATTAGGAACATACAAACGCGTACGTAAATAAAAACGTCCAAAGGCAACCTTGGCCGACGCTATAGCTCCTGTCGTTCGGTGCAGTTTTAGTTGACCTGAGTAGACTTAACTTTACGTAGACTGGCTGATCCAATGTGCATATGAGAAACATGTTATTTATTTATTTATTTATTTATTTATTTATTTATTTATTTATTTATTTATTGCATATGTATCATGCCCGCATATCTAATGCGGTGCGCATATACCTCAATTTAATTATATTCCAATAATTACTCTAACTTGTAAATTACTTTTTTCTGTACTAAACTTGTGCTCACACCTACCTCATGCAGTTCTAAGCTTGATGACTCTCATATGCACTTCGTTTTTCCAAAATTATCTTCTTTCTGTAGCAAATCCCATCTGGAGACGAATCGGGGGTGCTGGGCGAGAAAAATAATGCCGCTAGACGATAGCGCCAAAAAAAAAATAATAACGAAGAAGAAAACCGTGGTCCATTCATTTTTTCAGAGGCACATAAAGGGAAGACAGACAAGCCTATACTCTTTCTCAGACAGGATTGCTTTTCCTTTCGTCATGTTCAAATATATATACAACAAAAAAATGAAACCACGAAACGAACGTACGGAATCAATTCGGGCAGAGCCCATTGAATGGCCAGAATGATGAGAAAGATCAAGCGAACATGATCCTGGTGCTGCCGAGACTATTACTTGCAGCTGTGGACGTCAATCGAGTCCATAATGCTGGCGCTGACCGCCTGGGAGGAAACGAATATCCAGCATCCATCATTTCGATACCACGTGGCTGGCCAGAGGCATCAAGCGACTGGAAGAGCGCTGTAGTGTAAAGCGGTTGCAAGCTTTGAAATTGTTGATGGCATTGAAATCCAAGTACGTACAGGGTCGTCCACTCTTAGGGTGAACACGGCGCAGCGTGGCTGCCTTCTTTAGGACGCCAGCGCTCGCGATGGGACTGCGCGTCGACGCTAATCTACTGCAGGCGTAGAGGGGCTTGAATCACTCTGTACGCCTGCACATTATTAGCTTCGATGCGTGCCCACGTCGCAAGCACTGGCGTTCCAAAAAGGGAGCCACGTTGCGTCGTGTTCACCCTAAGAGTGGACGACCCTGTACATGCTTTGCTCTAGCTCTGCCGTTAGGCGTATTTATAATTCCTTAAGTGCATCAGTAAGTATTGGTTGCAGGCTAGTTGGCGATCCATAACCTCGTAGGTATAACAGCACAAGCACGAGACAAGAAGACCAGGATAACACAGGACAGAGTCCTCTTCCAGCTCTTCGTGACCCGTGTATGTGCTGTCATACCTACGATGATTTCAGGTACATATTTTGATATTTTCTAACGTCGGCCTTGAGTAAGAGGAGTTCCTGCGTTAAACACAACCGCTTTACATATGTGTCCAGCTTTTCTATCTTTTCTTTTCTTTTTTTTTTTTGAACATTAACGCGATTACGTTATTGGGGAGAGGCGTGAGACCTTTCCATATTTTCTTGTTGTCAATGCTCTTTCATAGCACAGGCTTGTCTTATTCGTTTCCATCAGACATTTGTAAGGGCGAAGGGATCTACATATTGTGTCGATATTAACATACCTTCAAACGAAACGCAGTGCTTTATCCTAATGAGCAGTAATGCTGCTCTACGCCCTATCACAAGAAAAAAAAAAAAACGGCAGGGATCTTCGTTACTCAGCTCAAAATCATTTTGTCCAAATGCTCTATATTATTCAATTTCGTAGCTATTACGCATTCCCCATTACGTGTCCTTAACTCTTCGTGCTCAAAGCTAAATATCTGCTGTACGATTCTTCTAAGTGTTCGTTCAAACATCTACACCACAAGCGCTTGCGGAGGCATAAGAGCATTACACAGTGTGAAAATCAGCACAGTATTACTAAACGCGACTTCGCAAAGTAAAAATAGATATTAGAAAATGAAGACGACATGAAATAACGGCATCAGAAGCGCTTGCTACGTTGACCATCCATTCAATTGTGGAACAAATTTCATGAAACCACCAGCACTACTTCGTCCGCGTCTACCTACGTGACACTTCAGCACAACGTCAGGAATCTAAACCACCTTCGTTCTACCTACCGCAGTAAGAAAGATATGCAAGCTGAACTCTAGGAATCATTAACTTTAAGCGACTTTAAACATTGTGCAGTATATTACCCACCTGTGTACACGGCCAAACGTCAGAGAGCTCGCTGAGCAAAGGAGAAGCAAGCAGTTTCTCTTTTTCAATGAATGCAATTACATAGAAACTAAATTTGAACCGCGGGTTGTAGTTGGGTGAACATGTGACTTTACGGATGAGTTTTCTCTGGTCTCATAATAACCTATGTACTCTGTGTTGAAATATGGGTTTCGCCCTGAAAATGTTTTATCAGAATCCCTAAGGCAGCTGGTTTGGAAAGCTGCGCAATGTATTACCTCTACTAAGAGAGAATTCAGACACGGGATTGAGTCGTACGCGCGAAATACTTAGCACTGAATTTCTGCGTTGACCATGTGCGTGTTCCTTTAACACACTTTCTTCAAGGTATGCACAAAACACGCGTCAGACGTTAACGCAGACATGTGTAACAGCCCTAAAAGAGACCTCATATATATATATATGGATTAGTGTATGTATATGTGTGTAAGACACAGATAATGAGGAGGGATCGAATGCGGCCAAGGAGAAAGCATGTGGCGTCAGAGGGCGAAACAGGAGAGAAAACATTGGTTCCCGCAAGCACTTCCCTTAATATAGGAGCTCATATGATTGTGTCATCGCTTGGCTGGACGAGATGATTCATCAACTTTTTCTTTTTCTTTAACTCTCTTTGCTTCGGGAAAGGCAAAGATTTAGCAAAGACCTTGCAGTTGATAATGCTCTATGATCTGCTTTTGCATGTAGGTTGCTGCCCACTTTTCTGCCAGCAAATATTGAATGACCACCACGGCGTAGCGGCCGACCGCGCCAGCAGTGGTCGCGGATGGGGAAGAAAAACGGAAGAGCAGCGGCGTTGCTGATCGCATTGCTCTACGCCATTCGATTCCTTTAGATGCTTTTCTCCACTCCTTCAAGAAAACGACCCGCCAACGGCAATTATTGTACGCTCGAACTGAGATTTTCTTAAGCGTTTGGTTGCAGCGTTCTTATGTTTTGTCTTGGGGAGTTCGTAGCAAAATGAGAAACATCTGCTCACACCGTTCTTGTACTGATTAACATCTCGGCCTACTTCGGAAGGGCCTCACTACAAGGACTTGCGTAGTTCTGTTGCAATGTTTTAACGGGCTTAATGCGTACGCAGCAACTTTTGTTGCAGCGTACGCAGCGTGTTTTACGCTGAGTATTTCCGTTGTAATTTATGTCTTTCCGGTATCATCCCCAAGTCATCAGGTTCATGAATACATGTTGCACGTTACGTAGAACTGCTGCCTGTATAAGCTGTGGATTGCAGATTAACTTCATGGGCTGCCGTCATACCACTGCACAAAGCAAAATATCCTTCGCTTCAACAAAACTAATGCTTAATCGCGGAATATTTTAAGCAATCTGTATGCGGCTTTATTCTAATCCTACAAGAGAATGCCCGCAAAAGGACAATTATTTGGTCATAACAGCCATAGCAGGAGTAATATTTAGGCAATGTAGGGCCGTAGACTAGCGTCGAATAAGAACAAACCATTTTCGTAAGCGTTCAAGACGTTGCTGTAAGTGACCACAAGTACGTAGTTCTTCATTTGTTTCAGAGGAAGTACACTATCGAGGATGAACTTAAGACAGGTTGGTAGGATTACGAGGCTTTCAAGCAAGTCATAAATATTTTTTGTTGCCTTACTACAAATGAGAAGCTGAGAATAAGGTAGCTTGACGACGACACGACAACGATTACGTCACCGATCGTCGTTGTTGTTAAGAAAGGGGCCAACCACTAACCTAGTGTCGAGATATTTATATTGTGGTCCCTGCGAAATTTTGTTACAGCTTACAACACTTCCTATGAGAACTGTGTTCAGTCATGCACGTTGTCGGACGCACCATAAGAGACGCAGGCAACGCATCGCAATATACGAGGAATAAACGAAGTGTGGTAGCAACACCGGTTCACTACACGGTGGTTAACTGTGAGCGTTCTTTTTTAAAGCCCTCGCACATGTGCTGCTAAGTGGCCCTTCACACCGCTCCTCCCACTCTTTCTGGTCGTCGCCTTCTCTGTTTCCTCTGTTACACTTCTCTTATTTACGAATGTACTTAACTTTTTCTGAGTTGCACTACGTCTGAAGAAACCGTCGCACGACAATTCTTTTCGTCAACGACGGTGCGTCGCGCAATCTGAACGCGAACAGTGTATTCCGTTCGTGACGATGGAATTTTTCATGGGCGTTCACTTTAGTATATAAGCCCCGCCACGGTGGTCTAGTGGCTATGGTGGTCGGCTGCTGATCCGAGGGTCGCGGGATCGAATCCCGGCCGCGGCGGCTGCATTTCGGTGGAGGCGAAATGGTGAGGCCCGTGTGCTGTGCGATGTCAGTGCACGTTAAGGAATCCCAGGTGGTCGAAATTTCCGGAGACCTCCACTACGGCGTCTCTCATAATCAGAGCTGGTTTTGGGACGTTAAACCCCACAAATCAATCAATCAATCAATCAATCAATCAATCAATCAATCAATCAATCAATCACTTTAGTATATAAGATATTTGTGAAATATACGCAAGTACCAGACACTTTCTGGAAATTATAATGAGGCGCCAAGATTATGCTTTCGAATTGTCACGAAGATTCCATATGAGTTGTGAATTACCCGATCTTGCCATATATTGTTCGCGTGTCTGTTATTTACGTGTTTCCTTATGCATATATATTCGAAACTTAAGTACGGGATCGTAGGCTCTTTAGTGCGCTCTAACTTGGTTCCGGAAATATGTGAGCACATACAGAGCCTTGGCGCAGAACTTACAAATAGCTCCGATATTTAACTGTATCCGGTGTTGTCGAAGTTTATCGATTTTACCTGCGTGATAAGTTCCCTCTGTTTTATCTATGCGAATAGAAGTGGCTGGCGCCAGTAAGGCACCAGGTGCGTGCTATGCACCGCATGAATAATAAAAGAAAGCATTTCACGTTCATCAGCCTCGAGATCACCACGATGGCTACGCCATCGCTTATACTTATAGCAACGAAGTGCTTGATTATATACTTGTCGCGCGTACTGAAACAAGAAAAGCTGTTGTTAATACGACGGCCTTTGCATTGTCGCTGCAAGGTACGCGGGCTTAGGAACAGTGAAGTCCAATTGCAAGTGCCGAAAAATTGCCTACTGCGTCGTCACGTCTCTTCGTTATGAAACATGTCACGAAGGTACAAATACTGCTCTTTTATTTGCGAGCTACGCGACGACGGGAAAGGCGATCCCGTTGATGACGCTCGATGAGTGCCTCCCTAGCACATTGCACTGAACCGGCAACAGATGGCCACGGTAGTCGTAAAGACGCGAAGATCGTAAAGGACTAGTGGACATGGGTGAGCAGCGGAACGCGGTAACAACGTCCCAAGAAAAGTACCTTGGCCAGTGGCAGAACCTTCAGGAGCAAACAGTAATTTTGCATTAGTACAGGCAGGAGCGAATCGCGTTTGTTTAGTGAGGCAAAGTTTGCGCAATTTTTGGTATTCCGGTTCATTTTTCATTCCTTTTTAGTGACACGACAAAAATAAGAGCTGTTGCCATTGTAAAGATTGCTGCCAAGGAACAAGCCTTGGCTGTGTTTTATAACCGATAATTTCTTTGCAATACTTTGCTGCAACTTCATTTTCCGAGGTATCTTGTTAGGAAAATAAAAAGAAAGTGGGCGGCCATTATAGATGGTTATCAATTTCTTTAATGAAATGTCCCGAGGACTTGTTTGCATTTATCTGTACCCTCGAAAGTCCACCTTCCCTTCCACTCCCTTCAGTGTGCACCCACAATGAAAAACCCATGCGCTCAATTTCAAAATAGCTTCCTTTCTGATTTTTGAAATCAGTAGATTACGATTCAAGCTAACGCGGCTCTCGAAGTTAAACTAAGAAGGGAGACGGAAATCTCAAGACAGCGAGAAATATGTAAGCAGAAAAGTGTTGCCAGAAAGGTGTCCGCCTCCTTAACGCATAAAGTGATGGACGGAGAACAAAAAGGCAAGAAGTTATAATGAACGGAAAACGTTTACACCGCCTCGAAATTTCGTTTCACGGATAGGCACTACTTTATTTGAAGAATCACGAGGAGTCCTAATATTTGAAGCTCATTTAAGCCGAATAAACAAACGTTTAATTTTAGTCTTGGCTCTCGCACAGAAGCGAAGATGAGAGCAGTGAAGTGGCGAAACTGAAAAAAAAAAAAAGAAATTATGGCGTATCCTTTGAATTTAGATCCACGCTAATTACGGTTCTCGAGTCGGAGGATTCGCAGGAGTATTGGAATTGGTCTGTCAGCACGGGTTTATGTTCGTCAAAGGCCTGGAAGCATATAAAGAACCAGAAAAAAGTACCGTTCACGCAGTCGCGTCAGGCAGAAAACTTAAAATGGCAGACCCTTCGCAATTTCACAGTTCACGCGCTGAGGCACAAATGATGAAGATTGCACGCCAGATTGGAAATGAAGCCGGCTTTGCGTTCGCGTAAGGTGCAGCAAAAGCTACGCAACGCAAGAAGAGCCACTGAATAATGGAGAACCGGTAAACCCTATGCAGACAATGACAAGTTTCGATGAAACTTTCATTTTCTCAAAAATAGAGAGGAAAATGGTATCTAAAAAAGGATAGCAGCGCGCAAAGAAGAAAATGAGGGGAAGGGGGGGGGGGGGGGGCGTACTGCAAGACAAAAAAAAATAGTGGATGGAAATATATCGATAAAGACATAACCACACAAACAAATTACCCTGCGGACAAATATCAGCGATCCGACACGCCGTTCTGAAGCGCGTGTTGCATATTCAATCCAGAGGAATCAGCAGCGCGCGATATCTCTTGCCAAATATCTGACAAACACGACAGCAGTTCTGTGGAAAACTTGTCACTAACAGCCACTTTACTAACCATCACTGCTATTGCCCCCGGTTTCCGGTTCTGTGTTTTCCGCAGGAATACATAATCAAGCAGCAAATGCTACTTTTTCTTGTGATCTCACTGCAAGGACATCCCTTGCGAAGCTGCACCATGCTACATTACGCATGCAGTGACAAGTAAAAAGAAATGGTTTAGTCCAAGGTAGCTATCGGACACAACTCGAAGCAAACTATCCAATGAGCTACGTTATTGGCTCCTGCGGAATACCGCCCAGGTAAGCTAACGGCACTATGCATCAAAATGTCCGCTGCATCTATACGGTCAGTTCCTTAATTCTGTCGATTTCACCTAGTGTGGAACGGTGACCGCTGTTTGCTCATCTGATTAGCGGTGACGCTAGTTAGCAGGAGCTCTAACTTTACAAAGGGCCTATTGACGAGGCCTCTTCAGGCACACTGGCTGAACGGGGCTGTGAAGGCTACTTCGGCCCACATGTGACAGAGTACAGCTTTGATGGTAAAGATAATTGTAATGAAGCATTGATGATTTATATACCTTAGAGCAATGGATGGAGTCCTGCAAGGTGTTTATTTGACCCAGCGTAACATAATGCATGAAATGGCGAAGCGTCGATAGTCCAGCCTTGACGATGGTATTTAAGACAGAAATGATGAGCATCTGGCCGCTTCATAAGCGACGAGGTCACCAGAAATTTTATTATGCCTCGGCAGCCACTGAAAGCTATATCATCTCGACCGTTAGCAATGCTTCGCCAAATGTCGTTCACTCCATATACGAGTGTTCGCAAAAATCAGGCTGGAAAGTCCGTGAGCAATAAATGGCCGAATCATTGATCCGCACAACACTGCCACTCGAAAAGAGTTTTCCATGTATATTCCCCACAATGGTGGATTGAAAACAAGGCATTAGCATTAAGAATGCCTAGGAAGAAAATAGTGCCGAGGCCTACACCATATCGTAGTTGTCAGGGTCCACTGTAGTAAGGCAGTTGCTTGTAAAGGACTACATTTATTTTATTTTCTGTGAAAGCAGCTGGACAGATGGTAGAGGGGAATGCTTCACCCACAGACGGTAGAATTGAATATGTAAATTAGTCCGCTAAGTGATTTCGTCTCAGGCCTTTTACGCTCAGTGAAAGCAGTGAATGGGACGACGGAAGATCGACCCCTCAAAAGAGGTCTCATTATACCGACGCCATTAACTTTGGAAGCATGATCCCGCTCATAGCCGAGTCTTTGCATTCAGTAGATCACAAGTGATTTGGCTGTCTTTTACTCTATTTCCATTTTGCATCCTGTGTAGAGCTGTTCGGAGCCACATTAAAATAAAAGGAAAACCAAACGAAGACAGCATTTTGTGATTTCTTCCAAAGCGGATAAAATTATGGGGTCGATTTCAAAGAGTCTACGAACGGCTCAACACAAAACACTAACCAGAGCAGTTGAAAAGTGCTACAGCAAATAAATGGCACGGTGATTATTTTTTCTGGAATGTCGAACGTTTTTGGCGAATGCGATGAAAGGCGAAGATGTGTTCAAAGGTTCGTATTTAATGTAGATGTTTTCAAACGATTATATAACTTCCTGCAATATGGACACAGTTCTTTCCTCGCGACTAAAATCTTGGAGGCGGAAAAGCAGGGCAAAATCTGAGAGATGAAACAGAGGGGACATCCATAATATAACAATGTAAGCGTGTGGTTGGCTGCACAACGTTAGGTAGCAATATAGAATAAACTAGAGGTGAGATTGGGTGCAAGCTTAACCAGACTGGGTCGAATCGGTCGCACCGCACTTAGGAAGGATGACAATGCGTGCAGGTCCCACGCATTGCGAGGATCGGTGTCATGCGAAGCAGTAAGCAAGGAATTTCCTCATGACGAATTGCTCGGCATTCAGCCATATGTTAGGAATAAGATGAACGTGTTTATGCAAAGCGCATAATTAGGTGTGCGCTTAACGTAGGCTAACCTACGTTATTCATTTTATTGCTATGATAGAGCCTAAGATACATCAGAGGCGTAAAATGAATTAAGTTGCACAAGCACGATCATCTGGCGCCGTAGGTTTATTCACTTCGTGCACCGTGCGGAAAGAGCCGTAGTAGCGTGCTTGCCTCGCATGCGGCAGTCCCGGGTTCGATTCCTACTCCCCTAGTGCTTGGTAGGTTGCCTACAGAGATTACAGCGTGTTACCCTGTGTCTGCGCGCTTGTTCAATCTACACTTAAGTATCAATCTACACTTAAGTATGTTCTTTCTCGCTTGTAGTTTATCATTCGCTGTACAGCGAACAAAACGCACGCGTCAACAACATTACCAGCTTAAAAGGATTGAAAACTCGGCGAGTTGGTACGAATTCATCTTGAAGGCTTACTTCAGTGCACACAAAAGAGACATACACACTGGGAAGACTACACACAGCGCTCGTGTGTATTCTTCCCTGTGTCCGTGTCTTTTTTGTGTGCACTGAATTAAGCCTTCATGATTACTACCTTCTTCCAAACACCGTGGTTACAACGCTTGCCGCTATTCCTCCGCATTATTAGCGTCGCGTACTAGGGCGTAATGGAGGGGCCGTACCGTTAGCCAACTTCGCACGGTCGGTCTGCCAAACGTCTCTCATGAGAGACGGTAGTGCACGCCTCCTGCCCGCAAACGGATAGCCACCTAATGGGCATAGGTCATCTCCGCGTGGTTTCTGTGGCCTTCGCGTGGCCTACGCTTAGTGTACTTACGTGGGAGAAGACACGTACTACGTGCTTCTGGTAGGCTTTTCTGTTGTTCTAACTTTTCTGTCAGAGGGGCGTACAACCATACAGCGACCAATGTGTTTGCTCGCACAGATTGGTTCCTTCACCATACCCATCTGCCCCCTTTTAGTCATCTAATGGACGCAGACAGACGGACAAAACAGGAGCGGTTTCTAGCCTTGGCCCGTGGGACTTGCGCAAATGCTCTTCATCGCATCGCACCGAGGAAACGTGCCTGAGTCGTCCCCCTTCGTTCTGAATGTCTATCGCTAGTTCGGTTGAGTAGGGACGAGAAATGCTTGTTGAAAGCTCGGAGGCAGACAGCAAACTGACGCTTATTTAGAAGCAAAAAACAGGCCCGCCGTGTGCGGGCAGGAAAAAGCACACGATTGATGAAGTCATTGGCTCGCTATAAAGAGGGAGTGACGAGAGCTTTCTTTTTTTATATATATATATACCCCGAAAGCGAAATTGAAGACAACGAGACCACGATTCCCCGTTAAATTTGCTCAGGCGATGCAGGTCCGCCGTGGTGATGTGAATAGCGCCTTGACTCTTACGAGAGAGCAAAATAAACTTACAGTCGCTACATGTTTAAAGAGATATGTGGATGCTCAAGTCCGCCGCGGTGCTACGGTGGTCATGGTGCTCGACTACCGGCCCAAAGGACGCGGGGTTCAAACCCGGCCGCGGCAGTCGCACTTACGATGGAGGCGAAGATGCTGGAGGCCCGTGTACTGTGCGTTGTCAGGGCACGTTAAAGGACCCCAGGTGGTAAAAATTTCCGAAGCCCTCCATTATATGGCGTTTCTATCATTTCTGTGTCTTTCAGTCCCTTTCCCCTGCCCCCACGGACGATGAGCGATGCTCCCTACAAGGGCTGAAGAATACAGCAGCCTTTCCTTAACCTAACCACAATTCTTATTGGATACTGCTCCACAGCACACAACGGGAGCTGGAGAGAGCTTTGACAGATAACAGGCGCTTAGCAACAGCGGCGTGGTGAAGAAATTCTCGTGTTCCACTGCAGGCGTTCTTGGTTGATGGCGCGCAAAATGAAACAGAAAGGAAACCGTCGTCGTTTAAGGACGGAACATTACGCTCGAAAGTCGCGTTGTAATGTGCAGAAAAAGAAGCACGTCACGTGGCTCGAGGCACGCGATCCAGGACATCATTCGCTGCTCTCACTCGCTCGCTTACGTCGAGGGACCGAGGACTGACGCTCAATGCAGGAACCGGCGAGTAAGAGCTGCGTCTCTCATAATCATGTGGTGGTTTTGGGACGTCAAACACCAGAAATCAATCGAAAGCGGCGCTATATAAACTAAAGGCCGTATTCACAAGCCTACCTTTACATCACCTCCCCTTTTCCTCATCACCCCATGTGGCTGAAATTTCCGGAGCCCTGCACTACGGCGTCTCCCACAATCATAGAGCGGTTCTGGGACGTAAGAACTTTAATCATCATCCTTTTCCTCATCGTTCCTCGGCTCATAACGTGCTTCATATCAAACGAGTAGAATAGCCACAAGCTTAACGTGAAATCACTCTCTTTATCTCCCTCCCTCCCTCCTCCTCTCTCTCTCTCTCTCTCTCTCTCTCTCTCTCTCTATATATATATATATATATATATATATATATATATATATATATATATATATATATATATATATATATATATATATATATATATCAAGCTTACTGTAATTCAGAGAAATGTTTTAACAATATGGGAATTCAATACACAGCAATGTTCCGCAGCAAGAAAATGACTGGGACGGATGGTACGCTTTGTTTTCCACATATTCGACGTAAGAAGAATGCGATCTTATGAACCTTTGCTTAATCACAATTGCATATGATCAACATAACGTGCCGGTCAAATTTTATTTCAAAGCGCCTCCTTCATAATGATACCTCTGAAATGCGCCTGCGAATAATAACAGAGCCAATGAGGGTTAACAAAGTTGCGGTACTGTCCGTGCCTCATTTCACAAGTTCTACGGATTAACCAACTTCATTTGTATGCGGCCTCGCCAAGAAACCGCACACAACATGTTCAAACCAGAAAAGAAATCTCTTCTCGCAGGCCTCCCGAAATGGATGCCGAGCGATCGCACCCAAGGGAGCCCAGGCGGCGCTTCCACGCTGTGCTCGGCGCACTAATGGATTCCATGTGACACATGGCGAGTTCAGCGTTGCGTTGCCGGTATTCTTGCTACTATTATGTGCGTCTTCCCTTTCGTTTTCTCAATGGCAAACCGCAGCTGGGACGACACATTAGTCACTCTGTACTGTTTGCTTGCTCGCTCAAGCGCACGACTGTCAGAACAGAATTAAAGAAAACACCGTGAACAAAACAGTCGTCTCCAAGCCAAACATTGCCTCATCGAAGTATCGTACTTCGCCACACCGTATCCTGTTTAGTCGCTTTACAAGCTGCGTAGTTCTGCACTAGCTGCGGTAAGCCGCAGTTTAGCACAAGCACGTCAACTTTCGGCGAGTGTATCTTCTGAAGCCCATCAGAGGAGACCTTCCGTTTTGTCTTCTACGAAAACTAAAACGATTTCGTGTCGCTTTTGTATGGAAATCAAAGGTTTTATTGATTGATTCATTTGTGGGGTTTAACGTCCCCAAACCACGGGACGTTAAGTCCAGCGCCTGGGAGTGAAGACATTAACTCCCAGTCGCCTGCGGCGATTGCCGAAAGATGTCCTTGACTTCTTCGGCAATCGTTGCAGATAAATACCGCTTTGTATTGCACAAGCTTGTCCACAGATGGGCAAGGCAGTGCGGACAGCCAGACAGCTGACAAAAAAAAAGATGCTTTTATAGGTTTTTTTTTTTTTCGCCGTTACCTTTGGAACGCCAGACGATACTGTTCGGTACTGTAGACGCAACTGCACAAGCGATAAATAAATAAATAAATAAATAAATAAATAAATAAATAAATAAATAAATAAATAAATAAATAAATAAATAAATAAATAGAGAGCAAGCTTCAGTGATTTGTATGGCTATAAACATCATTTACTATGACAGTAGCACGCACCGTGTAAGTTATAATGTTCATCCTTGGCGTATTTTGAGAATTAAAACAGTCATCAACTACGTGAAAACAGCAAAATGAAAAAAAAACTCAAATTTACACAACATACTTGGTGGGGTTGAAGGTGCGGTTGACAACATCTGCTGCTGCTTGAAAAGTTTCTAAAAAATATTTGAGGTAACATCGCAACAACCAGCTATAATGTTCGTAAAAACTGCAGAACGAACCTTTGTTTGGATAAGTAGTACGCCACTTTATTATTATTTTCGATCTACGCAAATCTCCGCGCACAGGGCACAGTGAAGGGGTAAGCTTCAAAATAGAAGACTTATCGGCGAGTTGATATGAGATATGTCGCAAACAAAAGCTAACCTTATCTGAGTGACACTTGAGTGTAATTTCGTTATAGGTAGTCAATGGCGCAGTGACGTCATCCGATACACCCACATAGCCAGCTACCGTTTGGTCGCAGTTAGGGTGACCGGAGTGTAATCACTCCTTATGACCAGAGCTTCTCAAATTGCAAGGTTCGGGTATTTTATGACGATGATAACGTTGATGTGAGCCCAACGCTACAAAAGCTTCCTACAAACCGCTGTCCAAAAGCCTCGCCGTAATATCCCATTTTATTTCAACACGCTCCTGCACGCAAAACCAGAACATGCATAGAGTTATGTTCAGGCCCAAGAACGAGTCGCAAGTTGTAAGGTGCTGAGTATGCCGAAAAACATTTCCTACCATTGTCGTCCAAACCTTACGCGATGCAAACGCATCGGAAGATTCGGCACATTGTCTAAACCCTCAACCAGAACGAGCGGTACGAGGTAAGTGTGCTGACTATAACGTGTGTGCAATAAACTCGCGCAACCACTCCGCAACACCGTTAGGCCTAGCAGATGTCCCGTGGCTGAAACGCACCAGCAAAAGGGCTCTCGAAGTACGTGGCCATATAGACGGCCGACTATAGGCCCTGCACTACACAGAAAGACGATAGCGCCGTAACCAAACAAAACTAACTTCACTCGGTGTTGGCCATTCCCAATTCTATAGAAGCACGCCCCTTTCCCATTATCTTGCACTTTCTCGGCTGTGCACCTGGGCACTGAGGTGCTGCTGAGAGACTTCCAGGCAAGATTCATCACTGGCAATCGGGCCAAATGGATTCCTCAATGTTCTCTGCGTTCCATCATGAAAAAAAAATGGAGAAAGAAAGGTACCTAGGTGTCTGGGCCTTCGTGCTCCAGGGTATGTTCCCGGCAACGGGCAACGACTGATGCGTATCCGACGACCTCGAGGCACCGGCGATATTTCGCTGATGTAGCACTTCGGCTGGGACGAATGAATATTGGTCTTGTGATAGACCATCGCGTTTGTATTGCAGGGCTATGTTTCTTTTTTTCGCCCTTTAGTGTCTAACCCTTTGCAACTATAGACTGAATCTGTCGTTGATTTTCTGTTTCTTTCCGTATTTTTATTCAAGTGGAATGAGGAAGCCGTGTATCTTAGTACTGAGCAACATGCCTCACGCATCCTGAAACCACGTTGTTCTTGCGAGCTTCACTCGTGTTGCTCTCGAATAAAGCAAGAAGGGAGCTTTCCTTTTTCAGAGAATCTCCACATAGAGAGTTGTTTCCTCACTGGCACTCTACTGCCAGTTGTAGAGCTTCGCTACGCTGCGGAATAAAACTACAAGGGCCTTTTCTGCAATGAAGCTCGGAAAGTAGACTATTTTGTAACGTGTCTGTAAGATTTGTTATATAAATGCTGCGCTTTGTAGTTTCATACGCGTTTGCGTCATAGCTGCGTGCGAAAGGAGTTTCTGTGGACAGCAAGTGCTTTATAAGATATGACCGCTGGAGGCCAGATACCTCAAGAAACGGAAAAGCAATGAATAAAACGGAGAGGACGGCTCTCCACCTCACAATGGAAATATAAGTTCTCTTTACTGCTAAAAATAGGTACTTATACTTGTCTCGCTGCTTGTTTCGAACTTGGGCTGCGTGAATATTGCGTGCAAATACTGCCACGCACCTACATCGTAAGAACAATAGTTGGTATTATATCTTAAGCATTAAATGATGCGCCGTTCGCCAATTTGTACCTTTCAGGGGAGGAGTGGCTGATTTTGTGATTGCATGAAACCAAATTTCTAACGCAGTTATCACTTTTTCAGGTCTTCAGAACTGCTGACGTTGAAAAGAGTGGGTGGGAGACGACGGCACCATTTTTGCCCTAACAGCTCTTCCTGCCACGCAGGTCCGAAGCGGCGGCACTGGTCGATATTAGACGCATAGTAATGCTTCCACTGCGAAAATTCCCCGACTCTCTCCGCAATCTAATTTCGGGATAATTCTCTTCGATGCCACTTCACGGTCCCCCCGCTCCCCCTTCCGCCCCTCCAACCCCCGCCATCACGGGCACGTTCCCGCGTTCCACTTTCGCAATACGAGTAGACCTGTTCCTGTCGAGAGGTTCCCTGACTCCTTTGCAACTGGTTCTTCTAGAAACGTGCGCGCGATCAAACCGTAACAGGGCAGCATGTTTACTAATTACGTTCGTTAGCAAGCTATGCGGTTGTCTATTAATAATTGGACACGAGGACATAAAATGCACAAAGGACAACACAAAGCAAGCAAGCAAGCAAGCAAGCTAAGCAAAGCAAGCAAGGAGCAAGCTGGCAACTGCTACCGAGCGGGGCACAATGCCTGCTTACTCTTTCAGGGGGAGGGAATAGATAGGAGCGCAATTGAGAAGGGGAGCAATTCTTGACACAACGCACCGATTTAAATGATGGATAAGCGTTGTTGCAATTCCGAGGGGATCTCCCGCCTAAATTGAGATTGGCTTGGCTGAAACACCGAAGCCAAATGGTCGTGACATTTCGCTGGAGGCTCCGTCTAGGGGAACACGGATTTCGAAACAGATTCGACCGAGCCACTCCGGAGAATCGTAGCAACGAGCACGTTCTTGGCATTCCTCTACAAAGCTTCTCATCAGTGCTCCGTAAGTGGCAGCCACGCTAGGTTTGCGGCCCCGACCCAGCTCTACGACGATAGCTTGGTGGTATTGCGTTTGCTACTCTTGGCCGGTGGAGGTCTGTTAAAAAGCAAAACAATAGAAAGAACATCAGATGAAGGGAAGATGATACGTATAAAAAGGCAGTCAACAGCTGTGTCTTTGAAGACGCAGGCCAGATACTTACGAAGCAACAATAACTCATGAGGTTTCTGTTCTAGAGCACCCATTTAGCTTTGAGGGAAAGCGGCAGTGAAAGGCTGCTGATATATTTCAAAGGGCTATATCTTCCAGTCTCTCTGGTTAGCTTGCCCACTAAGAAAGAGAGAGTGGCAAATTAAAGATTCAGGTAAGTTGGCCGGAAACAAATCTTCTGGCTTGCTACCCTGCGTTAGGGGAAGGGAAAACGAAAATAGAAATGGAAATGGCGGAGAAAAAAAAGCGTGCGAAAGAAAGGAAGAATAAATGGATTGAAAGTTTCGCAGAAGCTGACATGTGTCAGCCTAAGTGGTGATTTTGAGCTACTAAACCAGTGAGGGGTATTCGGGAGGGCGACCACTTTCACACCAGTGGAACGAAGAATCCTGCGCCATGGAGAGCACCTCACGTCGCGGAGCTAAGCCGGGCAAGCGTTGCTGCTTTCGTTTCGTGCGTGCGAAACTGCGAAACACTAGGAAAGCCACGTTCTTTCGAAGACGTTGGCGTAGAACTTCTTGATAAGGCACAACACAAGAAGGGCTTATGTGACTTTCTGATCGCTCGACTGAATTTAAAAAAAAAAGTTATTTAAGGGATGGTTTACGTTACTTCTGCATATGTGATATTCACTTTTGTGTGTGCGTGTGGAAAGCAGTAGCCGGTGCTATATAAAAGCACCAACACTTCATTAAGAACACAAATAAAGCTATACGCCGAGACATTGATAAGGCTCTATTCTGTCACGCAAATTGTCCCAATCTCACAGAAAAATAGACTTCAACAATATTGCTATGATCAAAGACAGCAAAAAAAAGGCGATCTATTATATGATAATGATGGAACCTTAATTGCTGGTTAAGCTACCTTGCTGTCGCTTCCAGTGTGATATTATTCCTGTCTATTCACTGTTGCACGTGCGTTTCTCAATAAAACCGTCACTTGCAATGCTGCAAACGGTTAGCACTGCTTTGTTTCGTAGCCAGTGATGTATACAATATGTACAGAAACGATTAGCGTATTGCCTCGAAGCAACTTCTCGGCTAGGACTTCAAAAGTGGGAGCGGAGAGCTTTTTTGAACTACCATCGGTAGCAGAGTTCAGGCACACCCCAGCTCCCACTCCTGTTCTAGTGCGTCTTCGACAAGTTAGAAGGACGGGGTAGTGCGCGCATGACAAAATGTGAAAAAGAACCAAAACAACACAGACGATGGGTAGTAGGAGCCACCCCTTCCGTTGTCGTTGTGCGTTAGAGGTGTTGAGGCTTTTTTCTACTCGTTTAATGTACTCACTTCGTCCTAAGCCTCTCAGACATGTGCTGCCTGTACCCACAAATTGTTGTCAAAAACAGCCGCAAATATTTGGGCCAGATCTGGTACGCGAGCGACCACAAAACAGCGTGTCATTGAAAAGGAGAGGCCGCTGAGGTAGCAGAATTCTTCAAAGTCACGCCCAGTTTGTCTGTTGCCCTTCTTACTTCATTTTTTATCGGCCTGGTGCCGCTAGGCGCCGGAACCGCACGGCAACATCCGGTTCTTTCAACGTAAAGCTGTTATGTACGAAGCGCGGTCGTTATGCCCGAGTTCCGAGTTGCTGTATTTTTACAACGAAGACTGCTTTTCCTGAGAATACTCCTTGCAGTTTCAAGCAGTAGCGTGCATCATAGCAGCGTTCTATTTAATTCTCTGTTATTTTGCAGTCGACTACTATGACTGCAATGCTGTACATGTTTGGCCTGCAAACGAGTGCCACGAATGTTGAATCAATTTGGCAATGGGCAACCCTCGAGACAGTCAAATAGTGTTAGACAATAACAAAATGTCCTTTTACTAGAAGTATTGTGAAACGACCATTTAACTTACAGCACTAGGGAAAGGAATTTATTTCATTATAAACCACATTTTTGTTCATTTTAGCAAATTAGAATAAATTTTATCCTACCTTTACATTTACCGTTAAACTTGAAGTATTGATTCTTACCTCTCATGGCTACTTCTAAATGAAATTTGAGCATGCTTAGACATAATCGCACGAATGACTCGCTCGTGCGAGTAATACATTTAACAAATTCTCCATATGATTTTCGTAGCTTATTTTTACCCTGGAGAACAAAGAAGACCTTCGACAAGTATGACCGTTTAAAGTTGCCTTCCATGAAACGGCTCTCCATTCCTTTTGTTCCTTTAGAATTCGTTAACACGTATGCTTGCGTTAAAACTTGCGCATCAGTTGAAGGATATTGTACAGTGTGTCCCAGTATGTGTTTTCTATATAACTGCTTTCCCGAGATTTTGCATACCCTTTAGAAGAAACACTGAGGGAAAAAAGGAAAATGGTCTGATATAGTTCGCTGGTTCGCTGGTTTTTACGTATTACAACTACATAGTACCGGACGACTTCGGCTACCTCGCTATTATCCTTAAAATTTTGAGCCTACCCTTCCCACAAGTGGACCCTCGTTAACCTGAAGTACCGAAGGCATAGGCACGAAAGGAAGTTCTCAAATTTTTTAAATATTTATTAAGAGGTTGAAGGCCTCATTGTCCAGTGTTCTATAGCGAATAAATTTATCGGGCCACACGGACCGCTTTTTACCCCGGGCAACAGGTATCTTGCGGGAAAAAAATCACAGCATATTCACGGGGTGAATTATGATGAGTGGGGCGAAGCTCCGGAAGGAATCATCGGTAAACCGTGAAACTCTTCCGTGGAATTCGCTCCACAATTAAATGTGAAATGTGAGTAAATGTCATCAAACTATTATAACATCTCGCATCTTTCATCATCAACTACAAGTACCGCCATCTAGTTTTATAACATCTCGCGCATGCTACGAATCCTCACGGTTCAACTATGCACAATGCACAAGTGAAATTTCCCACCGGCACTTCATTGCAAGTCAAGATGCAGTGCCTATATATATATATATATATATATATATATATATATATATATATATATATATATATATATATATATATATATATATATATATATATATATATATGGGTTGCCGGTGAACGCTTCTCCAACGCGAGCAGTCGGTATTTCTCAATCAAGAAACTCGCTAGGAGACGCTGCCTGCGCCAACGTTGTCTCTCGCGGGCGAGCGCGTGCCGGGAGCCACGCGCTCGCCCTCGGCGCGTGCGTGCCTCCCGGCAGGCACGCGCCGGTGGCTACCTACTACTAGGGACGCACGACCCACGCCTTAACGAGCTTCGCCCCTAAAAATAAAACAAAAGAAGTGTAAAGGGAAGGTTGCACCTGTGGTTGTAAATGGGGGACAGCACTTTCAGATTGGTCTCCGACTCGCACGTCGAGCAGCAAGTTAGTGTCGGTGAATAACGCGATCCACCGACGTTGCCGTTGAATAATACGTCAAAGCACTTACATCAGACGAATAATCAATCACATTTATAGTTTCGCGGATGGCATGGCGTGAAGTGCTCTGAAAGATAACGCCGGAAGAAACTGTGAAACTAAAGGTTGACTGCGCCCGTTTAGTGGAGCGGACTCTTTGTCCTTGACAGCAAAGCTGCAGCAACGTCCATCTCTACGAAAACGATCTCAAAGCCGATTCCATGCACACGCTCTCTCCTCTCGTGCCCCTCCTCCGTCCTCTTCGGTGTCCCGCACATGCTTCAACAGAAACAACAGCTTTCCGTTTTTTTAACGCAAGAAAGTTGCCATATTTCTACAACAGGGACTACAAATAGTTCCGTGTTGCCAACTGCAAGCGCCTATAGGCGAGAAAAGGAAAGCCGTCGTTTAGCCGAAACCCAGCTTCCCGTTGTTTCTGCTTCAGAACGCCGTAGGCGTCTCTACAGCTGTCCCTGTTACGTCCGAGGCACGAGCTGTCTCTCGAGAGATTTTTCCACGATGCCTTTCACGGGAGAACAGCCGTGCCTCAGGGAAGACGCAATAACCCACACGTAGGTATTCTTGTCATTCTGCTGTGCCCTGCACCCGCTTCACCGCATGGCTATACTGCTGAACAGAAAAAGCAACCGTACGTGGGGTGGACATTATTCAACTGGGTCGACCCATGCCAGCGAAGCAACGTGGCCAACGGCTGTTCGGCGACAACACATCCGATACTGGTCACGTACTCGCGTGAAGCAGCCCGGAATAACGCAGAACGTGTCAACTACAGGAATGCCGAGCTCAGAGCTAAAAATTATTCTACGGCTACAAGCATTTCTGCAATCAAGGGTTTAAACGAGCGCCATCATGGCCATGTGTGACCACAAAGCCATGCATATATGGATGTTGGAGGTTAGGATGTGCTGCTTTGTTCCCTTTCTTTCTTGCTTCGTACACATTTGAAATTCAACACTGGCTCGCTCTCTGACGTACCGAAAAGCGCTGACAACGGACTCTTGCTGCTTTTTAAACTTTTCAAAACATCTGTATCATTTAAAAAAACAACGAGTGCATATCTTCACCTTTCCATTTACTTCTCACTTTTCATTTTATGCTACCTAAGTAAAAAAAAATGTCATCCTTCAGCAGGAACGAGCAAGAAAACCTCGTCTATTTATTTATTTTTTCAGAGAAATGGAAACGACCACGAAGAGCCAAATCCGCATGCTCCATCCCACAGACAACTATTGTGTGAATAGTTTCGTGTAAATATTAATAAGCATCTCGGAAATAGTTACAATAGGCGGCGCACAACGGATCACGGAACAGCATGGGCAAAAAATTTGTGCAAGAAAAGCGCTAGCGCTGACACGTATGCCATATATTTTTTGTCCGTGTTGTCCCGTCACCCGTTGTGCGCTGCCTATTGTCACTCTGAGCAACCAAAGTCCCACCAGCACGTCTTAAGCATATTAGAAATGTCTTGGAAACCCTTTCCGCGACTCTTGAATTTAAAGAGTACTAAAACAAACAAAGAAAGAAAAGACACATTCTGTGAACGCAAACAACAGCCAATCGCTAGCGAAGGAAGCTGCCCCCTCCGCTGAACAAGAAAGTGCCCGCTATCCAGCCGTACGACTGAGATGATGGGTGTCAAGGTGGCGAGCTGCTCTTCACTGGCGGCCTGTGGTTTACGATGCCAGAGGCCATAAAACTCGCTCTCTTTCATTCGCACTTCCTTTAACGCGCTTGACGCCGCGCTTTAACGGCGCTGGCAATGGCGCTTTCCTGGACGGTGAACTTCGTTACCTGCTTGCTGAAGTACTATAAGCAGGTTGTATGAAGTGCTCGACCTCGAACTCGATGCGACCAGGATAGTAAAGAAGACCAGGAACACCAGGAACGTGCAGTAATGGCTTCTACGTTAAGCAAGCTAGTGTTCTGTAGCACTTCGTGCGCTACTGGAAGGTGATAAGAGACACCGCGAGCTACACTAAAGATTCTAAACTCTGCGGGATAAAGTGTTTATCGACAAAGAAAGTTATCTTTCTTGTTCCCCACTAAATTATTTTTTGGCACCGAATGAGAAGGAGCGCTGGACATAGGTGTACTTCCTGCGTACATTTGTATCCGAGTATTATACATGAGAGAGCTTTTGCGACGTGCCGAATAAAGAGATGTGGACAGCGTGCAAGCGAAAAGATGCTACAAAACTTACTATGTGAAGTTGCTCAAAACGCGAGACGATCAGTGAAAGAATCGGAGGGGATACCACAAGGAACTGAACGAAGCCAAATCGGATGGTAGGTCTTGACTACGCGAATTAAACCGAAAATTTGACTGCCTAGGATTGAATGTTGTTATCCGCGAAGTAGCTGCCTTCAATTTCCGCTTCCTAAAACTAAAATAGAGTGCTTTAATTAAAGTTATGTTCCTTTTCTTTTAACAGCCGATGTTGAAGTAAGCGAGAACAAAGCAATCTCTGAGTGGCAGTGCACTGGGTCAACAGCGAAATGATTTTGTGTTCATGAACTCACGATGAGATCGGGCGAAATCCGCGCAGTGCATAGAGAACCGGCGACTCTCTTTCAGAAGGCAGAAGAGGATGTTTCGTTAGTACCAATGTGTATGCAAATCAGTCCATTAAGCGATATTCGCTTTAGCATAGGAGCAGGCTGAACCTTCGAAAATAGTTTGATTACGGAAACACCACTACCTTGCAAGAACACGACCCCAATTAAGCTCACAGCTCTCATTAGGTCGCGCGCCGATGTTTCCCTTGGATTTTACAGCGTTCTCCGCAAAAGAAGAAAAAGAGAGAAGGAGAAAGGAGAAAGCCGCAGAAAGAACAAAAGCAATCTCTCCCGCTGAAGATACATAGAAAGAAAAAGAGACAGGATTGAAATTTCCGCAGCTCAGTTGCACCACCAAGTGGATGACATCTTGTTCTTTACGAAAAACGGAAAAAATCGTGAATTAAGAAAGAAGAGCAATAGCAAACGCAAGAGAAAGTACAGCGCAGCTACAGCAGAGTGGCGCAGAGAAACGAAAACTAATATAAAGAGATTGCAACCTCTCTTTTTCTTCTGATTACTCTCGTCATGCAAAAAAAAATACCTTTACAGTATCAGTTAAGTGAAGCCAAACTTCATTGTGTCCACCCTGCACATTTATAATAATAATAATAATAATAATAATAATAATAATAATAATAATAATAATTGTTGCGTTTTACGTGCGAAAATCATAAGAACACGCCGGAGTGGAGGGCTCCGGAAATACCGAGCGCCATGGGTTCCTTAACGTGCACTGATGACGCACTGTTCGCGGTTCTCTAGCAGTTTCACCCCCATCGAATTTACGATAGCCCAAGCAAACACCAGAGGTCACTTTCTGTGCTATTCTTTAAAACTGACTAATTCATAATGCTCTTTCAAGTACAAGGAGCACTTGATTCATTCAAAGGTAGTTGGTCATGAATAAACATCGCTATTGACCAGCCGCCCTCGCTATCGTATTACGCACTACAGCACGAGTGGAGAGAATTTCCGCTTGTCAAAAAATGCCTAGTAAGAAAGCTTTCTGAATAAGAGTGTCCAGACAGCGTGTCTTCAGCCTGTGAAGCTGACTTTCACTGCGAGAACTCGCTCTGCTGTCGAACCCCTTAGTTGAACTACCTGATGTCACAATCAAGTGTATTGTGGAGGGTTGCGCCAGCGTTGAAACGAGAGAGTCCAAAGAAAAATGTCGTGAAAGTTCGCGCTAAGCCGCGCAAAGCTTAAGGCACATCGAAGCTGGTCGATCCTCATGTCTAGCAATCAAGCGAAAGCACAGTAAACCATAATTCAACCTAGATAAAACGTCAAGTCAATAATGGCAATTCCCAAGTTTTGTCAGTTATTTATCGATTATTGATTAGCTATTGATTGGTATCTCATAGTATCAACACACAACGCCATTTCCGGCAATTTCTAGATATATTTGTTAGTGATCGATTATCAATTATATATTGATGGACTATTGATCGGCTATTAACTAGCTATAACTTGGGTGTCACATCATATATGCGTGCTCTAGGGCTAATCTAGGCACTGTGAAGTTATTACTGGCATATTTCCTAGATTTTTCGAATAGTGATCGATTATCGATTATCACTTAATCAGCTATCACATGCTATTGATGCCCAGACTATAGCTTATATAGCATCTTAAGCATGCTCGGCTATGCGATGTCGATCAGGTGTTGCGCCAGCTGGGGCGTGGCTCGTTGCTAGGCGACGAGAGGCGAAATTTTTCTGGTCACCGCGGACATTTTACGGCTGGCTACACTGCTAAGAAACGAGTCGGTTACTTTCGATGGCGCATTAACCCAGTCTACAGAGAGTCTGCAACATGATGTAACGCAGGCGATAAGACCCGCTGGTCGTCGTCAACGGAGGACCATTCCCCTATTTACTGCTTTGCTGCCCACGGAAAAAAAAACAATAAGATTGTGTTTTAGCTGTCAATGTACACCGTCACTATTCGGTTCAGCTCTTTGAAAGCGTGTGTGCGACACAGCTCCAGATCCTGGGCGAAACATGCCTTCCTAGTATGTAAAATAGACCAACAATGTCCAGATAGACGTTTTTTTTCAGTGACCAGAACTGTTCAGTCGGGTATATTATCATCTATAAAAAGCGTTTACAGAGCTCGCATCAGTGAAACTCAAACTGTCAACTGTCGACAACGCCGTAATTGTGTGCTTTTGGCACTGTGACATGTGCTGTCACGTTTGTATTGTAGTTCGCGAAATGTGTATTTCTTATGTGCCTCTCTGTGTATTTTTTTTCTCAGTTGATTGATCTGTCCTTTTTTTTTTTTTTGTCAATACAATACCGTAAATACCATCACGTATGAGGAAGGGAATTGCCGTCGCCACTGCAGAGGCACTAACTTCACCTTTAATAATTTCCTATATTTAAGATAAGGCGGCCCTGCACCAACTGCTAAGGACATCCATGCTGCTGGTCAGTCTACAACGCTTACGACCGCAATGGTGGTAATAACTAAAGCGAAACATTTTCCCTATTTAAATAATGGAGGTCGGTCTAAAGCGAGAAAGCACTCAAGATGACGCGAGCCGGCAAAATTTACGGAAAATAAATGGATAATGGAGCGAATTTTAGCTCCATTAATTCGTGCCACAAGCAAAAGAACAGAGGCGAAGAAAACTAGACACGTTTCTCTTTTTGTATCTGTGTTTTTCTTTCTTGAGCGCAAGTTAAAGAGAAAAGTTTACACGGAGAAACAACTTTCGAGTCAAACGCCGTGAACCGGTGTGCGCCCAAATATCTCGGCGCCGGAAAGTAACAGCGTCGCCTTTGTTTCAGTTTAGTGACAATTATGCAAATACACTCGCATCACGCCTGGCAATTTCCGCCGTTAAAGAAAGAGAAGGCCACTTCGAAGGCGTCGTCCTGGTGATTAGCATAAGAGTGTTTCGTGCCTTCGAGATGCTTGCTTAGCGATGTCGCAGAGCGACGAGGCGAGCGTCGAAACACGTCGCTGCTGTACGTGTGCGACATGTTCTGAGGAAGCGACGCAAGAAAACAATTAGTCTGGGCACTTAAAATGGACAGGGCTGCTTATGTATGTTTTACTGCCTTGCAGAAAAGATTAAAAGGTCGCCTTTTTTGCGTTACTCACTTCGTGAGCAGGGCATTCGGTAGCGAAAACCAACGATAAACGCTCAAGAAAAAAAAAAAAACGTGTAGGCCAATTAAGTAATGCATGTTCATATGTTGAAGAAGGCGTCTTGTTGTATCTCTTCCATCTGTGCCATAGAACTGAGTACCATACCTCAACCTTGATGAAAAAATATTGTGCTTCTCATTCGCTCGTCCGCCGACACAACAGAAGTGAACCCGATGCGCAGCCCTTTCATTTCCTTTTCGAAAACTTTCAGCCTTACTTACTCAGATGTATGCTAGCCGGTAACGACAGGGAACTACGATGATCGTAAAACTATAGTAAGAATCATTCGCCTTTCGTGTTTTTCGATCATCATAAGCAGAAGCAGCCCAGGTTTCTTGAAAAAGTGCACTACCAGCTTGCTGAATGGTTGCGCTTTCAACAGAAAAAAGAAGCCTTTCCCGCCCGTTCACTGTGGTGCGTTGAGAACAATTCAATGCCACACCTCACGCCTGCATCGACGACACGATAAGGAAGGATCTGCAGCTACAGCATTACAACTTCGAAGAGACGTGCTTCCGCGAGTCTTGCACCGTCAACATTTCTACTTTCCCTGCTGTCTTTTCACGTTTCACGTGGACTCTGCCTGAAAAGCGGGAGCACCGTCCTGCTTCCGTCTCCTGCCATTTTCGTGATGCTTCTTGTACTAAGGCTGCTAAGGCCTCTCCTCCAGTTCATCCAACTTAGGGGGGTGTGCTCTGTTTCATGAGCCATTCCCTGCTTGCACGCAAACATACAGCATTCAAACATCCATTGCCGTCCTCCTCTCTTCCTCTCCAGCTTCCTCTCAAAGATGGCCGCCTGCAATGACTCCCTCTTTGCTGTCCGCACTTGTTAGCAGGGACACGTTTCCCCTCTTTGCCACGACAGCATCCAGGCCGTAATCAAGAGCATCGCCAGCCGTGCCGGTCTGTTTGCCCCGGTGGGGTTCATTCAGCACATGCGCTGTACGCCTGGCCTACTGTCCGTTCCGCTCCCGCAGCTTTTGTTGCGACTTCTCCGGTCCTCGGACACCGAACACTAATGCGGCAGCACCAGTGGCCTAGGGTCATGCCCTGCGCCTATGGGTCGATATCAGGACAACGACGACTTCTTTAGAAACAATGCTGAACCTTAGACAATTCGTTACATATGTGCTTCAGTTTAGAGGTCAGTTTGCATTAGAGACACCAGCAAGTCCAGTTAAGCTCCCCTCAATGTTTGAATACATGGAGCTGACATACGCTCACTGCCCCCCCACCCCCCCCCCTTCCTATCTGGTGAGAACGTTCTGTGTGGTATAGCGCATGCAAGGGCATGCGTTCACACATATCAGTTGGTGCTGCAACATTATCAGAAATACTGAGTTGGACGCTACATGCTAACTCCAACGACATTGCCTTTTCAATGTTCTTTTCATCATCGCTTATGAGAGGCACTTCAATACAAAAAGAGAACCAATGTGGCAAAACAGAAAACAAGGAAACAGAAAAGAAACGTGATGTGATGAAGCACCCAAAAAAGTTATTTCACCCTTTAGACAAAAGTAAGTAAACAGCCGACATAAATGAACACGCTGAGATCTTTCCTGTAAACGCCTTAGGGCTACACAACTAGACTACTGCATACACGGCTCTTTTCATTTTTTTTTAGCGCTGTGAGTAAGAGCGACAGTTTATGCTCTTCTATTACGATGGAAAAGCCTTATACCAGGAAAAAAAAAGTTCAATTTAAGTTCCTGCGTATAGCTCGAGGGCGTTTGACATGAGACAAATATTTGTCACCCCCTAAAAGGGTTTGCAGAGACATTTTCTGCCGTAATGTGAGAATCTATATTTTTTATAGTGAGTCAGAGGCAGGGAAGTAGGAGTGTAACGAGCAATGCAGCAAAAGGCATATATTTATATGAAAACTGCCATAGGAAAGCAATCCGCTAATAACAAACACAGTACCGAGTTTCCTGTAAAACAATGTCGTCAGTAGCACTATGCCGTCATGAACAATTATGCTGCGAAACTCTGCCGTCATTACCTTAAAGGCGACTTTAAGGTAATGACGGCAGAGTTTCGCAGCATAATTGTGCATGATCATCTACAGAGAGGTAAATGGGTGGTAGCTATTCAAAACTAATTGTGCCACCTACACATGTTCGGAGAATACAGTATGCCTAATGTGATACATGACGTGACGTCAAAGTAGACGTAAAATTCCGCAACGTCTCAAATCGGGCGTTAAATGTATCGCAACATTTCTGCAAGTGTTGTATGAATCGCCTTAATAAGAACCGCTTATTGTATGAATGAATAGCCGTATAAATTTTGCAAATACCATAACAACTACATTATGCAGACAGCAGCGCAAGAAACACACAATCGACAAAACAAGCAGACGACATACAGCGCTAACTATATATAGACTAAGAGGTCCTTACACGTAATTCGATATATATGCATCAATAGACATTTTTGCGATACTTTGTGCACATGGCAAATCAGTTGTGCGTAATGCAGCAAGGTGGAGTAAGTCCTCGTAGTCTTATACTACAAACAGGTGGCGGCCAATTTTTTGCCCGTTCTGTTACTGTGTGTGCAATGTCACACCAGCTAAACCAGCACTATGTCCTTCTGCACAGAAATTCTGTAGAACTTCGTTGGTTTATCCTCCTTTCAGTGCCACTGAATCGCTCTGGACAGTAAGCGGAGCGAGTTGGTAAGGATTCATTATGTAAACAGCAGGCCTACACTTACACGTTTGTTCTTTACATAATGAATTAATTCATACTCTGTCCACGTGTCTTCTATATGTCGTTTCGCTCCCGTCTATCCCTCGTAATCTTCAAGGCAGCATCCACAGCGCAAACGAAAATTCTTAAAACTTACACGCTTGCAAGAATGGAGTAAACTTAAAAGGGTTGTGCTTCTTGTGCTTCTTTTCTTATTTTTTGACGAACTGCAAGCTCACATGGTCCCTGCATATATTATCAAGAAATAGTGGTGCAGTTGGGCAATGGCCCAATTTCCCTACAAACAACCCCCATAAGTTACTTAAGTGTGAATGAATGCATGAACAAAAGCTCTCTTTTCGTGCTAATGCCTAATGCCTGTATATATTTAGACCACGAGTGCCCGTTTCATAATTATTTTCTTAACTTTTCTGTCAGTTACTCATACTGCATCTTACAATAAAATGGTCCTCACGTCCAGGTCCTAATGAAACGGCGAAAATAGAAAGAAGATTACAGACGGACGTGCAGTGCATGTTCACATTGCCACCTGTCTTCCAACTTTAGTGGCCGGTCACTGCTTTTAGCGTTTTATAAAATAGTATATACAAGCAGAACTTCTCAAATATAAATAAAACTTCCTTTTTCTTGATACTAAGAAAGCAAAAGCTCATTTCGGGCTCTTTCAGCGCAAATTTAACCACTGCGACGAACCGAAACAGTTGCAAACCGGACGCGTCTGCGAGGCGTCCGACCTCTTCGTGAACGAAGCCAGCGCGAATCCGACACATACCAGCATACCCAAGCATACAACAGCGTCCCAGCGTCAGTTTTACTTCTAGGCAATGGTAAGAAACTCTACGGTGGAGACAATTTGTCACCGTCCTTGGCGTAATCAGCGCCGTCAGAGTTTCCAGTGAGGCAACGACAACCATTGAAGAGCTATCGCTTACGCACGAAGGCTGCCTCTCTAACCTTATGAACAAAGCAACTCGTTTTTCACTGCGTAGGCACGCATGCTGCGGCTGGGTGACCAATTACCCGTACCGTGTCCCCGCACCCATATAGACGCCGTCCTTGACGAGCGGGCGCCGATCGATTGCAAAGTCGATGCACGGTCTTGACCCACTCCAGCATTTCGCTTTGTCGTCATTCAACGTCTGTTTGTTGTTTCATTTTCACCGTCTGCTCTGATGCGACAGACGTCAACAAAGGACAGCGGGTATATCGGTTTCTCGGAAAGCCGTCGTGTAATTTGCTGCTGCTCAGCCACAAGGACACGAAAGTATACAAGGCACAGAGACAACACAAAGTTCTGCATCTGTTCTTGCTGGACTGTGTGTTCCCAGAGGAGAAAGCGGCAAATGAGAGAGAGACAGGTTAGCCGGTTCGTAGACCAGATGGTTACTTTGTACTGGCGAAAGAGTGAAAGAAGGCTATCTGTTATTCTTTCTGTCCTCTATGTGGTGCGACGCCAACATTGCGCAGTAAATCATAACTCCCGAAACAGAGCACGTACTCATAACACGCGACATGTCCAATGTCCACGCGAGGCAGCCTAAGAGAAAGACAAAGAAAATGACTAAACAGCAGATTTGTGAATGAAACCTCAGTACTGATTATTAGCGGAACGGTTTTGTTCAGCTCCTGTTTCAATGCGCTGATAGACACGGGACTTTGGCATAGGATACACGAAATGAAAGATCGATTGGTTGGCGTGGGTTTATAGCTTCTCACAATCATTTATCTGGGATTCCTTATTTAAAGCGCGATTTATGTGGCATCGAGTCTACCCGCAGATGGCAACAGGAACTATCATTTCAATCACGTTCGCCTGCTAGAAACGTGGCATTTAATAGAGCGCGTTTTGATAGAAGCGCAAATGCTTGTGGACCCTTGTACTTTCCAGTGTCGGCGTACGTTAAAGAACCACTGGCGGTGATATTTGCGGTTTTGGAACTTAAACCCCCAAAATAATTAGCGTTAGTAAACTCCTCTGTGAATGCTCGTAAGGCCATTCCAAGGAAACTCCATTCCGCTAATTTAAAGTTTGCTGCTTGTTGAGCCGTGTTATTGGAACGTTGCAGAGATGTAGAGTCATTATCCCGAGAGAAAGAAGCGATCTGGGAATAATTATTGTGCCAAAATACATAAAATACAAAATGTGTGCACGTAGAAAAATTATCTTCAACGGTAAATTAAAACGTCAGTCAACCAAAATATCTTTACAGATGATATTAACACTGGTTTCGGAACACATCGCTTCTTTCTGAATATGAATTAGTGATGATTTACTTGCGCATCCAGTTTTCTTCGACGCATAGTAATCTCAAGGAAAGATAACTAGTTAAAGATTCGCGCGTAACAAAAAAAAACAGCAAAATATAAGTGACTGATAGAACAAGTGCAAGAGCACTTGGTCTTATCGGGTAAATAAATACAAAGGTCAAGCGAAAGACTTGCCGGGGTGATATTTACATTATTGTCTGCGCTAACAAAAGCACGAGTTTGATAATATTTCCGTGACGCCTTCCCTTTCAATACATGCATTGTCGTATGATGTTCCTACTAAGCTCCTAGGGTCAGGTGACGGCACTTTACGTCCACGGCGCTGGAAATTTGAGACAGCTGTGAACAGACGTTTCATTATTATTATTATTATTATTATTATTATTATTATTATTATTATTATTATTATTATTATTATTATTATTATTATTATTATTATTATTATTATTATTATTGCAAAACTGCAACAAAGCGGCTGCTACAAGAGATATCAGACTCATTCGACAGACATCTCTTATGGCTGCCAGACTAGTCATTCACGAAACACCACTGTCCAACGATCCATTTCGCAACATACGCTGCTTTAATTTTGGCTAACAAGCGTCTTATATTTGTTAGTCTTTTTATAGTCAACTGCGTGTGGTGACGTGAATTTAATGAAGTATGACGTAGGTGCCATGACATTACCTTCTCTGTTCATTTCGTCACTATCACTTACATTGCCCCTGAATTTTCAGTGTCTTTCGTGCCATACTAATATTGATTAAACCTTTAGAAACTGAGGCGATGCTATAATCAACACGTAACTGTATAAAGGAGGCACCTACAAAAGACGCTGTCAAAAGGTTAACTTGCAGATCGCAAGCCAAACGTACACGCTTCAGCGCGCTATACATTGGAAATTCAACGGACATTCAACGGCGCTTTCGTATTACTGCGAATGCGCTGCACTACTTAGCTCATTTTAACACAGTGATAACCAGTGAAGAAAAATCTCAGTGTTTTTGTGGCAAGTACAAAAGTTAATTAAGGGGCGTACACCGAGTGCCAGGAGCATTGGGGATGCCCGCACAATCACCGGCTATAAACTACCGCGCAGCGCAAATTACTTTAATAGCCGCGTGGGTCTTAATATGCCTGGCTGTCGAAAGCGCCAAACGAGAGCGACCTGCCAGCTGATTATATCATCCACGCCCTCCTGCATAATGAACAAAAGAGAAAACTGCGTGATAGGAAATATTCGCTTACTACTGATCTCAAATAGCGGCGAAATGATCTCTTATTTTTCAGGTGTTCCTATTTAAGTATACCTATAGTATTAGAGATTATGCCGCGCTCTCAAGGTGCGGAAAATCTAGCTGCTTGTTTCCCACCTCTGTAGAACTTGAAAAAGGAAGGCTTCTCTATATTTTACATTGTAGTAAGGTGTATATTAGGTCATATTTTTCGAACATAGATTCTGTGGCAGAACGTTCGCAAGCCTCGGCTTCAGTAAGAAGCTACACGTATTGACAATTTTGTCGGCATTCTCAGCGACATATCCCAGAACTTATGCCATTAAATGCATGCAAGATGTAAAGCAGCAGCGTTCTATTCAGAACAAAGACCTTCAATCGCGCCTCGCTTCTTGTAAAATCCTGTGGGGTGCATACCAACGTGCCTCGAGCTTGACTATGCGCGGGCGGGCGCCACGTGTGATCCACACTACTTTTTTATCCTTAATTCCACAGTGAACAATAATTAGGGTAATTATTAAACCGCGTCATAACCTTTCTGGAAGTAATTAAATACGTTTTATAGGCGTCTAGTCATGCTATGGTGCGCTTGTTGACTTCATGTGGTCACGTGACGTTTTTTACCATCCACAGTGACGCCGGGTTATTTGCGGGGGTTTTTTGCCAACTTTTTCAAGGCCACCTCCTCACGATGCACATATGGTTTTCGTCTTAACATTTTCCCTAAATCGCAAGAAAGTTGTAAATACGTGAAGTTATCCAGCGGTGCATGGTTTAGCTGAATCTTCAACAGCTCCTTGACCAATTCGTCTAAAGAATACCACAACGCTATACCGTTCCACGGAGTACGGAATACTAATCTGTACTGGTAACTGATTCATCGGGTTTGCCTTGATCGGCAGAGTTGGCCGGTCCCTGACAAAACTCCGAATTTTTTATTGGTAAGCATGGCCTTGACACAATGCTTGTACTTGTACAATGATGCACAATGTTTCTACGTATACCGTGGTACGCTATAGGCCCCACACTTAACATGTTTTAAAGAAGGGGATTATTCTAAGGATACATCCTGCTCTGAAAACTCAAATACCCGTATTTTTTTTTACTTTTTAATCAGCTACCAAAATAAGCCTTTTTACTTGTCATCCTCCGGCAAGTAAAAAAAAAAACACATTGAGATACTCAGCGAACAGAAAACGCTAATAGCAAAAAAAAAAAAAAGGAAAGAAGCTCGGAGCATCATTTCCCCGTACAGAGGCGATCACTCCCGTTAAAACAAACAAAATAAAGCTGGTGAGATACAAAACGCCGAAGCCTGGAAAAGCAGAGATTATGCAAAAATCGCTATCTGATGTGGGCATGCATTCACGAGTACAGGCTGCTGCCAGCGATCGATAATGTATCGATTCGATTCTCTGGAAAGCATGCAATCCACTTCGTACTTCGCTTCGACATTTCGGGCTCCTCTTGTTCTTCTGATTTCCTTGGCAAGGCGGGCTCTTCCATGGGCGAACAGATACTACGTCGACCGCAGAGAACGAATTGGGAAGCCTGCTAGGCCTTAAGGCTATAGTAAACGAGAAGAGGAAAGCTGTAGCTATTAGGTCTTAAGGCTATAGTGGAAGACAAAAGGCAAACTGTAGCGTATAAATTGCGGCAAGGAACGCCAATGGATAACACACCACAGAATAGATGGAGTACATTGACAGCTGCAGTGCCGGATGAACATCTTTTATCGCATTCGCAATTAATGACGTCACAAAGGATATGAGAAAATGGGGAACTCTATAGAAAATCGAAGAGATAGGAGGAGAACGAGAAGCATTAGCAGCCGATCAGGATTGAACCCTGGGGCCACGTACGAGCCTTGAGGGCCTTAGAGCGCGTTTTGGCTTTCTCATGACCCTGGAATGTGAAGACCGATTCCCCCCGAATGTAGTACAGTGCCGATTACGCTGTATGAACCCGGAAGCACCGACTGACAGCCGCGTGGTCTGTAACTGCTACACCTGCCCTGTACCTGCAGCGGCTGCTAAATTCCGGCGGTAATAGACATGTAGTGAGAATTACGCCCAGCTTCCATTCTGCTTCGTGGTGTCATAGTCTCTCAAGACTATGGTGGTGACAAAAGTGGTCCTCCAAAAGGGACAGAAAAAGATATGTTCTATCCTAACGTCGATTAAGTCATTCAACCCCCAGTCGGCTCTGAACATTACTCGCTCAGCTTCTAGTATAAAAATAGAGAGAAAGAGCTCCGCTTTAGACGAAAGACAGTGCAGGACATGAACTATATATACAGCGTCATCTTAAAGTGGCTATATGTCTACGATGATTGTACGAGTGACTTCCTACACCACAAATGAGTGCAGGGCACAGGCCTGCTATTTGACGCTTTCGTTTCACCCAAGCTACAGCGCACGGGACATAGAAATCTCAGAACCGAAATTTGGTTTAAAATACTTAGGAACACTCATTACACCACGCAAGAAAATCCAGCGTTATAGTACATACTCAATTCATTCCTGCGCTTTTGCATACACCTGGTATTTATTCCTTCCCGGTTATACACAGTGGTTACTGAAAATAGACCTACATCTCGAAATTTCAGTGGAGCTTCTTTCATGCGACACCAGCTAAGCAAACTTTGAATATATCGGTTCTCTGCATGCCTAGATCAGCTGGAATCCTTTCAAGTGCGTTCAAACATGGGTCCATGTTAGTCAAGAACAACACATCAAGTGAGCAGCGCTATTTCCCATCACCAAACATGCATCGTCATAACAGTTTTAAGAACTCGCCAAGTGAACACAAAGAAAATTTATTCACAGTAATATACTCGTGGCCTACACAAAGATGGCACGGTGATTATCGGCTGGCATTGTAAGGCGATCGCGCGCAAGTCTCCTTCAGGCTCGCCGAATTAGTGGGCCGGACGGCTTTTATTTCATGGTGCAGCCCTCCAAGTCACGTTTCTTTGCTTTGCCTTGCACTCAGATCCACGAATTTAGAGCTTTCTTTCCTTCGCATAGGCCGCTGCCATCATCGTTTTCTATTGTAACGTGGAGTCAAGTTTCCATGGTGCCTGCGCATAATGGCTGCAGTTATCCTTTCGTTCCTTCTTTCCTTGCGCACATGAAGCACAGTGTGCTTGAAGCTCTCCAGAATTAATGAACACCTCGAACATCCGATGAAAACGATGTGTGTACAGAGGAGCACTGAACGAGTTTACTAGCATTACTCGAGAGCGTTTTCCATTCTCAGAAATTTCCACTCTCACTTTTCTATTAGGACAGACGGGTTGCTTGGCATTCAAAGTGCCAAACAATCACTGCGTTACCACAGACTGACTATGCTGTTGGTAGTTACTTACAGTTTGCCTTTTCTAAATACACTCAAGCTCAGTTACGTGAAATTGCCTAAGGCTGTAAGCGTTGTAACAATTAGACTGTAACAGATAACAGACTACAAGCTCTGTAACAAATAAACGCGGTGCCCTGTTACTGGCGTTGGAGCTCCTCTTCCTGGTCCCCTTGTACGGGACACTGTGACTGAGAGTGAGGCAAGCATAATGAAGCGGTGCCTTGACCTGCACCACTGACGTATCTGTAAATTAGGTTGAATTATGGCCAAATTCACTGGGCTGGTTACAACAGGTTACCGAGGAATCAAACAACCAAATAAACCGGCGAGCTTTGCAACTGCTCTTGTAAATATATATTTGGAACAGTATCCCGTGCAAGTGCATCCACATTCGCGTAATGGTATTTAATGCTCTTGAGCATCAAACCTCGTGATCTGGTAGCCATCCGGGTCTACATAATAAATGGTATAGCGGCCGCAGAGGAGGAAAGGAATCGCTAGCGGGTTCGACTCCCTGGCGTGGGCAAATTTCATTTCTTAAAACTTTGAAGCTGACCTTCGCTGGACTTGCTCGATCATTCTACATTACCTTAGATGCGATGAAAAGTACTTGCAATGAGGAATGAGCCTAGAGCCAACGTTTCGACAGGAGAACTTGCATTTGTTATCACTAAGAAAAGAACCACTATCAAAGAATTTCTTCAACGAGTTCTCGTCTCTTCAAACTTAGATGCTTCATCGAACTATTAGGCGCGTATTCAGAAACCGCTGTTACTCTAGAGTTTTTTGTAAGAAAAAATTTAGCCAATCCTTGCTCTGGCCACATCGTTAGTAAAAGCTTCTGCCTATGTTTTGTGAGTCTTCTACTGGTGATGGCCCTGCGCAACTTCGGTCATGCCCTAGTTGCCAGACCACCATACACGCCCACCGTGCCGCGCAAATACTCGCGTCTTTAAAATGCAATCTAGACGCGATGTCCCGCAGATGCCTCTTGAAATCTTCGTAACGTACGCAGAAGAAGCGACGTGTCGTCTCCGCCACTGGTTGCATAGCGCGTGAAAATGCCGAGCTCGCTTAGGAAACAAGCCCGGACAACGCCGTTCCCGACCTGGAAACTGACGTGATCTGAATTTGAAAACTGTCGCGTCAGAATGTTATTTTCACAGATGAGAACGTCGACGGCGTGGGTGCAACTGCGAACGTGCCTCCAATGCTTCGCTAACGCGCGCGCCCGGTGGAATGTGAAGTGGCGAAAGCAAGCAAGCAACGGTACACGCACCGGCTGCTGTTCAAGTGCGTTCTATACACCGTAGATCCACAGGCAGGACACGTCTTTTATGGTTGGTTTTCGGGAACGCGGGCATCAGGAGAACGGAATTTGTCAAGCGGCGAAAATCGTCTAGCTGTTTGCTCACGCTTTCCGGAACTTGTAAGTGGCTGGAAGTTTTTTTGGTGGACAAACGCTTGCTGGAATATTCAACGTTCATATGAATAGGGTAGGCAAACAGACTAAAACGTGCGTTAGGTGCTGCATATGCAGTAATGAAGGAAGGTCGTCGTTAAGGATAGCAGGATAGCATTATAAGGATAGCATTATAACCGTAAATTATATAACTATGAAAGCTTTTCTGCATAACTTGGGAAAGATAAAGATAACAGTTGTGCGGAGACCGAGAGTTATGAGCGTGTATCATACAGAGATGGTGATTTTTTTTTTTACAATTGTCATCATTGCACGAGTATTTAGGTATGACTAAATATTTGAGAAACTGCAGGCACTTTTTGCTCCTACTCGGGGAAATTACTTGACGATAAAACTGCAGTGTTAAAGTAAAGAGATGCTCCTTCCTTAGATATCTGTGAGCCGGAGGTACTTACGAGTTTATATAACTGTCTCAGTGAGGGACGCAATTGCTTCCTCTCTATTGGATAACTTTTGGGACCACCGAATTTCCTGTTTGCATGTGCGTCAGGTGCTTCGCTCTTGGAGAGCCCTAATTTGAGCTGTCTTTCTACGACTACGAACTTCCTAAGGGAGCTGCGAACCGGAGCCATTAACACATACAGCTAAGGGACGCAACAAGGGTTTGGTTGATTAGATAGATAGATAGATAGATAGATAGATAGATAGATAGATAGATAGATAGATAGATAGATAGATAGATAGATAGATAGATAGATAGATAGATAGATAGATAGATAGACGGATGGATTGATTGATTGATTGATTGACTGATTGATTGATTCATAAGAATTGACTGATTGATTCATAAGAGTCAATTCAATGAGTGCAACAATGCTACCTATACGTGAACATATACAGGTATGCGAAATTAACCAATACATACATGAGCAGTCTACGTGAGCACATTTAGCTCCTTACAACACATCTTGTGTCACATCAGCCGGCTTCTGCGTTAGCTTGTTTAAAGCTTCCTTGTTTCTATAGATCTGATTCCGTGCACGTATCTTTGTATTAGCTCTTTACTGCCGCAGCTTGTTGACGGTGCAAATCGCCAACACGCAATAAGGAAATGAGCCGATGTTTCCAAGAAGAACGCATCTCCTTTCCATCGTTCTCCTGTCACCATTATTCGTGCTTCGCTTGTGTTTCTGATTTGTCTCCTAGACGATATACAACAGAGTAACATGGGCACAAAACTTAGGGTGTGTCCCAATACTCACGGTAGACGGCTGAACAGACAGCTACGCACAGCGGCCATCTTAAGTCCCATTCCATTTCTCACGTAGACGGCAAAATAGACAGCTTCGCGAAGACGACATACGAAGACAAAAGCGATGCAGGCTACTTTGCTGTCCAAACAAGATGGCGGCTGAGAGGATTGCTTGAATATCCACAGACCTCGCAGGAGTGGTAGTCTGCCGGCAAGTAGTCGCTTTCTTACGTGCTTAATGTGAGCTACATTGAGTTTTTCGCAAAGTGGAACACGAAATAAGCAAAATGAACAAAAATTGTGAGCGTTTTTTTTTTTCAACTTTCTTTTGTCGACGTGAGATGGCTCTCGTCGCACAAACGTCATCCGGGCGCGTTCCATTACTCGGAGGACAAGGACGCGAAGCTGTCTTTGAAGTTGTCAAGGCAGGCTGTCTACGATGCTGTCCAGAATTGGAACACAGCTATAATTGCCAACTCTACAGCGTGCAGGGGGTGCTGACTGATTTTCTTGCGGCTCTTGGCATTGCTCTCCTGTTGGGCGAGACAGTGGCTGGGTCAGCAGCAAAGAAATCTCATTGTGCGGGCGCATACTTATGCAAGGCACCGTGGCGTTTACTGCACCTAATGTTCATCCAGCTCATGTGGGGTCGTTGTCTCGTTCTTTGCTTCAGTCGTACGCCGTCTCTCGGGTGAATGCTCACCCCTGTAGCCTAGTGGCGAACGCTGTACGTAGCTGTAAAAAACGTAAATTTCTTGTGTGCTGAACTTCTTGTGCTGAATTACTTAAAACGCAAAACAAACCGTAAATTTCTTGTGTGCTGAATTACCGCACCATACGTTCATTAGATCAGATTGGAGGTGCTCAAACCTATCACTGATAGAAATTTGAATACAACGATACGTCTCCGAGCTTGTAGCACGTCTATATTCCTTGAACAACGCGTGAAGTAAAACTGCACATAATTTTGAATGGATACTTGTTCGAATCAGAAATTTCAATAAGCTTGACCATGTTTATCTTTTCCTGCGCTATTCTGAGCCATCGTCTCCTTATGTACACTTATTAAACCTATCCGTTCCTGATTTTACAAAATGTCAGCAGTATAATGCACTGCTCCAACGCTTTCCACCCTCCTCCATGATTAATGGTGCTTTCAATTACAGCTCCCAAACCGCTAGGGCCTTATGGCTTACGGAGTTATTTTCTTTCTTTCCTGAAAGAAATGGCTTCGTTCTTTCTCAAAAACATAATTATTAAAGGGAGATTATTTCTCGTTCGTTGTCCTCCTCCAGCGCTATGTACACCGCTTGTTCATTTCGAAGAAAGAGTGGCATCGTCCCCCGCTGTGAAATCTGGTATGTTCATGTTGTCGTGGGAGTTCCATCGTTTTTATTACACATTAAATATTATGTTCATTTCCCCTGAGGATCCGTTCCTTCTAACCTAATTCTTTACATCGTACTACCGCGTTGTCACAAGCAGAATGCACAAGAACAATGCGGATGATAAATGCAACATCGCGCTGTATTGTGTGTATACACGTTACATATATGCTCTCTTGTCGAGAGGAATACTCATTTTCTGCTGGGCTAAGTTGCCCGGCAATTCGTTCCGTTTTATTCTTTTTTGCAGTGACCCTTTTCTTTTACCAACTGGCTCTCCACTGTTAAGGATGACATACAATGCACCAAAATCACGATGTACTGTAACGTAAACAATAGAAACACGGCTTCTTTTATTTTCTAGGCTGTACGGACTCGTGTGTGTGTGTGTGTGTGTGTGTGTGTGTGTGTGTGTGTGTGTGTGTGTGTGTGTGTGTGTGTGTGTGTGTGGTGTGGTGTGTGTGTGTGTGTGTGTGTGTGTGTGTGTGTGTGTGTGTGTGTGTGTGAGTGAGTGAGTGAGTGAGTGAGTGAGTGAGTGAGTGAGTGAGTGAGTGAGTGAGTGAGTGAGTGAGTGAGTGAGAGAGAGAGAGAGAGAGAGAGAGTGAGTGAGTGACCCCTAAAGTCAACCAACATTCCCTAAATCAAAACCCTCTAAGGTCCCAATAAATGAAGGCCTCCTAAAAATGATCAAATCGATCATGTTTTTTACAATGCAACTTATTCTGCAATCTCGGAATTTTCTTCTCTCGCAAGGTATGTACGCATCTTTTTTCTTGTTTTTATAAAGATGACCTACGTAGAAAAGCCGGGCCATTTCTAACCACCTAGCGTGAACTCCGGAATATATTATTCATCTGCAAATGAACCATGAACTCGTCTGGTGTTTTTCTTTCTTTCTCTCAATAACCGCAGGGAAGCTCAGCTACAACTTTTCCCTGTGCTCAAGAAATGATTTATCCTTACCGCTCGGCGGGAGGGCTTTAATCGGGTATCGACCCAAGAACGGTCTTAGCCGTTTCAACGCGTTAGTTGTACTCGCAGTGCCTCCTACTTAGCTAATTAGCGTATTTCCCGTTCCTTAATGCCCCTGTGGAAGCTCGAAGCTCGAGCCTCGAAAAGCGCAAAATCCTCCTATGCCAGACCACCCCGCTCTTATACAATGTATTTCTCACGGCCTGGCTACTTACAGTGACTGAACGTCTAATTAAACGGCTTCCAATCGTTTTTCGCTTTAGTATAGGTTCATTAAATATTTAATTAAAACATGCCCATAAGTGCCGCGAGAACACAAACGAGAAACTGAAGGCTTCGGGTAGATACTTAACTCTAGCTATGTTTGGGACTACAACAGATCCATACGAGGGTTAAAAGAAGAGAGGGATATATATATATATATATATATATATATATATATATATATATATATATATATATATATATATATATATATATATATATATATATATATATATATATAAGAAATTGCGTAGCTAATGAGGCTGTTTAGGTGGCGTAACGAAGAAATGCACTCTTTTGGTTCATTTTAATTTCACGCTCCAACTTTTAAAGCTAGCTAGGTGAACAATAAGAACAACGACAAAATGCTTAAAGATCAAGCCCCATAAACCAACGTGTTTATAGTAGACGCATGACATTCGTTTACGCTATTTCTGTTGCTTGTAACTAAATCGTTACAAATTAAGATTGGTTCGAGAAAAGGAAGTGACACGAGAAACAAACATTATTTAAAAGGTATTCCACGAAGCTAATTACAAGCGGCTTCATTTCCCTTATGAACTAACTACTGGTAATAAACTAACGCGGGTCCCGTTCACACCTAATCGCCTCTGGAATGTATGCAGCGATAAGGATGAACGTGGTTTCTAAAGGAAATAAGTAATACACTGGATTTTTAAAACCCATAGCACAAACGACGCTGTCCTGTGGTTATCAGAACGTCTATATATGTATGTTCTATTACTGCTCCTCGTAGAATGCAGTCAAGCAGTTATATTTGCAAGGAATTCTTCAAAAAGTGCATGAATGACGAGTGAGCGAAGGAAGCCTTAGATAAATGCAAAAACTTGATCATGTTCGGCCCAGGTCAGCGACCCTGCCTTGCATGATATGGGGTGATCTTTCAGTACCATTTTAACGAAATTTTGCCTGTCACCTGAACACAAAACACGCAGCTATATACGTGCGTCCATACAGTCCTCTCTTTTTTTAAAGACGATAGTCTTTCTTGGGATACTTCAACGCAGATATTTTGGTCTGTCTTTCTGTTTGTCTGTCTGTCACACGATTCAGCCACCCGGCCAAAGTTTAAGCACTTGCCTAACACCCAGCCATCTTGAACTGGTAGCTGCGTTCATACTTGTGAACAGTGTCGATCAAAAAGCAAATATTACGCATACCTGAGGCGCAACATCAATATGTAAGTATTAGGTGGTGTTTGCCTTTACTAGAAAATACATAGATACGTAATTCTAAAGACTCTAGTGTTTCTTAGGCTGCGCTAAGAATGCGACGCTATGCCTCTGCCGACGATTTGGTGCTGCCACCTGGCAGTTGCCCAGGGATTCTGCACAAGCTTCATGTCTCCCGACAGTGCTGCCAGGTGGCGTCCATAGCTCACGCAGCGTAGTACGGCCGGCAGAAGACCATCGTCTTTCGACATTTGCAGCGAAGCACGCGGATACGCGGCCAATTTTTTTTTTTTTCGAGCAACCTTTCATTTAAGAAAATGGGGTGGGGGGGGAGGCAGGCGCAATACCGTGCTGTGTAGGAGTATAGAATTCCTATGCTTTGCATCTTTCCTTCTTCCGTCCTCGGGGCAAGCCAACAATACATTTCAGCACGCCGTCGTTCGCGAACCTCACGCATGGCCAGGACACGTGTCTCGCCTCCGATTTGGAGCTAAGCCTACTCGCGGCCTGATTCATACCGGCAGCCTGGGGTCGAAACCCAATTTAAAATCTCCCAACGCCACGTGGCGGCGTCCTGCTTTGAACGAGGAAGCGCGTAATAAGGAATAGCCGCACGTGCCATGCTTGACAATGCGCGCGCCTGAGGAGCAAAAGACGGGAAGTCAAGCGATGTGAACTGAATTGAAAAGTGACCACGCATTTTGTACTTATTTTTACTCAATGGAGTACCGCGCAACATGCACAGAAAGGGCGCGTACATTCACGTATGTGATTCAGTGCAGCGTCCACCGGTCCGTTGACGAACCCATGCCTATGCGTCGCTGAAGACACAGCGTTAGTCGCAAGGAGGTCGCAGATCGCAGACTGAGTGGTGGTGAGGGTCATCATTACCAGACGAAGGTAATGATGGCCTAGTGACATTCAGCCATGTTCCAATACACTGATAAAATGTGTGGAATGAGGAGATCTGCCATCTAATCGGAACTCGAGGCAGCCATGGTATTCAGACAGAAAGACCCACGAGGCTTCGGACAGAACAAATAAACTTTAAACCCGCTTCATGCTTAAGACTTTACAGACTGCCAACTGCGTTATTGTCTTGAAAAACGTGTCCATACGCGGCCTATTTGGAGTTATGCAAGCAGGCGAAATTGAATTTACCAAGCGACACACACCGCACGTTTCAAAGACGAGGCGCAGCCTGAACAAAAGTTTAAGCGAGCACCATTATATTTGTCAGCAGGTTTAAACTTCGTGTAACCAAGCCGCGCACTGAAAATGATGATCTTGCGACACATTTTTTTGAACAAAAGGCATTTGTTGCTATCTCCCAAGAGGGAAAAAAAGCCAATAATGGAAGTATTACGGGGGACCTTAGCATTATATAAGCCAAAAAAAAAGTTGCGCTAGCGCATCTTCTATCGTCCTCTCTGCATCCTAGACTGAATCTACGAAAGCTATAAGCGCTATCTTTGAACAATTTCGGCTGCCGCGATTGCTTTCTTTCCTTTTTCTTCTCAATTCACCTCACTCCGTTTTCACCACGCCTCTTTTCAAACTTCATGTCAGACCATCTGCACCTACTCGGCTGACTACAGCGCGCGTGAGGGCCAGACTTTTTTCAAGACATTAAACCAGTACGTAGTTCGAGCTCAACGTCCTCTCTTCTGTTTCTTTCGACCTTTTTAGTGCCGGATTAGCGCTGCCTTAATATTGAATGAACACCAAGGAGAAAAAATTGTAGCCATTGTCAACAAGTGACGGATATCTGCAGCCGTGACCTAAGTGTGAGCAGTATCAACTAGAACATCGAATTCATTATAACTCGCACTAACCGTCAATGTCTGCATTCGATTACTATGTCTAAAAGCTTTACCCACCTAACTCTGTTTCTGTGCATTTCCACACGTTTATATGCGGTATGTAGCCACTGCAACTGTTTCGAAACGGGATAGATGTCTTTTTTTTTTTTTTTTAAGTGAGAGCAGGCGTTTTTGCTAAAGTGTTTACCGCTCACGTTCTTTCACAGTAAACAGAAGTGAATCGTAACGAGTGGTTTGGAACAGGAGAAGACAGCTGCGGATGAAAACAAAGGTATTTTCTGCGCTACGCAACGTGCACAACATTTTCACGGAGGATGTCATCGCGTGTCCTGGTTTGAAGAATGACACATATTCGTTTCTTGTAAACTAATTTAGAATTTGCGAGATAGCGCAAATTTTGCTCCTTTATAACGCCACAAGCACGCCACAGGGAGCACAGCAAATGCTTGCAAAAAAAAGGGGGAGTGGGGGGGGGGGGGGTGCAAAACAAACGCGAGAAATGCTGCAGCACTCCCGATCGAGACGATTTTCAGTGTTGACGGCAACAGATCCAGCAGCAAAACGCGGAAGCGGTTCGGCAGAAAGAAAACGTGCGACACATGAAAACGCGAAACGACACTGCACATGAACAATCGAGCCAGCACGGAACAAAGCCAGTTGAAGCTGCAGTGTTGGAGCTGCACGCCGAGTCTAACGTAGCGAATTCAATTCAGATTTAGCGAAATGCGGCGTCAGTTTCGCCTTCGCGTATTCCTCTCTTCGCAATTTCTTGCGCGAAAGCGGTCCCGAATTCTTGCAGAGAACAATACGTGGCTTCAGTTTGTACAATTTTGTTTTCCGAAAGCGTCGAACCATCTCTGCATATTGAGGAGCATTCAGTTTTGAAATCGCTTTCGTCGACAAATGCGACGCGCCAGACACTTCCGACAGAAACCACGTGAATATTGCAACGCAACTTCGCAATCGTGCTGCTCGCAGTATTCAGCAGAATACTGCGTTATAGTATAGTTGGTTATTCGCTTGGTTATTTGCTGCTCCGGTTTATTTCGTTACGTTTGTTTTTCTCCCAAACTCAAAGAACGTAAGCAGATTTGATAAGGAAAAAAACAACTGGGCGACGTGCCTGTGCACAGCACGTGGCTCCGTTGGGCCTTCTTTTGCAAGCGAAAGATTAGAGCCTCGTATTAATTCTTATAGTGTGTATTTACAACGCGTTGGCCAGATCTGCGTTCGTTAATATACTGTACATCATTCCGCGAGTGCGATCAAATGCTAATCAACAAGGCCGCGAAGTCTTGACACTCTTAGGTCTTTAGATATGTTCATGATCGACGGCAGCTTGAGCTATCTCACTAATTAAACGAACACGTTCGTGCTTGAGGAGCATGGCGTTGTGTTTGGAAGCCGAGATTACCTGCGGCGAACGTATACGCTGCATCTTGTTAACAAATTACGCTAGTAACAATATAACAGAACTATCCGCTTTGTCAAACTTCGTAATTTTTCTCGGCGGTACATTTTCGACTGTGAATTTATTTTCTGCATGTCATATCAGCAGTCTGGAGCCTAAGAAGGGAACACAGACGAGGAATCTACGGGAGCCACAGAACTTTATATTGTTGGTGCTCCTATCGAGGCGACACCGTAGCTCTCATCGAAGCGTGTAGCAGGTCCTTGGGGTGATGTGCCCGGTAGTTAATGAGATTTATGAAAGCAGTTTGACGGTGAACGGAACTCGATGGAAGTTACTATATGCGCAAACAAGACGTCAGGAGGCAGGAAAACACAGAAACCTAATTTCGTTCACTGTCTCCTCCTGCACATACGGTAAACATCTGCCGTGCGACTACACAAGAAGCACTGCTGTAAATAAAATGATAAACAGGTACAAATTCTCGACCTTAGAGCTGTGAGGTGAGTACCGTGCAAGGATGGGGTGAAAATCTGCAGCTACGAGTTGAACTGGTTAATGCATTATAAATTACAGCGTTATATAGACTGTATGCGCGGTGCTTCGCTTTCGGCTGCAGCGTTCTTCAGTCAAAACAAATATTATGCATAAGCAACGAAAATTGTCGTAGCGCTCGTGGTTCCTTCTGTTCTTTACTTCGTAACAGAACTAGCTGACATGACACGAACGTTTTCCTGCAATTTCAACGATCGTTTCTTTCGTTTGCGCTGGTACACACAGAACTCAAGAGCGTGGTTCACTTCTAGATTGAGATACGCACGCCTTAACCCTTCTGTTCATGTCAAGTCTTCCTCGTAATTTTTGCTGGTGGAGGAAGACTCTCTCCTCAGACTACAGGCTGCAACAAGCTATGCTCCTTGAATTAAGCGTTTCAAACGTCACAACCTTGTGTACTGTTCTAAATGTGCAGCCCTTGCTTTGGTGGCGGATGTTCGTCGCATTTTGAGCCTCTGCCGAGGAACTTCGGCTATCGCAGAAATGACGCGCGGCTGAGAGAGGCCATGCTGGGAGCAGAATAGATCCATAATTGTAGATGCTGGCACTTTGAACGATAAGTTCGCTTAGCAACTATGACAATTTTTAGATAAGGGCAGCCTCTAAGACTGCTCTAACTCACCTGATTGAAGTCAGAAACGCTCAAAAGGACTCTTCCTAAGAAGACCACGTTGCAGTCTATCAAGAGTGTCTCGTCGAAATTCCCAGGTCTCGGAGTGGGGCATGTACTCTGCTTGACTGAGAATTTCTCGTGCACAGTCGTGTCTACTAACGTGTAGATATTTTTGCACGTCTTTTTCGAATTTAGAATTGCTAACATAATTTAACTGCTCCTATAAGAACGAGAATAATGAAGGTAAGGAGCAATAAAAAATAGCACATTAATTGTTCTAGGCCTAGTATATGCATGGGCGAATTTAGTGGGTTAAATTATGCAACAGTTTCTCTTACAGCAACGCAATGTGCTATCCTTAACGTCACAACTCTACGTTTAGTGCGCGTTTCAAAAGTAACAAGGCAAGCGTAAGAAAATCTACCCAATATTTTTATGACGAGCTGGTGCAGTGGTCCAGTTTTGTAACGTCTTAACAGCGCGCACAAGAAAGTGGACTTCTAATTACAAAACAAAAAACGCAGAAATAACGACAGCACCTTTTTCTGCGACTGTTTTAAATAAAAGCGGACAATATCTTGATTTTCTAATAAACTTGTGGTAATAAAATATACTGCTGACTCTGATTCTCCGAGTGATATAGTGGCTCAATCCTCTCTTACTCTTTGATCCGTGAATTAAGCAATATTCCACGTACGCGTTTATAATCAGCGTTGCATGGTATCTGGTGGCTGATAATAAGAAACTATAAGAAAGCAATGAAATAGAGAAATAGGGTTAGACAAAATTTCAAATACAACAACCTAGCAGATCTCAACGAAGAAAATAGGCATTTTTGTGATAGCATCTAGGTTTGCTATGCTAGGAACGCTGTGTCTGCTTCCTGGCGATAAAGTGTCCTGAAAAAAAAAGTAACTTATGACACCGCCCGTTCAACGCTCGATACAAGAAGCGAGCATGCCGCACTTATATATGTACAAAGTGAAACCATGGGAGTACAGGCAAAAAAGAATGACCGACGTAATCACAAACAACGTCTGCAGGTACGTAGACTCCTATACGAACGGTGCACTATAGCCTCTCTTTGAACGGCGCTGATTGAAATTGTATCAAACGCACGTTTTATGTTTCTGTTTCAGAGGTGTTTCGGGACCAAGCCCTTGTGTGTTCCCTAAAAACAGAAAGATGACAATTCAAAAACGGTACCGCGAATGCTTCCATCCCTCGAATCTGCCGCAATTTTCGCGTATTTTTGTCAAGAAAACTTTTGTGTCAACCTTTCGAGCTTACAAAACAGCGTCGAAAAGGCACTCCATTCTTTCCTCATTCCCTGCAGGTGCGCCGGGCTGCTCTCTGATAACCTGTCCAGTCCGGAAATTCGCTCACTTCCTGGGAAAATTAATTTCGAGATTCCCAGATATGTAGCTTGGTGTGGGCGATTGTTTTCTTCTTCTTGAAACTCTCCCATACTCTGAAGCCTCTGTACATTACTCTGTCGTGCTGTAACAAACAACCCATTTGCTAGTCGCGTAAGCTTTTCTTAAGTTTGTCAGCACCTAGTGTGAAAGCGTGATATTTGGGCTTATTCTTTGTAGTCTCTGTTTTGAGCTACCTATAAATTTGATCATGCAGCCAGCCAGGCTAACAAGCCTAAATGTGAGCAGCGTTTCAGTAAGCAAAACTGTATTTAATTTGGCCACCAATAGTGTATTTTTCAATAAAGTTCTTCGAGATGTTCGCGACAGCAGGAGTATGTGTGCCATACCGTCTAGAACGACTTAGCTCCGATGAGGCTGTATGCACCAGGAAAGTATGAAGGAAAGCTTCCAAATGGCAGCTGTCTATGTTACGGTCTTTACGTTACGAACCGGCTTGGCATAAAATCTGACACTCGTAACTTCCACCATACTGCACGCATTTAATGACGCTGCAGGAAGGCCTGCTTTACGAGCACGTCGTAGGCAGGTCACGAAGGGTCGTTTGGCGCAGTGGCTTACGAGAAGCCCATCGCTGAACGCCAGAAGGCGGGCGAGTGTGTACGGGTCTGTTTGCGAGCGATTTGCCGGCCATCGATTTTGGGCTGCTTCCTCGACGAAGCTCAGGCTTTCCGTCTTCCACCGAGTCTTCTTCGTCGCGCGTCCCTGAATCCTTCACTCGTCACCAGCTTTGGAGCGTCCATAGCTTTTGTTTTGTGCTTAGAGTTATTCACTCTGTGTGCCTGAGATTGACACGTCGCAGCCGTAGACGGTGTTCGACATAGAAATAGTCAGGTAGAGAGAGAGAGAGAGATGTAAGAGGAGGACCACAATGTGAAGCAGTCGCAAGCTTGGTTTGCTTCCCTACTAAGCATAGAGGACGTTTTACAGATTAACTCAGAGGAAGTAGAGAAAGCACTGACTTTGTTCCTTCATCTTAATGTAAGACGAGTCAAATGACGCTGTGGCTAGAATCGAAACTACCATTCCTGAAGATTATAAACTTAAGGAACAGTCTTAATACAGGAATTACCAATTGGTGAGGAGACCTGTGTGACATGTGGCTGTGGTGAAAACGAACGCTACAAAGTAGTGTCGCTTTCGAAATAAGTTCGCTAAAATCGTGTGGGTCTGACGAAGCGTTTCCTTTGGATTTACTAGTTACTGAGTACGACAGTAGACGACTAACCAGCCGAAACTACTCGTTCGTAGCGCAAGCAACTGCAGCCCAAGGGGAAGGGGAAATGTGTCAATGCCGGCGCATTTTGTGTTGCTTCTTGCTAAACATTGTGCGAGCACAACACATATATTTTTGCAGCTCGAAAGTTTGCTCTCGTTGAAATCGGACCTTCTTGCTGGCTAGTTGGTTCATATCGAATTGGTATTGTACTATGCAAGGACGAAGTCTGTGTCTGTGTTTCTTCGCTCCTCCTTCGTACTTGCCCAGCACCTGTTATTGTTATCGTCCTCCTCCTCCTCCTCCTCCTCCTCCTCCTCCTCCTCCTCCTCCTCGTCGTCGTCGTCGTCGTCGTCGTCGTCCTAGTTGATGTCGCTGTTGTCGTTGCTGTCGTAGTCGTCGTTGTCGTCGTCGGTGTTGTCGCTGTTGTTGTTGCTGCTGCCGCCGCCGCCCGCCTCCGGCACCGTCGTCGTTGACACAGCATTCTTTCACGTAATTTTAATAGGTACCAAAGCAGCCGAGATGTAACGGCTAATACATTCAATACCAATTCAATACTGGCTGTCTCAATGTAATTAAGGAATGACGAGCTTCAAACTTCGTCTACGGCCTAGAGGACCGTCACTCAGACGTCGATTTTGCTGCTACCACCGGACGTAGATACAGGATATCAAAATCAGCCTCCCCGTTCGATGACAGCTCCTTTCCTTCTTGTTTGGATCGAATTAGTAAGCCCTGCTTTCAGAAAATTACACATTCTTGCTCTACATTAACGGTGCGCAGAATGGGATTCTTGAGCTCAAGGCATCTTCCCGTTCATTATGTAAAAATCTGCAAACTAACAAAAAGAAACAGGGAAGGAACACCCCAGCGCACTATCGAGCTGTCCCAGTTAAGCGGGCTGCCCTCGCCTATTGTGCTCTTCGCATCTACCATTAACTCACGCTGTTGTTGGCGGCTTCGTATGCCAGACACGTGCACGTCGCTCCTTCTCAGTGGCTGACGTGATGTAGCACCGAGCCGCCGACACGCACTCGTTAGCGAGCCAGGCTTTGCCCCGAAGGCAAATGGTTTCTCTCTTTCTGCGTGCATCCTCGCTGTCCCGTAAACAATGCATGGCGCTTCCCATCGCTCGTGGTGCGCTTCTTTCAATAGAGGTTCATGCTTGGCTGTTGCAAGGTGTGCCTCCGAAATTCTGTCGTTGTCTTTCAAGTAAACATGTAAAACACCATAAAAATGTAAAAGATATATTGGTGATGCCCCCATAGCGCAAGAGAAAACATAAATACATAAGGTTACCAGATAAGCAACTTTATAAGAACCATCGTCATATCGTTTTGATAGAAGGAATATAACGTACGAGCTAGTGGCCTCCCATTTCAATCGGGAAGATCAACAGAACAGAGATGATACTAAGTGAAAAGAAAAAAGGAGCTCGTGATCATGTGCAGCAATAGTATAGTGAAAACCTGCGGCGTAAATCTCAAGGGATCACGAGTTCAAATGCGAGCTACAAGAAACATTTTTTTCCTTTTCCTTTTTATTTTACCTGCGTTCACAAAGCTTTCGGTTTCGCAGTTTCCAGTGCGCATTCCACCAACGCGAGCGCTGTGGAAATCCAATTGTCCTCGATACGACCCAGAGACTGATCCGGAACAACATCACATTAGTCATTCTCTTTTTTCGTGGGATCTTCCGCTCCTAATGGAAACGAGAAAACTTCGTCTGAATTGGTTAGTCTATTTGTATTGCTCTTCTCGACTTGTCTCTTATCTCTCTGTAAAGAGTTTTCGATCCAACACTAATAAAAAGATGCGGAATGCTTGGGCAATTACTTTTGAAACATCTCGATGAGAACATTACCAATATTTTTTCAATACGTGCGGCTACATTTCAATCGCTAATATTGACACAACTTTGCACTCATTGCAGATACAACTATAATAAACTACACGTTAGGAGAAATGCCACCGTCTTATGCGCTCCGAACCAATCGTTGAGATTCCTGTATTTGTAACGGACGTTTCTTTTTTCTGCTTGTTAGAAGAAGCAATAGATACTAGGTGATAGTTATGTACAATCAAAGAGATAACCAGGATACCTCGTGAGTGATTTTACATTCCTGTAATTTCATCTAGGTCGGTGCTTGAATTGGCGAAAACTGGTGTGACTGGTCAAAATTTGTTTTCATTGAAAAACAAAGGCGTATCCCCGGTTAATTTCGTAACTTTTCACTCGAGCATGCGCTTTCGCTGAGCTTGTATAGAGCCAATCAGTGGCTATTTCAAGTTAGTTTGCTAGAAGACCAGCTTACGTCCTCAAGTTTTGAGACACCTCGAAGTGTTCCGTTTAGAACTTAGCTAAACTATTCATAAGTGTGTATTCAACGGCAGCTAGCCCCGCCACGGTGGTCTAGTGGTTATGGCACTCGGCTGCTGATACGAAGGTCGCGGGATCGAATCCCGGCCGCGGCGGGTGCATTTCGATGGAGGCGAAATGTTGAGGCCATTGTGCTGTGCGATGTCAGTGCACGTTAAAGCACCCCAGGAGGTGTAAATTTCCGGAGACCTCCACTACGGCGTCTCCCATAATCAGAGCTAGTTTCGGGACGTTAAACCCCACAAATCAATCAAATCATTCAGCAGCAGTGTAGTTCACCAGAGCTGCCGGTTATAAAAGCGCGACGGCGAGGTCGTGAATAACTCCTCAGCCTACCTGTTCGTTTTGTATGAAGCCACTCTTCCTCTATTACGCATAATAAAATACCAAACATTCCCAAAAGCCCGCACTCAAGCGCTCTGGCATCGGCAAAATCACAGCTTCCTTCTACCATAAAACGAGTGCAAGCAGCGCTCGCCGGCTGTGTGCTTGAACTCCTATATACAGAAAACAAATTAGAGCTAGTGGAATTAGTGCTAGGAATATACTTTAGGGTATATTCTCAGCAAAAGCAGGAGAACAACCAAAAAAACAACAACAGATGAGAAAGCATCCACGGCTTTTGCGTGACCAAAGCTATTACGGGCAGCTACTTACCCCACCTGAGCCTACATTAGCAACGTTAAGCGCGCGCGAAGAGAAATGCTTGCCGGTTTACTCGTCCGTACGGTCCCCTAAATACATAAGACGAATGGCTTGGATACAAAGTTCCACGTTACGTAAGCCTGCTACTGTCTGTGCCTAAACAGAGGCTTGCACTTGTTTTCTCATCTCGCTTTGGCTTTCAAAGCTTCAGTCACGGTGTTACGCACGCTGTACTGGCTGTCGCCTATTTTCTTCTGATTACATACCGCAAACTATCGTCCCTCTCTAGGAATACACCCGTGCGTTCAGAACTAACATTTGCTTATGTGGGACCTGTTCCAACGAATGCTGATTTGCAGCCCTTTTTATTAGTCGTTTAAGAGCACTATACAAAAATTAGGGGTCAGCTTCACTCCGAGGTGCGAACACTGGGCAAACGGCAAAGCTGACGGTCCCAGACCGAGCTTTATCTCGGTTGACTTAAGTTCTCGCGAGGTTTTGGCGCAGCGTCACACGGACCGCAAAGAACACTCGGATATTAAAGAATGTACAGTGTCGTTCACTTTTTAATAGCTAGACATTCACTTCATAGTCGTGCGGTGGTGCAGCTCTTAAGCACGGATCATTCTGGCAACGCCTCCGCATTACAAATGGTTTTATACATCTTCACGGGCCTGTAACTCCGGATCTGAGCATCGCCAATGTTTTGCCGCCTCTTCACCTGCGCGACACCCGGGGTCCGTCTGAAGTCGTCTCCCACGCTCCCCAGTGGCGGCGCGGTGGCTTTTGCATCGCGCTCTTTCTTAGGGAGTAACGCACTTCTTCGGTCGCCTCGTTTTCACGGCGATGTCTTCGGCACGGAGAAACAGGCATTCTGTCGCCGCACCGACGACGTGGAGCTTTTCTTACGGCGATCGATGCGATTACGTCGTTTTCGCATCCGCAGCCGTGGCGAGACTCCGCGCGTCAGGCATCGGCGCCGCGGCTCGACGAAACTATAGGCACAGCTGCGGCGCTGCGATTTCGCTATGGCGTCTGATGAAACGTTTTCCTCTATATATAGCAGTGGGCTGAGCGCATGAGAGAAAGAGAAGCAAGACGTGCGCGTGCAAATGCCGCATATTGGGAATTTCATAGAAGTGCACGCTCACTTATTTCATGATGGTTATAATGCATGGGAACGAAAGGTCGTTCCCCGTTAGTGGCAATACCCACTCATCTCTTGTTTTTTTGCTGTGCACTATACTGCCGAGAAAAACCCTAAGGCCCAGAAGGAATAAGAAGTGGCACTTCGATTAGAGCGCCTCCCAGAATGTTTTATCTGCGAATTTCTCCATTCGAAGCTGTGCGAGCTCTGAGCATGCGTCAAGAAAATAGCTCTGCATAAGACACGCGCAATAAATAAATGTGGTACAGACAGCATTCACGCGTTTACTGCTTGTGTTTACAGACAAGCTACGGTGAAAAATCCCCTCAATCTACATAATTCGGCGCGCTCGTTGGACTTCCGCTCCGGTTATTTTAAGAATGCAGTTTGTGTGCTTCTCTCTGATAACGAAAAAATAAAAAAATAAAAGAGTTCAGTTTCCTTCGCGCCATTCAGGCTTCATTACGCTGTCAGGGGCAGATGCATATGTGAAGTTTCGCAGTTTTATGCAGCATAACCAAAACACGTTATGAAGTTGCAGTCGCGCCAGCTATACTAAAATACCAAGATTCGACTTCTTTCTTTCCTTTTTCCGTAGAAAAGGAAGGATAGGCGCTACGGGAAAGCGTCGAGTACTTCGTCTACCAAGAGACTGCGAAAATAAATGCTTTTTGCTTCAAAACTCCACTCTCAGTATTGCATTACGTGTCGACATATATTACATTGAAATGAGCAAATACTTCTTTCTCTTGGTAGTAGTCAAATCCGTCACGTCCGACGACCGAGATGCTATAGGCAGCGTAAATGTCCACATTGCATCCTGAGCTTGGCACAAGAAACTAATCCACGAAGCTTTTGTTTGTAAAAGATAATTATCAGCGGTTAGATCAACTTCACCATTTGTGTACGTTGTCACTCAGTGCTCGCTTGCAGCTACTGCTGACAATTAATCGTTTGAATCCCGTGAAATATTTTGGAACCATGGGCCCGAGGAAAGGCACCGAATTCAAGAAGCTTCTTGGCTCCAAAGTCGTACCCAAACACAGCACATAAGCATGGTTCACCAAATAAGGCAGGGCCATCTCATTGCGCCCTTCTTTTTTGTTCACGACTTAGCAGTACTGCATGCGCGCGTTACTCGCTTATTTACTTTGCTGCCAATTAAGCGAAAGGTTGGTGAGCTGAAAGCAATATGACACAACATAGCCCTTTGTACGACGGGCTTCCCCTGTCCCCACTTATACTTCGTTAACGACAAAAAAAAAAACAATTTTTTGGGAGCGCAAACGAGAGTGCCTCAAAAGGTCGTTTTCCCAGAAGGAGCGTGATGGTGCATCAGGTGCACTCCTGGATTAAATAAGCGTTACCGAACTTCGTTGTTCAGCAGTGAAAGGCCGAGTGTGTAACAAAACATCAGCACATTTCTGTTTATCTCTTTAAACGTTACGCCTCTTTTTTTTTTTTTCCTGTGAGAACATTTTGCGAGTTGAAGGAAGCCGCGGCAATTATTATGAGGGGCTTGCTTTTTTTTTTTTTCAGAGTACACATACGGCAACGTGGGCTTACTCACACCGCAAAAAGCCGAGGTTCGTTGCTTGAGCAACTATCAAAAACTTAGCACCGAAACGCGCAATATACATACAAAGGACCACCGTCTTCAGTGGCACTAAAGCTCTAAGCATAGCCTAACAGATTCAGTACGCTTCCTCATCAGACTAAAGCGAAAGACAAAATGTCAAGCGAATTTGCGGTACATTGCTCGGACGAAAGAACTGTACACTGTCCAAATGTAACCCCGGACAAGTCCCACGCCGCACCGTGAAGCGATGATAATGATGATTGTGGTTCGGTTAGGAAAGGACGCTAATTTCTGCAGCCGATGTAGGGAGCACGGCTAAGCGTCCGTGGGGGTGGGGGAAAGGGAGTGAAAGAGATAGAGAGGAGAGAAAGGCCGTAGTGGAGGGCTCCGGATATTTTGACTACCTGGGGTTCTTTAACGTGCACTGAGAACGCACAGTACAAGGGCGTCTGGCATTTTCGCCTCCACTGAAAATGCGACCGCCGAGGCTGGGATCGAACCCGCCTATTTTGGGTGGCAGCCGAGCACCGTAACCACTACACCACCGCGGCGGATCACTCTGTGAAGCGAAATTTCTCACGTATATCCTTCATAGTCATTTCGTAAAATTCGAAACTGTGTTTGGTAGCGACTTTTTCTATGGCTTAATATTTTTTGGTGACTGTCCGCGATATTATACCCAAGTGCCTTGTAACGCCTTTCCCTCGGGAATACAGAGTGCTCCACAAGAAATAGGTCGATGACTTATAGTGGCATATAGGGAACGCCGGCTCGAACACACTACTCACCGAGAGTGTTGAGACTCGAACCCTCGTGTTTGCGAAAAATGTTTCCAATACCCAACTCTCAAACTTGGAAATATACAGGCCCTGGAATCCTAAGCATTACAAGTGTGTTGGGTATCGAATCTCGAAGCTTCCAAGCACGTGTAATGAATAAAATTGCAGCAAGAAAAACACAAGACGTACTAAACGCTCAGCTTATCCCATTTGTTTATATTTAATGACAACCCATTATGCCTAAGGGCATGCTTTCGAAATGAAACAAATTAGAGACGCTTGCACTAGTGGCGCATGGCTAGGGAAACAGGTGGGCACTTGACTGGTCCAGGTTTGTCTCCGGCGCACCCGCATTTCGTCGTGGTTCGAGGCTTCGGGAAACGCCTCGCAAAGCACTCCGAGGCCCAGCGAACGCTTCTCAATGTTTCGCACCGAGTTCAGTGTAAAGACGTTCGCGTAGAACCACAGACGGTGGCAGACGTGGAACATGTGGCCTCGGCATGACGCCGTTCCACCCCTTTGCTATACTACGCTATGCGTTTGTGCATAGCTCCGCGCTATGAGAGGACGCATGCTCTCGTGGTGCGAAGCTATGCACAAACGCATAGCTTTGCGAGACGATGTGCACCTGAGAAGTCGACGCACACTGTCTTTATCTTTTAGATGCGAAGCAGCTTATGGTCGGGGCTATGTCCCTCCGTCCAAACGCCGTGTGGCGTCCACACCCGCACTGCGCATGCGCATCCCCCTCCCCTCCTCTCCTTGTCTCATCTCCTCTCCCAACGGCGCGCGTTGACTATGGAAACGCTTCTTTCTTCGATTGACGCTTTACCAGCTCGCAAGGAACGAGAACGCGCCCTCTCCCGCGAGAGACAACGCTGACGGAGGCAGCGTCTGCTAGCGTCAAACCGATGCAAACACGGTGTGCACCCCCCCGTGCTGCTTCGCATCGCCTCATGGTCCCCTTTAGCGGGAGATTCTGTAATTTTTTATTATTTTCTTTTTGCATGAGCATGTGCGCCCGCCAGCTGCAGTTTTGCCAGTGTAGTAGTGGTCTGAGATCATGAGCGCAAGAGAAGAAAGGAGCGCGCGTGCGAACGCCGCACACAGGGCATTGCATAGAAGTGCTCGCACACGCTTGGTGACCTGAACTAATGATGATGATAATTTTGTTATGCAGGCACACGAATTATGAGAGTTTGAAATGCTTCGGATTTAAAAAGAACATGACAAAATACCAATTTATAAGTCTGTCTTGCTCCGTGTAGCCCGTTGCCTCTTCCAAGGTAGTTTCTGCGCGATATTTACCTGTCTTTGGACTGGTAGTTGACATCACCGAAGATCAAAGAACATTCGCTAATCAGGGCCATAATAAGGTGCAGTGAAAAAAGTAAAAACTAACTTTCCGTTCTTCGGCCCTATCTGTCCGCAGCTGCAATATGCCGTAAGACATCAAATTCACTTGATGAATTAGCGATAAGCTACACTATTTTCTAATTAGCAGTGCTGGAGGTGATCTTTTTTTTCGTTTTGGTAGCGTGGAAGCCGAGATAAGCAAATTAATATGATGTATGATTCCGTATTCGGGTCTATGGAAGTGCCCGTGGTAAGTGCGCGCTGCGAGTGAACAGATCCTCCGACAAAATCTAAGTAGATTGATTACGCAAACCTCCTGACCCGGAAAGACAGGTCCGCCTTTTAATTAGGCCCGCTCTGAACGTTAAATATTGACTTATACATGGCTTCACATACTGTTGTCCTCATTTGCATGGAGCGACGTAAAAAGGCTGTTTTTTACAGGAAGTGATTACGCGACTAGTGGACTCATTCAGCTCAATATTCCGTTTACTTATTGCTTGTTTGCTGTGAAGAGGCTAATGAGCAGTGTAGAGCAGCTGATTTATCGTCATCTGCATGAAAAGGAATAAGAAGTTGTTCTTTATAAAAAGCAATCTAGCGTCAAGAGTACACACACAGAAAGGCTACCACTGCAAGGGGAGTGCGTTTACATTTTATCCCAGTTATACTAAAGTCTTCGTAGCGAAAATTCGACGCCGATCTGGAGCAAAATATCGCACAGTGCGCTTTATGATATTACATCTTTTTGTGCGAACAGGACTGCATTCGTAGCGAGTGCGGGTAATTTAAGGTGTAATCACTAAACAGCATTAACCGAACGGTGATCAATATCTACCTTCATGTATAAAGTAACTAGGAAATGGAATCGCCCTTGAGGCAAGTACTAGTCTCTACTTTGATTTGATTTGATTAGATTATTTTTTCACAAGAAATGTGATCAGAGGTGGAAAGAACAGTCATTCAAAGACGGCTTTAGGAAGTCATTCGCACCCGTACAAATAAAGAGAACAGCTGAGGTACAAGCATTTTCCTCACACGGTCATTATACACACTGATAAACCATTTAAAACACAGCGCACGATTTCAATAAACCACCAAAAATGCACATCCTTGCTTGCAGCCCTACACAGAGCAGCATGCATAATCATACAACACATTCACATTAGCGTGGTACACCAGTACTACGTCAGCGCAAACACTTCAAATGCGAAAATAGAAATACTCCCTAATTTTCCACGTGGAATAACTGCTGCGTGAAGTAGACCTCTCCCTCATGCAGTGCATCGCTGTGGAGGTAAAGTAGATATACTGCTTGTCTGCTGAACCGAGAGAGCGGCGTTAGATTCCGGCGGCGGCGGTCACGTGTCGATGGAGGTGAAGTGCGTCAAGCCCGCGCACTTAAATTTAAGTGAACGTTAAAGGACCTCCGGTGGTCGAACTTTTCTGAAGTCCTCAACAATGGAGTGCCTCGTAATCGTATTGTTGTTCGAGCATGTAAAACCTCAGCAATTATTATGCTATCGCTCACGCATTGTATGACAGGAATCGCACACGCAGACGCAGATCCATAGGAATAGAGATACAGAAAACTGCAGGTGTAGATGGATGTGGTGCTCCGACATATTTAACACGACACAAACATATTCATGCCACTTCACCGAACTCAAAATGCCTCTTGCGGCTTATTTTCTGTTTTATTGGAGTTACCCACAAAGTGGCAGTTCTTTCAAGCGTTTACTGGGGATGGCGTGTTTCTAGAGCATACGATATCGACGGCGTCTACAGCTATTTTCAGGTAACTGGCCTTCGAACTCCGCTATGTTTGCACTCCTGGTTCGCTCATCGCGCTCTGCCCTTGTATTCAGGATCTCTGCTAGTAAATAGCCTTTGCGCTGTAACTGTTCAACAATTCGGTAAATTCGAAGGGTCGTTCACATGCTCCCGCGCCTTTTCTTGAACAACGTGGAATATCAACATCTTCTACGGCTAGCATAACATTCGTCATAGAGAAGTAACTAGTTTTACGTCACCCACCTTTTATATCATACGTGCCGCATTAGACGGACGGTCATAGCACCACTCATGAAGGCGATTGCGAGAAACTGTTTGTTCGTATCGTAAAAGCCTAAACGCCCGAAATGATCGGTGAAATAAATTCGTGGTTATAATGGCAACTTGTGCTCGGACAGGAGGAGCATGTGTTACACTATAGTGCCGGCTTATGACCGATAGTTTCCCGGCTGTAAAGTTGATCGCGTAACTTCAGTACAAATATCGTTTTGCCGTTGTATAATTCTTGTGAAATAGCAAGAGGTTTCTTCATAATTCAGCTACGCACAGCGACAGTGTTTGGCGAGCTGCATTTGCTTCAAGGCATTCGAGTGTGCGTTGAACTCTCCTGTAAATCGTGCACCGCCACATAAGCACTAATTTTGTGGGCAAGCCAGCTTGACAAACGCAATTTTTATGAATAAAGAGCGTTGAAGGTTGAAGTTGAAAACCAGCTAACAAACGCATGGACGCAGAAAGAAGGCCACATGATCAAGCTTCGTGTATAAAGGCGTCGTTTATTTGAGAAAACATTTCAAGACGATATTAAGGGATCTACAAATCAAACCTATCTTTAAATAAGTACACTTATACCTCCCAACAAATATACTAAAAAATAAATAACTTCACCAAAGATACTCAACTCAGCACCAAGCTGCGATAGGTAAATGAGACCTGAAATTCATAGAACACTCACACATTCAGTTATGATTAGGTGATTAATTGAGCGCAATCAATGCATTTTAGCAACGTTTTCAATAGAAGTGACATGTCATGTGACGTATCCTATGCAAGCTAAGAGAAAGACTGCATTGAATAACGCGACAAAGATCCGCACTGTTAAAATACGTAAATAGCTAATACATTAGTGCATAATTCCTGTACTTGAGTGCCCTTTTTTGTTAAAGCCGCTAGATATCATGATTAAACAAAGCAGTTAAAGTGTTTGCGTATTTGGGAAACATCTTTCCACTCTTCCGTTCCGCAACGCAACAGTGTGTCCCCACTCTTTCTCGCATACTTGCAGTACTTACTGACTCTTTTTTCTTCTATTGACGTAGTTTTGCTTACTGTGGATCAGTTTTCCGCTGCACTTCCTATCTCGCTTTCATCTTGAGTTATTCATGAATGCAAGCGAGTTAAGGCAGCCGCTAGAAAAAAAAAAAGACATTTTCGCCATGTCTCGCGGTATGTCTTCGGCAATTTCCTTCCTTCATAGGCCGCTCACCAGGAAGCGCCAACATTACTCGCCTCGGGTAGCGAGGAGACGAGCCGTTCTCAATTTCCCTTCAGGAAGCGAGAAGGCTTTGCGGAAGCCGCGTATCCGGACTACTATGATTATTCATGAGACAAAATTCAGCATCAGCGTAGGCGCGATTCCTTCGCCTTCAAGGTACACAGAACTCGCACATCAGAAAAGCAGCGCTTTTCGGAAGACATCGCTCACGCTACTGGCGGTAATGCGAGCCATCGTAAAGGAAATAGCATAAACCGTGCAAGATTGCGGAAGGCACGCCTCCGAGCACCCGGGACTGATTCGCATAACCACAGGCACTGGTTTGAGCGTACCAACTAGCCAAACAAAAATTTCAGTAAAGCATTGGCACAGGTTTGTGACGAGAAGGAAGCTAACGGTAGTTGTTGTGCATGGTCATGCACGGTTGCTTGCTGCACGCATTTAGCGGCAATTGCGGCGTGATGATATGCTTGGGAAGTAATTCAGATCGCTGGTAGTTATGCGCAATCCCGGTGTTTGGACACCGAGATTTGCCTGTGCGTGGCTGATCCTGTCAGAGGCTTCAACCTCAGGGAAGAAAACAGACAAACATTAACGGTAATAACAACTTGAAATCTCTCCCTTTACCCTAACCTGTCTGGCTACACGCAGCTACAATGAAATCCTAAAATTCCTAGACAACCTTATGAAGTCCCCATGCTGTATCCACTCAGTTAAGTAGATTCCTCCCTCTGATTGTAGCTCACACAACCTAGATCTCTTGTCATTGCATTCAATAACAAAACAGTATAAATAAAGCTGTTTTCTCTGAGCAGTTATTCCTCGCAATGTTTACATTTAGTTTGCAAATAACATTTGGTTCGCATGTTATGCTATCGCATCTGGTTTTCTATCTCACGATCGTCTGCAGTATGTAAATATGAATAAAATGTGTCGCACTTACTTTTTTCTCCTTTATTCTTAACAAGAAGGGCTGCTATCTCGACAGAATAGGAAGCGCGTGATTGGAACTGTGCATGAATTTGCTTAAAGCTTATCATCTCTGTACTTGCAACAAAGCATGCGATAGTAGAGTCTTTTAATACAGTGAAGACGAACATAACTAATGCGAAATCAAATCGACCGTCAATATTTCTAAAATTATTTGCTGATTCGGCATCCGATTAGCTGATAAGACGTGCAGTCATTGCAATGGTGCACAGTTTTAACGTTATGCCGCGCGTAGACAGTGAAAGGGTTGTACCGAAAACAAAATCGGCGTACTATACAGAGCGTGTATAAAGTACATTCAAAACATGCTGCAACTGATCAATTATAGCTAACTGAAAATATTTAGCAAGACCGCATAGAATATTCCAAATTTTACTAAACGTGTGCTGGTTGGACACAAAAAACACTGAAATAAGCGGAAATCTATAAGTGTCGCCCAATGTAATCGAAGTGTTCGAAATGTAATGCAGAAATATTTATTTTTCTTTTCGCACTGCTGTTATTATGATAGCAAAAACCTTCTTATTTCACACTTTCTTTTATCTAGTGTGCAGTTGAATCGGATGTCGCGAAGTGTCGCCACAAAATTACTGAGACATGCTGTTGGACGATGGGGTCTTTTGTTGTATCTTCGAATGGAATGTGAGAGGGAATTGTCGTTAAAATGATGGCAGCCTTCGGAGGTCACAAAAATAGTCCACGCCGAAACGTCAAGTGATGGCTTAAACACGAACGTGAAAGAAAGGTCACAGATTGCCCTCGTGTGAAAGGATTAAGAATGAACCCTTCGAAAGAGTACTGTATGCAAGGTGCGGAATAATCAGGCATCTCTCCAAGCGTATTGCTCTAATATGGGAGGATAACATAATAGGGGCTTACGGTTCTTTTTTTTTTTCTTGCAAGTGATTACTGCTGTTTCAGTGTCTTAACTTCAAGCACAAATACCCGCACTAATACCTGCTTGAGACCACTACAGCTCTATGTATGTTTATTATAATTCTTGCGAGCTTCAGGATTGAAAGAACTGCGCTGTCCTAAAGTATCATCAGCAGCCTCAGTACAATGCTGCGCCGTGTTGATGTGTACTCATGCAGAAAGTTATCGTGGCCAATGCCAAACGGTGGAAGCTTTGCTCGCAAATAATTGTGGTTCGGTTAAGGAAAGGACGCTATTTTCTGCACCCCTTGCCGGACCACCGCTCGGCGTCCGTGGGATCAGCGTCCGTGGAAGAGCAGAAAGAGGAACGCCATAGTGGAGGCCTCCGGAAATTTTGACCAGCTAGGGTCCTTTAACGTGCACTGAGACCGAACAGTACACGGGCCTCTGGCATTTTCGCCTTCATCGAAAATGTGGCCTCCGCGGCCAAGATCGAACGATATAAAATGTTTTATATCCAACGATATAAAATATTCAAGAGGGTAAGGATACAGCGCCAGGTACGACACAGACATAGGAACAGAACGGGACACGCACTGTGACTTCTTGTGTTTATGTCCCTGCTCACGCTGTCCTTCCCCCCCCCCCCCCCCTTTCTCCTTTTTTTTTTTTTTTAGTATGTACCAACACGACCAGCTTCAAGTTTCGCTACGATATAAAATATGCCTTATTGAAAGCCTCCTAAACGAATTTACCCTCACCGTTCCATTTACACAATCGCTGGGACGAAACAATCATCTTAAATAGCGAAGACACTCAGCAAGACGGCGAGATGGTTTGGTTAGGCACTCAACATGGCTTACTATATGTTTTGTTTATTTGTTTAGCCAACTCCTCTTTGCTCGTATTGTGTCGAGAGAGCCGTGAGAATGAATAAAAGATAACAATCCTCAAGCCTTCCTTTACTTCTCAAGCAAAGCAAAGTTCGAGCCGCCTTTCTCGGCATTTCTGTGGTCCTCCGGCAATAACGAGACCGTGAGCAGAATAAGTAAGCGAGACACTCCACCGAGATCCCGACAGTGGCGGAATCCAATGAACCGCAATGGACTGTGTCCACTTTGTCGTTGCGCCTTGAATAAATAAGTGTACGACGTGACAAGCTGGCCGGACCCGAATAAGACAGATAAACAGCGTAAACGAACTAACCTGGCCTTTGATACGTTGACAATGCATTTTATTTTTGTATATGTTCCTCTGCGCAAGTTAGGACCTGTATAGAGCTCTACGCGTAATTAAGTTAAATGGAAGAAGCAGAGAATAAGTTAGACAAGGCACACCACGTGCCAACATGAAAACGTTAGAAGGGCGAATGACCACTTTCGTTATTGCCTACTACCCTCGGTGCTTTAGGTGACCATTATTATGAATGGGCCTCGCTCTGGCCGACTTGGTGCCTTCGGGTAGCATGCGAGGGTTTATTCTTGAGCAGCCATGTCGTAATAAGATCACGTACTACGTGACGCCTACTGGCAAAAAAAGAGTGTTCCAAACTCGCCGCCAAGGCTACAAGTGGCGTTGACTAAATGCCAGCAGTAAAATGCACAGAATTACCTCATAAAGTGGACGATGGAACGACAGCCGACATAGCTCAGTTGGTAGAGCATTGGACGCTCTATCCGAAGGTTGTATGTTCAGTCTGGTGTGTTCTTTTTGTCCAGTTTAATCCATTTCCAATCCATTTACATATCTGTTAGAACTACTACACTAGAGCTAAAGACAACAAATAACATCCCCTACGCCCTCCTTCGTCTCATTTTCCATTAGCTTCATATGAAGTTGTGTCTAACAATAAAACGAGCCCTTGTTCTTCCCCATTTCGCTGTTTACAAGAACTGTCGCATACAAGAGCGACACAGGTATCTATAGGAGAACACAGAGGAAAATAGCAGTTGCACATAACCGAGGATCTTATTTAACTCGCTGAAGGTTCTTCCGATACCGTTTGCTAATCTGTAAATGTCTGTTGTTTACTGAAGCCTCGCTGCAAAAATACATAAAGGATAATAGAAGCTTTCCACCGTTATTTCTACTCCATACACTCCTTACCTTTGTTACAAATCGTATTTGTGATTGCGTAAACCAGTGTCGTTCAAATTTCTTTTTTAGCGGATGCTTTCGTTTTCCATACACTGGCAGCCCGTACTGAAGAGGAAGTGAAAAAGTAGAAAGTAGAGACAAGCCGTAATGGAAGGCTGCGAAAATTATTACCCCTTATGCTTCTTTAACGTGCACTGACATCGCCAAGTACAAGGGCCTCTAGCATTTTAAATGGAGACAAACATTCTAAAAGCCTGTGCACCGTGCGATGACAGTGCATCATAAAGAACCCCAGGTGACCAAAATTTCGAGCCCGACACTAGGGATTTTGTCTACTTCCTATTCTTACACTCCCTTCTCCCTGCCACCATGGAAACTAAGCATTGCTACCGATATGGGCTGCAGAAAGAAGCATCCTTTCCTCACCTAAATCACAATCGATATTATTATCTATCAAGCGAACAAGGGCGCGCGGAACAAGGGCAGCTGATACATTCGCATCGAGTGCCTAAATATCTTTTTAATTCACTTTTTTGTCTGTAAATTAACAATTTTTTAAAGTTTTGTGCCAGTTTCTAGACCCACCAAATTCTTGGCCAATCCTCTAGTGTTGGTGTGAGCAACGCTTCTGTACGACGAACAAAAACAGTAACAATAGTGCTGGTTCGCTCAGTGGCCACCATTCAAGCGCCACCGGACCCGAATCTGATTTCCGTCGCTTCGTCACATATCTCGGAGGACTTGTTGAAACCCCCAGTCACCAAGATTAGTCCAAGGAGCTGGTGAAGCGCACGTACCAGCATATATCCGTATGCTAGCAGATTGTCGAGCGCAGAAAAGCCTTTCAGAGTGGTAGTTCGGACGAAGCCATGCTTACTTGGAAGTTGCTCCGCCATCGAACGTCGACGAACGAATGACCGGAACCAACTGACCAAATGGAACGCGACAAAATAACGACGCCCAGACCATATGGCTGATTCACAGATGCTGTAGCAACGTCGCTACTCCTGCTACGCGCACAGTTCGCTCTCTTTATTTACAACGACCCGAATGTAGAACTTCGACAACCAAAGGCAATCGTCTTTGTTACTTAACATTGAAAACTAATCAAATAAAACAAAATCCATAATGCAGGCATCTACACGACTCGTATACCACAACATATGATGTAGACAGAAGGGCAACATAAAAAATCAGAGAGCACGAGTAATGGGCGCCTGCAAAAGTGGAAGAAAAAATACAGAAATTTTATAGCTCACTGCGCACTCGAGGTTTATTATTATTATTATTATTATTATTATTATTATTATTATTATTATTATTATTATTATTATTATTATTATTATTTATGAGCACATAAAACGCACGTGGACACAAAGGGAAGAAGGAAGGAGCAAGCTGCCCCGATCAATGGTCGCCAAATCACTCGAGAACAGGCGCCTTACCCTATCGCAGTACTCAGACGGGAGGGCTCGTAAAGCAGAGCAGCCCCGCGTGAAAGCGGTGCGTTAAAGCCTAGCACACAAGGGACTCCCCTCCTTCGATCTATCGAGAACTTTCTTTTATAGATGTAATGCTTCCTGTACCATCCCAGCACGTTCTGTGTCAACGTGCCGTTGGTGCTTTGGATAGCTGACAGTTTGCAAGTCTCTACTCGAGAACGACAGATACTACTCGAGTCGGACGAGTGCTAAGTATTAGATTTGCGTGCTTACTAGAAAAACCAGCTTTCATGGTTAAAGAAAGACAATTTATGCAAGGGGATTCAATTTTTTTTTATAAATGCACCACGGTAACAAGATGTTTTAAGTCTGAGGACGATAACGCTCGAAATAATTTTATCTACGCAGACAGTGATAATACCCGAGAACGAGGCCTTTATAAATATGTCATGGTGAGCAATACCCTGGTGAGCCCTTGTGCGGCGCGTTATCGTTATGGCAAATAGCTTGGTTCATCAATGTTGCTGTGACTGTTTCTGTTATTAGCATAATATTTATGGTTACCCCGTATACACTTATTAGGCTGTTATCATCATCCTGCTTTAATGACGGTAAAACAAGGCAGTGAATGCATGAGAAGAGGAAGGAAACAAGGGCAAGGAAGTTAACCAGAAGGCGTCCGGTTGGCTACCCTTCACTGGGGGATTGGGAAAGGGGAATAGAAAGATGAAAGAAAGAAGAGCGAAAAAACAAGGTGGCCGGAGATGGCAGATAATGCGCTGACCAGTATGGTATTGTACCGGCACTCCGTCAAAGGTGTTCACACAAGCCCGTCGTCCTCAAGAAACAAAACAGTGCTTTCACTGTCTTGTGGGCCGACGAGCGATGGGGATGGTGCTCCAGTAGCATCTGTACCGAAAGCGGCCAATTGTCGAGTCGTTGGAATGCCTGAGTTAGGGCTTGACGTTCTACGGCAAACCGAGGGCAGTGGCATAGCAGGTAGTCAATGGCTTCATCGGGCGCGCAGATGTCGCATGCTGCACTGTCGGTCACTCCAATTAATGTAGAGTATGCCTCCGTGAAAGCCACTCCTAACCAGAGGCGACAAAGAAGCGAAGCTTCACGTCGAGGTAGTCCAGATGGAGGGCGGAGTTGCAGGTGTGGGTTTAGTTGATGCAGTCCTGCGTGTCTGATGCTTGGTGAGCTCCACTCCATCAAAGAGAGAGTGCGTGCCAGGTGTCGAAGTTGCCTTGCGGCGTCAGTCCTACACAGCGGAATCACGAATGCATGAATAAATCAATCAAATCAATAGGCTCAGCCGCCTGACGTGTTGCTATAGCCTTTTTCCTGTCGACAAGTTAGGGGACCTCTCTCTCTCTCTCTCTCTCTCTCGCCTTGGATCAACTTACTTCCCCGTAATCCATAATTCTATCCGTAAAACCAAGCATATGCTGGAAATTTCCATGTCATGCATGCTACTCTCGACACCATTCGAAATGCGCACAGCAATGCCGCTTCTTTGAGCAAAACTTTGAGCCTTGCCCATGTCTTCAAATATTTTCGCTCGACACATGGCAGCATTTATTTGACCAGGCTGAGTCGCCAGTGTTTGCTTTGTTGTTGTGTTCTGCTTGGACGCTCCATTCTTTTCATTTCGTAAAAGAAGCCGCTGAGAAATAGCCAAAGCGTACAGTACGTGTTGTGCTTGGTTCCTATCGATTTCTAGGTGCAGGGAGCACGCATGACACAAACAGATGAACCAAGGGTGTTGCAGGGCTTTTTCAGGTCAAGCCATGCATCCATTGGCCCCCTATCGATCACTGCTGCCTATGACGACGGTAATAGAGGTGAACTGTGATGGTGATTCCACACTCGCGCGCTTGGCGCGCGTCGGCAGAGCGCTGAAAAACGATTTGTTTTAATAACCACGACGCTGGGTCAGTCAGCAGACGTGAGTGATTGTTTCTCCTAATGGTTCCTCCCGGGAATAGAAACCAGTGGAAGTGACCTTTTTTGCAGAACACGTTTATGGTGAGATAGACGTAGTAAGGCTGCGCATCATCACTATGCTTACATTATTTTTTATCGTTCCAAGAGAAACAATGGCGTTATCCGCGACCACGCGCTACGTGTTTTATTAGTGTCAGGGCATCTCAGGTAAGATCATGATAACCTGCACAGTTCCATTTTGTATTATTCTTCTGCAAACCACTGTATGGCTCCCTTATTTTTAGCACCATTTTATTTGTTTTCTAATGTAAAACGCCTATCAATAGTTGAAATCAAGCGCGGGTACTTGCCAAATAAACAGCGTGTACTACACAAGCCTTACAATATAGCGGTAAATTTATCATCCATCTCACTCTGAGAAGGCGGATGACCACCACCAAAGCCCTATAGTATAAGGCACAGAGGTTACATGGCGGAAACCAAATTGGTATCAAAGGTCAGATGGCAAGCATGTCCCACCAGCGTTCAAACCAATGTGCAGAGTCTGCCACGCCCCATCCACAATGACACCGCCATCAAGGCATACATTGGACTACATCTGCTTGCCAAGGCCACCTATAAGAACGCAGTGACGTCCACTTGTCCGAACGTTGGGTATAAAGACGCCCCTTTTCTTTCTTACTTTTTTTTCACCATTTTCAACTATGTGTTATTCACTTCAAGACCCATTTTCTCTTGTACTTTTGTTCTTGTTCGAATGTGCTGAATAATATATTATGTTCACAGAGATATGCTAAGCCACAGAAATATAACAGGTGTAACAGATACTAATATAAAAGCTGTTTTCTAGACATCATGCTGTGCTGTTCGTATTTGACTGAACAAAGAACAAACAAAATATAAACAAGTGCACACGCAAGAAAATACCACATGCGTAATTGTGCGTCGCACTTAATCTTTCGTAGTACAGATGAAGCAAGAAATCAGTAGGACCTTGAGGAACATTAAGCATAATCGTGTATTCCAATCATTCCACGCATTTCTCGGCCGTCTTATTGTCATATTAATGGACAAATGTTTTCCCCTTTTAAAGATGGCAGAAGCACGCCAAGCACGCGACTCCCATTTATCGTTCTCCGCAAATAAAACGGAACAGAAAACACAAAAACACAGCGAAAGCCACCTCAATAAAAGCCTGTGAAAATGTCTCCGCAGCTTCGGAGAAACGAGCAGGCAGTTTCCGCCTTTCGACAAACCCACGAACAATACGACAAGACCGGCACGCACGAGAGATCAATGAAAACAGAGCGTTAGGGAGAGCTCGAAAATGCAGGGAGAGCCCCGACTTTTTGCGCTTGGCTTGTCACCCTGACCCTTTCTACATCTCGAGCGCCGGCTCGAAGCTGTCCCAGCCTGGCGGCACTGAAGCCACCCTCCATTCGTTGTATGCAAGCGAGACGCGAAGAAAGGAAAGCTTTAAAAAAAGAGGGTGCCAAGTAAAGGAGACATTGCCTCTGCTAAATTTTCGACTTTGTGGAAGGCGTTGATTCTTTTATACTCGCTATTTCCAGTGAGAATATCACGCTATGGCGAGTCATTTGGTCGCTCGATTTTGTGGGCCTGTGCGATCGCCCCTGACCAAATGTGATTTCCGCATGCATTGATTCTAGCAAGTTTTCCCTTCTTGTAGATTACTTCTTTTTTTTTTCTATTACCGCCACTGCTTTCTCCCAGTTGTTAGTCGTCGAAACTATTTCTTAGCTTGTATATGTATTTTCTTTCTTCAGATAATAAAGCGCGCTACGAGGCAACGATGGTGCACGCAGGCTGCACATCTTAAAAGCCCGAAATATTTGAACCTTTTCAACGATCAGCATGAAAGTACGTTATGTGGAGAGTAATTGACATGATTTACGACATCTCAAGTGAACATTTTGTACTTAAGCTGGCTAAATTATCATGACAGCTAATTGCCCGAGGTCGTCTTAAAATAGCCTCAGATGGTCAAAGACGAGAGTAAGCAATATAAAGTTGGCTGCATGCTCTTAAGGCGTGCGTTGATTTGATAAAGCAGTGGCGCAAGTTAAATGGCACACCCTGTATACATATATCATGCTATCACTCCCTAATGATGTAAACTGTGTGGCCCACAACAAGAAACTGCACCGAGCCTTCACAGGCTTGCATGTTTTCAAAATCATGCGTGTTATGTGACGACGCATTTATGCTAAGTAGACATTTGTATCAGTCTCGATGTGTTAGCGAAATCCTGTAGAGTGCAACTTTTGTGCGAAAATCTGTCATGCTTACCGGGTTTTCCTTTTAGACACTACAGATCCTTTTATGAAAATTATGTGGCAGTAAGACACAGGTCTTCGCGCAAGAACTCTACGCCGAGGAGGAAATCGCCACTGATAAAATTATATGGAAATGAGTAATGAACAAAACATTGTTAATTAACATTTTAATTATCAGCTGGAGGCTTGAGACGAAAGGGCGAAATTTTTTTACGTTTGTGGTTGGTGTCGCCTTATCTCAACTATCAAAATTCTGGAACAATCAGTCGTCTTCCTGCTGCTGTATAAGAGGCAGGCGAGAATGGGGAGGGGGCTAAAGTGCAACGCATTTACCATGCCGTATCCGACTTAAGTTTAACACCGCTGGCACATTATTAAACATGTTCTGTCACAACTTTCCGGAGATGGATATACTTGTCAACAAATTATGGTTTTACTATACAATAACGTTCCATTTCCGCGAAATATAAGCCGCCAGCAGCTTAAAGTGATGAACAGGAACTTTTCTACCATACATACGAAATATCCTATATGATATTTCGTTTGTATAAATACCCTATATGATATTTTATACTCGACAGCGTCCATTTTTTAGAGCTGATGACTTACAGATGACTTACAGAGAAAAAAATTCTGATGACTTACAGATAAAAAAACCATGTCGCGCCATACCCAATAAACTTGTGCGGTTTCTCTCACTGCACGACATAAGAAATGCTGTATCGGGTCCGTTGCTAGTGCTGCATGAAGATAGCTGACTTCATGTGTTATTTACATAAGCCCTACAAGAGCGGTAATCTGCAGGAAAAGTTACGCGGCACCTACAGTTAGTGCACTAGCTCATCTTTAGGTACCCTCGACTGTAGTCACGAAATACCGAGATGAACCAACCGCATTCACAACTTGCGCATTCGCGATTGTTCCAATATCAGATTCTTTGCGTGAAAGCTTTGACAGCTTATATTATCCGGAGGCTACGGAACCCACCAGCCACCTTCATCACCGACACACATCTTATAAAAAGGAACAATTTTGACGTGAAAACCTCTTGTGGGGCTTTTCGTTCCTCGCTGGTCTGAAATTTTCTTCACACTTCAAAGCTTCGACGCGCGTAAATGGGGTCCTTTCCGTTAAATCAGCGAGGAACTCCAAAAGCTAAAGCAGTTTTGCGGTGAACGACTATGCGGGCACAGCCCCTGTGATGAGATTGCCGAAATGTAGGGAATAAGGGTCGTGCTAAGAAATACTGCAGCAATCACACAAAACAAGAAGCGCACACCTCCGATTTCATAACTGAAGAGCAGAGACGCCATTAGGACGACTTGATAGCACGATCATTCTCGGCCTTAACTTTCCATTTGGCAGGAGTCGGCGAACGAATGGCCGAGTTGAGAAACTGAATGCGCGATAAGAGTACGCTGAGTGAGTGAGTGAGTGAGTGAGTGAGTGAGTGAGTGAGTGAGTGAGTGAGTGAGTGAGTGAGTGAGTGAGTGAGTGAGTGAGTGAGTGAGTGAGTGAGTGAGTGAGTGAGTGAGTGAGTGAGTGAGTGAGTGAGTGAGTGAGTGAGTGAGTGAGTGAGTGAGTGAGTGAGTGAGTGAGTGAGTGAGTGAGTGAGTGAGTGTTTTCACGACGTTGTCTAGGCTAGCGATTCAGGTCACGCATAGCTGTGTCGGTGTACACCTCCAAGAACTGACCAATTCAAATAAGTTCTTATAGAGGTGCACATACGCTGCATTAAATAACGAAGAGTAATAAATCTTGAGCTATAATACAACCGCACTAAATCCCTTCTCACAATACCCTTAGATAACATTCTGATAGGAGTCACAGCGATCTATAATGTATTGATTTTATGCGCAATGTATACGACCCTTTATTTTTTCTTTCTCACCGTAATGCCTCCTTGGTCTTTCTATGCGCTTTGTTGGACGCGCCAATCTTCCCTTCCAGTCAGAGTCGAACAGGGAATCGCCGGCCGTGTCTCACGTCTTGGATTCCCTGGCAGGCTTTTACTGCCGAGAGAAAACGTGAGGCCGCTTAGAGGCCAGGTAGCAGTAGAGGCAAGAGAAAGAATGGTTGGGCTGACTGTGATGATAGCAGGTTCTTTGCGAGATTTGTTTTCGGGACAACTCTCTCAGGCAAAGCATCCGAGAGTCTAAGAGGACAAAGCCGTTCTTCATACAACACAACACACACACACACAAGCTTTTAATTGAACTGTTGCAAAGAGAGAGAAATTAAACGACAAGCACTTGAGAGAGAAACGAAAGCATAACAGAATGGAAAAAGCAGTGCGTCCTAATAAAGTCTCTATAGGAGCTACGCGAGTCCTGGCAGTTTTAAGTCCTTAAGGGTCCGGTAGTGATGTGCGGTGGCGACGTGGCAAAGAAGTTGATGGCTCACCAAATCGTCGATGAGCTTGAGTGAAGGACGGATGATCGGAGCGCAGCAGGCTTGCGAAAAGGGCGACACCGGATGTCTCGTTGCGACAGAGGATATGGGCGGCTAGGCGGCTCGATCAGGTGGTAGCGACATCCTGGCCAGGCATCTCAGTGCGGAACTCAGACCCGTAGCCCGACTGTCCTCGCAAGTCCTCGCCTGGAGCTTGCGAGCCACTGGGGTTCCGATGGCTGGAGTCGGGTCAGCAGGAGGTCCTGGTCGGGTGAAGCCCTGGTGCCTCGGGTCCGGAACCCGACTGCCGTCTTCAACGCCCGGCCCGGTGGACGATCCTCTGCCTTGTGTTGCCTTCCTGGAACTCCCCTTTCCTGGAACTCTACCTCAGAATTCCATGCCGCTAGCTTTTCTTTCTGTTTTGCTTATTCGTTACTCTCGGATTGGCCACCGCTGCGTCCCCGTGTTCTTCAGCCATTGGCCGCTGGGAACGCCGTTGATGTTCTTGGTTGGCTGCTTTCCTTTCTTATTTAATTTTGCAACGCCACACATTTCGTTCTTTGCCGTCGTCGTCTTTCATGTGCATGTACTTTAGGTCCGCTACCATCTTCGGTCGTCGTTTTCTTCTTTGCGTCACTCACGTTTCTTGTTTTTCACGCGCACTTTTCAAACGCACTTTGTGAAACGTGCACTTCACACATCACACTGACACACTCGCTGACAAAACAAGCAGAGCGTGAAAGTGTCGCGGTTCTTTCGGTGCGAGATTCAGAACACGCACATTATTTATTTATTTATTTATTTATTTATTTATTTATTTATTTATTTATTTATTTATTTATTTATTTGTTTATTTGTTTGTTTGTTTGTTTGTTTGTTTGTTTGTTTGTTTGTTTGTTTGTTTAGTCAGTTAGTTAGTTTATCCAGATTGTAAACAGGGAAAGGTTGATGTGTACAGAAGAAAATGAAGAGAAAAGCTCGAGGAGTTGTATACCGCCGCACCCGCAAGCGAGGTTCTTATCGCGAAAGGGATTTTTTTTTTGTTTGTTTGGTGGGGGGGGGGGGAGGGGGAAGGTGTACTCGCTTATCTGTTCAACAGGGAAGTCTTACTGAGAGAAGTTTGACAGAGCCGTGGCGTTACTAGCCTAAGTTTACGAAGCTCGTGCACTGACGCACAAACGTAGTACATGTTCCACCTCCACGACAGGTAAACAAGCTTTGCAGCTAGGCGAAATTATAGTAATGGGCCTTGTTGCAGCAGCTATGAAAGAATAAGAAGGGGTTGAGGAAATGCTAAGAGGTTAGCCGGGATAAAAGCAGTTAGTAGCCCTGTATTTACGGCGGGATTCACAGGGCGAGCAATATGATAACAATAGAAAATTTCACAGCATTCAGTGAGCACACTAGGACCTTCGTTCATCGGACTTTAACGATTACATAAAGTTATGCAATTTAAAACGCTCACTTCAGGATGTACACTTAACTGACACGCTGCGTCCGAAAGCTTGATTGGCTGTTGAATGCCGAGAAAAGTGAATCTGCTTTCGCTGGACTTTCAGCTGAGTGTTTCTCCTCGTAAAATTCTGTCCGAAGCCATTGAAACCAGCAAGATGCATTTTTGTCCTTCCCATGTGTATTGCTTCTTAAGGGAAGTACATATTAGTGACGGGATTGATTGATGGGTTATCAGAACGGGTGCTTTAGTGAAGCAATGAAAACTTGCTTAGCCTTACTTTCTAGAACAACACTTCTATGATAGTAAGGGCTCCTTTTATATGAGTTTATATCGAAGTTAAAAAGAAATTGAAATTGCCGTTGAATGTCCGCAAGTGGGAGCGGCCCGCAGTGCTGCTCTAAGGGCGGCGCTTCCCAGGACCTAATTAAATGTTCTTTTTCTGTCTGTCTGTCTGTCTGTCTGTCTGTCTGTCTGTCTGTCTGTCTGTCTGTCTGTCTGTAAACGGCTGGATGAGGTTGTAGACCATTAAATAAGTAAAATTACGGCAGCCTTGATACCAAAAGCCTAACTTTCTACCAGGATTATTTTTCAGTATTTAACATATGGAAGAAAGGCTAATTGATACAACGAAGAAGAAACTTTTAAAAAAAGCATAACGTCGTCCATCACCACGACCTTACCAGGTCTTACATGTAGCCTACATAGCTAATGCAAAATGGAACTGGAGGAATGCGACTCCTTACATTAATATTGATGCGCACATGCCGGCCAGTCTTTCTCGTTGTAGATTTTGTTGACATCTGCAGCCTAATATTTGCGTTTCCATGTCACTAAAAGTCACATTCTCATCCTCAACACTGTCACGTCTGGTTTGCTTATTTATATTCACGCATCCACATTCGACTTTTTTTTTCCTTTCCTTTTCTTTTGAAGCACCGAGATATAGCATTCACTTCGTATTTTATTTTTTAACGGTGCTTCACAAACACAAGCGTCCCAGCAGAACATCATTCTGGGTTATGGCACGGGACACATCCTAATGAAGAACCATTGGATGGCTTCGAGGTGGTATGGCAGCTGCTTCGATTTCATAAAATAAGCATTGATGTTACAAAGAAGCAGTGTTGCTCTGTCCCTCGTGTATAAATCAGGAGGTGCCGAACAGAGCGAGGAAAAAAATGAGCCGTCACGGTGCATTTATTTATGACCGAGGTCAGTACGATTGCTCTTTCCCGGCACCAGCGGGTGGCTTAAGCCGACGTATATCCTCATTATCCTGTGCCCGCGTTTCTATCTATCTATCTATCTATCTATCTATCTATCTATCTATCTATCTATCTATCTATCTATCTATCTATCTATCTATCTATCTATCTATCTATCATTTGTCTATCTTTTGTCTATCTGTCATTTTTATCTTAAATGATTCTTCTTTCGTTGCTCCCCATATTTCCTTCACAGTGTCACGTGGCTGGTTCGTAAGGAACAACACAGTTAATTCCTGGTCTTTTACTCGCCGGCCCAACGATGAATGCGTGATTGTAAGGCGCGCTACAGTGAGGGGCTTCCAATCCAATTCGACCAACTAGTAGTGTTTTATTTTAGTGAAACTAAAGTGAACGAGTGTTCTTGCATGTCGACGCCATCGAGATGCTGCCGTCGGGTCCAGGATTCGAACCCAGGTCCTTGAGATAACCAGCGCAAGACGGCGGAGAGTAAAGCTGTCAAACGGTAACGTTCAACTCCTTGCTGGGCGAATCTAGCAAAACAATACAAACGATACAATGATAGCGGTAAGCGTGGACGTCGCTCGTGCGATTTTGAACTCGGAGTGAGGGAAATTTTATAGAAGCATAATGATACATTCCAGCGTAATCGGCAATGTTCGCGTAACTTCTAGATGTGTCGCGCATGCCATGCGACTACCGAAAAAATATGTCGATTTAATAAATCGCGGAGGTTCCATATACAAGGAGCGTCCTCAGCGCAGTGATGCCCGTCATAATTTCTTTAGCCGGTGCTGAAATTACAGGTTAACGAAGTTCGGAGCCGTTCCACTTTGTGAAGGTGGCTGACCAGCGAGCCTGTGGTACTGCGTGACCCGAATGGCCAGTGCGATGTAACCGTGAACGATTAAGCAGCGCGCTACATGAAATCATTGACAGCGACACAACTAAATGCATTACGCCTTTGGTTAGATTAGGTCACTGTCACCTTGGACTAAAGCCAGTTCACCTTGAAAGCTTTCGGCGTCCGCCCAAGCGTGACATGCAGCCGCCGATGCATTGAGTGATGATTGATTTATTTGTGGGGTTTCATGTGCGATAACCGCAGTATGATTATACGAGACGCCGTAGTGGAGGACTACGGAAATTTCTTGCGCCTGGGCTTCTTTAACGTGCACTGACATCGCACAGCACACGGGCCTCGACATTTCGCCTGCATCGAAATGCAGCCGCCGCGGCCGGGATTCGACACCGAGCCGCCGATGCAGAGCTTAAAGCGAAGACTTATCAGTACCAACACGTGATATACTTAAGGTACACCGAACAACTCACGGCACAAGCCCTGCCCACTATCCTTCGGAGCCCGTATAACACGCATGTGCCATTTTCCCGACCGCACTTGCTGTCCGTGCATCGCCGACTGTCGGGGAAGTGCGTTGGCTACCGCTTCTGAAGCCAAGATGTGGACGACGCGCACAACTACGGCGCAGCACGTGTCGATATCACCTTATCGATATCACCATAACCTTAGTCCAAATGTGCACCTTTCACTTTAATCCTTCACTTTAGTTGCGACTATTCACTATATACATATCTTACCTTGGATATGAGCCACCACTGCTCCGTGCACTGCACAGCCCCCGAGCTCGGCCTAACAGGGAGCGCATTGGGGACAGCCAGTGACTGGTTCTCTTTGTTTCCTCTTCCTGCTATATAGAAGACTATACTGCCCATGACTCTATACACATTATAGCTTACATTTACAAAAATATGTACATAAACAGTGCAAGACTTTGTCCAGATAATATTCCTCTGCAGTGTATGCTACATCAAAAATGAAAACAGAATAAAAAGCATATGGACCACACGACGCCCTGAGACCAACCTTGTGCTGGCGAGAACCAGCACAAAGTTGACGCTATTTAAACGAATCCTCCCCCCCCCCCTCCACTTCCCCCAGCACTAAGAAGCATAAGACATGTCTCTAAGACACCATTCTTTCTGAAAGAAGAAGAAGAAGGGAGGATGTGAGGTCTTATTTCATTAGACGCCGCCGTAAATAATCAGATACGTTGGCAACATCAGCAAAATACAAAAGAAACAGCCTCACTCAGGAGATGCCTTGATTTGAGCATCCCGCACAAGTGCGGGGATGCCGTGTCTTGAATTCGCAATCACTTTCCAGGCTCACTGGTGGGGCACCGCTTCATAAATTTATGAAAGTAAATAAGGTAGCGAAGTACGAAGAATAACAACAGACCCTGTTGGTAGAAGTATAAAGGAAAGGTGGCGTGCTACACACTAGGTATAGGTTCAAATACATTCCGACAGGTTCAGAAAATTTAATGAATGCAGGAATAACATGGTTAATCCAACCGGACATAGCAAAGAAGGCCTCAAATGAAGCCACACGGAAGCACGTCGCAATCGTACAGAAGCTGAGGAAGAAGGCCAGGAAGAACAATAATGAAGTTATGGGGTTATATTCGATGAGAATAATAAAAGAAGTAAATACTTATGAGAAATGAAAAACCTGCACTCGGGTGACATGGCAACAGACTCCGCGTTGAGCTCGTTTCGGCAGGTCGTCGTATTTTAAGCTCTGTAGAGAACCAGGACAACCAGGATTATTATGTAATAACGTTTTCTTTGATTGATTGATTGATTGATTGATTGATTGATTGATTGATTGATTGATTGATTGATTGATTGATTGAGGACAACAAGAAAAGCATCGAGCTTCCATAACTTCACCAGATCATGCCTATGCTCAAGGCACCTTACACTCCCTGGGGTAATGACCGCATATATTGAGGTTGGTCATATGAACAACCCTGCGCTATGTATGGGAGAAGAACTAAAATGATCTCGGTAATAGTTCGTATGTTGCGGCAGAAGAAGCAAATAATGCAAAATTATATTTATTTACGCACTCATTACTCTTACCCAAAAATTCTTATAGCCTAATAATTCCAGAGATTGTCACCTTGTTGCAAAATCCTGCAATGTTTCTGATAGCACTCACTTTGCGCTAGCGACGCTGCAACTGATAACGCGAGTTACATGCATAAAGAAAAGACTTGTTAAAGAAGACCTCAGAACAGATACGCGGCGCACCATAGCGCATGGTTCTTCAGTGGCGGTTAAGTATTGTGGCGTTGTGACAAAAAAAGCACGCAAGTGCCATGCACTTACTCAAACTTCAGGAACACTTCCCCTATCGGAAAACGGGGGAAAGCGAAGCTTGGCGTGTTCCTGCCTGAACTGCTAGTTTCCCCTCTTTCTTTCCTAACTAAAAAGCCTAAGGCATTCCCAATGCGCACATATGTTCACATCGCAAGCGTAGGACGTGTAAATTAGGGGTTAAGGCACTTGCCCTCGGTGCTTTGGGGCCCGGGAATAAACTCAGTACCGACGACCTTTTTCAGGCCAGCCGTTCTTTTTTTTTTTCCTTTTAAGATACAGCAACGTCACTGAAATCTGTAACTGTCAACAAGCTTTGCTTGAAAACAAGTTGGTAAACCCCTCCGTAGAGAGATGCCTTCTAGTTGCTCGAATAATACCGTCTATGAACTCGTTTCGGCACAACCATCCGTGTTGTCTTTTTCGGGCACGCAAATGTTAGGATTATACTGCATACGTTAAAAGGCGTCATGTTTCGTTAGCAGAACGGAACGCGCCTTAGCGTTAGCAGCCGTCAGAACAATGCAGCCGCTTTTTTTCAAATCGTTCCTACCTACAGAGAGAAATACGCGGCGTAGCAGTCTGCACCGATGCTATTTCCAGGTTGTCGTGTGCATCACTGGTGTTCGTTCTTGTTCCTCCCCCTTGAATGCTATTGCAAAATCCTAACCTAAAGCACTCGTTTGTTTCGAAATGTGCTAGATCCTCCCCGGCTTTAACGAAAACAGCGAGAAGTATCCTACAAGTTCTATTTAGTATTCGTGTTGATTACGTTATTTTTCGATCAATTCCAGCAGGCGACAACTGGGAATCGTATATCTTTATATTGAAGCAAGATTAAGCCCATTTCGTTATTTCTATTCTTAATATGGGCGGGGCGAAAGGAATTCCGTACTTTGTGCTTACACATCCTGTCAGTCAGTCATTTTTTGGCGCACGGTGAACGTGCCCTAACGTTAACCGGCATGCATTCTGTACACACGTCGTAATTTCGACGCAAAGAAAAGGAGAAAAACGTACTCAGTGATAAATATGTTGCATTTATGAGCGTGTAGCCCCCCTTCCCCCCCCAAAAAAAAAAACAAAGATTGCACATATTCTTCGCACAAAGCGTCGCAAAAAAGACACTCTTAATTAACGGTAGTCACAACGTTCGTTCTAAACACGAACAACTTCAGACTCGGCAACAGCCTTCTTGCTTGAATGTCGGCGTTCAAACGAGCGTTGTACGAATGGTTGCGCATGCAGTCCCAGCATATAGATTCCAGACTAGCTACATACACTGTGCCCTCTTTTTCTTCTTTTCTGGTAGCGACTGCACTAAACTGCTCTAACTCCAGCGATGTACTCTGTACTTAGTCTCGGAACACATTAAGCGTGCCCGGATTACGGCCCTTCCTAATTGCTGTAGGCCGAAGAGACTAACGCTCAGCTGGTGATTGCGCACAAAGCCCACAGATCGTTGGGGAGGTCACGGCTGCTGGAAGTGCTGTATATAATCACCGTTGCTCGTTGTTGTAACGACCGACGCATCAGCCCCCCTCACACCAGAAGCACTGTCGAATGTATTGGGATGGAAATCTTGCTCCGTAAGGTTCCTCTGTAGTTTTTAGTGGTCTTGTACGTATGGCTCCTGCGTCCAGCCATATGACTGTAACAGACGCCACTCCTTCGCAGTCATTCAGGCGATCGGCGGAAGAAATCTAATGGTCCACACTTCAGAGTCCAGGGACCCTACAAAGCGCTGTAGGTTGCCTTTAAAGATTGCCGCCGGGATAACCTAATTTACACGCTGGCGTGTGTAATTAAGCAACACAGTCGGCGTCGCGCACGACCGCAGTGTTCTAATGATGAGCATGCCTGATCAGTGCAGTATATTTGTCTTAGTGTGGCAAACTTCGCTGCTTCTATGCATCACAGTGCGCGCACTAACTGTAGAGGTTACTTTTCCTGCACTTCTAAATACCGCAGATTTTTCGCGTTACTGTAAGTAAACTAAGGCGACACAAACAGCTCGATATATTAGTCTGGGCCGTTCATTTGGGATTAATGCTTTAGGAGATTGCTGACTGAACTTGGTCATGGCCGCACGAGGCTAACTTTTAATACTCAACACGTATACGCAAGACAACAGGAACGTAGACGTTTCTGAAAGGTCGAAGTCCTGTTCTTTAGGTGGCTTTATTTCATTCCTAATCAGCAATTTTACAGTAAAGAAAGTGACGTCATACTTTTAGGCGTTTATAATTTTTAACCATTATGCAAGCGGAAAATTTCCATGATGCCCAATGCAAAAAAGTGACAAGGAAGCTACATATTTCTTCTTCGCCCTCTTCTTATTCTTCTTCTTTATTGATTTATCGATTTGTGAGCACATTAAAAGCCTAGTATGAACATATAAACCATATATCATGTTATTCGTGCATGTTTAAGTGACATTTTCGCCCAGACCTGTGGATTTATTTTTGTTTGAAGTCAATTTATTATTGTACATTACAAGTCTGGAATAATGTCAGGTAAATATAACTATTTGATGCCATTTAAAGATGCTAACCAATCCCAAAGATTATTTATCAAACATGGACGATACTCGCGCACAGTTACTTTCCTTCTCGAGACAATCAGAACTTCCTTCTGTCTCGTCTGTAGCTAATAGCCAGCGCACACCGGCCCGTTTGATTCCCTTTTTATGAAGTGCACTCAACCAGCGACGATGCCCTGGTTTAAACCATAACGTTTACATCATAGTTCGTGGGCGCAGCCCGAGTTCTTTCTCATCAATTTATGCATCTATGGTTATTTCCTACGACGAGCTCGTTCTGACGCACTAGTATTAGAAAAAGCTATTTACAAAGATTGTGGAAAAGCTTTGTGAAACAGCCATCGCGTTATTGAAACGTTAGTGAAACAGCCATCGCGTTATTAAGGAGGTTAGCGAAGAGAAGGTTAAGGGAACCTGAACCCCGTGTACAAGTGAACAACCATCAAGAGCCAGCTGAAGTTCGAAATCGAGGGATGGTTATCAAGATCGAGCAAGTTAACAAGGTAAACGGGAGGAAACGTAAGAAGTAAAACGCGGTGGCAGTCACAAAACCATTTCGTCTGCGCGAGACACATTTATCATCCTCAAGGGTAACTGCCATAACCTTTCAGTCGGCCAACGAAACAGAGACAAAGAGTGAAACAAGCACGCTAGAGCAGTTAAGTCGGCGACGGCTGCTGGCAGCAGACGACGATCGACCACATAAGTACAGGGAGCCCGCCAGCGTTCGATTATCATGATCTGCACCCAGAGAATCATCAGACAGGGTATGATAACCTCAAACTGTTGCACTGAACTAGATCCTATGGAAACAGTCCGCGGGACGATGAACAGTGTCCACGCGTGTTCTTAGTGGGCGCTATTTGTTTCGTCTGTGTAGTATGGAACCGGACCTTGCACGACATATTTGTATGACTGCAACTGTGGCTCCCACAACGATCAAGAAAAACGTTACTGCAGTTGAAGCTGATAGGTTTCTGTGAGATTCTGATAGAATCAGTGTGCTTTAACTCGCACGCGTAGATAGTACTGTATATGCATACGCCTTAGGCTCCTTCATTCTCTTTCCCTGTCTCAGGGTAACACATCACACATACGTAGAGCTAACATTACCTTACTTTCATTGTAATCTTACCTCCGCGCGAGGTGCTGGAACATCGAAATTTCTCGTATTCGGTACAAGAAACTTTGCACACCATAATCAAGGAAACTTCGCCAATACGTTTGTCATGTGAGAATTTTATATTGTGACAGGTAGTGCTACCTGTAAACGCATAGTGATTAAGGAGTGACAGGTAAAGCAAAACGACTGCGATTTTACCTTTAATAAATACCACATTCCTGTCTATAGTCATTACAAGCGCGCGTGAAGCAAATAATTCCGAACCATGCGCAAATAACTGTGGTAGCCATCGAAACGAGTCCTGTAAGGAAGTCATTCGATAGGGGCGGAGTATGGCTCAGGTGATGGAGGGAATGAAATTAGATGTAGAGGGGAAGGGGGACAGGAAGTGGGAGAGATTAATCGACACATCTTTCAACAGAATTTCGGGCGTCTCTGAGTGGCAAACCCTCAAAGCTCGTGAAGCGCTCTTCACCACACCTGCGTTCATCATTGAAAGCGGCTCGACATCCGCTAAATGATTGAGGAGAGCCACCGTCGGCGGTCTATTGAATCACGGTCGCGACTCCATTATTTGAAGCGCTCAGTTATTCGAGACAGGCTCTGCCCGATAGGCATAATGGACGTCCCCACTCATTTCAACCGGCACGTCGCCCCTACAACGTCGAGTCGATATTACAGCTAATTCATGACCGCTCTATGTATGCGGCCACCTCGGACTCCGCTGGGCTCATTTATATGCAAAGCGAATCCTGTTACAAGGAAAGGCTAAACTCAATCTTTTAGTTTTATGCAGTTTGTTTTACTTGGTGAATAGGCTTAACTCAGTAATCAATAGAGAAAGTATTGTCTATAAAAAATTCAGAAAATCAGGACAGAAGAAAGGACTAATATCTGCTGCTGCAGAAAGGACCTTAGCGCACTTTAAATATTATTCCGGGAGGCCACAACGTGTAAGAAGCAACCTGAACTGCACTTTATATCTGCATGGTTACGAAACAACCAAACGACTTAACTGCAGCAATAAAAGCGTGCTTGCGTCAGTTACTGAAAAACTGTCTTTCAAATCTTCGTTTGCAGTTATCTCCGAATCAAAGAACCATAGGCTAGGGTTGGGTGCATAATGGAGAAATCACACATGGTGATATTCTGATCTTGTTATTCGTGCACAGTGGGTGAGACGGCCTTTCGAATGGTTACCTTCGTCTGCTTCAAGAAAAACAAGGCGTACCGTTGACTGACTTGACACTGCGTGCTTGGAATCAAGGAATTTGGTTTTTCCCATGGCAGCTTTCTATTCAGCTATCTATAAGTCTTTACCTTTGGAATTTCACACTTGACGTTAGCTTTATTGTACCAGACCAGTAGATTTGTTTCAACAGTGTCATGTTTATGATGAGGACGGCAGGAAAAAAGCTACATGCCCGCTGCTTGACTAGCAGCCCCTCACCATGTTAATAAAAAATACAAAGGCAGCAACGTGCAATAAATAAATCATTTCAATAGTGTGTATACAGTTAATCACAATAACACAAGAAAAATAACAGAAACATACTCAAGACATCATACTTACATCAATAAAAAAGTGTTAAAGGACAGTATACTTAAAATTAAATTTTCAGTAATTACGCACAAATCTTCATCCATTAATTTGAGTTTGTTTAATAGGCTGGGTAGACAATACTGTAGCAGCTGTATTTCATAGTTTGTACGCTGCTGTGGAGTGCACCAGTGAACCGTGTCTCTTGTTTGTTGCTCAGCAGGCACAGAGAAAACGTCATCATTATCACCATCAGCCCATTTTAGGTCCACTGCAGGACGAAGGCGTCTCCCAACGATTTCCGATCCACCCTATCCTGAACGAGTTGGTTCCGCTTTATGCCCGCAAACAATTTAATTTCATCGCTCCATCTAACCCTTCGCCTGCCTCTGTTGCATTTTCCCTATCTTGGTATCCATTCCGTCGTTCTTACTGACAGAAAACTTACTCAATCCCGAAAAGCGAAGAACATTACATCCAGCCCAAGGTACCGAATTATAATTTTTTCGTAGTGGGAAATAAAAAACAAGAACGGGCGAGCATGAGCAGCATCCGCATGGCGTAAGAAAAAAAAAAGATAAACGATGATAAGGCGACCGACAGAAGCAAAGGTGAGATACCGAACACAATCGATACCCCGCGAACAGTCGATAACACACGCGAGCTGTTCCGAAGACATTATTTATGAGCGACGCTGCTTTCCTCTTTTGTTCGGTGGGATGATCCACACACCGTGGCACCCCTGTCGAGGCTGCCGTTATTCTCTGCCTGGTGTGTGTGGGCACCCGCAGCGTCCACATCGCGATGTGACGCTAGCCGCACTACCGCATCCTCGTTTCCTTCGCAGTGCGGGAGCTTGCGCCATGGGTATGGTGAAATAAGAAAAGACCGCCGACAGCTTTTGCAGAGAGAGGTATATACGGCCGACAGGAACCCCTATGAACAGTGCCTTTCTACACTCTTTGCTTTCCGGCCCACATCTACCTGCTCTTCGCAAAGCGAATGTTCTCACCCTCTTTCTCTACGTGTGTCATTTTCGTAATGTTACGGGAATACACGCACACCTCAAGTAATTTTTTTTTGTTCTAGTAGCTTTGTAGTTACAGCATCCACATAACTTGATGTATTTTTAAAATTTCAATAGGACATAGCGATTACCTTTTTCTCGCCCTTTTACTATCTTCGCTGTTTTCCTTACACACTAGCTCTACTTATTTTCTCTATGCTTGTGACTACACCCATGTGAAGAAAAAGAAACACCAGCGGATCTAGCAAGATTTACCAGATGTATTTCTCGCAGTAGGGGCTAAGCTATTGTATGGTAGTTACGGTACAGTAGTACTAGCCTATGGTATTTGTTTAAATGGAACGCGCTGGTTTAACGTGAATATTCAAAATGTTGATAGCAAAATATAAATTAGTTAACTCGTATTGCGATCTGGCACACGAGTACTTACCGTTTTTTGACCACTCATTGGGGGTTTTAACAGGATGTCTTCGTTCCAAGGCTGGCTCTCCGATTATCACACACACCTTCAGTCGCCGACAGTGACTATTGCAGAGATTGTTCGCCACGGAATGTCCTGGTTACGATGTCACACTGCGTCGCATTTCTACGTATCACTCTCAACTCTTACCTAAGAAGCGGTCATAACTGTGTTTAACGTAGCCGCATAGCTTTCTTGTGACAATTATGCACCCTACTTTCTCACATACATACTTTCTCTGTTGATATTGATGGATGTGCCACTGTCGGAAGAAGGCATTCTACGTCATCGGCTAGACCCCACGTCGCAGAAGAAGGCCATGCAAGCGCTACTGCGCTTCTTGACGTCTACCGGCCTTCGAGAACGTCTCTAAGTGGAAGGTTCTTTGTGTGTGTGTGTGTGTGTGTGTGTGTGTGTGTGTGTGTGTGTGTGTGTGTGTGTGTGTGTGTGTGTGTGTGTGTGTGTGTGTGTGTGTGTGTGTGTGTGTGTGTGTGTGTGTGTGTGTGCGTGTGTGCGTGCGTGCGTGCGTGCGTGCGTGCGTGCGTGCGTGCGTGCGTGCGTGCGTGCGCGTGTGCGTGCGCGTGCGCGCGTGTGTGTGTGTGTGTGTGTGTGTGTGTGTGTTATTTGTTTTGCTTGTCTGGAATCTTGTACCCTCTGTCGCTCTCATCCTTCTAATCCCCCTCCCCTTCTCCCCAGTTCAGGGTAGCAAACCGGAGTCTAATATCTGGTTAACCTCCCTGCCTTTCTCTTCATTTCTCTCTCTCTCTTGATGGATGTGAACTTTCTTCACAAAACAAAAAAGAATTATGCAGCCCATCTGCAATCGCAGCCTATACAAATTTCCTTTATTCCTTTTATCTCTCTCAAAGTACCCAACAACACCAAAAATATTCCCGTACTTTTCCTTACATCATTTCTTTTCCTAGATTCAATGCAACGTTGGGCCTGAAGAATCCTTCAATGATATATTACTCGGAACCACACCTTCACGCTGCAACAGAACATTGACAGTAACCAATCATTTGTATACTTCTCTCTCTAAAATTCCTTTGCGCAGCCATTCAGCTTTTGTTGAGCTGTGCCCCCTTAATCACCGCGTAGTGCATTCTCGCGGAGCCTAGTCAATCTGCAAAGAAAAGAAAGAATTACAGCGACCGAAGAATTCGCCCAAAGCACACTACGTATGAAAGCTGAACTGACGCACACAAGTTCGAGAATGTTATTGTCACTCGGTGATGGCGGTCGAAGTGCCTACCCGTTTGAACACGCAAGCAGGAAACGACCGTTTCACTGCGCAACTTTATTCTTTCACGCGTTGCATTCCCGGTTTCCCCGCGAACGATGGTGGCATGTCATTAATCACGCCAGCGCAGTGCAAGTGGACATAAATGCGCTGTTAAACAAATTCAGGAAAAAGAAATAACTGGTGCTCTATGGACATAACTGAGACTACGAATGCGGATAAAACAAAATAAACGCAAACGAGCAAAAGCAGCTCGAAACGGCGAGAAAGACGAGACGCGACCAAGCGACGAAATCGAAACGGAAGACTGACAGCGAGCAAACAAGGGGAGGGTTGGCGAGTTTATGCTCGAGTGCGCACGCTTTTCTAGTAATGACGCTTCAAGGTACTATGCTATAGCTTGGGAGTCGGTTAGAAGGGTCAACTGCATCAGTTTATATGACACGTTTGTACAGCGGTTTGAAATTTGAGAGCGCCTCCGTGGAAAGAAAGAAAGAAAGAAAGAAAGAAAGAAAGAAGAAGAAAGAAAGAAAGAAAGAAAGAAAGAAAGAAAGAAAGAAAGAAAGAAAGAAAGAAAGAAAGAAAGAAAGAAAGAAAGAAAGAAAGAAAGAAAGAAAGAAAGAAAGAAAAGCAGGATTGCGGTCAGATAACAAAAGACAATAATTATGTCTAACACAGTCGCTGATATTTGTGTAAGAGTGTTACTTATATGTGAGAAACCCAAAACAATAAGCCAGAACAGAAATTAGGTTTGAAATGATAGCTTTATTAGCGGTTCTGAACGAAATAGTGTAATGAGAGTCGCCGAGATTGCCCAACCAATATAGGCACATACGCGCTCCTAAAGAAAAAATAACAAGAGAGAAAAAAGAAAGAAAGCTGAATATTTGGAAACTTTCGCGGGAACTGTCTAACGATGACTTCTCACACTGATGTGATTGGCATTGAAGAAATGCGTATGAAACGTTGTACTTCTGAAGAAACGTTTACAGTCCTCAGTTCTGAAATTTCCATTGGTCCGTATCGCACGGATAGCAGCTGCACGAGCCATAATGATATGAGCGCATCAGGGTAAAGCTAACTTTCAGGGTAAAGCTAAGGGTAAAGCTAAGTTTGGTATCAGGGTAAAGCTAAGTTTGTGCAAATCTGGGGTGTAAGTGTTATGTGAAACAAAACACTGGTCATAAGCAGAAAGGTTTATGCAAATGACTCTGAACGACTGTACGGCAGCATACGTCACAGTGGGCCAGCTTCGAAAATTTACAGTTTGTGACGTCTCTATTTCTCCGCACCTCAAAGCACTGAAACAGGAGAATTAGCAAAAGGAGACAGCATCCCTAAATCGAGGCTGTGACGTCAGCTCGTTCCCCCTAACTTTCTCTACACACTGCCTAATTCTCTACTTCCTGCCTGTTGTCTTGTTTGTTTATCCAATAACAGGGGCGCTATGCGCCATGGTCAAGAAAGAGAGGATACCCAGCGATCTGTCTTTCAGGAACGATGAATATATTTCATATAGGTTTTGTTTCACAAACACGTGGAACACATTTCTTTTCCTGTCACAACCTTCCCGAAGCTTTGCGGTATTGTGCAGTTCTGATGGGTCCTAACGTAAGCCTATGGGACAGCGAGTACATGCCAGCACACCAAAGAGCGGTTTGTGTCGAATGATAATCACATTAATACGTCGATCGCCTTATCAACAAACAACAGTTCACAAAAGCCAGACGATTAGGGCTCGTGTTGTTCTGCTCCTTATCCATCTTCGTGCACGCTGTTATCACTACATCGATATAGAAGATTCACACGAGCGATGCGAAGGCACCAATAGTACTGCATCGGTCACAACAATGGCGGGAAGTTCTGCCAATGAAGTGAGACCCCGAGGACCAGCTTCGACTAATGGTCAGCGCCAGAGTCAGCATATAACCGTAGTTCCCGCACTAGATAGGCCACTCACGCTTGACCGCTTGACAGAACACGCTTGACCGCCTCATCCAAGTTCAGTCTTCCTCGCCCTGTCGATTTAACGCAGATCAAAACAAAAAGAGCCAGGCCTGCGCAGGACAGTGAATCGCAGGACAGTGACAGCGTAAGCTGAAGGAGCGACCTTCCTAGAGGCCATTGTAAACGCTTGGGGAAACTAGTGCAAGTACAGGTGGTGGGTATCCCCTGCGCCATAACTCTGCGGTTTGGGCTTCTCTCTGCAAAGCGGTCTACTGTGCCCGACGTTGCCCTGCTGCAGCCGCGCGCGTAACTTTGCGATTCACTTCTTCGGCAGCGGTCCGCATCTTGCGAGGAGGCGCCATCGGGTATATCGAAGAGCCATGTCAGGTTGCTGTCGGGGCTGCGCACGTCGCCTGTCGCGTGACGCATGGAACGATACGACAAAACTGCTTCACGAGGCAGCGCTTCGTAAAAACACATTTAGAAGGCTGTGCGGAGGAAATCAGCGCCAATAGATAGCAGCAGTTGTCCTGTTCTTCACGAGGAGCGATATTGGTTACGGACACGGGGCGGCGGCGGCGGCGGCGGACAACTACGGCGCCGTTGTTGTGATCTCATAACAGCTTACGCTGTAAAACAACGAATTGAAGGAATGAATAATGAACTAGAGAGGCAAAGTAGAGCTGTGGGTCTGAAAATTAATATGCAGAAAAATAATGTTTGCGGAATAATAATGCAGGTTGGGAAAGCACAACAGTTTGAGATAGGTGCCGCGGCACTGCAATGTGCAAGTTGGGTGAGCGAATATGTATATACTTAGGCCAGGCAATGACCCCTGATCCGAAACATGAGGCCAAGGACGTCATTAACAAAACGTATTGTTTGTGTACCGTATTGAAGTCCATATAGTGAAAGGTTTTAGCTTTGACATTCACCATACATTACATAGCTCAAGACCCGGGTTTTGAGAGATACTGTGCAGAAAGTGCCTATACTTTATACCCATCAATCATCCCCAGACAGGCTGCTACTTTAGGTTCATTCTCCTGCCATGCAACCAATTCATCGGTCGATGCGAGGAAAGCTTCAACATAGAGCTCCCTGCAAAAACGTAGCAGCGCTTTTTTTTTTCGTTCGTTCGTTTGTTTGTTTCTTTTATTTTCTCTTTGCACTCAAACATGCAAGTTTATTGATTCGTGCATGAAACGTACTTCCATCGTTTTTATAGTCGTTCATTTCTTCCGAATTCCAGATCCCTGTCGATACCATTGCTCTACCCTGCCTCTTTCGATGTCGTCATCTGCCAGCGACGGCGTGCAATCGAACTATATTGCGAAGTGCGCTTTCTCGCTGAAGTTTCAAGTTGTAGCGAAGGTGAGTCACTGTATGCAGGGCCGCAGTCGATTTTACCAATGCAAGTCCATGGACTTTAGATCAGTTTCTCCGATTTTGTCTTCTACGAGGAGTGCCACGAGCAGAAGGAACACTTCTGCGCTGCCAGTAACACGTTGTGCCGTTCTCGAATGCATATTCTCACAACGTATTAATGACTGAACACCTGTTTTGTAAAGAATGCGGGTGAGAGAAGACGAGCATGCCTGTTCTATCTTTGAATGAATGGACCCGTACCTGTCTTTGTAAAAAAAAAGGCTTGCAACTGGGCTCTAGAAGCATTAAGATCACTCTTTGACCGAATAGGGAGTCCTGGTACCATTGTGTTCAGCTGGTTTAGCACTTTCGAATATTAACGCATCGTTACATTATTTAAGAACTTGAGGCCAGTGAAACAGGCCTTCGAAGTTTCATCGCCACGCGACGGGTTAGTGTGTACGTAAACTACTTGGTCTACGTAAACTACTTATCTGCATCTATCGAATTTCATTGTATCTACCCGCTCCTACAGCGCACAGTAGCCAGCTGTTAATTAGACTGGCTACGCTTCTTGCCTTTCCTCACAATTCCTTTCATTTAGGTTTGCCAATTAATTCAAACAGCGTCATATGTAACACACATCTTGGCAGCCGTAGCTTGCTTTGTGCAAATCTTGGTTCCGCATTATACGAAGGCGCGAAATCAATCATCTGTGCTCGAATACGACGCCTACCCGTGACGCAGCGGAATTTATCGAAACCAGAACTGCACCCCTGAGCTGAATGCCGCGCGCTTAAGAAACTTTGAAAAGTGTGAGTGTGAATAGCGTTCAACGGCGGCGCCGTACGAGTTCCTGTATAGCAATAGCGCGTAGAATCCTTGATCATGCGTTCTCTACATCCACGTATGGACAGCGCTCTCCATGTCTGGATGGTTCATACCGTTCGATACGCGCCGTCTGCCTCCGTATTGAATCCGTCTCGAGACACGAAGTATGCAACGTGATTGATTAGGTTGTGTCCAGGCACGGAATGTACGAAGATACTGTCGGGCCGCTTAACCATGAGAAGTGCTTAGTTTGTTCAGTGAAAAGTTCGACGGATTGCAGCTGTTTTTAGAGCACAGTGACGAACATTAATATATTAATCTCGAGATCATAAAGAGGCAAATGGCTGTAGTCTTTAACAACTTATCGCGTCGCAAATATGTCGCCAGTCGAACTCTGAGAGAACGTGTGCAAGTGGTCTAGCCAATTATGATTGCTTACTTTTATAACGTCAACGAGGAGCAAAGCTGCTTTCTATATGTTTTTTACGGGTGAATATAAATTTCCTAATTCAGCGCATGCTTGTCACTATTTTTTTAGTAATTTCATTCTGCTTTTTCCTCAGCTTAACCGGCTGGGGTACTGTATAGCATTTCGCTTATTGGCCCGAACTTGCTTGCTCAATATCAGCCATGACGTCACACTTTGATAACCGAGAATAGCAACGCGGCGCGTTTGCTTACGTTCAGAATTACGTTGGCGAGCTCCCTCCCTGAGTTTTTGTTTGCACCGGACAGGTTTGGTGGCTTCCCCACTATGTTCCTTCCGTAATATGGAAGAAACAATTGACCACCTTGCCGCCGCTTCAAAATTCAGCGAAAAAGCATTCTCGAATCAATCATTCATAGCCAAGACGTTGGAGTTTACGGAAGCGACTATTCTTTCATTTGGAGGGTGTATTATTCAAGTACAACCACAGGGATGTTTGTTTTGCCATTGTTGAATTTCTAGCAGAAAGTAAAAGAATCCCATCTTAATTTTCATCAGTTGCACTTTTATGCTGAGCAAATCCACCTCCGTAAAAGTAAACATTGAAGTCCTGTCTTGGATAATTCCATGCATTGGTTATGAGTCGTTCTACGGAGAAGAAAAACAAGAACCCTTGATGGTCGAGGTCACGCACATGTGCACCATTAAAGCGTGTTCCATAATCAGGCAGTAGCCTTGACACGCAAAATGTAAAAGCGTATTTCAGTGTCCGAGGCTCCCAGCACAATATTGACGCCAAGCAATGTTTCATTTGCATCAGCTGTTTCAGTTGCATCAGCCCCGTCGGCGACTGGGACGGTCGCTTTTCACAGGGGGGAGTAATGACGCCAAGCAAAGTGCCCACCGCGGAGCAAGTTTTGAGAAGCAAGCTCCCCACTACAGGCACAGATCTTGAGCGGACGAAGACGAAGAAGAGCGCAGTTGTGCGAGCGTTCTTTTGGTGCTGGCCGCCATTAAAGAAGGCTGTCCTCTTCCGCCGATCGTGTATTGCTTATCTTCGTGACAATATTACGAGGAGCTGTGAGGTTGCAGCGATATATCGATAGCTGTCACACAGCTGCAGTCGCTGCAAACAGTAGCCAAGAATAACCATAAACCCAAGTCTTACCGCCTCATATACACAAGAAAATGCGAAAGAGAGTACTATCGGGCGCAAGAGCGTACAGGAAACGAGATCTCCTCCGTCCCTACCCCCTCCCCCCTAAAAAAAGGAGAAGAAAAGGCTGAACTGTCGCTTATCCTGTGAATATGGCCACAGATGACAAGTTTCATCCTGTATTAGTATTTATGACCACAATATTATTGACTAAATTAGAAGGGCCATACATTAACAGAGCTGACATACTGGTATAATATGGAGCACGTGTTTACTATGCAGACCACAGTGTTTCCCATCATTCTTTATTGTGGAGTACGTCGTCAAAGCAATACTCTAGCAACGCCACAGGTGCTTCGCGAATTTTTCATAGTCCCTGGAAAAAATATGTTATGAAGTCCCGGGGCAAAAGCCTGTGCAAGGCAGGGTTCTGACAAACGGCGGGCAGTTTCCACGAGGTAGAGGTAGCATGTAACAGCGAAGCAAAACAGCTGCAGGTAAGCTAAACTTAGTTTAGTTTGTGGATGGAAAAAAAGCACATAAAACAGAAATTCCCCGTCAGCTCACTGCATAACATAGGCAACGGATTTCACTGAACTCGTGCGGACGGGAATTCTGAAACAGAATTAGACAGCAAGAGCGGACTACCGGCGCCAAATATTACGGTTGTCTTTTCGACGCCGTAATTCAACGCCTCGTTATATAATGACGACGTTTTCCAAGCGGATTTCTTTGCATCGGTTAGCAAACGTAGGCATCCCTATAATTTTTTCTCAGGTTTACTAACCCGCAGATGCAGAGGCATATCGCACCAATCCTACACAGCCAGAACGTGTGTGAAAATTTAAAGCCAACTAGAAGTCTTTTTCTGTGTAAGACAGAAAATAAATAAACTTCAAACTTCAAAAAAAAAAATAGAACTCGAGAGTTCTCTCTATTGCTCTTGCAGCAACATGAATGATGTCTCGTTCACTTTGTCATGTCCACCTTCCTTTATCTTTTTGAGCCGCTTGGTGGCAGCCATCACTTGCAGACTTGCCTTTCGTCGCATCACCGATGAGGGTCACAAATGTGCGGACGCTCACTTCACGTGTTGGTTCAAATCACCTACTTGTTTTATTTCTCTACGCTCTTCACTGTAGCGTTCCCCTTGCAGGCAGCAGTGGATAGGTCCTGCTTTTCTTTTCATATCAACAACCACTGTTTTTTATCACCGCGCTACCTTCCTAACGCTACGTGCAGAAAACTGGAACCACGTGCCATTGGTCAATCTTCTCGCCTTTCTAAACATTCTTCAACTCCAGCCCTTCGCAAAGGCAGCTTGTCGTCAGTGCTGGCGTTCTACTTTAACCTACTCAAGTGTTATGGTCATCATTTCGCGGCCAACACCGCGTTCCATGAACCCGCCTTCTATCATTTCCAAATGATCTTCGCTAGTCGAAGGGTCTTTCAAGGTTTAAGCTAAATACTTTAATCTCATTCTTGCAGGTCCAATGCGCCTCCGCTCGCCAAACAAAAAAAAATGAGGTCAAACTTTCCTTCAAACGGTACAGCGATTTACTTCAGCCATCATTGCGGCAAAACCGGTCAAATGAAAGTGACCGACAGAACCTTCTGCGCTCGAAAGAAATATGACGCACTTCGAGCGCGTTTCACCAGCCTCTCCGCGGAGCGCTTTCGAGTGCAGCTCAAGCACCTCCTATAGTGGACGCGAGCTTCAAGTATACGAAGATATTCTCTTTCTCCCTGCTTCACTCGCAACCCATTCGTCTTCTGAGCGCCTATGATAAAGTGGTACACGTGAGGAAGCCGAGCTGAGAATGGTTTTATGGCGAGCCTTTCTGCAATATCCGCGTGTATGAGGCGCACTTTCTTCCAAGCGGCAGTGTTTTCATTGGCAAAGTGCCAATGCCGGCTTCTCCTGAAAGCTGTATAAAAGATCCTGTCGTTGTGAAAGAAACGCGGGCACTGCTTGGTTTCGAAAGCTCATACCGTTTCAAATCGTGATATTACCTTCCGTATTCTTGAGTGAAGCTGCACTGCCAACAGAGGCACAAACCAAATTATTATTATTATTATTATTATTATTATTATTATTATTATTATTATTATTATTATTATTATTATTATTATTATTATTATTATCTTTTGTTGGTGGTGATGATCATGATTGATAGTGGCGACGAAGACGAAGTTCACGATTTCGGACAGCAGGCACGTGGCATAAGTGACAGCGTCTCTTCGAGGATGAAGTGCTCACCGTCACACTTGGACCAGTAGCCTACGAACGGTGTCAGCGTTTCCTCAAATGCACAGGAAAGGGAAAAAATGCTTTTTAAATGTAATTCGTGTTCAACAAATGGCGTGCGGGTGTTCGAGTCTTCGTCATACGTTCTCCTCAATAATGTTGTCTGTGAATTCATGAAAACCCCAGAAAGTTTACATCACAAGTAACCAAAACTGGGAACCAATTGTATATTTCCTGTAGCTGGCGTGAAAATACAGTTCCCCAGTTTTCCTAAAAAGGAGGCTCCTGGCTGGCAGCCCTCCATCCTTCCATGCTTTATAAAGCCTGGCGTGAGCATTTTGCTACTCCTACGTAAAGGTACATAAATATTTTCATCTTGGCGCCAGGAATGCAAACAATAATTCATTTGGTTTAACGCGCCAAAACCACGACATGGCTATGACGCGCGCCCGCAGTGGTGGGTTCCGGGGTAAATTTCGCAATTAGGAATTCTACAAGTTGCACCAAAATCTAAATATATGGGTGTTTTTACACGAAAGTGTTTTATTCCGGGGACCGCAGAGAAACCACTGACGTGCTTCCGCCACGGAAGTGGATGTGTGAAAAAATGAACGCACATTTGACAATGAAAAAGTTCCACACGCTAGAATTCGAACGCACAACCTCCCGGTATGCGACGACAGAAAATTGAAGCTCTACCGTTCACACCACGGACGCATTGAAGATGCGAGAGGGGGGTGGGGCAAACGGGCCTTATGGCTTCACTACACCACTTGACAATTTGCATCTAATTGACGTAAGGTCAAAGCAAAGATATTTAGCAAGCAAAATTACTCTTAAATTAACATCGACTCCATTTCATCGCACTCTTGGGTCTCAGTAGTGGTGCCGCTATTTAGGCACGATGGCGCGGAGCTGTAAATTGTCGTGCTAATGTGCACCTGCAGTTAGCGCTTCGGTATAGTCTCAGCGCCTCTATCGCAGCGGAGGTTAGCGGCGTAATGGCAGCGCGTTGCTTGGGCAATGTGCAACCACAGCCGCTACACAATTCGTCTTGCGTGGTGTATATGGTAGCCAGTTTTGTTGCGACGTGCTCTGCTCCAGGAACGCCAAGATGGCCGTCGACAAGCATGACGCGCCTTTCGATGCAGTGGGCGGTATGTTCACAAAGCGATCCGCTCACAAACAGTTCGGTTTCGCTTGATAGGTTTCAGCATTTGCGGGCGCTCCTGATCTATGGCAGGTTTGCGCGTGCTCTGGCGCGTGCAATGCGGTGTCCCCGAAGAAATGTAAGTTGTTCAAGAGCTTTCGCTTGTGTGAAACTGCCGAAGACCCGTGTGCAGTGTCGAGGTGCCTTTGTTGTCTACATGCAACAGAGTCGCATGTCCAGAGTGCTCAACCCATCTGCCGCCCATCGATTCGCCAGGTATTCGCTACCTGTGTATTCCACAGCTTCGCGAAGATGGGTTTCTCTTTCATGTTATACCGATTCCTATGACGGAGGGCTCAACCACATTTTTGCAATTCGTCCCCATCGAAGTGCTGTCGCCGTGGCCGGGATTAGAACCCGCGACCTTTAGCGTAGCAAGCCAACACACTGGCCGCTAAACTACCACAAGGGGCTGAGAATGGAAATAGTAAAGTATTCTGTCTCCTTTCTGTGTTGCGTGTCTGTTTGCTTTGTGCGCCTAGCCTTTCGCACTAAAAATCCCTATAACCAAAAAGCTATCTGCTGTAGTTTCCGTTTTAGTCGGCCCTCGGTCAAGCCCCAAAAATAAAAAAAAAGAAATACGCTTGTTCAACAAAACTAGTTTCTCGCGCGCAGCATGTTCATACGTACCTATGCTTCTGCTATACGTGCGCTTTCAATACAGATGACAAATATTTCAAACAAATAACCAATTTTTCTCAATAATATTTCTATTGAAAATAATACTAAATTGCTCAAAACGCTTTAAACTTGCAATTTAATACAGTTACAGTAGCAGTAGTACAGTATTAGTAGTACTGGTAGTTACAGTAGCCCAATCACCGCTGCTAATCTCGCTCCAGTATTCCTTCACAGTTTGTAAAAATATGCCGTGCTTCACCTCAGTCTTTCCCACGGCTGCAAACAGGAAAACTATCACCTGCGAAACTTTACAAAATCGTCTCGCATTATTTTTCGTCGCACTGCATTTCGACGTGACGTGTGCACTTTAAAGGTAAACCAATTTCGGCGTTGGCGCATTCCTCGATCTTTGGAGAACTTGGTCCTTTCCCCTTTCCGGGGAACGTATTCCATTTTTTTTTCTTTTGTCTCTTGATAGTCCCTGCTGCGTACGCGGCCTTATTTCATGGATGACAACGTCGTTTCGCACAGTAGTCGGATGCCTGGAAGGTGAGAAATTGTTCCACGGAACCTTCGTCTCGTGCACTTTGTCGAGAACAGGCAATTTTTTATCTGGTAGAAAGAGGTTTCATGTGCCTTGGCCGTACTTTAGTTGCGTGTGAGTCGAGTCTTATAACAAATTTTTGCACGGCTTTCCTCATCCTTCCAGGTTTGTTTTTGTTTTTTTTCTGTCAGATTCTTGTTTCTTCCGTGTAAGAGAAGAAATTTATCGTAAGAGCGGTAGACCGAAGCGAACAAATATGGGAAACGTGGTTTTCTTTTCTCTAATCCAGAACCCGTCTTTGGTGTAAAAAAGCAATATAAATCAGACTTTGTCATTGCTCAGTGAGTGGTTTAAAAAGCGTGTAGTCGACGTCAAAGAATTGGATGGTAGTGGCACTTTTCAGAAATTTATTGCATAATTAGAATAACTGTTTCTTTTTTCGTTTTCAAAAAAATAAGTGTTCATCAGCCTCTAATCAAATCCAAGCGTATGCTTCTGTGTAGCTGGCGCGGCAAACAGGTTCACGTTAGCCTGTTTCTTTGATCTTCGCCTTCATAAACGTCAGGTGTCCTGCTATCGTTGAAAGGGTTTACTATTAACGCCACATCAGCACTTCATATGCACCAATAAACACCCTTTTAATCGCTGTTCGGTTCGGTTACCTCAGCTTTTTTCTTAAACTCACCTCAAACCAAGGCATGTGCAGAGCGTAATTGGAACCCCCCCCCCCATTTCCTTAGCGCAGTATTGCATCCTCCATTACAAAAAAAAAAAACTAAAAATGTACGTCGTGAAAGTTTGCGTTGCGTGAAGTTGGGTACCTGTCAAGTAACATGCTGCAAGGAAAAAATGTGGATTTGCTAAGGAAGTTGATAAGGAAGTTAAGTACGTCAACATATCAAAGCAAAATGCGTGCGCCAAGCGAGACAGAAGCAGAACGGATAAGAACTCCGTATCATTTTGTCCATCTCAAAGTTTTCGTATATGAGATAACGACATAAATAAAGGTTCAAATTACGAAAAAGCAAAGGAAGGAAGGAAATGAATCCGGCATCGCGATGACAAGAAAAATTAAGAGGAAGACAATACAGGCACACAAAGAAAAAGTGTGAGTCTCGCTGTTTTGTCGATTCAGCTTTAATATTACATTCGAATTAGCGACGACATTCAGTATTCAAGTGAGAACAAAAGGGACAGAGAAATTAGCATTAACGTAAAAGACAAGAAACCGTCACTTTAAGATAATCACAGCATGAATCAAAGATAATGTAGTTGGGTTCGTGACGTAGTAGCACTGCGATATATTACGGGCCTTGCATTCTTTTCATTAACGCAAAATTCGTTCTAGCTTCTACTGATACTTTTTTTATTCTTGGACATACATTAACAGAATTCGTACTTGGATGACATTTTGGAGGTTTCAGAATAATTGCTCACTTCCCAGGTTTCGTTAATTAGAAACACAGGATGATTTGATATCTGAGGTTCCTTCTTTTGAAACGCCACATTCCTCGTTTTCTTGGTTTTGACATCGCTCTTCTTTTTTTTTTTTTTTGCTCAACAATTTTTTATACAGACAACTCAAAATTTATTATTCATATTTAGGTTTAAGAGCTCCCGGTAATCAGATTCGGCAGTTTAGATCTGGGAGCAAAGAAGTGCTTCTGATGACACCGCAAAAAGAGTGAAATGTGCGTCGACGGGACCTCAACAGCTCGAACAATGCTCCACAGGTAGCGGTACATTGCGGAATTAAATGCTCAGCGTGAAACGATAGTCCTTCGAACCAGGCACCACCAACTAGAAAGTTACGAGCCAACTTTGTGATCACGTGTTTTCTTCCCACTTCACGGCTAGCGGTATGAATGAATGAATGAATGAATGAATGAATGAATGAATGAATGAATGAATGAATGAACGAACCTCAGCATTATCTCCCGCAACAGTTGTCTTTGCGAAGAAAGTAACGAGCTAGCCTCGTAATTCTTTCAAAAAATTTCACACCTCGAAATCGTAGACCCGACCGACAGGTCTTTTGTCTTTCAAGCACACGAACGTACAGACGCGAAACATCGAATTCCACAACGCTGACATCTCCACGCCGCCGCTGCGGCATCTACGTAAGTTGCCGCTGCATAAAGGCCGGCGCATTTCCCGTTTTAGATCACTCATACAGGTTTCTAACTCTATGTCATCGCTACGGTTCCTTTTTTTTCACGCATTTGCACACCGCGCTTGCTTGCCATGAAGCATTCACGCCGACCTGTCGCCGTTCCTGCTGCCTCCCATACATCACCCGCTTCGCGCGCATAGAGGACAAGTTTTCACTTTCCTTATCTGGTTACCCCTGCTACCATCATTCAGTTTCCCTCTCTCCTCCTTACATGTTCTCACTCTCTACTTTACTCTCTTCCTCCGCTTCGCTTTGCATAGGTAGCACATGCATCACACTGCGCGCTCGGCCGCAGACGCTACGGGACTGCGTGCATAACGCACAGCCTAAACCCCAGAGCACCTGAAAAATCATCCCCCGTGGGGCGACAATTTTACGACCGCACACTTTCCACTTCCGCGTGGTGAAGTCATCACCTCCCTGTCCTCATCTGCATTATTGTGAACCAGAAGACTTCGTTTCGAGGCATGCCGGAATCGCAGGAGAGAAGAAAAATACAAGATACATGAAGTTTAAAAAGTTTATCGCCGTTCCATCCTCGAAAGGGGCGCCGGAGTGTGCCAGCAGAGCGGTAGCAATTTGCATGGATGTCAGTGTTTAAAAGAGAACAATAATGAACGCGTTGCATTGAAGTTTACAAGTCTAGGTCCGGTCCCTCGCTTCTTGGCCCAACCTTCGATACCCGATAACACTTCTGCAGCTCCTTGTGCACTCCTTTTTCCCTCGCAAGCCTGCAACTCTATTCGGGAAGAAGCCGCACCTAGTATACATGTAACACTTTTTTTGTAGTGAAATCGAGATTTCGTACCTTTATTATGAGAAACTATTTTTTGTAATTAGTGAAGTAGTGACATGACGCAAGCTTAGCGCCTCCGTGATTCCAAAAGTGTTCGGTGTTTGCCTAGTTCCTTTCGGATTCACGAACTGGAAAAAAGTTAAGACATTTTTTCGCATTTGATGGTGACAGTGTGCGCCATAAGGTTGCGAGAGAAAGGCAAATTAACACTGAAATTGAAGCCATCGAAATAGACGTGAGAGTGCACGTTACGGTTTATTTAAAAAATGTGGAAACGTCGCCAGAAGGAATATATTATTTCCGCGACGAGGCGACGCAATCTTTCGCTGGACCGTAACTAGGAGCCATTGACTTGGTGACTTTGTTTTATAAAGCACTTGGCAGGATAGTGTCATGTGATTCGCTGAGCGAATACTTCGTTCAGTGTGCAGGTAGATCCAAAGGAGAACCGATGAAAACTGCATGCAGATGGTGCTGCACGCTTGAAGGCGTCAGAAAGAAGAAAAAAATGTGGGAATGTAGTTTTCCACGTGAGGAGGCAAATGAGCATTAACAATTCGGGGAAGAAAGGATAAGAGAAAACAAGAACGCAAAAAGACCAATCATTATGAGTTCAAAGAAACATTTAAGACTGCTATAGAAGTACAAGCTCGTGTAATACGGCCAGTTCTTCAACGGCAGGACGCTTTTGACTTCTTAGCACAACGACGTCATTAGAAGAACATCAACCTTAACAGATGAGAAGCTATTTACCCGGGTTACTTTCTTTTAAATTTTCCGATCACTCAGAAAAAATTACCTATCTCGAGGTTAAGAACTCGACGTAATGGAAGGAAGCTAGCTGACGGCTCAAGGAATCTGACGCCTACACGTTCCTCTGCCACCCTTAAACATCGTTTTCTGATTACCTTTGTTAAAATGGCCACTTAATTTTCAACACGGTGAAGTAGCGTGTCTCTCCGCAGTAAAATATTTCCATATATAATCTTTTCCTCACGTTGTGCAAGTCGGCCAATTATTGAACGATCTCCTACACTTAGGAGGTGTGCCAGGTGCATTGAAGCAAATACACACTGTGCGCTCGCTTCCATCTTGCCTGGTAGTTTCCTACCTACTCTGTTTTTGCACACTCTTCCAGAACTTTCCCTCCTCTTCCCATTCCCCAGTGCAGGGTAGCCTACCGGGCTCAGCCCAGGTTAACCTCCCAGCCTTTCCTATTCCTTTCTCCTCCCTTATAAGCAATGCTTAGCGCCGAAGCGCCGACTAAGTTCATTTCTCTCTCCCTCTCTCTTTAATATAAGATATATCTGGGGAGAGAACGAAAGGAGCCGCCACGTTGCGCCTACGACAACGCAAACTTCTTCGCACCCTTCACACAGAGTTATGTTGGTTCGCAGGTTATTAAACAGGAAGCCAAAGCCTTAGTCGTGCAAGTAGAATACGTTATGACGCCCGCTCGCATAAACCGCTCGCCCTTAACCACGTCCTCCTCCTACTACCAACGACATCCCTCGCACAATGCGGTCGTCTTCTCAGCAGAGGTCCCTTACAAAGGCCCCGTACCACCAAATAGCGCGCGGAGAACTTCGTGAACAAAGCGCGCGTACAAGTCAGACGCCCCGCCGCGGAGCTAGCCTCACCGTCTAAATTAAGCGCTCAAAATTACGCCGGTCTGACCGAGGTCGAGCGACGACTACTGCGCGGTCAGCTTCTCCGCATGCACGCACGCCTTGCGGCGGAGTCGCGCTTATTGCGCCCGAAAGGAGACGGAAGTCTCCCGGAGCATGCAGTTCCCCTAACCCGATACACGTGGCGTGCGCACGCATAACAGCGTTCTTTCGCGTGACAGATGGCGTATAATGAGATGATGGAATATTAGGCGGCTGTTGGAGGGCGGCTATCGCAACATTCACTGCGCGTGGTAGAGGAAGTCGCTGCTGTTAAGAATTGATAACTCGCCGTGGTATCTTAGCACCTGGGGTGTTGTGCCGTTAACCATGAGGAGTCTGGTTCAACTCCTAGCCATGGAGGCTGCATTTTGACCGGGTTGAAATGCCTTAACAACCGTGTACTTAGATTTAGGTTCAAGTTAAAATAACCCATGTCGGTTGAAATCAGTATGCAGCTCGTAATCCGTAATTGTAGCTTTTTGCAGGTTACATTCTTGCAGAGTCAAACTCAACTGAAGCCAACACATAACGAAGGCAAGGAAAACAGAGTGTACTATTTTGAAGTTTTAATTGATAGGCATTATAGGACAGAAAGTGAATAAAAATGATCGAACAAACAGCTTGTTGCTAGAGGGGACCGTACCCACAACTTTAACATTACGTGACGGTTCTTCGTTCGAGCCCTGAAAAAGACAGGCCTCTCTATCCATTGTCCTCCTCCAGAGTTACGCAGGCTTGATTGTTCTCCCACTCACCCGAATCTGGCTACTAAACTTGCACCATTCCACATCGTCACGTGGATATGGCTTTAAAGAATACAGAAGCTAAATGGGCAAGTATTTAACTCTTTATTGAGCGAATTAGAACACAGCGAGACATAATACACGCAACGCAGGGATAGCTGCGAGCACAGTCGGCGGTTGTCGAAGGCTTCATACTTCGCTGAAACGCGTCGGCTTTTATATGTGCGTCATCGTACACTGTAGCGTTTGCGTTGGTTCATAAGAATGCTTTATAATACGGTCAATCATTCGGGCCGTGCATTAGGTCTGAGTAGAACACTCGAATATATTCGAGAAGTTTCCGAAGCAGTCAGGCACGGTTTGCGCCGATCGGTAACTCGTTTAACATTAGCCGATGAAATCCGCTTACATGAAGAGGAAATGCCAATGCTATCCCACGAGTAATGTAATGATCGCGAAGTATATTGATGGTCATAGTTGGCGATGCTGTTGCTGCAGATGGTGCCAGCCTGAGAGACATTGCGGCAACAGCTCAACCTCTCTGCCTAAGATTATTCCTTTTTGCCTTCCTCTCTGTCCTAACGTCAAAGTACGCCATTATGATACCATGACACTGACGTTGAGTAGCCATAACACAAAAGTCGTGATTTTCAAAATAAATTTATTTTCCCTCTCTTCGAGCCTATTTTTTGAATCTATGGCATGATCTCCTGCACTAACAGTCAGTATTCTCGACAACGTCGTTGTTTTTCCTTTTTATTTCGGCTGTGCAGCTCAATTTATTTCCAACGTGCTACTCACGTATCTATGGGATAAGTTTCGCTTGCCTTTTATGATCAATGAACGTGCTGAACAACGTTGAAAAATTTACACCGACGACCTCAAGCTTCGAACACAAGTAATCCGGTGACCTATGGTGTGTAAGTTTAATAGAGAAGAAATTTCCCCTCAAAGCAGTACGAGTCAAGCATAACTTCGTTAGAGTCTATTGAAAGGAGGTTATCGGACATGCAGCAGTAAGGGACTCCAGAACAACCTTGGCCACTGAGAGTTTCTTAATGTAGTACATAGGGCGTCTTGGATTTCGCGAACGTTTAAATGCAGTCACCGTATGTGCAGATCGCGCCCGCATCCTCCCGGCTGCATTGAATGAACGCCAACTTACTCCTTAATATCGGAGACAAGAGCAACGTGATCGGCTACCTGAGGTAAATATTATTTATATCAAGTTTTATCCCTCATCAACTTTCCTTTCTGAACAACCTATCAGTGCCCACCTCCACCCTCAATTCTTTTTTTCTTCTTTTGCAAAGTGTCGTCGCTTATGAAGCAGCAACAACAATAAAAAATAAAGACAGAAAAGCAAGGTTGTCCTTCTACCAACTCACCTTTGTCACTCGGTGGCTCCAGCGCCCGGCGTCAAATCCGCATGGACGAAGAATACGGAGTGGATGCTGCCACGACGGGCCCAATGGTCGGTTCGGCGGGAACGAAGCACAGGGGCACGGAGGAAGCCGTCACAACACCAACACACAACAAAGACCACAACGACACTACCGCCGCACACGTGAGGTGGGGACAGGTGGACGACGAGCAAGCGTCACCGACGCCGGCGAGCGCAGGCCGCAACAAATCCAGGGAAGAGCGCCCGACGTCGCAGCATCCCTCGTGGAACACCGAGAGCAGGATGACCGGCCGGCGACGGCGACCAACCCGCGCGTACCGGGCCCCTGAAGGAGAGGAGGACCAGAGATGAGCAAGAAACAAAAGAAAAAAAAAGATGCGAGGGCCCGCTCCATGGCGGGAAAGAGATGCGGAGGGAAGAGGTAGGGGTTAGGGAAGGCTGGATGCTGGGGAAAGCACGGGATTGGGAGAGAGTCGTCCCCGACGCGGGAGGAGGGGACAGCGGAGGTTGAAGAGCAAAGGGTTGCCTCGCTAACGCCTTCTTTCAGCCTCGCGCGTTTCTTCGCAGTTGGTTCCTTCCCGTCGCCTTTCTTACGCACTCGCCCCCACCCTTCTCTCTTTTGCTCTAGTTTCATCGCGCTTTCGACGCGAAGTATGCGGGTCACGTGATGCGAGCCGCGACGCGCCTCTGGTGCGCTTCAGCGCCGGAGACGAGGCGCCATCTGCTGAAGCGGTTGGGAAGGCGAGCAATTTCGCTGCTGGCTCGTTGCTTCGGCTCGCGTGAGATCAGAGAGAGTCAAGAGAAACCGCGTTTATGTGGCTCGATGTAGCGTCTTCTCTAAATTGCCGGAAAGCCGCTATCACGTTTTCGTGATTGGTTCAGTGCTGCCATTTCTTTTTTACCCCACACCGCAATGTATAGCGAGGAGCTCTCGCATTGAAGAATGCGCGGCAAGCTGCACGATAGCTTGATGCGAGCGGAACGGCTCTTTGTTCGAGCTACCGACAAAACTAGAGTGTAACAAATGAGAGGTCGATGTGCTGTTGTATTGCATGGCTCCGTTGACCTGACATTAACGCTGGTAGAGAGAGAGAAATAAGGGAGGGACAAAGAAATCCATCACGCAGAGAGTTTCCAGTTGGTTACGTTGTACTTAAAAAGGAAGGAGGTAACAAAGAGGATGAAAAAGGAGAAGAGCTTGCGAACCATAGGCAAATGACTTTGTGTAATGTCCGACTAATACACAAAAACAATGATCTATGCCCACACACAACGTCTCTCACAGCCTTATTTCTGTTAGATTCCATATAAACGACTTTAAACTACTCGCGTTGAAGTTCGTGTAGGCCAATGGCCTAGAGTTCTGTTTTCTGTGAGTTGGCGGTTGTCCAGTTGCCCTAATTCGGCGGTAGGGTACGCTATTTGTTGTAGGCGTTCAAGTTCAATGCATAATGCAACAATTACAGATAAAAAAATATCACTGCTTTCATGGCGTAAGTCTAAACCGAAGTGTGCCATGGAAGTAAATACTCCTCCAAAATGTTTTATTTTCCGGTTTCCAAACAATTGGATTGTGGCATGTTGGGCATTTCTACATAGCTCGTAAATAGAGCGAAAAATATACAGCGCACGTTAGGAACAGAAGTCACGAGAATAAATTAAGTACACTTAGTGCGTCGAATTCAACCACACGTTGCATTCACACGTCTCAATATTCATCGGGAATTAATTTAGGAAGGACTACGCTCATTACTTTGCTATCATCGAATAGGCGTTCCACACGCATGTGATCCCTGTTATCGTAAGTGCAGCTTGAAACGCTTATACAAAATGGCTATGAGGTCATTCTGGTTTGCGTCATCTCTACATCCTGACCATTTGCCACCACTTCCATCTGAGAGAAAGCATGGAAATAATGACTGCCCAAATGGGATCCCACCCATAAGTGCGCCAGCGCGATGACTAGCAGAGCTGTAAGGAATGAGCGCTGCTGCAACGAATGGACGCGCGAGATCCGGTGGCGCTGCCAGTGATGATCATAAAGGAGTCAATTGGCGTTCTCAATTAGCCACGATCACCGAGTGCGCTTACAGTCAGATACGAAAGCCGCCATTGCTCTTCTCCTGATGGCCAAGCCGAATAGAGAAGTGCAGAGCAGAAAGGAAACGCAGGCAACTCAAATGGGTTGCTATCCTGCATGGAGGGCAAAAACACTGAGGAGAAAATATATGTTTAACGATACAATAAAGAGATAAAAAGTGAGAAAGAGAAGCAGTGGTACTCATAGCCTTCCTGCCCTAGCGCAGAAAACAGACACAAGTGGGTTCAGCGCTATGCTAGGTCCAGACGCTATAGTCTGGACGCAGTGACTTTTCTCTTATCTTCGCAATTGTTTTTTTTTTTTCGTTCTCTTCTTCCCCTTCTTCTGCCGCGCGATTCATGACCGATCCCCGCTGTGGGTTACGTCAAAACAAAACAAAACAAAAGTTGTTCCATCGCTCTTCCAGCTCTATAGCGCTGGAACCTGTGCCTGCCCTGCCTAGAATTCCATTGCTGCGCTGCTCCAAGCTCTGCGAAATGAACACCCTTATATTAAGAGTATAACTAAAGCGAACAATAGACATCGCATGAAACCAACCAAAAGACAAGGCCTATCACTTTGTCCCGTTTGTTCCGTAGTCTCAAGTGACACATTTTTCGACCTATAGTTAGATATGCCTGAATTCTGGAATGCGCATCAATAAGCCCTATTCTCTATTATTACTAACAGAACGCGGACGTGGCCCTGCCAATTACGCCTGCAATAGGACAGCGATTGCAGGCGCCTGCAATAGGTCAGCAGTTTAGAAGAGTTTGGCAATTACCACCCTAACTTCAGCTGGATTCCCTTTCGCACAAACAGAAACGGTCTGATTTTCTTGAAAAATAAAAAATAACACTTTTTTTTTCCTATAGTGAAAACAAATGTTCTTCAATAGCAATACGCAAATTCATCGTTCAAACAAACCAGTTTCTCCTCCATCAACGCGAACGTCCTTCAGGCGTTCAGTCTATTCGCTGTCGAAGTTTATAATTGAACGTTTCAAGCAGTGTACCGGCGAACATGAAGCGGCTGCTTCTCGGACCGCTTCAAGAGAGAACGCGGGCTTCGTTAACACCGGGTGAAACAAAACGAGTCAAACCACATCCTGATTGCGCCGACGTAAATCGAACTTAATTTAAGTCTTAATTTTTTGCCTTCTCATTACCAAGCACCGCCTCAACGGTCCAGAATCAGAAACTTCATTCTTTGACTCTCACTTTCCCACGTGCTTCACGATGCACTCAGAAGCTACACACAAGATCCGGAAGTTCATTACGATGTCTGTCAAGGGCCTCACCCTGCACTGCTTGGAATCGTCGTCTCGTTGAGGCCGTTTCGCCCTCAGGCAATCTTGAGAATGGCGAGCACCGATTCTCGGCTCCCTGTTTAAGATTGAACGGCGAAAAACGGGTCGCAATGAGCTCTTAACTTAATCCGCATTAAGTTTCCTTCTTTACATGCTCTGCTCAAGTTCTTAGACCAAGCTGTATTCTTTAAAACCCAGCAGATGTTACACATTTCTGTTCTCCGCTACGTAAATAGAATTTCAGCCGGCAGTCGTTATACCATTAACTAACTCATCGTGAAGTACGAGAAGACAGCTTTCTAGAGGCGAATATCTGCGATGGGCGAGAAAAACGGGGCGACGATTACTGCGATCATTCATGCATTTCTCCGAATTCAATGGAGCAAGAAAATCCTGCACATCCCACTCACAGTGGGAATCTGTGTCATACGAAGTAGTTACCAAGTAAACTGCCTACGACGAATTGTTTTGCATTCAGCCAAGTCTTATGAGTAAGATTAAGGTCAAAGTTGCTCAAGTCCGCCAAGAAATGCTTCCCGTTTAAAAAGCCACGATGAATTGAATCACGCGCGTACAATGGATTTTTCTGTGGTTGTGTGGATCGGTTGGGTAGACGCTAGTGGTTCTACCTGAAACCCTCACAAACGCAAATGAATTGGGAAGAAAATGAGGAACGAAAAGAGAGAGAAAGGCATGGAGGTTAGACAGCGTGTTCGCCGTCTGGCAGCATGCCAATAAGGTTAAAGGGAGTTAAAGGAGTTAGAGGGAGGAAGTAAACAGCGAATAATTGATTGATTTGTGGGGTTTAACGTCCCAAAACCAGCTCTGATTATGAGATGCCGTAGCGGAGGGCTCCGGAAATGCTGACCACCTGAGGTTCTTTAACGTGCACTGACATCGCACAGCACACGGGCCTCAACATTTCGCCTCCATCGAAATGCAGCCGCCGCGGCCGGGATTCGATCCCGCGACCCTCAGATCAGCGGCCGAGTACCATAGCCGCTAGACCGCCGTGGCGGGACAGTGAAGAATGCGCACACAGTAAACATGATGAGGGAGGAAAGGAATGTTCTTTATGAATGTTAACTAGAGAGCGTCCGAAGTGACAGTCTTGAATGGGAAAATGCGATATAAGGACCAAAACAGTAGGATCGTTGGCAGCGCACACGAAATACGCGCTTACATCACCAGGTATTGGCGACGTCACAACGACTGCTTGGGTTTCAGTTGCTAGAACCACGCTGCGATTATGAGGTAGTACTCCGCAGTGCAGGACTCCGGAAAATGCGACCGAATGGGGTTCTTTAACGTGCACTGGCAACGTGCAGTACGCATGCCGCTAGCATCTCGTTCACATCAAAATGCCACCGCCTCGACCGGGATCAAACGCACATCTTTCGGGTCCGCAGTCAAGCGTCATAGCCGCTAAGCAACCGCGATGGACAATGGCGACATGATAATGGCCTTATTCCTTGATGCAAATGTTACGCGTATGTTACGCTAGTTAAACGATGTGTGAATCACTCCACGACGACCACTGCGTGAAAAGATTAACTGGATGCACTAACAGACGGAAGGACGGAACCGTGAGGAGGAAGGATCGTGAGTCTCCGTGGAGGTTTGCAGGAGGCTGACGCCTTCTTAACGGGCCTAACTACTAATAGACAGCCTATGTTCGGAAATGCTGTTAGCGTGCGGTACAGGGTGGTGCATCTTCGTCTCCTTTGAACATCGTGTCACTTCCCGTAACAAGTCCGGCAGCCGACATTTTCTCACATCACCGCGAAAGTAGAAAGTGGAAGTTCTAATGTGAACAGCAGAGTGCAGGTTTGGTACGGAAGTGTGAGCACGACCAGTCGCGCATGGACAGATTGAGTATTACACGATAAGAAAGGTGGAGATTTGAAGTTCCTCAGCATATTAACTGCACTGTAATTGCAATCTCAGGGATTGATCTGACATCCCGTCACTCCTTGTGCACCCGAATAAATCTGTAAACAGACAGCGCATGTAAAAGCGCACCAGTCTAAGCACCCTTACGTGTGTGATTGGGGAGATCTGAAAAGACTTAGAGTCGAGAGTGGAGTCGCTGTGACTAAAGTTTACATGAGCACTAAACCTGTCAGTGTCTTGCTTAGGAAAACCAATGTCATGTAGTGTGTCTAATATCGCATTCACGCGATTTTAACGGTGCCTTTCCAAGAGAAAGGCGTAATCGTGAATGAAAAAGCACACAAGTGAGGAACACGACCCCTCCTTCACAGGCAACAGCCGGCAATAAACTAAGTCCTTCTGATCCTTTTTCAATCACGCCAAAGTGTGCCGGGAGAAAATTGCTTGCCAGACAGCCAGAGGAACTCGGCTCCTTTCTCTTCCTTTCTACTAAAGTTTCCCTTTTTTTATTCCCAACCCGCCGGTGATGCCTTCTTTTCTCGTCCCACTTAGGGTGATGTTCACAGGGAGCTCTCGAAAGAAATGTGGCCGACTAAAAAGGCGTAGGATCGACAGAAAAGGCAGTGCATTGCGAACTTCCATCCTTTGTTTCGAACCCCCCCCCATTTGCTCCCGCCTCCTTTCGTGGAACGAAAGAACCGACGGTAGCAAACCCTGAGAACAGTGCGTGGTCAGAGTGCCCCACAAAGGAGCCAACATGGTCCCCTTGTTAGTTCGCTGAAGCCGCACTTGCGCCTCTTCCATTTTGTCTGCGGTGTCCCGGCGCTCGCGTCATTGTTCGCTTTCTTTCCACTGCGCTTTGCTCTCTGGAATAGTTCACTGTCCCAGCGGCGGTATGCGAACTGCTGTAGCCGCGTGTCTCGCTCCTCTTGGCCCTTTCTCGCCTGTCCTTTGTTCAGGCGGACAGGGGCTTTCTCTCTGTTCGTTTCCGATAGCGAATATTTCTCTTGTCGCGCCTTCGAGGAAACCTACGCAGGCACTTTGGCTACGAGGTACACGTCCGAAGACAACGACATGCGTAGCATACTGTGACGACATATCGCATACCAGAAATGCTCAGATCTAAACGGGCCAGACGAGAGGCCTTTCTGGCTGGACGAAATGGAACCTCTGGACCAATAATCCTTCTCCGAAAAATGATCTCTGTCCCTCTCTCGTCCCACACACGCATACGCACACACAGCCCAAACCACGAGGAGCACGGCTGCATATTGTGAAGTTAACGCAAATGAATGGCTGCGCCTTTTGTAGACATTCGGTAACCTAGCTTATGCAAACGTTCAGTACAATATTACGGAGCCATCCGATGGCTGACACTTAGAATTATGTATCACGTTTTAAAAGTGTCCGCTAAGCAATTATTATCTTCTACAGCGTAAATACGGAGTTTCCGAAGCGTTGTGTGTATCCATAAGATCAAGAAGATATTGCGAATTGCTGCTGTGGCAAAGCCCTCTTCATAATGAAAATTGCTCGATTGATCTAATTACTTTGATGCCATAATTGTTCGACAGATGTGTTTCTTTTCCTATAAATTCAGACTGCTTTTGCCTCCATTATTCAAATATTTGAGTCAGGGTTTCATATACGCTCACAAGGCACGCTACGTAGTACACGCTAGGGCAGTACACAGAGACGAAGGAGCATAAGAGAAGATGTGATCGCGGAGGAAGCAACTTCAGCGTGCGTGCGGCTGGAGTGTGTGCCCTTCCACCAAAATTTGTGTTATGATTCAGCAGAATGGCCGGCAGTAAGGCTTCATTAATGGCTTCATTAATGGATGTAGCAGACATTTTCCTGGGGCTGCACGCCACTCTAGACAGCTATGAAGTTTTTATTAAAGTGCGTGGCAGATAGATAACATATACAACAGCATTAAACAAAATATTTCAGCACGCTCAGTGTCTCTAAGAAAGTTCAAACATGATTTTGTTGCATGCATGCATCGTCCAGGCAATGTTTGTCGGTGTTCTGAGCCAAACTGCGGTAGTACAATACTTTGGTAATGTACATACTGTGGTAATGTACAAGATTGCCAAGAACAAACACGAGTGAACGAAACCGATGTAGGGAAGCACTACTTTGTGTTTCCGCAATCACGTATGCGTCCCGTTCGGGGGACTTACTGGTGGTACCCTTCGCTATATATAAGCTCCCTATACGTAAGCTCCTAAAGCACACAGGTTCTATTGCAAACAGCCCAATACTGAAGACGATAAAGGAAAGATGGGTCACTGCTATACAAGTGCAAACACGAGTCCGTGATAGAGCCTTCGCAAGGCGAGGCCTCGGATACGGCGGGGTCTCCTCTACGAGGCGTCGTCTGTGGATACAGGCGCCGCCGTGTCCTTGACTCAAGCTGAATGGCCTTCTTCGCAAGCGATGATATCGTCGCGACGACGCCCCAATCGTGGGGGGTTCTCTGTTTGCAAATCAGCGTCCGCGAGTGGGACGCGCAGAGGAGCTCCAAGATCAAAGCACACACGCGGGCCCCGCGCCGAGGTGAAAGCGTCGCCAAAAGAATATTCGATCGCGTCGCCTTCGACGGCGGAGTCGAGAGACTGTTTGCTCGCGTCCAGGGTTCGCGCGGACCTGTATTTGACGTTCGGAAAACAACTTCGCTCACTCGAACTGCGAACGAGGCCCGGAATGCCCTTCCTCGGGCCACTTCGTGTATCATATACAGCATAGAGATGTGAGCGCCTCTTCCCTACTCTCGTTCTTGCCCTACCCAAACATTCCGATCGCGACAACTCTCTCTCTCTCTCTCTATAGCAGTTTGAGTTTTCCTATATGACACTTCGCGAGCGATATGCCTTTTCTACTCTTTCGGCGTCGTAGTGCTTCTATCTTGTACACGGCTTCAACGCTCTGTTGCTCATTTTGTAGTTGTGCGTTTCGCCTAGTTAACTTCACGTACAGCGTGCCGTTTATAATATGCTGCTTTTTTTACATATTTATGTCTTTTTTTCTTTTTTTCTTTTACATATTTATGTCTTTCTTTTCTTTTGTCATTGTTTCGTTCACCGCGTAGTATTTTTTCCTACGAAAACAAAGAGCTCGAATGCGACAAGGCATTTTGAAGGTAGGCTCATATTGGGGCCAAACGATGCGTCATGCATGCTGCAGGTCTGTGCAGTGTAGGCTTTATATGCTGGCAACACCTGTGCCAGCTGACGATGTTGTTGGTGTAAGGGTATGTTTCCCGATCAGCAACAGCGCACATTTGTCTGGCGTTGGTGCCTATCGTAATATATGATGTTGTGCTTGGCTCTAACACGACTTTAAGAGGTCTCCCTCGCTTACTTTTTAATACCGGAGTATGGGAATATCAGCAGACCAAAAACAACACATTATATCGCTGAATGCCCATGATTATTTACCCCTTAACTAAGGCATTACCACAACTAAGGCATTACCACAGGTTTTTACGTTTTCCTATGAGCAGTTCCCGCAAATTGAAACTCTTACACGTGCTTTCGTTTGATCCAAGTTATGTCGAATATATAGGAACGTTCTCTAATGCTTCCAAATGTCACGCCGAGAACATATGTGCGGTGTTTACAGTTGGGCACATACGAACTCACACAAGCACCTGCCATAACGCTGGAATGTACCGTAAAGTCCTTTACAAATGCTCCCGCGTTTCACTGAAGTACAGATTCTCGAGGGCCGACCGAAATGTTCGTCGCAGCCATTGCACTGCGAGCTTTTCGTTTCGCTGGACACACAGATTTGCCCAATAAACAGTGAAATCTTTACTGGTTTGACTGCTCCGTATTTGCTCGTCACCAATGAACGATATTATTATGAGCATTAGGCACGTGTTTCGAAGCAACCCATCTGTAGACGCAACCACGTCAATGTTGCGAACGCTGTCAAAATCGAAAACAAAAGGCCTGTTTCAATCTCTGTATCTTTCTTTCCTTCTCCTTTCCCTCATGCTCACCCTAATATCAGCGCTCCTCGCCCTCACTTCCTATTTTTATGTTCTTCCTAAACGACACTAGAGAAGCTCTCGTATGCTTTACCCTCTCCCCTCCCTTTCCTTTCCCATCCCCTCGTCATACTATTGTTGTTATGTGGGGTTTAACGTCCCAAAACCAGCTCGGATTATGAGAGACATCGTAGTGGAGGGCTCCGAAAATTTTGACCACCTGGGGTTCTTTAACGTGCACTGACATCGCACAGCACACGGGCCTCAACATTTCGCCTCCATCGAAATGCAGCCGCCGCAGCCGGGATTCGATCCCGCGAACCTCGGATCAGCAGCCGAGTACCATAGCCACTAGACCACTCGTCATACTATACCATGCAAGGCTATGCTATATGCTGCTTGACACATACTAGCTTTCCCTGGCGTATGCCCAGCGAATTTTCTGCTAACGCGCCACGGCCTAACCAAAATGTTATGCAGCTCTGCTGTAAAATGCGCATCACCGCAAATTTATAGAAACAGCAAACTCATTCAGTCAGTATTAAAATTCGGCCAAGCCGCAGTTCACCATTCCTCTGGCCGATTTTCCTTGAGAAATTCGCTTTGGCCCACAAAAACTCCCTTACCATGGCGTGGGGCGGGTGGTCAGGGATAGTGTGGTAGTTCTTAACGATTATTTCTGCCGTCGATGCCGACACACGATTTTCTGCAGCACGACCTTCTTATAACTATCGCGTCGAAATGTTACGGCTAACGGTCTCCAATGGCGTCACCTAGGACGCCATTGCTATATATCTAGGGTAGCGTTCTGAAACACACGATTCCAAACAAAGCGGCAAAAGAGTTACACGCAGCCGCAAAGACGATGCAATTCTTTGAACACGTCTCCGAAGCGCAAGAACTCGCGCTACTCCGTGTGACCCCGAAGAATTGAAAAGCTGTTGATCCTGCCAGCCCTTGAAAAGCACTTCTGAAGCCCCGCGCACCCATTCCCAATACACCCCCTCCCCCTTTTATTTCTAAATCCTTTTTGAGTGATGTTTTCTTCTTATTCGTCTTCTCCCGTATTCCCAACACACTGAGGCGAAAGATTCGTGCCAGAGTTTTTCCATGAAGCCAATGGAAAGCGGGTACACATTTTTGTTAGTCTAATTCTGTGCGCTTCACTCACATCTGTTTTGTTGTCATCCCTGCCCGAGAGGTGTACTCGAGTACAACAGTGCCGGAATGAAAACCTCCCGGTGCCGTTCGCACGCTTAAAGCGTGACTTATACAAACACGGCCAGGAGCGATATGTGTACCTTCGTTGTAAAGACAAGGAAAAGAAAGGATACGGATAGGCAATTCGGCTGCCCCGACAAAGCTGATCCCGTTGGTTCGCGAAGCCGCAAACTAAGATTTCGAATTTCTTTCCTTGTCCTGAGGGGGCAGCAAATCACATATACATGAGACAAAGAATCCTTCGCGCAACGAAGCATTCTGTCCTATCACCCGCCCCTTCCGTAGGGCTGCGCGAGTTATTCTAACAAACCTCGTTGTCGAGATACGTTGTAGAGCTCGCTATGCAAATAGCGTGTGCAGCGAGTCAGAGGTTAAATATTTGCGATACGTGGAACCCACGCTGTACATGAACTTCGGCTTCCTGTTGCGGTTGTTTCATTGATCGTTGTGCTGCTGCATGGTAGGGAGGAAAGCAAGGATGTGTTTCGCAAGGGATGTGTAACGTTCGTTTTTAAATTGATGCCATAGAACAATATTTGTTCGGTCGGTCTGGAGCGGCAAATTACACATGCGGAGTGTTAGAAGATGGTTGCAGTTAAACAACGCATAACGATATTTATAAACGTGACAAATTTTGGTAGATCTTTAGTATACATGGGGAAAGGAGGATATGCAAATTACACATGCCGAGTGTTAGAAAAATGGTCGCAGTTAAATGAATAACGAGATTTATCAACTTGCAAATTTTGGAGATCCTTAGTATACATGGTCTCCGGGAAAGGTGGATATATCGAAGTATGCCTAGCAAAGTGTTCGTTTTTGTACCATTCGTGCGGCTTATGTACAAAGTCGAGGAAGCAATAAGGAAGATGGAGAAAACAGAACGAAAAATAGATGAGAGGACGTTGTTACGACTGCTTGTGGAGCTATAGTGCTTACCGCAGCCTTCCCGGTCAGCTGTTATCAGCCATTCGACAGACAATTCTTTTAGTTTTCCTGTTCTTTTTTTTAGATAGGGTGACGTATTAATCCGTAACTCATATTAACAGCGAAGTTGTTTAGAGCCATCCGTTGACCCGTTAGCTATGAGTCACCTCGTGTTGCCACAGTAAACAGGAGCAGCTGTGCAGAGCCAAGAATAGCCGCCCTCCACTTCGCAAAGCCATGCCAACCACGTGAAAGCGTAGCCTTGTGCAATATGCAATAGCAAGCGGTGAGGAGGAGTTCAGAGAGTGAAGTACAGCGTAGGCATGTACAGTATAGCATCGCAAGGGGTGGCAAAGGGAGGCGAGTGTCAGCATGAGGGTAGAGAGTAGCGCATAGCATAGTCTTTTCAATATAGTGTAGCAAGGAGGGGGAAAGGAAGTGAAGGTGTGGAAGAATGATTGTAGGCGGAGGAGGAGCGAAAGTAGCAGGGATGAGGATACAGCGTAGCATAGGCTTGTACAGTACAGTGTAGTAAGGAGTGGGAAAGGGTTCGTGTGAAGGAAAGGTGGGAAAGGGTCGTTAATGCATAGCATAGATAAGCACGTACAGTATAACAAGGTGTAGGGAAAGCGAAGGGATGGGGAGCAGGTTTGATATGATGGTGAAGAGGAGCGATAGGATGAGAGGAGAGGGTAAAGCATGGCATAGCCTTGTACGGTATAGTATAGTAAGCAAAGAGTGGGAAAGAAATCGAAGGTGAGGAGGAAGGGAACGCTACCAGTTCTGCTGCTTTCTCACTCTTAGTACCGCTGATGCGTAGCTGCCCCATTTTCTTCATTTTTGTCTTTTTTTTTGTTTTTTATCGCACTGCACGTCATGCTCACACAATGCTTCATACACTCAAGTTCAGTTTTCTTTCTCCTGCTCATGTTTCTAGCGTAGTGCCCCTTTGAAAGAAACGGTACAAAATGTACCCCACTCTACTTGCTAGGGATTTCGGGTTACCTTCTCAGAAAGCTTTCGTCATCCCCTGTATCGTTCTTGGAGATTTTCTTGTCTTTTTGTTGCTGCCACTACTTCATACAGCGCGCCTATCCTTCAAAGAGTGATATCCGAGCGCCTCCTGTCACTCGGTGGAACGTTTCTGCAAGGCCGGGCTTTCCCACCTTCAACAATAACACGTGCTTTGTTTCCCACGCGGTGGGCGAACACAGTTCAGAAGGCCTTTGGAGCGAGCAAGATATCTTGCGCAAAGCTCTCTTCTGATGCCGTCGTTCTTCCGTAGTTCCAGTTGCAAGGCTATCCCCGAGGACGCCCAAGAGATTGTGTGAAATCCGGGTGCCACGCTTCGCTTCGCTAGACCACTGCGCGGTACCACAGACGATGTCGCCAGCATTAGTAGACACCCACCGCGCGACAACCACACGTTAAGCGGTCACGTAATTTGTTTGTCAGTCTTCGCGTGTTGAGGATAACCATGACAACTCATGGGCCTTACTTGCCAAAAACCGGATACGATTATCAGGCACGCCCTGTAACGGAGAGCTGCGGTGTAGCTTTGACCGCTGGGCCAAAATCTAAGGACACGTGTGTCTTTTGCATTTCGCTCCTATCGAAGTGCGGCCGCCTTGGCTGGGATTCCATCCCGCGACCTGGAACTTCGTAAGCCAACACCCCAGTCGCCAAGTTCCCAAGGAAGGTAGTTCGTGTACGGAGGAGACGTTGGTGCTTCGGTAAGGCGCCGGCTACTCATCTTCAATGAGAGGTGCACCGCGAAACAGTTTTGTTTCCAACAGGCAATACATGAAGGAATACGGTGACAGCGTATTTAAGTTTGCTTGCTCAAAACGCAATGTAAATGCACAAACACAAGCGTTGTTGTGCAGGGAACAAAATGCAAGACACACAGACGACGGCCGCAGCTCTCGGTGACTCGTACGTCGCGCTGTTTAATTACACTTGCAGTATACGAGATGCTGGGAATTTTATCCGGTTACGCCTGCCTTAGCTACTCTGGGTGATTATAGTGTTGCAATAAACGACCCTTTCACAATACGACAGAAAAGTTCAGGAGAAGACAGGCGCTCGCAGTGATGAAAAGATCGATTAAAACAACAAAAAAATAGCGAATGTCACAACGTTGGCTCTAGGGACATTGCCTAATTTTCTTCGTTTCAAAGAATCTTTTCATCCCTACCGTATTCACAGCACAAAGCACGTTCAGATGAATACTGTGAAAGACACAGCGTTTGGTTAAGACCAAACCCACTGAAAGCTCTAGTCTACGTCAACATGAAGGAGGAGGATGCAGGCGTGCCTAGTACGGACATGCCCGCGCCATAGCTGCAGCATCCGGTAGGGAGGGTGAGCGTCCTTCTGGGCGACCGCCATCGAGTACGTCCGGAAATGCAGAAGATAGAAAGAGAGGTAAGGAAAGGCAGGGAGGTTAACCAAACGTGCGTCCGGTTTGCTACCCTGCACTGGGGAAAGGGATAAAAGGATTAAATAGAAGGAGAAATAGAGGAAGAGAGAGAGAAGAGTCCCAATCACGCGCACACTTGCACTAGTAGAGTCTCTAGAGGCAGTTGCAGAGACCTGTCCACTTCAGGTACGTCAGCAACGCCTTCGTCGCCTTCTGAGCCATCGAAGCATATGACCAGGGCCCAAGAACCTTGGCTGGTGAAAACGGCCTCGAGTCCAGCCTGTCGAGTACCACTGACCGTCATAATTGCTGCAAATACATAGCACGTGTTCAATAGTTCCTTGACGGAAATGCAGAAAGATACAGCTGCTCAAACGAGCTGCTGCGCATATTCGAGCAATTTGCGGAAACAGTGTCTTCTCCTCAACACCCCTGCGTCCAGCCCCGTGGTTAGAGTATGCCCCTTGCACCTACAAAGCGCGTCTATTCATGAACGTAAAGAAAAAGGCAGCGTGGCTGTCTTCTGCACCGTTAATGCCTAGTTCCGGCACCGTTTGCCCGCGTATTCTTTTTTTTTTTTTTCGTGTCATGAGTAAGTTTACCCCACTTTGGTTAATGTATGTAGTATGTAGCACTGGCCCGGTCCACTTCGACTTGACGGTCATGCGTATAACAGTCGTAAAGAAAAAAGATTTTAATAATTAAGGAGATGACAGCGCAGCGGCGTCGCATTTAAAATTCGCGAATACAAAACATCACATTTCAAGGAATACATATGATCACAAAATATTCACACGCAAAAAGTATTAATGCTCCTGATACAGTCGCAAACGAGGTGCCCCTTCAGTTCCAACTACAACGCCCATGCATGTACACTGACACAAAAGCCACGGAAACATTAGATCCGTCCGAAATACGTAAACATAGATGCATGCTATTTAAAAAAAAAACTAGAACAACCATATATGGAGCAACGATGTTCTTCTTTTTACTTTCTTTTTAACTTTCGGAAATGTGCGCATCGATTCCAACGTTCGATCGTCGCCGCCATACGTGACTGCAACGTTACGATTGGACTTTGGCAACAGCGGCCGGTGGAAATCTGACGATCGATGAAATTCCCCTTGAAACGCGGGGGTGATATCTATATTGAGCATTATTTTCTTATTCCGTCTTTTATCTTTCATTCCTGCGACATATAAAGAATAGTTTCACAATGGGAGTGCTATAATAATGGGCTGTCGTTGCTGAAGCTCTGCAGAGGGCGACAGAAGGCAGCCAATAGTGCTGAACATAAGGCCGCGTTTGAAGCTGCGGAGCAACTGCATACCGCTTGCGTTGACACGCCCGAGGTCACCCTAGGTGTTGAGGTCGCAAGTTTGTAAATCCCAGAGTAAGAAATTTCTTTATTAAAAAATCGGCACCTTCTTGAGCTCGCTGCGCACATGCGGGTTGCCTATAGGTGTGTGACTGCCTACTTTGACGCAGCTAAGTGCCACTTGCATATGCGGGCTTCATTCATCAACGTTTAAATCCGTGCGAATATGTTTCATCTCTAATGCAATGCATCACTGTTATTACTTACAACTGCGGAGTTTCGCGTGCCAATTAAAGCCGCGATCTAGTTATGAGCCACGCCATAGCGGAGTGCTTTCCATCGATTTGACCACCTGGAACTCAACCTAAACCTAAGAACGCGAGCATGTTTTCGTGTCACAGCTATGAAAATGCAAATGCTGTACGGAGGATTGCACCCACAGCGTCGGGCTCTGAAGCACAATGCCTTAAACACTAAGCTACCATGGCGGATGATATGTATCATAGCTTGCTCTACTAACTGCGCTGTAATATATCGTAATGTACCTCTAACGTAAGGGAAAGACTGAAGAGTACAGGCTTTGCTAAGCAATTCCGGAGCCATGAATCAGTTCTTTTAAGGCATCCCGTTTCATGGTATCGATAATAAGCGTCCTGAGTGCAAGTCCATACATGGGTTACGCCTCCAGCTGACAATCTTCACAACGCGAGCATCTTATTTAGACGGCAAAATGTTTCATTCTTCTCGGAGAAGCTCGCCATGTTGAGATTTTCGAGGGTTCTTACGGATCCTGCGTTCGAATAAATCCTCAATCTCCCTTCTTTCCTTCGGCTCCGGAACGTACCGCCGCTTGTTCATCAATCATGAGCTGTCACCGCTACTCCTTCGAGGAGTACCTAAGCGCCTGCACTGCGCATGCGCAGCAGGCGGATGTGTATACCCCATGTGCACACACGTCGACGTCTGGACACTGAAACAACGGCTAGGTGAACGAAGATTGCGAATGCCAAATGCTGGAAACGGCGAGGCGCAGAAGAAAGCGGCTTACCGGGACGCCGCTGTCATCTATCCTGGCTAAGCTGCAGAGCAGAGGAGAAGTACCGTATTCATTCGCATTTATGATACAATCGATTCAAGACCTACCAGTGAAGTTTGGAATGATAAAACACTATCGATATAAAAAAATACATTTTTTTCTTGTAACACAAGTCTACTGAATCAATTACTTCGTTTTGGGGTCTAACCTTGCTTCTGGCCTCGCAATATTTCGTTTGAATACACTCCGTCTTGGTGTGACTGGAATCTCAAACTGACATTAGTGTAGCTATGTTACAAGAAATCCCAGTTTCTGTGTACTTTTTATCGAATGGTTTTAAAACAGAGTCTGACCGATTTACATGAGATGCATGACTTAGCGTTGAGCCAAATTTCGCCGTAATTGTTCTTATGCATATGCACCCTTCACTATGCCACAGTTTCTTTGAGCAGAAGCTAACTGACGCAAGGTATTTAAAAAGCAATCAAACACAAATTTATCTGCGAAAATAGCGTGCATTACTGCATACTTCTTGATGCTCGCCGCAACGGTCTACTGGTGCGATGAATCACCATTATCTCTACCTTAACGCACGACACTCTAGTGCTCTTAACGGTCCACAATGCCTGGTAGCGGCGGCTAGAGCGCACACATGTATATAAGCTAACCCTCGGCTTTCGCCCCTTCCTCAGTGTATTTTAAGTATCGGCCTGACCTGCGTTCGGATAAATACGGTATACCTCTCTTCGTCCCGCGTCCACTCGGCACCGACTGTATCGATTCGCTTCATCCCGAGGAGGCAGCGGTAATCCGACGAAGAACTGCGTACCCGCACCGCACGTGGACTGTTTGACGGCCCCTGGCGTATTACGCGGCCATGGGGAATTAGCCGACGCGTTACGGCATCTAATGGCCCGCCTGTTGAGCCCACCATCGTGTACAGTGCACGCTTCGGTACGCCAGCAGCTTGCCTCTTCCTGCTATATATGTCGCGCATGCGGGACACAGGTGAGACTGGGATGCCATCTTTTTTTCTTTGCTTGTGGGCTTGTCGTACCGTTGCAAGACCAGGGGTGCCTGTCTAGACGTGCATCGAAATCGGTTCCCGCGGATCTCTCATCTTAGAACAAGAAGAGGCAAACTTGAGACCCGTATAACAGAGCCGCGGATGTTCGAATCATGCCTCTAAGCCCACTCCCAGAGCAGCCACCTCTTACACCTATAGGCTTAAATGTATCTTCTCGTAAGCGAAAGCGCTGTACGGATTAGGAGGTTACTGAACAGCAGACGTCTGGGTCGCGTCACTTTGGTAGCGTCGAGCGAAGAGTGGCGCGCACGCTTCGGACCTTCAACGAAAAGCGACGTGTCACTATTATGCACATACTGTGTCCGATATTCTTATATATTCGGCTGTTCATAAAGCAGAGTACAAGCAGGGTCCCTCGACAACTTTTCTCGGGCATGTCTTTCCTCTCCTTGTTGCTACGCTTTCATTGGATAATGACTATGGGGCCTTAAAAAAATGAAAGAAGTAAGAAGATGCCGTGATGTGATGTAACAGCCATGAGAGAGCACTTCTCACTAGTATTTATATATCAACGACTTGCGGAAGTCATTCACGCGAGCATTTGAACCATCTGTATAGTATCTGAGTGGCGCATTATAGCTTGAAAGTGTTGTAGCAGGAACTGTGAGGATGACGGTGGTTGTAGCAGTAGTACAACAAAACAAAGTTTAGTCGTTACTAAAGATTCACAACGATTACTACAACACCATGAATACAGGCACGATGCGGCAAACGTGCGTGCACTTTGCGAAACACCATTTATCGAATTCGATTTCCTTGCGACTAATTACCTAGGTTCAGCAGCACAGTACACAATCGTCAATTATCAATACTAGAAAGGATATCTATCCGCATTTTGAGGCATTGTGCTACGATGAACTTTTGTACTAGAATACATTTAAAGTCTAAAGCGAAAGCCCGTGACTTTCTTTTTCCGTTTCTACGTAGCCCTCCACGCACCGTGCCACAGCTCTTTTCAAGAAAGATGAGCCGACAAGCTGCACGCGGTCGGGACTGCCTGTCTACGCCGACAATTAAACTATTATCCTCCTCTTCTACGAATCTCCGAACGCAAAAGACGTGCGGAAAATCCGGCTATCGCTATTCTGCACATGCATGGTTGATTTTCGCAGCAGCGAACTCGAGGCGCATTTCGAAGTCTGTAATGTCCCACAGGCTTGGTTTATTTCGCAATGCGTATAAGTTAATGAGGCGCTTTTGTAGGCTTCTCTATCCCTCATTTCTTTCTTTCCTTTTTTAATGTATTCTTTTTTTTGTTTTTATTGCTACAGTTCTCTTCAAAATGAACAAAAACTAACTTGACCTGTTTCCTTTTCTTTACTTGTGGCTGTTCGAGAATTTTGGACAAGGAGATACATGCTTGTCCGCGATGTAATCAACGCGTGAGTCTCACGTATCCAATTGCATGCCGAGGAACGCGGAGTTCGGTTCCTTCGATACGAGTGGTGTTGACATGGGAGTTCACACGTCTCATATCCATGAGGTACCGTGATTGTGCGCATGCGCAAACACTAGTTTCGTGTGAAACTCACTCTGAGTAGAGGTATTTCCCAAGAGAATCAACCCTCTATCAAGCTTATATACATGTACAGTCGCGATATATAGTCAGGGGGTCATATATTACCAAGAGTAAGCACGATTTCCGTCTTGCAGAGTTCCCCAAATCAGAATTGCATCATTGCACTGCATTGCGCAAATATTCGCACTGACGCCGTGCTAATCAAGTTCGACCGCATGCTAAGGCTGTAATATATAACATTATAAGCTCGGAAGAGGGCGGTCGGCGACTACCTCAGCTGTTAGTCCAGCCCTGTGTGTATATATAGTATATATAGCGGCGCAGGGCTGGACTAACAGCTGAGCTAGTGGCCGACCGCCCTCTTCTGAGCTTCTGCAAGCTCGACGAAGTCACGTCATTTGTCACGTGATGAGCTGTTACATGGTTTTGGCGGGAACATCTCAATTTACTAACGGTTACATGGTTTTGGAAGGAACATGTCTCATGACTAACAGCGATGTTATGTTTCGGTTTCGGTCATTTGTATAGGTCCAAATTTACTTGGCTGGAAATATCCGGTCGTGACGTCTCCTTACGTGCTTTTTGGTAGGACACTGTCACGTGGTCAGCTTTGACGGCATGTCACGTGACGGGGCAGCTACGCACTACTGGTGCGAAGATTGAGGTGGCAGCAGAGCTGGTGGCTTTCCCCTCTTCTCCCTCGTCTTCACTCTCACAACATATCCTCCTCACCCTCCACTTTCCTTTCCCTCCCCTAGTTATGCTATACCGGACGTGCTATGCTATGCCTCAACCACTGCTCTCGTCGTTTCCTTCCTGCATCACACTCACTCCTTTTCTCACTCCTTTGCTAGACTCGCCGTATATTGGGAGCCCCGCCACGGTCGGTCTAGTGGCTATGGTACTCGGATGCTGATCCGAGGGTCGCGGGATCGAATCCCGGCCGCGGCGGCTGCATTTCGATGGAGGCGAAATGTTGAGGCCCGTGTGCTGTGCGATGTCAGTGCACGTTAAACCCAGGTGGTCAAAAATTTCCGGAGCGCTCCACTACGGCGTCTCTCATAATCAGAGCTGATTTTGGGACGTAAAGCCCCGGAAATCAATCGATGTAGTAGTGGGATGAGAGCGTGAGCACAAGAGAAGAATACGTGCGCGCGCACTGATTTCATGATGATGATTTCACCCCGTCGAACCACGGCTTAACGAATAGCTTAAACAGCTTCGCTGTTAAAAACTGTTTCACCTCCTCGGCGTACATTGCCACGCCAATGTGCACGTTTTAAAGAAGAAACTCTGCTGGGACCGCCTTCGCCTTTACAAGGTAGCCGATAACTTACGTCGATAACTTCAATGGTCGAACACAGTTGTGCGAGGCACCCCTTCCAAAGTTCACCGTGCAATCAGGAGTGTATAGATATACCTCTTTTGTTCACGTTTTTTTTTATTTTCTTACCCACACGCGAGCTCTCGTTCTGCGCTCCAAATATAGTTTCCCGCCGTCCAACGATGAGCGTGGGCAAAGTTGCCTCGGAGACTGCAAGGTAGCATCCTCACCCGAGGGACGTCTGCGGCGCGGAGGAGCTAATTGCGCCGCTCCAAAGTTCGCGGTTCCCTAAGAAGGCGAACCATACATTCTTCTTCCTGCCTTTCCATATATATATGCTCCTCGCTTCCCCATTCGAAGCCCGCCCACGGAAGGGTTGCCCAATCGACAGGACGCGGGCAGCTCGATCCTAATTGTCTTCCTTCGCTTCAGAAGTTGCCCCCCACCCCCTCCTTCCTTCCTTTCGTTGCTCTTCCCACTCCTCCGAACGCTTGCTGTTCGCTTTCCCCCAGGCATTGTCTGTTCATTATTGCACTGACCGCGCCGTGGCCCTTGCTGGCCGTGGCCAGCAAACTGAGGCTGGATTAAAGCGCGAGTCAGACGGCAGCTAGCTCTACCGAAGTTCCTAGGAGGTGCGAGGGAGGGTTAAAGAAGGAACAGAGGGAAAATGTGAGGGTGCCTTGCCGTAGTGCGAAGCGAACGTGGATGCGCTGTGCTCTGCGGCGAATTGTGTCCCACGGGGAGAGCGGCGCAACTGATTAGAATGCAGCAATGCCGGCCCTATAACCTTGTTGACCTCTGATATGCCCCATCTTGCCCTTTACTTGTCGCCTTTTCTTTTCCTTTACAGTGACGCTGTGTGTGGCTAGGGTTCCGCGTATTTTTGCTATGCAAAAAAGAAGAAAATTCAAGCGACTTCCACGTCGTGAACAGCGCCTTAACAGCTTAGCTGTTCTCTTATCGTTAATCGTGCCGTAACTGGCTAGGGTGTCAAGTTATGTCAGTGTCCTATCAGTTATGTTAACCATACCACCATTCATCATTTCCTAATGACAATACACATTTTATCTTTTTCTTTCTTTATCTTTCTTTCGTTCGGTCTTTTCCTCTTAACCTCTTACCGTCTTTCTTTCTTTCTTTCTTTCTTTCTTTCTTTCTTTCTTTCTTTCTTTCTTTCTTTCTTTACATTTCGCACTGTGCTAATGCAACCGCGGCTGCGCTTGTGGAGCCAACAGCTGCGAACTGAAGCTTTTCTGCACTTCATCGCGCGTTGGCCTTCGCACAGTCACCATCACGCAGCAGTGGCTCGAGCGCGGCAGCGGGTAGCGGTTCTAGGGCAAAACTGGGTCCGCTGTTCCCACCTGTGCGACAACGGCATCAGTCGACGCGCGTCACAGCATCGACTTTGAACAGCTTCCGCTGCTAAAAACATTGTGGGGAGATGCACGCACGTACCCCATTCTCTGATGTCGCATACCCACACAATGCCCTATCCGGGGATATGCTAGTATGGGTCACGCGGTATGGTATGCTATCCTTCACTGTCCTTATCAACCCAGGAATGTGATGTCAAATTCCACGTGATGTCAAATGAACTTGGTGATAAAGCAACACAACGAAGGACCTATATGACAATTTGAAATGGTTTCTCTGTGAACTTCTTAGCATGCGATAACGATCCGGTGAACTCTTTTTTTTTTATGTAACGGAGAGGGCTTGACTAATACAAATTGGCTATGAATGTACCGAACTTTTATTCGAATTCACGTAACTATTCGGATGTCGCGGAATCGAATCCCGGCCGCGGCGCCTGCATCTCGATGGAGGCGAATCGTTGAGGCCCGTGTGCTGTGCGATGTCAATGGACGTCAAAGAACCCTGGGTGGTCGAAATTTCCGGTCCACTACAGCGTCTCTCATAATCATAGCTGGTTTTGGGACGTAAAACTCCAGAAATCAATTTACGTTGCCAAAGAAGAAAGCACGCAGGGATAGAACGAAATGCTCTAAGCATGTAGCTCGCGTAGTGCGGCCTATCCAGTCTCGATAGGCCTCCCGCCAAAACAACGGAAAATAACCAGCGACAAGTTGGCAAGCAACCTTTAAAGCAGCCGAGTGTGCGGGCACGCCCCCCTCCCTCCTCCTCTTCTCCCCCCTCCCCCTCCCTCTACGGTCTCGCATTCTGGGACGTCTCTTCCGCCTCTGTTTTGTTGGCAGCGCTGGGAGTCGCACTTGGGGCCGCAAAATAACGCGTGTACAGCGCTATCGCTGGGATTCAGCGCTGCGAACTGCACTCGTCCATCTGGCTGAAGCTCTTGATGCGAGAAGTGGGCCGGCGTAATTAGTTATGCGTGCTTACGTTACGTTGTCCGGGAAGCGTTATCGCGTTCGTCACGTTTGCTGGGCACTCACTGCATTAATTAGAGTTGTCCATTAGACACGCAATAAAAGCTTTTTTTTTATTTATGTTCGTAATGAACCTAGCAGCGTGCAGTTTATATAAGAGAAGAGAAAAAATGGGCAGGAGTGTGTACTTTCACAGCGTCATGAATATTTTGAATGGTTCGTATGCCATCTGTTACGATGACTTTCTGTTTGGAAAGTCCACTCTAACGAAGTATAACTTGCTCCCTCTCATATCCAAACTAAACGAATAATATGTTTTGTCTACTGATTACGCGAACTGAGAGCAAGAAGAAACGCCTTGCCAACGAAGCTCCTTTGGGTGTGATGCTCGTTGCCAAGAAGAAATCCCAGCATCTATTCGGCATTGCTTATCTGCCGTCGTGTTTATCTGTCCAGGCCTGTTTACCTACCGTCGAACAGTGGGCAGCAGGTAAAGACAACAGATGCAGGTGTCGATATGGGAAACAAAATCTGCGTCGGGATGGGCGCAAGAACGCCCCACCTCAACAGTGTTTTCTGGAGCCCGGAATGGCTAAGCTGCTTTTTTTTTTCTTTTTTTTTCAGGCATCACAGTTTAGTGCGAGACGACTCGTGGTTGAAACCAGCCGGTAGTTCACAATTTCATTATGTACCACAGCATAAAATGCGCTATAAAGCTCAGCGTTTTAGAGGCCAAAACCGAAGTATAATAGCGGTGCATGCCGTTACGGGACATTCCATATTACTTCGACCAGCTAGCTGCTCGCAAATGTAGGCCACATGGGCTGTTTTTGCCTTTCACTCCGCATCGAAGGGCGCTCGATTGAACAACGGCCGGAAGTGTTTCGCTCGCAGCACGAACGACGCATGTAAACACGTGCACTCTGCGTTGTTTCTACCATGTCAAGTCGCAAAACGCCACATCTGGCGTCTGCTACGAAGCTGTTTGTTATTACTTGTTACGTTGCCGACCACGCGCACGTGTTAATAAGGAATTCACAGACAAAGCGCTGAAAAGTATGTCGCAGTGTCCTTCGTTTATAACCACAGACGTAAAAAAAAAAAAAAAAAGCCGGTGACTGAACACAACAACGTTGATTTAGAAAAAAAAAAAAAGAAGAAAGGCCTGCAATTGTCTACCAATTGATCTCTCAATGTGAAACTTCACCTTACAGCAACGTGGATTTTCGCGGTAATGCTGCCTTCTTGTATCAGTTTGTAGGCACCGTGAACTGCCGCGAAATGAGGCGTACTTTGTCGGGGACGCAATAACAGCGGCTACAACGATATATGGCCGAATGCTCACGAACCCAAATACCACCACGTGAGCATTCGATTAAAACATACACCCTGAACTACTCGTGATAACAATAGTACGTCGCTACAAATACGTACGCGCAATCACTCGTGATAACGATAGCACGTGGCTACGAATACGGCCACTACAGGTGAGGTGCGAGCCAGTATTACTCAGATGAAACCAGAGCTGAAAGCGGTGGAAGCGAAGTGAGCGTATTGCCTATAGAGCCCTGAATTGTCGCGAATCAGTCCGTGGGCGACATACAGTGTTTCTCTATGTCATCCCCATTAAAATGCTCCCAGTGAGGCCGATAAAAGAACATGCGTCTTCTCGTTTAGTAACGCAAGCACTGCGATCTCGAAGCCACCAGGAAGCTCAGCGTCGATAACATTCCCAAGCAGTCTTGGACTCGCCTTTGGCTCGCACTTTCCCAAACATAACAAGAGCGGGCGAGGCTGCCGACCCAGCCGGATATTAGAAAGGGTGCAGACGAGAACTATTGACCCGCCGACTGGCCAGGGCCCCTTTGATGTTTGTATTTCTTCTTTACCTTGCTTCCAATAACACTTTATCCTCGGAGGTATTAAGGGTAAACTGCAGTTTGTGTGCGGGGCCGGAGCCCGAATAACGCGTGTTAAATTAATTATAAGCGCTATTGGGCGGGCTTCTGTTTACATTGGCCCGACGAGGGTCATCGATGTGACGGCGTTGCTGCTTTCTCACCGTCGTGTTCCCTTTTTTTTTTTTTTCAGCAACATTTCCTTTATTATTCCTCTTTTTTTTTTCGTTCCTGCTTTTACATGCCCCCTGGTGGGTTGTTATAACTACCAGACTGCGCATAACCAGCCGCACCCACTGGTTAAGTACAGGAGGACACTTGGGTTACTCACACGTCTTTTTAATGTGTTGAACTCATTCATACGAAGTCATTCGGTATACGTATACCTGGTCGTTTATTTATACTAAAACTGATCATTAACAATGCGCCGGCGTGGCCAACGTGGGCTAATATGCCACGGCGAAATCAATCTTTGTAGGGAAAAAATTATTTGTTTGACCGCGTTGAAGGCTGAACCATTTTTTTCATTTACTTGATATAGATTTATCTGTGTTGACGCACGCTTTCTTTATTACTCAAAGGCTGCGACAGGCGTTTTTTGGCTCTTCATTCTTATATGGCACTGTTAAACCCTAAATGATCACTTTTATCAGAAATTGCCAGGTTTCATATCTAAATATAAGTAATGTTAGACGCTCAAGATCATATGCTAGGACTGTGTAATGACAGCGCTTACCTCCGTCACTCATGTCATAGGTCTCAAGATTGTGTTTCGCTCGCTTATGCACTGTCGGCCAAAAAGTAAACAAAGCACGGCTTAGGCGGCCGAAAGGAAATTTATCGTGCTTAGCTAGATCGCAGCGCCGGCTTGTGGCACTGCTGCCGCTGCGGCCGCTTAGTCCGTCGTCCGTTTACTGCTTTTCCTTCTTCTTTCTTTATTTTTTTTTCTTTTTTTTTGGCCGATAATACCAGGAATGTGTAACGGTCATGCCACGTAAAACAGTCTTGGGAGCCATTCCTCTAAGTCTGAAGCACTCGCAGTACCCTCGCCGTCTCCGTACTCCGCAATAAAAAAAAAAGTAGGTTAATAATAATTTCTGGGTTTTACAGAAACCATACTTATGAGTCACGCCGTAATGAAACGCTGCGGAAATTTCGCACTGGAAACGTGAACTGACATCGCACAGTACACGGGCCTGCAACGTTATCGCTTCCATAAAAAATGCGACCGCGGCGGCAGGGATCGAACCCGCGTCAAAATCATCCGGCCCCCCTTTGCCCTGCCGTCATTTCACTTCGCGGGCTTCACGCACTGACTTCGCACACGAGCATTAACGACGATGAATCATCGATCGGGACGGCGCAGGCTCACCGCGGCTCGTTTGCCGGCAAGGCAGCCGAGACGAGAGAGAGGCTACACGAAAAGCGAAGCCTCCTCTAAGAATCTGACGTGTCCCCGTGCCGCGCTGTTATAGGAAAATTTCTCCGGTGCAGATTATTAGCCGTGACGAGCGGGACAATTTGTCGCTGTCACGAAATCGTAAGAGAAATCCGATACTCTTGTACAGCACGCAGCGGTTCCTGTTCGTTCGCCTGAAGCACTTCGATCCTTTCCGCCTCCCGCGCTGTGCCGTCTTTACGTTCCCGTCGCTTCGACCCTAATTAATAACAAGATATATATTACGAGCAATCAGGACACCGTGACCGTTTCTCGAGGCCTCTTCCGTTTTTCGAGAGGCCGATCTTTGCCTCAAGGCTTCGTTTGGTTGGGCATGCTGCGTTAGTTTTTTTCGGTCCACCATTGTGCAGTAGAGTTGGAAACCTTCAGTGCACCTAACGACCCTTAAGTTGTAAAGTTACTGCCCGACATGCGAACGTTCACAGGCGGACGTAGCACTGGGAAACGTTCACTTAGTGCCCTGCTTAAAGCCGATAAGAAAGTGCTTAATGACACTTCTCTCCGGCAGAACAGACCAAATGAACCTTGGCGTCGTTGCGTCACAAGGAAGAACGAAGGAAGTTCGTTTTTACCCCAATCAGCGGTGTTCCTTCAAACTACACTTTCTTTTGTAAGCATTGTTGTACGGTGGGGGGAGGGTCATTTGTAGCAGCAACCTATTTCATAATAGGTCCCCCATGTCACCATTAACTGAAGAGCCATAAAGCGAGTGGAACGAACATATGACGTGATGTCAGTGATCAATTCCGCTCTTAAGGACTTATTACCTTCATAACGATGGCACGAATGCATCAATCAAGAGCGTTTTTTTTTAGGTTTTTCGACATTTATTTCTAAGTAATCAGCTTGAGTGGTGCTTCGTGCCATAAACGGCTGGTTCCACTGCTCAAACTCCCATCGTTACGGCGCCAAGTTAACCTTATGTGTCCCTACCTCAGACTCGAAGACGGCGTGCTTCTGCTGAACGTTCAGGTGCTCGACACATCATATGGAAAGCTATAGGCGGAAGCAAATCCACGCTTCTCATTTCGTAGGGAAAACGTAGCGGACGTACAAGTGCACCCAATGCAGAGTTCTTCACCAAACCAGTCGTGAAACTACGCTCCGAAATCCGTACACCCGTAAGCAATCCCGCTGAGATTAGCACCAAGGAGCAAAGACAGGAAACACACATCGATGCAGTCGTAGCTGCTATCTTTTGTAAAGGTGGAAATACAGAAATTCTTCCGCGCCTGTAAACTTTCCTCGTATCTATCTATCTATCTATCTATCTATCTATCTATATATATATATATATATATATATATATATATATATATATATATATATATATATATATATATATATATATATATATAGTGTATCCGTTAATCCGTCCGTCTGTCTGTATTTATACAAATGCACCAAACACGTATGAAATCTAGACGAATTTTGACAACAATGTTTTGGAAGCAAATGTCGTTCATAGCCTGTCAAATATCATGGAAAGTCGCTTATCTGCATTTACTCTGCCGATTTCTTCTGCTAAAACACGATGTGTTACACGCCAGTAAAACCATTGTAATTTACTTTTGCGCTACAACGTTTTAAAATCAAGAGTAGACAAATATTCGGTATGGATTATGTTGTCGATCTGTGCAGAAAAAGGCCAAGAAAGCTCGCTAATAACAGTTCATTTGCCACGTGAGCCTATGTCATAGTTGCGAAGTACGGGACTTGAAAATGGCTCTTTGTTTCTGTACGTGAATATCTTCCAAACCAGTGAAAACCTGTTTCGCTTGCAAAAATATCAGGTCTGCGGCTACAACGGATCCGTCACAAAGCCATGAATGTCGTTCAGCGCTTCTTCGAGAATTCTTTGAAGACGTCGCGATGGGTGACTGGTTTGTCACTGCGTAATATTTTCTGCATCTTTATTTTTATAAAATATATTTCTGGGGCGTGCTTCTTCATATATAGATATAAGGCATTCCCCTGCGTGTTCTGCTGTGCTTTTTTTCTTGCCTTTGAATGTCTTTTTATTATATTTGTTGTTTTCTGGGGTTTTACGTCCCAAAACCAGTTCTGATTATGAGAGACGCCGTAGTGGAGGGCTCCGGAAATTTCGACCACCTGGGGTTCTTTAACGTGCACTGACATCGCACAGCACACGGGCCTCAACATTTCGCCTCCATCGAAATGCAGCCGCCGCGGCCGGGATTCGATCCCGCGACCCTCGGATCAGCAGCCGAGTACCTTAGCCACTAGACCACCGTGGCGGGGCTTTTTTTTTTTTTTCTATTTCGTCTATCGTAATAGTGCATTGCTTCGTGCTGTACCGCTTTCTATAGTGCTCGTTTATTACTGTCACAGCCCCCTCACACAAGTTTCCACTGGAACACGTTAGGTATTTGTAAAAATAAATACGCTACAGCAAACTATTTCACGTGTTGGACGAACCACGGAAATTCTTGAATGGGTTGTACAGGATCCAGCTCAACCACATTAAACCACTATAACATGGCGATTAGCGGTTCTGAAACACTCAAGCAAATTTATTAACCCATTCGTCACAAAAAGAAAATCGTTTCACAGAATATGGGTTCGTATCACCGATCCCCATAGCCTTTGTCTAGTCGCCGCTGATGCGTAGTGTATTCATCGTGTATATACGATGAATGTTGCAGGTGTTGGAGCCCTTCCCTCCCCTTCAATCATGAAGAGAGCCCGTATACCTTCCGCCTCCTCGCTTTCTGCCACCGCGGCTATTTAATGGCACTAAACTTCAAGGTAATGCCGCCACGGCGCTTGGCAAGTCGACCAGCTTTCCAGCGGGTAAGTTGGTCGTTGCACAGCGCCAAACAGCTGCCAGTTCGGGCAACGCGGATGTGCGCTAGGCGCAGCTGCATGCAACGCGGCCTGCATTGAGAGGGCGAATGAATCGTCAGTAGCGATGTCGACAAGAGGAAATGTGTGAACAAAATAAAGCGGACACAACGCGCGCGGCCGCGCGCCAGACGCAGCTCTCGCTCTCACTAGCCAGCCTCTCAGCAGCTCTACAGGACGCATTTGCCACAAACATCGAGTACAAGGTTTTTTCTCTTCGTCCCTCACCTTCCCTCTGTTTCTCGTTCTCGTAGTTTTCGCGGGACGGTGAAGCCTGGCTGCAGGCAGCGATAGCAGCAGCAGCAACGTGGAGCGACACACAAGAGGTGCAGAGACTCTGTTAAGCGCGACTCCACTTGCATGTTTCGATAAGCGTTTGCGACCAAACTCCGCACGGGTCTGTCGGTTTACGCTGTTCTTCACGAGATAGAGGCAAGTCCCTGAGATTTGACAGGAGTGCTAGCGTCTCGGAGTCAAAGCAAACGAGGCCATGGAGTTCGAAGATGTGATCGAGGAGCTCGGAGGATTCGGCAAGTTCCAGAAGTACCGTCTGTGGGCCTTCCTGCTGCCTTCTCAGATACTGTTTCCGTTCCTCTCGATGAACCTTATATTCTTGCTGTCTGAACCGGACCACGAGTGCGTGGTTCCCCAGCTGGACGCCCTGGGACTGAACGAATCTCACACTCAGCAGATTCGCAAGCTGCTTGTCAGCGACGATGAGTGCGAGGTGTTGCCGATGCGACATTTCAACTCGACGCGCTTCGAAGGCGCGTTGGACGCGACGTCGTGGAACGCGTCATGGTTTGTGAACGAGAGTGCGACCAGGCAGCCGTGCGAGTTCTTTCGTTACGACGACCTGCACTACGAAGAGACCGTGCCGACAAAGGTAAGCCTTTGGCAGGTATGGCAAACAGGTGCGGTAGAATTTCGCAAGGTACAGAATACGCAGCGCTTTGATGTTTTTTTTTTCACTTTTGGGCCTTCAGTTTTGAGAAATGTGAATGGATTTCCTTTTAGTTTCGTCTGAGAAACGGACGGATGCCAGCTTTTGCTTTTGTAAAACTGCGATGATTGCACACCCGTGTGATGGTAAATTACATTCCGCCGCACTAACTTGAAGTATCAGTCTTTGGCTCCGCTGGCCGCATTTATTACAAACGCGGTGCTGAGAATCGCTTTCGCTTGACCTAGACAAAAGCTCAGATGAAACTGGTTTTGAGGTAACCTTGTCCGCGTCTATCTCCAAATAGTACCCCGTGTTTTCTCGTAAGAGTGTTTCTTGTTGGGCAAGTTGATGAAACGTTACTATAACATGGCCGGCGTAAATCTGGATATACAAAAACAAAGTAGGCCTCGTCCCCTGTCGCTCAGGTGTGTATGTCTCCACTTGCGCTCTCTCATTTATAGAAGTGTTCTTTCCTCCAGAGCAAACAATTAAAAGAGCGGAGCCAAGATAGCCAACTTGAATTTTCTCTCCCAACTATCTTCACCGTAAACCAGCATATATAAATCGCTGCGCACCACATGCACATATCTCTAATTGTCATTTGGTTGCAACCATCCATTTGCAACGTGTCCTGCAGTCGCTGCACAAATGTTACTGCTGCAAACACTGAAACGTAACATTTGGTCGGCAGTTTAATCTGCAGTCAGTCTGAGCTTGCTATGGACTTCATGTAATTTCTTTTCTTTGGCATAGATGGACGTGTTTCATATGGTTAAAGCAAGCTGACTGGAACAAGCATTGTAATGAAGCTCTTGCTTTTTTTTTATCTGATTAGTTTTTAACTACATCCGTGAAAGCTGGAATCCTACGTTCGTTCAACCGTTGTCTCATTGTTTGAAGCATCTGATTACAGACAGCAGGCGTATTCTTCGTTGCCTGTGATTTATTGATAGAGAATACGATGTCTCATCGCGGGGCTTTGTAGGACACACATGCGCAGATGCGGACGACGACCCTGCGCTAGGTGAAGCCTCGTTGAGCGGGCTTTTTGAGCGGATGTCACTTTTGAGCGCCATCGCCTTAGGTGAGGGATATACGACCAACCTGTCCAGAGTGCTCAAGCGTTCTATGAGGCGGTTTGTGACAACGCGATATCAGAGCAGTTACAAAGGCCCGTATGCAAGCTAACGTATATATTGCTGAGCGCTGAGCTTGTCTTTGAAATGTCCGACCCTATTAGATCCCTAGTTGAGGAAGAGGTACTCATCCATAATATCGAATAATGAATAATTTCGACAGATACATTACCATCAGACATTACCACAGAACCCAAACCTGGAAATGTCCGGACCTTATTAGCGCCCATTTTGGCACCTATTCTTAATATTATAATTTTGTTTTTGTCTTCCTCATATATCCGAAGCTTGTGATACCAAGAGTGTAGAATGTTGCCTCTACAATGCTACGCTAGTTCACTGTGCTACATACACCATATGAAAAAACAAAAACAAAAACAAAATATAGTTGAGATGCAATATGCCTGACTCTCACTCCAAGGACAGTGCTCCTTAGCGGCTACGCAATCTCCGCCGAGCAGACATGCAAAGATACGGCGACGCACTTCCGCGAGATCATTGTTCATCGCATCTACAGATAATTTATTCTGGGTTCTTGTTACTTCTTAGTTCGTAACTGTGAGCCTAAGGTGGCAGTCTTCGTAGTAGTCCTACATAAACACTGACGCCCACGCTAAATGAACATCGAAGTTTTCCTGTAATCTCAGGCGGAGCACATTCCAGTTTACGTAATGCACATACCCGCGGCAGCAGCTTAGTAGCCAAGGTGCTGCGCTGCTAAGATGGAAGGCGCGAATTTGATTTTCGGACACGGCATGCACATTTAGGTGTGGGTAAAACGCGAGAAACACCTGTGTGCTCAGATACGTGTGCTTGTTTAAACAAAAACAAAAAAAGACCCTCAGGTGGCCAATATCGATCAGTAGTCCTTCAATGCGGCGTCCCCCATAATCATACAGTGGTTTTGGCAAGTGAAAACCCGTAATTTGCGTATTTTAACATCTCAGACACGCGTCCACGTACCCATCAGACTTATGGTCACGGCAATATGAAAATCTCAACCCTTGTTGGCTTGAGAGAGCGAAAGTATCACGACGACGCGGAGCGAAGATTCCAACTTGAAATGAAGCTAATTTATTCCGAGCGCCCGCAGCCTTGACGTCGTCAAGGTCAGCTGGTGCGTCTTTCTCACGTAACGCTTTTCTTTCTTTTCTTTCATTATGCGGTTCAAAGGAGCGTGGAGGCATTCCATGTGTCTTATATAGGTGAAGTCAGCTCGAAGTGTGCAGAGTAAAACGCTTTGAGGAAGGAATGACTCGGGTTTCCGTTCGCGCTTCTTAGAAAACCAAACTCGTCTTCTCATATGTGACGACAACGGCTTGTACAGCTGCGTCGTTAAGAGGAAGATACGAGTCCGACACGATCGACATGAAAGTGGAGCGGTACCTGCTTTTTTTCTGCCTAATTTGTTATCTCCTACAACCTCAAAGGGTGCAAGGGGTCCTTCCACTGTGAACGCGTTTCTCAAAAAAGAAAAAGAAAGAAATTACATAATTTACACGAGGCACGTCTACTAGGGACAGCAGCGTCGTGTCGTGAATGACAAAATATGATCAGGCAAAAAGCAGCATGAAGCGCAGAAACATGTATGTCGTCTAAGCCGAGCATTTTTCTTTTGTTTCCTTCGAGTCAACCGCGTTAACAAAATAATAATGGCAGAGCTTTAAGGATACACAACCATGTATTTATCAAAACTAACCGATAAGGAATGGTGCCATTTCCTTGGTTACAGCAAGTTAATTCCGAGGTTGAGAATCGTAGATTTAGAAGTTTGTAGCGTCTATATGCAACGGTAAATCCCACGTTTATCTGAAACACTCTTTCTTTTTTAAGATGATAAAATGCTAAGGAACACATATGCACTACATCTCTGCAATCATTCGATTTCATTAAAAGAATTCTAAAGCAGACACTTTTGTCGACATAGAGAAATAAAATATCCCGGCTTTCGCATTAGCGGTCCATATTGCTCGCATTTTTTTACAGTTATTGGGCTATATTTTATTATCTTCGAACAGTTAATTCATTCCCTCATTCAATTATTTTTTGCTTAGTGAAAAAAAGAGGATTCGGGACTAAAACCTTCAACTTGTTGGGCACCGCAAAATGTTTATGGGAATGCATGTAAATCTATCTATAGATCTGTCTGTCTGTATGTCTGTCTGTCACTAACTGCACATGCATATATTGATTTACGCGGTTAAGAACTTTCATCCGCGTTTACGCATGACGCTTGCTTTAGTCATCGCACAATGCTTTAACAAGAACTTATGCATCTATAAAGAAGCAATACAAATACCAGCCCTTAAAGGAGCCATCCTGAAATATATAAAAGCTTATGATGCGCACTTTCACAATTTTCGCAGTGGGACTTGGTCTGTTCTCACGGTCACCTGCCGAGCCTGGTGTACTCGATAGCGACAGCAGGAAGTGTCACTGGAACCGTCATCATTGGCGCATTAGCTGACAGGTGAGTGCTACATCGTACATTGTACAATCGCGTGCATGTCGCTACCAACGCTGTTTATTTAACGGGTTGATGGCACAAGAGCTGCTTCGTTAGTGGCAAGATTGAGTGCTTTCAAGGGCGCCGTGGGCTACTGACATGTCGAGTACTTATTGCCTACTTTTCCTTCACTCACTATGTTTGCCTTTCCTTAGGCGCAATGGTAGTAAGACAAGTATCATACGACCAAAACCGAGGTCAGTTCTGAGACCCGAAATTATATTCTCAAGATAAGATGCTACGAATGACACGTGCAATATTTTGTACGCGCGTAACATTGTTTTTGCAGCTGTCAAGAACTCAGCACTCAAGGGTCAGTAATTACAATAATGATCAATATTTTAAGTTTCGTACCAACCGTAAATCTGGACGCCCGGCTGCCGCTTCTCCACTAGGGCAGCTTTTAACTCCGAACTTCCTTTGGGAACAGCGTTAACCCGTTGTAATTTATGTAACTTATAACCCGTTGTAACCGTGGTAAGCGCATAGCGCTTGAGCGTCTCGCTTTGTCGGCGACCGTCTCCTTCCGTCGCGTGCTCCTGCTCCTGGGTGATAGCCGCGACGCACCAGAGAGGGCGCCACAAGCCTCACCGAGCGCGAGATTCCTCCTACCATGGCACTTCTCGGGCGCACAACGGGAACTGCTGGGCTGCCCGTGCTACGCACTTTCTCAGGTTCCACAGTAGTGGAACTGTTTTTTATCTGTCCTCTCTCTCATATACCAGCGGCGGCGGCTGCGATCGCTCCCTTGTACTGTGTTCCTCTCGCGCTGACTCCTCCGGGAGTGTGCAGCGGCAGTTCTGAGTCACTGCCAGCCCAGCTGTGCGAGCCCAGAAAGAAGGGTAGGCTGCCCTGACGACGACGAAGAGGAGGCGGCGGGACATTTCTTCCGTCTAAGGTCTCGCATCTAATTTTTCCTGACGTGTGCGGAACGCCGCAATGTTACCCTCGCGCCAGTATAACACATCTTCAATTGTTCCTCTCTTTTTATCCCTGACCCCCTTCCCTTAGCGCAGGATAGCAAACCGGACTCGCGCCTTGATCTTCGTGCCATTCCTCCCCTCATCTTTTTCGTCCACTCTTTTATTGCCCTTTACAACTAATTTGCAGATTTAAATACTTATCAAGGAGACTTAGCTCAATTCCACATTATGTCTTCCCTAGTTGATGCCTTCTCAATACTACTGCTCTAGTTGCGAATAGCAACTTTTAACGTAGTGGTTCACTTTATACCACAGGTACGGCCGTAAGCCAACGTTCTTTGGCATGGTGGCGCTGGCCGTGTTCTCGGGCTTTGGCTCCATACTGTCGACGAACTTTGCCATGTTCGTCGCCTTGCGATTCATCAACGCCCTGCTGGACCCGCAGATCGACCAGGTTCCCTACATCATCAGTGAGTCTCATACGGTGCGTGCGGCTTCTGCCGCGACCTTTGCGTGGAACTACACTGTGTAACCTGTCACTCCCAAGTCCCAGAAGAAAAGACCAGATAAATGTCCTTCCTCAGTTTAAGGGCATTACTGATGATAGTCTTCGATGGGAACGGCAAGAAAGTTTCTAACGCCTGCTGAAACACGGCTTTGATACATTCAAATATACAAAAAAACAGTCATTTCCTGTCCTCAGTAATGGAACTGAAGACACTGTGAGTAAGCTGATAAGAGATTAGGGATATTAACTACGCTTCGGTCACATGTGCTGGGAGGAAGATGTCAAGACAAGAAGAGGTGACATGAAACACCGATCGTTCCGGTATACCTCAGGGGAATAAAAGTGGATTTCCTACTGTGATATCGGTGGACTGTTTAGAATACCGAAAACAAGCTTCCTTTGCACATTAGAGAGAATGGACTCGCAACGAATAAGAGAAGTTGGAGTAGGAGAGGTTAGTGGATGGTGCATACAGCATCATTTTTATACAGCGCAAACATCAATAGCTGCGTCATTGGAAATTGCTGTACAAGCAACCCCGCGCCGAACATTTCGTTCTGTCGAGATTTGACGTGTTCCACCTTGTCCACCCACAGTGCTTGAGCTGGTGGGTGCCAAACAACGCACTTTGATGCTGGGCGTGGCTTGCATGGGATGGACGCTGGGAATGTGCCTGCTACCGCTGGTGGCCTACTTGAGCCGCACATGGGTAATGCTGGCAACAGTGAGTGCTTCGTGCGCAGTGCCTCTCTTCTGCTACATCAGGTAAGCGGCAACGAAGTTTGCGAGTTGTAGTAGATCGGGATCGTGATGCCCACAGCGGCACGTGGGTGCTTAAAATACGCATAGCAAAGTAAAAATTAGCATAACCCCGAAATATGGCATATTGGCCTCCTTTCCAAATGACCCAGCATTATTGGCTGGTTGCAACTGATTAGGAGTAGTACCATTTGAACCTACGCAACGATTCGTACAAAGAAAGGGTCAACTCAGTTAACATAACCTGTGCAGCTAGCTTCGTACTTCAGCGCCACAGCATTGCGAAACTAAGCATAGGATGGAGAGAGCCAAATAGCGACGCGCCCGTAGGTGTTGGTGCTGAATGGAAAGAAATTATCACGAGTGAAGTCAATGTGAAAGTCATGGGAGTCATTTCAGCAAAACCTTCGGTGCATGGAGTACGCGAACTCGTCTATGAGGACCTTCTCTGTAAGAAGAGCAAACGTACCCACAGAGTATTAGTATCTAATACTTAATTGTCTCTCTTGGTTGTGAAAACATCGTGAAAGCAACATTCAAACAGGCACGATGCACATTAATGTACTACCATAGGGTTGTCATTAGCCGCATTAAGAAGGCAATTTCACTTCAATTGAGCTCTTCAATCTCCATTCTTTGATTAATGAAGCCCAGTAGACACTCCGTTAACTTCTACATGACTGTCTCTGTTATGTTCTTTAGATTCTTGTCAAATTCTAGAAGCTTTAACAATGAAAAAAAAACGCTTTAATTCCCATTTTTAACAGAGCCGGACGGCATCACGGCGCATATTTTACACATATGCTATTGTAGAATTTACGCATACGTAAAAGCACGCACGGCGCTTTGTCGGTGGTCAGATCTAACCAGTGACGCCCGACACAGCAAGTCTGCTTCCTCGTGCTTGTTACGTCATGCGAATTCATCGAAAAAATAATTCCTTCCTGAAGCGCGGCAACGCATTAGCTCTGCTTGAGTGAGTGTTAATTAATTACTGTATGATGAATTGCCATAAGGAGAGATTAGCAAGAAGGGAAAAAAACTACATAGAGATTACCGGACTTGCACTAGCACATGGCTGAACTAAAGCTTACAAGAGGTATAGCAAGTATAAATAATTAAGGATTAAACAAACGTCCAAAGCAAGATTATATGGCTTGATTTGGTTAAACCAATGGAAAAGCGATAATCGTTTCCTCTATAGTTACCAGAGGGTTCTGTTTAATGGTCGGGTCAACTGGAGCGTTACGTCCAGGCATCAAGTGCAGCCCTCTGATGGCGTTCACTTGACCACCGTCGATAGCTACAAATCTTTTGGCGCAATAGCTCGGTGTCACGCAGACATCGGCACCAAGCAGCCTCTCCATGTCTTTCAGTTCCCGTAGTTGACGGAACCCGCACGTTCGTTGTAGGTTCATCCCAGAATCTCCGCGGTGGCTCTTGTCGCAGGACCGGCTTCCCGAGGCATCGGCCATTTTGCGCCGCATCGCCTTCAGCAACGGCGTCGAGCCCCCGATTGACCTCGACCTGAAGCTCAAGGTGAGCGGTCACCATAGCCCCCGGACCATGCACGTACTAACCAAACGCAAGCGTGCTTCTTTTTTTTTTTTTTTAAGAAGGCAGTGTGGCGCGTTGTTTGCTTACGGCGATCTAGAGTGCGTGAATTATCTGCAAAAGAACAAGCACGCAATAAAGAAGTTAGTCAGACGGCCTTTGCCAAAAGAAACGTGTTTTACACAGAGACCACTTACGATGATTGTGACCGCGTAGGGATAGTTTAATTCATGTAGAATGTTAGTTTGCTGGTTAGGAGAACCGGACGTTTTAACGAGAGCATTTCTTAGAGAAATATTTGTGTAGCGCTTGTCACGTTGCACATTTCTCCCGAAAACGCAACCGCAGCGCACACTTATAGTGAGTGCGTTGGTAGGCAGCTTTTGCGCCTCAAACAATAATGATCGGCGATGAATACTTGTGATATTTGTATTGGCGTCATTCTGTGTGCGGTGTAGACTAACGCCCAAGCAGTCCAGCAGCCAGCCTCCGCCCTAAGACACGACCAGATACATCCAAGAAAAGCTTTTACGTTTACTGAAATACAAGTGGTGATACTGAGGGCCGAACTTTCGCGCATGCGCACTGTAATCGAGACGTACGTAACCCCACGCGTATAATAAATCGAGCACGAGAAAATGTGTATAAGGGATTCCACGATATTCACAGCTTATCTGTTGTCAAGGAGATCTATCTCGCTATCGAGAAGGGCGACAGACGATAGAAGGGCTTGTTTATGAAAGTTTGTTGGGATTTATTTTTCTATACAAAGCACTCCGATAATTATTTTTGCAAACACATATTCTGGCCAATATTTAGGTGTTATTTCAATTATCAGACACCGCTGATTACGCGAAGGGTGCACCTCTATAGCCGCGGTGTCGTTCAGAAGCACTCTTTTGACACTGTGCTTTTTGCTTGTTCATAAGCCACTAAGTTCAACGGACTGCCCTAATAAAATAACATTGATTGAAATAACATTACACTAAAGCACTAGAAAATTTCGGCATCGTTCCAATATCTAAAGCTCCAGACATGTCGGATGTCCAACATCTAAACCCCAATTACACTATCGCGCTTAACTACGCACGTCCCTTTATGGATTGCAATAAATGTTGCAGCGAGTGAAGGTTCCGGGAGTCATGGACCGCGGAGAGCGCAAGCAAGGGCGGAATAAAACTGATTTAGAGAATGCGCAGATCCGGTTACATGCCGCAGCGAAGAATGAAGCTACGCAGGGCAGTCGCCGGGCGCCTGGAGTTTGCAACGGAGTGCGCATTTACGAGCTTGTGAAAGTTCGAGTAATATGCGGCCACGGCCCCACAGGAAACATTGCGAGAGTGGTATTGGTAGTACAACATCTGCGTAGAGAACACATGACCAGGACTGTATCAGTAAATCTAATCTGCGCTGCAACTTGACGGCGACCAGCTTTTCCGGTCAATTGAATAAGACACGTCAGATTCGAAGCCGCAAATAACAATAGGGAGATCTCATGCGCTGTATTTAAATGCATACAATAACCTTTATCATCTCCTCCCTACCGCTATAGACCCTTTTCATAAACTGTAAAGCTAGCTTCCCTGCAATGCAACTTGCCCTACTAATGGCGACAGCTGCCTTTATTTAAATGCTGTCAAAATTCGAGTTGCACATGCTGCGACCCGTTTTTTGGGGATATTTGTATCAGAGGGGCTGCGTCGACATTTTACATGCCCTATCGCAAGCAAATTGCGTTTGCACACGTTGTTTGCCGAATTGCCAATGCCGCCATTAGTAGGGCAAGCTGCATTGCAGGAAAGCTAGCTTGCAGTTTATGAAAAGGGTCTATAGCGCGCGTAGCGAACAAGTTGTCTTGTGAGACATCCGCTTAATGTCAACGCCAGGTACAGCGCTTGAGTAGTATGTATTATTACTCTCAAACCGCTACATACGTCTTAAAATCAACTCCCACTCTGAATTAGGTAACCATAGCAACGTCGTCATCACCACCAACAATGAACCCTCATGACCCTTAAAGAAACAACAAACACCTGCACTGTCAAACATTTCTCTATAAAGATGAAGCAAGAAGTGCACTATTCCACGTTCTCCTTAACAGGCATTCCACTTCGGGTATAAAAAGTAAAGCGAAGCTCCGCCCTTTCTCTGAAGCGATATCGGGACCTCCGTAATTCGCACGCCTCCACAACTGCTGATCTATAAGAAGTGTATCAATAGGGTTTTGAGGCAACAGAGCGTGTATTAGTAAAAAGTTTGTAAGCGGAGCAGTTCGAGGCAGTACATTGAAAAAGTACTTTTCAGGAAGTAGTTAAAGCAAGAAATGTATAATAAATATTAATGAAGGGCACTAACCGTTGTTGATAATGTCCTGGTCAAGATGCGGAGAAATTGACCGTTCAACTTCATCGCAAACTACGCGCATTACTGCCTCCGGATCTGCACGTTCAGACAAGCGCACAATCGTAGTACTGTGGTCAGCAATTTACCTAACAATAACGCGTCTGCTAGTGTTTATGAAGAGGATACTGTAGTTCGAATTTTTGAAATTTTTCTTAACACCTTTCGTTAAACTTTATGCAGAACGCTTGTTCGGTCTGTCCGAATTTTTTCAACATGCATGCTTGACACATCGATTCCGGTTCTTGATAACTGCACGATCATTCAGTTCTCCCAAAATCATACTTTCCTTTTTTTATTTCAGAAAGTACAGCAAAATATAAGCGCGGAAGAAGAAACGGAGAAATCAGGCTCAATTCTCGACTTGGTCACCAAGCCCAAGATGCGAAAATACTTGCTGATACTCACGCTAATATGGTAAGTCTACCTAAACTCGGCCCAAATAAATGCTACAGCCATACCCTCCACAAAAGGTAGTCAGAAGAAATTCCCTAGTCATCTAGTAGGGCTGCATAATTTCCTTGTTATCCTTCGCCGTAGCTTAGTTGCTACGGCGCTGCTAAGCACACGGGTTCAAACCCAGTGGCCGCAACGGGCGCATTCGGACGGGCATGAAACGCAATACTACTCACGCAGTTATTATTCAGATGGACATTAAAAGGCCCCAGGTATATATATAAAAACTGAATATGCATTCTCCCGCATCGGCGTACCTTGTAATCACAACTTTATTTTGGCACAAATCTTCCCCGAAATTTAATGACATTTACTCTTATATGTTGTTGGTACAGACACGAGGAAGTCGTCCAAGGCTGCCTCAACATTGTAATGTTATAGAAAGTTCCTCACGTAGCAGTGTACACTTTGGTCAGTGTAGTACCAGTCGTGAGACACCTAATTCAAATATTTAATCAGCTTAGATTAATCAGCAACTATTTAAAATTTGTACTGCGGTTAAACTTATCATCGTATGTGCATTATTAAAAGAAAACAAAGCCCGGGTTTCATTTTTTTTATTTGACGCCGAAATCTCATGTACTAACGTCAGTGTAACGTCACGGATTTAAATGTCATCTCTCACTTCCTTGTCCACATTCGCCCAATAAAGTTATTTTAAGCGTGAAACATTATTTCCTTGGGCCCTTTGGAGCACAATGTACTTCGTATTCAACGATTAGGAACGCTGCAGGCCCCATCACACCCCGCCAAAATATACCGAGTCATAGTACGGTAAAATAGAACATGTGTAGGAACTTCGAGGCGACGTCACCGCCTGCATGTCCTTGCTACACAATTTCTCGCTTACCAAGCGTCTGTGCGGCAAGAGTTGCGCTTTCGGTATTGTCTTGAAGAGAAAATTTTGCAGGACGCCTAAGCTTTGCCTTTAAAGGGATGCTGACAGAAAAATACCCGTCTGATTTTTTTTTTTTTGACTCACTTCTGCACGAGCTGCAACGTGTGTTCGTTTTCTTTCGCGTGTCGCACGTCCTGCGCATTTCTGTCGTTTTTGCTGCCATTGCCTCGGTTGGCAACTATTCTCTTGAGACCTGGCGTCACCTGGGAGTGTATTAACGCAGACGCGGTGAATAGGCAATGATGGCAGTGACGTCATCATTGCTAGCTGCACTGCTCGGAGCTCGGCTGCCGTGGTGACGTCGCGGAAGGTGTGTGTGTGTGTGTGTGTGTGTGTGTGTGTGTGTGTGTGTGTGTGTGTGTGTGTGTGTGTGTGTGTGTGTGTGTGTGTGTGTGTGTGTGTGTGTGTGTGTGTGTGTGTGTGTGTGTGTGTGTGTGTGTGTGAAGGGGGGGTATGTAGGCTTTAAGTCAAGGTTTACGCATTTTATTTTACGGGATTTACTTCGAGAAATTGAGTTTTTATCCCCGACGCATCTTTGCCATGGGCAGAGGGATCGCGTGGTCAGGTGGCTCGGGAAACACGGCGGCGGCTCGAGATGATTGTTTCGGCCACGGACGCCGACACTGACACCCACACCGAGACCGGATTTTCTGCGACACGAGCTCTATATTACTGATACAGAAAAGAGTCGTTTCGCTCTCTCATTCCCCTATTGCGCTACTGAGCTCAATGACGCGTGTTACATTTCCCGGACAAAGTGGCAAAATAAAGAGACACCCGTGTGCCTAAATTTACGTCAAGGAACAGTTCATCCTAAACAGTCCATGCACATCGTCACAACGTTTCCTTCCGACTCCTTCATCATAGCATGCCGGCTTTATAATCCTATCGTGGTTTCAGAACGAAGAGCTTACGAATCTCCGTTCAGTTTTCGCTAACGCAGCGATGCCTGCTCCAGTGTGCAAATCTCAGAAATACTAAGTGTTCACAAGAGGCGATCACCTTTGCCAAAACAGCGCTTGGTCGCTCATCGGGGCTTCTAGACAAGAAAGAAGGCAAAGGCAAGGACAGGCGCATGCTCTCACGAGATAGATACGTACTTGGCATCTTCGGGGACCGAGGTGCTTATTTTGTCGCGTCCATTCAGTGACAAAGGAGCGAGGTGTATTGCTTAAGTGTCGCCTCTCGAAGTACGGCATTGTTTCGCGACAATGGAGGCATCACGTTTGGTTTGCTGCCGCTGGTGCAGCGAGGCATCTCGTGACACGGTGAACGTAAGATAAGCACGAGCTATTCGGGTATATACCGAATTCAAACGGAAAACAGTGCAATGAAGATCTGTGACCGCCGAAGAGGCTTCTGTTGTTGGTAGGGGAATCTGATCGTCAAGGAAATTATAAACATGGAAGGGTTATGCGTCTTCGCAAACATGCCATGTTTTCGCGCCTGTTCGGTACGTCGCAGACAGACAGACAGACAGACAGACAGACAGACAGACAGACACAGACAGACAGACAGACAGACAGACAGACAGACAGATAGATAGATAGATAGATAGATAGATAGATAGATAGATAGATAGATAGATAGATAGATAGATAGATAGATAGATAGATAGATAGATAGCACCGTTTCATAAAGAATGCCTCACTTTTCGATGCAAGTTAAGCGTTAGAACACAGTGCAAGCGCTGTAATGTCTCTGCTATTCGTACGGCTGCACTGAGCAGTTTGACGTCATGCATCCAGGTGCCGATATTTCTCACACCGACGTTCTTTCGCGTCCACCTGTGCGCAGGTCTGCAAACAGCTGCGCCTACAATGGCCTGCACATCAACGTGACGCACCTGAGCGGCAACGAGTTTCTCAACTTCTTCTACATGGCGATGGTCGAGTTTCCGGCGAACGCGATTGGTTGGTGGGGCATGGACCAATTCGGCAGGCGCTGGACGAACGTCTTCTTCGTGCTCCTCACGGCTACCGCCTGCTGGGCGCCCGTCATCGCGCCCACGTGTGAGTTTGGAGTGATCGATCGTTTGAGTGATTGGCTGTTTCGTTGATTGATTGCTCGTTCAGCAAAGTATGAGGCAACACGACCAAGATAGAAACAAACGTGGTAAAAAGCCCGAAAGAATGTAATTCATCAGGTAAGGCCGAATTATTTTGACTAGTATGTCCCAAAGCAGCATACACTCGCCCAGTTAATCACGTGATCTTAGCAAGCATTCGTCATATTCTTTCTACGTTTTGGAATTGAGGTTGAAGGCGGTACCCCACCTGACGGGATGGCAGCCGACCATTTTGAATCCTCTATGCTACATACGTGGCACCGGTCGTAGCGCACGTACTATTGCTTGCGAACGTTCGTTGGTCTCGTTGATGGTTATAAAAGTAACCATGGCCATTGACAGGAACTCGACTGTGGATACAGTTGGCTGTTTGCGCTAACAACGCACTATACTGCAAATTTCCTGCCGCACTGCTTGCAAACGCTGCGACTTCCGTCGCACGTACTAACACTGACCGTGAACTGAGTTTTAAAACAGAAACACATGAATTATCTCATTGGCGAGCTGAAGCGAACGCCGGTTACGAAAGCCAACTGCATGGCGCCGATACATTTTCGTTTTAGTCACCGGTTTTTACGTCAGTACAACCACCGCGTACGTGACCGTTCTACAGTTCTATTCACTTTCAGAGTAAAAATACGTCTACGACAATGTGGTTTACCGGATGCAGCATAAATCATCTGCACCAGCCTGCCACACGATTACCGAAACTGTCAACGTCATTTGCCCGGTTCGCGAGCACGTTATAGCGATGACGTCCGTGAGAGGCACCAATGGCTTCAGGCTTCTTTTTTTAAAGCGAAGCATTCCATGGCGAACTGAACTCACTTTCACCGTATCTATCTATCTATCTATCTATCTATCTATCTATCTATCTATCTATCTATCTATCTATCTATCTATCTATCTATCTATCTATCTATCTATCTATCTAGCCGCCTAAGTAACGGTGCTCTCCTGGTCGTCGCGTTCACTTCGTATGCACCAAAGTTTGGATGGTAGGGTATAAATGTATGACTACCATGAACCCTTGATCTCTACATCCCTAACATGATATACTTGTCATGCACTTCATTAACGATACCGCAATCACTTGTGACTCATAGCGACAGTGCTCGGCCCATGGTATGCGGGAGTACGCCACAGTTGTTTGAAATTTGATAGAGCCCATGTCAGTCGGACCGACATAAATAGACGCTCAAAAATCATTAAAGCACGCTTGAAATCAAGAAAGGCATAACGTTTGTCGTAGCTGGCGATCTAAATGTAGACATAACAGGAACACAGGCACACACGCAAACTACCAAGCCGCAGGGGCGTATCGTACCCGGTACCCGATGTGCCAAGCGAGCACGCTACCACTGCGCTACGGGGGTTCCTCTCAAACGGTGCTGTCCACGTTCCTAGTTAACACCGTTAAGCTAGGGTCGCGATTTGCAAGGACACCTTCGTTCTACTCGGAACACTTGGCTAAACCCCAAACAACTAGTCATAAGGAATTTCCTCTCTGACTGCTCCGCATAACACCGATTCCAAAAATGCATGGCACACCTGCAGTGTTTTTACTAAATGCGACGCATTTCTTGGCGACGCATTTCTTGGCGAACATTTCTTGGCATTTCTTGGCGAATTTGACTGCATCTATCTATGTAGCCGCCTACGTCTCGGCACTCTCCTGGTCATCTCGTTCGTTTGGTGCGTACCAAAATTGGAATGTTAGGGTGTTCAATATATGGCGAACATGAATGATTGATCTGCACATCACTAAAATGGTATACTCGTCATGCGCGTCACGATTCACGATAACGTGATCACGTTTGGCTCATACACGCAATTCTCGGACCGTGTTATGAGGGTATGTGCCACAGGACTGTTAACATTGCAGCTTATGTTGATCGATTACCAACCGAAAAAAACATTGGAAATTTTATGGGAACACAGCTTTCGTGTGTTAAACGAGATTGAGACACACTTTATTGCAGATTGCGATTGAAATCTAGATATAATACGTGGACTGGCACAGTGTCAGCTTACCATGCGTCAGGAGGTGGAACTCGAAGCCGGGGCACCGAGGCGACAAGCATGCACGTTGCCACTACAGTCCACGGCTTCCCTTCCGACGCGATACGCATCGTAAATAACCCTACCGTGTCAGCAGCTTGGCCATGGTGCTTGCGCTCCATTCGTTCTACGAATTTTGTTGTACGAATCGGAGAAGAGAATGTTTTGTCGCTTGACAGTGTAAGTTTGTGAAGAGACTGCGTATGTGTGTTGTATATCTATTCATGGGTTGACGCACTCACCTATTTAGTCGGAAGTGCCGCTTGTCCTGTCAGTCTGTTTCTGCTTATTTTATGTGTTTTTAATGGCGCCTTCATTACGTCCTTGTTGACTGCTACGCATTACATCTATCCCTGTAATCTGTGGGATCCGCCGGATTATTTGTTTTTCTATTGATATGACCTTCGAAGACATTGGCGCGCAAATGAGGCGCTGGCTGTTTGTCACTCTTGAGTAGATGATCACAGAGGATTTGAAAACACGTTTAAGAATATTAGATTTAAAAAATATATCTCGTTAACACCGGAGCGTTGATTGTGCGTGGAAAATGCAACATACAAATAGTATCTCATACAAGTATATGACTGCATCACGTTGCAGAGAAAAATCCCGAGGGTAATTTTTTGTTGTTCTTTGGAGATTTCTTGCGAGCTGAAAACATGCAAAAACGCCAGATGGTGCTTCCGCGTTACTGATAATGCGCTGCTTTCCTTGCAAGTAGTTTTGTTGCTTCAAGTCGAAGAAGCCAAAATGTGTTGGTCATAAGGGGCAGCTTTATGAAAATTTTGGTTTAATGCCTTTACCGGCTGTTCATCTTTTTCAGACTAAGCTGTGCTGACCTGAAATAAAGTGAACTCTAATTCCTTAGGTGTGATTTTACGAATAGTGCTTCAGCATATAAGAATTTTAAATCTCCATTTTAAATAGGCACAGGATAATAAAGTATATGGAGTTAACGAATGGTGTTTTCCTGGCGCTTTCCGTGACACTTTCTTGGACGTTTAATTTCAGTCAGCAATATCGGGCAGCTGTACCAGTTAGATTTACGTGCATCGTGCGGTATAGGCGCAGAAACATTAATGTAAGTCGGCTAAAAACTCAGTATTCGAGAACCTCGAATGACGGCAGAGGTTAAAAATTTGTTTACTATTATCTAGCGTGGCACAGAGTTCGTACACCAATCCTCGATGGTATACTTCTAAGTTCTATTTTCAGCCAGCTCTGTTCGCAAACGCGACGGGTAAAACTAAGCACCATACAAGTAGGCGTATGCGGAAATATCTTGAACGCAAGTGTCTCTTTTTGCTTTCGTTTTCACACGGTGCGTTACGGCGCCTCAGAGGAAGCGGAAGTAAAAAAGTAAAATCCTTAATGACCTCGCACTGCAGGCGCCACACCCGTCAATATCTCCTCCTGAAAAGAAAACGCTCCACTCAAACGTGTTTTCCTCTTCGTTTCCTTCACCGTAATGGGTTTAAAAGTACTAATGGCGGCTGCCAAACTTTTTCGTAAAGCCCACCAAAGCGAACGTCTTAGCACAGACTCTCTCTCTGTTTTGTCTCACCAGTGGTCACGTTCCGCAAGCGTGTTCAGTCAGCCCGAGAAATCTTTTGAAAAGCTTTCGGTTATGAAAGGGAAAATTAGCATCCACCTGCTTTGTAGCACAAGGCTACAAGGAAATCCAAAAGGATTTCTCAGAAATGGTTTCCGCAGAACTCATTCGCCATAAAAGCTTTCGGACATCAATATAAAGCGTCAAATGTGTGTGTGTGTGTGTGTGTGTGTGCGTGTATATATATATATATATATATATATATATATATATATATATATATATATATATATATATATATATATAGCGACGAACAGAGCAGCGTTTTTTAGGCGACAGGGAGATGAGATAAAAAGACGCGTAAAGGAGCACAGTTGCGCCTGCAATGAAACTCAGTGCGCTCGCTAATGGTAATTAGCGAGCGCACCCCGTTACAATGTTTTCCCTTGATTTAAGGAGGATGTACGCAGCTACGACGCGTGCATGCCACCTCAATGCTACATTTTAACACGAATGTGTTTTACGCTGGGCTGCACCAAGAAATCACTGACGTATTTCCGTAACGAAAGTGGATGTCTGAAAAAATGAACACACATTTATAACGAAAATGCACCACCCGCTCGTCCTCTAACCCCCATTCACCCGGGATGCCACGACAGGAACTGGAAGCTTTACCAGTACACCACCGACACCTTTGCTTTCATTATTGCGATGTATAACAGTACAAACACAAATATAACGCTTATCACCAACCGGCGTCTACGAAGCTGGTTGTAATACACCACCGACACTATAGAGGTAGAGGGAACAGACGGGCCTTATATCTTCACCACACCGCTTTACAATTCGCATCTAACTGATGTATGGTTAAAGCAAAGGTGTTTAGCAAGCAAAATTGCCCTAAAATTAACTCGCCTCCCTTTCACTGCACTCTTGGTTCCCAGCGGTGGTACCGCCATCTAGGAACAATGGAGCGAAGCAGACTGCCGTGCTAATTCGCGCCGGCAGTTCAGCGCTCCGGTAGTCTCAACGTCTCGATCGCAGCTTAGCGGCATGGTGGCGTCTTGCCGGCGCCTCGCTTGGGCATTGTAGTACAAACACGGCCGCTGCATAATTTGCCTTGTGTGACCAGATGGGTTTCGACGTGCTCTGCTCCACGAACCCAAAGACGGTCGCCTGCAAGCAAATGATGCTCCTTTCGCAAAAGCGGACTTTGTCTTGGCAAAGACAAAGTCCGCTCCCTGTCAAAGGCCACCTGTGGGCTGTGAATTTGATATGGATAGGAGTCTAAATCTGGTGCACATTCTAAGCACCGTCCCCACTGATTCCTAATCTCGACTGGTCTTTTACACCTACGACGCAGCCGGCACGGTGGGCATCGTCTCCTCGATCGTGGCCAAGTTCTCCACCACTGCGGCGTACATGATGATGTACCAGCAGTCGGCCGAGGTGTTTCCCACGCCACTGCGATCTTTCTCGGTCGGAGTGCTCACCGCCCTGGCAGCGGTCTTCACTGCGTCGGTGCCTTACGCCGTTTACCTGGTGAGTACGTTTACGGGGAACCGGGGACACCATCAGCATGGGAGTGGGCTTTGAAAAGCTTCGATGTAGCGCAAAACAACAAACGGACACGAGAAGGCACATATGGACACCACACAGCGCTAAACTAGCAACAACATGTTTATTTTCAAAATCAGACCGCTTCTAAACCACAATCGCCAAGCAGACAGTTTAGCACGTGGGACCACCCAGATATCTGCGCGACAATGTCACTCTACCTAAAACGAAATCATAACAGATAACACATAATAAATCATAACAGATATGTGCCTTCTCGTGTCCGTGTGTTGTTTTGCGCTACGTCGAAGCTTTTCAAATGAACCACCAACAAGCCCACATCGCAACTCTAGTGGGAGTGGGATTATAACACGTGTTCCAAAGATTGATATCAGTGTGCAAGATCGCCCGCCGTTGGTAGCCTAGCGGGTAGGTGTTGCGGTGCGAAGCTCGACGTCACGTAATCGGATCCCGGCCACGTCGGTCGCATTTCGCTGGGGCCGAAATGCAAGAAACATCTGTGTGCCAAGATCTTTACGCACGTCAAGGAACCCCACGTTGTCATGATTTATTCGGGACCCGCACCCAGCGTGCCTCATAATCATATTTGGCACATAAAATCCCATCAGTTATTATTATTAGTTTTTTAGTTACAGTAGTCCATTTTTACGTACGAAAGAAGCATCACACTTAATTGTACACATTCGAGGGTCCCAATACGGGCCCACTGGTGCGCAGGATACGTGGATACTTCTTCCGTGAACGCAGGTAAATAGACGTTGGCGATAATTCCGTAAGCAAAGCCGCTCGAGGATCTTGTCGATTATATGAAAGCAAGAGGCAGAGAAAGGAAAAAAATTTTCACTTCTGACTAGACTATAACGTCCTGAAGTAAGCAGCCGTCACCTGAACGGTGGTAAGCAGCGGGTCAGGGAGCCCGTATCCATAAACTTACCTTACCCTTATCCCTTGTTTTCCTTATCTTTCCTGTGCCCTTATCATGCTTGATGAGCAAATTAGTACAGTGTCTACCAATGAGCCCTATGACAGTCTTTCGCACTGATTGCCATGTTAGTACCCTTGACGCGCCTTAGTGTCACAGGGACGATAAGGAAAACAAGCGATAAGGATAAGGTAGGTTTATGAATATGCTCCTAAGTGACAGAAAGACATGGATGAAATAGAGGCGGACTATTTATGCATGGATAGGTAAGGGTGTAATGCATAAGATTGCTTGTGAAGTGACTTGCTCTAAAGAGCGTCGCCCGGCTGCGCGCACCGGCCCTGTTACATAAGGCGGAGAGGTGGCAGGCAAGTCCGGAGCTCTCGAGCAAGCCCCGTAGTGTTATGAGAAGGCTCTCCCGCATCAGCTCACTATATGCGAGAGGGGGAAAAATTTAAACGCAAATCTGACGGCACGCGCTTTGGAACGAGCGACACTTATTGAATGACCTGTGCAGCCTCACGTCCTTGCTGATGCCTAAACGTGCGGTGCGTGGATGAGAGAACTAAAGAATACTTCGTGAAATTGTGATAGGCCGGTACAGTCCTTGAATTCCGCAGAACCGCAACCACCCGTAAGACATGACAGTAGGCGTTGCCAAGACTTGACAGAAACCACGCGGAGGAAGACAAGTACAGGGTGAAGCTGTAACTAACTCGTGGTTCATGTAATCGTACAGAGAGATAAATTGTCGAAACATTTCACGTGCACAGTAGCGCGGGGTGTGTCAGCTCCCTATCTATAAAACGAAAAGAAATTGAATTCTTAGCCGCAGTTTAGATTTCATGTTATTAATTTACTCGCGCGTACCGATCGTGAACTATGACTAGCTTGTCTGATATGGGGCATTTCAGCGTTGTTATGTTCTTTATTTCTGATTTCCTTTTTCGTGTCCTTGCACAACAAAGTGTTTGACACGAAAAAAATTAAACCATTTGTTAGTGGGCACCTCACCCAGTGTGTGTCTTCTTCCGTGTGGTACTAAGCCTTGGTAGCGATATATCCTATCTGGCCCCTATTACGGCTCTACTAACGCGTAAGAATTGGCAAATTGTATTGTATCCTGCATGTAATATGGTCCACCAATGTACGAATGTGCTGAATAAATGAACCTAAAAGCACGACTCTGTACGGTTTCAGTGGTTTTAAACTGAGGTTGATTTTGTAAAGGTACCTGGTGGCAGACACGTGAAAAATTTGTATGCTGGTCGTGTAATCTGGTAGGAGGTTCTTCCAGGGGGCTATTGACTGAAATAAAATTCCTTGACTAAGGATTATATAATGTTAGTCACCGTGCATAAAGTATTCCTGATCACAAGAAACAGTAATGCTTAGTTCTTTTAGGAACTTCGCCGGTTCAATTATTTCAGGCTACTTATATATTACACAAGAAAGCACCCAACAATTAAAACGGCTGCACAATGGCAAAAAATTCTTACCTTGAAATTATTCATAACATCAGCCAGTTACCTCATCCTTTCATCCTTACTTTTTAATTATGTTTAGGCCATTTTGAAGCAACCTTTGGTCACAAATACTGGTATAATATCGCTAAACAGCACAATTATATTTATTTATTTATTTATTTATTTATTTATTTATTTATTTATTTATTTATTTATTTATTTATTACCCTCAGGAGCAAAGGCATTAAAGAGGGGAGTGGGTTACAGCAAATGAACATAAAAAAATAAAAAAATCAGGACGGTCAAGTACAAAGGCTCAATTATACAGTTTTAGCTAGGGTTAAGTCGTCGTAAGAAATTGGTATAGAAGTATGACAGTAAAATGGTAAATACAAAATACAAAATGCACTTAGGTTACAAACATATATTAGGAAAAATGCTTCGATTATACAATGTTAGCTAAAGACGCTCGAAACCTTTGGCTCTCGTGAATGGATACGATTTCATCAGGAAGGTGGTTCCATTCCGTGGATGACGGAAGGAAAAATGACTGCAAAAGAGTTTTGGTGTGACATGATTCGATACCAACCTTATTACGACGGTCGATACGAGGCGATACATACTGTGGCTGAAAAATGAAATCATTACGGAGTGTTGAATGGTGGTATAGCTCGTGAAAAAAAAACTAAACGTGCGATTTTGCGACGAGAAGAAAGTAGACTAAGCGAAAGGTTAGTTTTCATGGCAGACACACTTGCATTTCTATTATAATTACGTAAGATGAAACGAACTGAATTATTTTGAATGAGTTCTAATGAATTAATTAGTTTATCAGTGGCAGGATCCCAAACAGCACATGCATATTCTAGTTTCGGACGTATAAGGGTAGTATAAAGAAGCATTTTTAGGAATGAAGGGGCAGCTGAAAAGTTACGGCGCAGGTAACCAAGCATGCGGTTAGCATTGTTAATTATGTAGCTGGTATGAACATTCCAAGATGAGTTAGCAGAGATATGCACACCTAGGTATTTGTAAGAGTTAACCACTTCCAAGGCAACATTGTTTAAATAATATGTATGCATGCTGTTAGTTATTCGGGATACATGCACCACTTTACATTTGCCAACGTTTAGTTCCATTAACCAATTTTTACACCAATTAGCTACAGTAGTTAGATCCGACTGCAGGTGGTTAGGATCTTCTGCATTAGTTATTTCACGAAAGATAGCACAATCATCCGCAAATAAGCGAATGTTAGATGATAGAGAGGAAGGGAGGTCGTTAATATAAATGAGAAATAAAAGAGGTCCGAGCACTGAACCTTGCGGTACACCGGAAGTTAGGCTTCGAAGTGGTGAGTTATGGCCGTTTGCGGTAACAAATTGAGTGCGATTAGATATCGCACTCAATTTGTTACTGACAGATAGCCCATGACACTGTTTACTCATTGGTTAAATCTGCATTTTATTAATTTCTTTGTAACATATTGAATATTTAAAAAATGACCGTCATCTTTTCTTCGGCCCGGTACCACAGCTTGGAAGTACTCAAGTTGCATCATAACTTCAAACTACTTTCTCGTATTTTCTCTATCGCTCCCTGCCTTTTCTTATGTCTATCTGCCTTTACCTCGAACCATATATCCCCGTGTCCATTTTTGTATTGCGATATGGCTATATATCATGCAGCTTTCATTATAATTGCAATCATTATGATTAAGCGTGGCTCTAATCTCCTACCTAATGCAGGTGAGGTACGGCGCCTGGATTCCATTCCTCTTCCTCGCTGTGCTTACGACGACAGCTGGCATCGCGGCGGCCTGGCTACCCGAGACCAAGGGCTACCCTCTCTGCCAGACGGTGGAAGACGCCGAAACATTTGGCGACGATCAAAAGTTTTTCTCATTCAACAGGTAAGGAAAAACGCTTGAGTAACATCCGAATCGCTAAACAGCAAGCTTATTTGCAAAAGCCTCCGGAACCACGCAAATAATGTCGTTAACATATTCAATATACTTCTATAACAAAATGAGGGGAAAGGAGACGGATGCTACATCGTGACCGGAATTTTCAAAATGATGGATTCTTTATGACGCTATCAAAGAGGCAAAAAAAAAGAAAGATGCGAAAGAATATTAAAGAAAGTTACCTACAAATGCGAGGGCCAATAGCGTAGCCCAGAACAGAAAATGCCCCCTTTGACGCAAAGGGGGCATTTTTCTGTTCTGGGCTACGCCCACATATATGCTATTTTATGTACTCGCTTGAAGAGAAGACGACCAGAAGGTGACATTGCTAAAATAGGACCGCTGTGTTAAATATTCTCAAGCATAAGTGCTCCAAAAGTTTAATGTCCTCAGCAAAATCGCGAAGAACACTCGCGGCGCACCTCTGCTTATCGTGGCAGAGCCACAGCTCAAGCACTCTGCCCTCTACAAAAGGACGTCAGTCGACAAAGTATCGAATCACTGAAGCGAACCTGCTGTTATTCATATTGAGAGCGCTATATGATAACGTGTTCGAGCATAGGCCGGTATTATCAGAGTGGAAACTTTGCAAGGTCGTTCACAAGGTTCACCCGACATAAACGGTGGAGGAGTGTTGCAAACAGGCAGATAATTAATCGATTCTGCGAGAAGTGCAGAAACAGACCAATTCTATACAGAACAACGATCTCTTCTTTTTTCGTTCATACTCATTTCGCACCCTTGCAGGTTTGCACAGTACCGATTTTCGGAAATGACTGAATAAAAGAGAATAGATTACATGTTCGTGAAGCATTATTTTGGCCAATGTTATCGTACCTTCCCCTAGTTATGTAGACGTCTACACATCTAATGAGATTGAGGCATTTTATGCGAGAAAGCGTTACCATACCAGTGCACAAGCAAAACCGACTTCCATGATGTCATGACGGCATATGTCATTGATGCATAAAGTAACATTTCTGTCTCTTTCATGAACAGGATAGAGGATTCTTCGAGGAGGCCAAGACGAGTCCAAGAAAATGGCGAGAAAAAGACCGTCGAACTACAACCGCTGAAGGTGGAGGCATAACCGATACGTCTCAATTGACTCGTGTGTTGTGCCATCTTAAGAGAGAAAAGCCTTCGTGTCAACACACGTAGGGCATTATGAGACAGGACAGCATCTCAACATTACGAAGAACCATCGCTCAACAACCATGCCTCAACGCTGAAACTCAGACTTTTACGCCTTCTCATATGCTCATGAGCGACACCGCAGTGAAACGTGGAGGTGATCTTAACATATTTCGGGTGTGAACCGCGGACTACCATCAAACTAGTCAATGTGTCAGGACAAGGTTCACTGGGCAAAGCGAGAACATACTGAGAAAGTTTCATTGTGTTCCGCAAAGAAATATAAGAATGCGAAGCTTTACGAGCCAGCAGCTATGCGAAGAAGCAGTGTGCTTTTGGGCGGGGCAAAAAAAAATAGAGAGAAGAAGGTAAGCGTGAGTTCTGGTGACAAATACGTGTCACTGGTGAGCGTACTTGCTGCACTTTTTTTCTTGTCCTTTTGACAAACGCTGTTTTATTTTGTCTGCAGAAGGGGGTGGTTGAGGAAAGGGAGTATAATGGCGTTTTTAGCAAGGCTTATGAGTGTGTAAGCATAAACGGGTCAAGTGTTAGCGTACTGTTGTAACGGAAGTCAGATATCATGCTAAAGCCTAGGCGCCAACACCGCATATCATCACTCAAATGAAGCACTACGCAACACCATGGACGCAAACAACACTGTTAGTCAAGAGGACCCCCCCAGAATACTTTGCTAATATAACCGTAGACTACCTATTTCAAACGAATATTGCAGCTTTGTCGGTCCCGTTCCCGTGCTATGGACGTTGAGTAGTAGGTTCCCTTATATAACACATCTTTGGCACCAGCCTCATTCGCTTTTATATTTATTGGCTTAAGCATGTTATAGTCCTGTGGCACAGGCAGAGGATCCACCCCCACCCCCCCCCCCCTTTTTTTTTCTTACGTTTATTTAGGGCCTCCACGCGATATGCTGTGACAGAAGAAACAGGGAAAGGCTAAGCGGAAAGTATTCAACCAACTGTAAATTGCGGTTGTTCGTGTACGTACATTCACGTACAAAGTCACTGCCTATTTTCACAGTGTTATTCTTACGCAAGTGAAACTTCCTAACTGACCGAAGCAATCTTCCGACCACTACGTTAGAAAAGGACTTATTCTAGAACCTGTTTCTACACTGTGCCTTCGACTGAAACCCTCTTCTACGGCTACGACGGCGTGACACCGCCACAAATATTTACGTAATGGTGAATCATTCACGGGATTTGAATCTTTGAGGGGAAAAAACACGTCGCGGGAAATGAAACAATGGAGGTAAACTTGCCTTCCAAACGCCGCGTTTACTGGTTCTCACTTCCACACTGTATGGAGAGTGCGAAGTTATTACGAAGGTTCCCCATGGAAATGGCAAACTCGTTACAGTGGAGGTTGATGATGGGTAACTATAGAAGTACTCAGTAATCAAAGAGCGACAGAGTATACTTTTAAAGCGTCACGTTCTTCTATTCGGTCAAGAAGTGCCGATTGATTGTGGCCAACGCGAAGGCAAGACCTCACGCATGTTGAATAGTGCATGAACACAGAGGGACCAGTGCGTCTGCGTAGTGCTATACAAACACAAAGGTGGTTTCTTTCTAACGTTTGCGAAAGTGGCAATGCATCACGAACGTGCTAAGTCAAGAAGCGTCACCTCAGGGCCGGGCTGGAGCATTTGTTTGTAAGGAACAAATAAATAGTGTTTCTCTCTCTCTCTCTCCGTCTCCTCCCTCGAAGTGCTGCTTTTTTTTCCTTATTTTTATCTTCACTGTTTTAATTTGGAAAAGGTTATTAAAGCTTGTCGATTGCAGGTTCCTCTGGAATACCCGCCTCACCAACGTCACTCGTATATACACTGGCTATACCTATTTGCACATATGCAACACCAGCAACGTAAACGAACGATTATAACGAAGAATTTATCCGTGTCCTCCAGTGCCTAAATATTCGTACCCAGCTCTAGTGTGAACGTTTACAATATTCTTGGAATGACTGACAGCCCGACGAAGGTAAAACAAGGCGGACCTTGGGAAAACGGCTGAAGATTTTCTTGCAGCTCGTCGATCACTTTCGCTGACCTTCTTCTTGCGATCACTTCGTCTCATTCCAACTGATCCCCGAAAATATCAAACTTTACGTTGCGGCACGCCCAAATCACCAATTTCGATAATTTCCTATACTGTCGCTTCCAGACCACCAGAGCAAACTTCTGAGCGAATCCGTTGGGGTAGCTTAGTGGCTAGGGTGTTGGCTTGCCAAGCTCGACGTCGAGGGATCGAATCCCGGTCACGGTGGCCGCATTTCGATGAAGGCTAGATGCAAACAATAACTTAATAATTCAAAATAAAGAAAGAAATGAACGAGAGAGGGAGAGAAACAGCAACACCTGTGCACTTTGATTTCTGTGCACGTTAAGGAAGCCCGCGTGGCCAAAACTTCTGCGGTGCCCTCCTCTATAGAGCGTGCTTCATAATTATAGCTGGTTTTGGCCTGTAAAGCCCCAAGAATTACTATATCAATGTTTTGAGCCACCCACTTTTCCGCTTGCAGCAATTTTAATGGACCACGTCGATGTTCTTCCGAAGGCGGCAACAGGTATATCCTCGTCGCAGTCGATCGCTTTACGAAATTGATCAAAGGCGAGGCGATGCCTGATACCACTGATCAAATGCGCGGTTCCATTCCTACTAAGCAAGCTTGTTACGGAAATACTAAAGCGCCAAACAGACAACACAAGAATAAGAGGCACGGACGGGGACTTGCGTTGTCTGCTTGGAGATTTGGTCCTTCCGTGTCATGCACCAACTAGCCCAACGCAAAGTTCTGCTTGAAGCAACGTTATGTCGCGGCACGGTATGCTCCCAAGCGCTTGTCCACGGGCCACGAAAGTTTCTTTATGTCAAAAGACGTTGAAGCTGCTTTGATGTCGTACGGGATAGAGCACGCCACTGCATAGGCGAATCACCCGTACTGCGGCAGCTTTCTTGAGAACATTAACCACGTTCTTAATGGCGGTATGGCATCGTACGTGAGTACTTGTCAATGACAAAGATTTTTCTTCCCCGTGCCGTACTCTCCCTGGATGAAGGCAAAAATGAAACGACCTAGGTGACGCTGTTTTCACTCGTTTATCGAAGAAAATCATTGCCACCCCTTGCCTCGCATACATGGCATGCCGTGGAATCAGCCTTTCAATTCTCCGCGAACGACGGATCAGGCAAACGTAGGCAAACGATTGCGTAAACGATTGCCTACGAATCCGGCAACATGTAGTGCCCGCATTCAAGTAACCGGTACCAAGAACTGTTATCTGCCTAAGGTGCATAGGCTGGAAGGCATTGTTTTGGTTGAACGTCTGTAGAGCGTCTCTCTGGACGCACTACGAGCTTTCTGTAACTGTTTCGACACCCTTGCCATATCGTGCATGGCTTATAGCCTTTGGCTTACTGCTTGAAAGAAGTTCCCTAAAATCTACCACTGAGGACGCACCATACATATTCATAATCATAGCTCAATCAACGTCACACGCTTGAGTCACTAACGCACTCGGCAGCAGTGCTGCATGGTCAACGCACAGACAAGTGTCAAACGGAAGCACGTCGCGTAGCTTGTGTTTCAGCACCATTACTTTCAGCTGCTTACAGATACCTAGTCGATACCGCAGTGTTCTGTTGTGGAATGAAACTTATACGGACTCGGTCGTGACTGAAGTAGCAGTGGCGAACTCCTCCCCAAAGCGAATCCCCTAAATTTACTCTATTTCAGCACTGTTTGATCTCTAACCCCACCCCCTTCAGCAGAAAAAATGTTACGGTGCACTAGACGATGGCAGCCACGTGGCTAGAACAATGGCGAAAGCAGCAACTAAAACCGATAAAAACTCACCTCTTTATTGGGTGAACTTGTGCCTATAGCAAATAACATAACACTTAACGCAGAGCCATGGCGGAAAGTACCACGATCGACAGTCGGTCATCGATAATCGGGCACTCTGCGAGCGAGTGTTCGAATAGCCAACGTATAGTCTCTTCCGCCGATTTTAATCATTCTTGTGAGGGGGAGGAGGTCGTCAGAATAAGTCTACCGCCACTTTCCAACCCAACTTGAAGCTGACGCCGACTCTAGATCCACATTGCTTTAACCTAACCCCCCTGCCTTTCCCTCATTTGCCTTTCTCGCTGTTTCTCTCTTGCTCTCTCGCATTGTCTTAATCGAACGACCACTTTCCGCATTTTTCGCTCCCCCAAACTTTGCAATGCGACAAAATAATTATAAAGGAAAGGGGGGGGGGGGAGGGGGGATAGAAGAATACCTAAACACCACGACCAGCCTTCGCCACGCCACCGCACAGAATGCCGCAAGAGTGCTTCGTGAGCAGGCCAGCCTGCTTGGCGTCAGACTGGTTCTTGCATAGCGCCAAGCAGCTGCCAATTCTGGCAACGCGGACGCGCGCTACGCGGCCTGCATTATACGGAGGCGCACATATCGCCGGCGGCGAGAAAAGGAAATGTGAGAGGAACGGCCACACACAAACATCGAGTACAAGGTTTTCTTCGCGTCCTTCACCTTCTTTCTATTTCTCGTTCTCTCCGCGTAGTCCTCTCCATAGGCCGCGAAGGAGGGCTGCGGGCAGCGATAGCAGCAGCAGCAGCAGCAGCCGGGCGCGGGGTAAAGTGTGGAATGCGTTGATACCCTGTTAAGCTCGACTCCACTTACACGTTTCGATAAGCACTGGCGACGAGACCCAGCCCGCGCGTCAGTCTTTTTGTCGTCAATCGTTTTCTTCGTGAAAGAGACGGGCACGCCCGTGCGCGTTAACAGGAGCGCTAGGATCTCGGAGTCAAGCAAAAAAAGGCCATGGAATTCGAAGACGTGATCGAGGAGCTCGGAGGATTCGGCAAGTTCCAGAAGTTCCTTCTGTGGGCCTTCCTGCTTCCTTCGCAGATGCTGTTTCCGTTCTTCTCGATGAATATGATATTTCTGCTTTCCGAACCGGACCACGAGTGCGTGGTGCCCCAACTGGACGCCCTGGCACTGAACGAATCTCGTGTTCAGGAAATTCGCAAGCTGCTTGTCAGCGACGACGAGTGCGCGGTGTTGCCGATGCGACATTTCAACTCGACGCGCTTCGAGGACGACTTGAATGCGACGTCGTGGAATGTCTCGTGGTTCGTGAACGAAAGTGCGGCCAGGCAGCCCTGCGAGTTCTTTCGTTACGACGACCTGCACTACGATGAGACCGTGCCGACAAAGGTATGACTCCGATCATTTTATATGTCTTCGTGATCATGCAGTTTCTTCAACCGCCTCAATATCTGGAAGTTCTAACATCCTCATGTAAAATTTATTTATTTATTTATTTATTTATTTATTTATTTATTTATTTATTTATTTATTTATTTATTTATTTATTTATTGTGGCGGTGAGATTATATTTGCACCAAAAAGAAAACTTGGACTGCACTTAGTCGCTTTTTCCATTAGCCTAAATCAAATCTAAAGGAGTAACCTTCAATCCACAAATGTAATCATCCATCCAGCTTTGCTTAAAGCTTTTGCTAAGAGCAAAGTAGCAAGCCAGGGCGTATAGCTCATGCCGATCTCTGTGGGATCTAATAAATCATCTGTCTATCTCTTCTCTCTCTACGGTATGAAACCGTGTGGAGTGACCATATGTTTCATTTCGTGTGGCGCAGCTTGGTTGTTCACGCAGCCTTGTCCTAGCGGTCACTCTATTTCTTCATTTCTGTTCCCCTTGGTCATACTGAATAACAAAAATTCTTTGTAATTTTCAGAACACACGTTAATCGACTTATTTTGCTTACCTGTACACTTAATTCCTTAATGAGCATTGAGAAAAGGACAACCTAGGTCTGAATACACAACAAAGAAGCTACTAGCCTACAAGTTCGCCTGAATTCTCTTCATTTGTTCTGTCACAACATTAGTGTTCTTCTTGCTCCCAGGGGATTCAGGATTACCGCGCTACACAACTTTCTGTGTGATACGCGGCAGTGGCGCACCGACGGGGGGGGGGTTCGGGGGTTGTAACCCCCCCCCCCCCCCTGAGGCCGACCTAACCCCCCCTCCCACTCCGTAACTGCTCCTATGTCCTAGAAGAATGTGGCGCAATGTCTCTGCAAAAGGCCGAAAAATAATAATAAAAATAGCCATCATCATTGATGTTACTATTATTTGATATTTTATTTACTTTTTTACACACGCAACAACTGTGTAATCGCATGCCCGGGCCTTCGTGAAAAATTGAACCCCCCCCCCCCCCTGGCAGAGATCCTGGGTGCGCTACTGATACGCGGTAACATCTACTTCCACAGTGTTTCTTCGTCTTACCGCTTCACGTAAATAATACAAATGTTCACGACATAGCGGAATCCCCGCAGGTTCGGTCCAGATAACCCTTTCAATTCACCTTTTGTGATTAGCCGCGGCATTTAGGAGTAATTTTCGAAATGCATTTACTTTCAATAACTTACCGACAAGTGTGCGGTTAGTATTTTTTTACGTTCGTTATTTGTACTCATGTGCGTATATTCATGTATATTTACGTGATTTCGCGCTGCCCACAGGCACCTTTTATCGTCTACCGCGTTATAAGCATTCTAGTTTTCTGATTGATTTGTGGGGTTTAACGTCCCGAAGTCAGTTCTGATTACGAGAGACGCCGTGGTGGAGGTCTCCGGAAATTTTGACCACCTGGGCTTCTTTAGCGTGCACTGATATCGCACAGCACACGGGCCTCAACATTTGACCTCCATCGAAATGCAGCCGCCGCGGCCAGGATTCTATTTTTCTCCTTCGCTCAGTACACTGACGTAAGCCTGTGATGAGTCTATACATAAACAGTACAATTATCGTGCCCTCAGGCCACCATCTCCAAATCTCTTCTTTCCCAATCGCACAGTGGGACTTGATCTGCTCTCGTGGTCACCTCCCAAGCCTGTTGTACACCATAGGGACCGCAGGAAGTGTCATTGGAACTGTCATCATTGGTACGTTGGTTGACAAGTGAGTGCTACATTGTACAATCGCAGTGCATGTTATTGTTAACGTTGAATATCTGATCAGTCAGTTACAGCAGCTGCTTTGTTATCGGCAGTCTCCTTGCTTGGAAGGCACCGTGGATCACAGAGAGACTTAATATCGATCGCTCGTCGTTTCTAATTTCCCATCTTCCTTTTTTTTTTATTGACATCTTATTGATTTTTTTATTGATAGCCCGTCGCGCCACTCAGCATTTATAGTGTTTGGCGGCAACAGACCACATCGCGGCGCCGGGAGGATGTTGAAACTGCCATGGGAAAGGGACAGCGGGAAGGGTCACGCATCTCACGAGACATCCGAGGAAGAGGAGAACGATGCGCACCAGATTGCGGCTCGTGAGCCTGCAGTAGTAATAGTGAAAAAATCCACGCATCTCCACGAAGTGATTGGAAGGAGACATAGCGCTAGAAGACACCGACAAGGAATCTTCCTTCCTTCACAAGAAGTTTTCACCAACACTGGAGCTGTGGGAAGTAAATGGCTGACAATCAAAACTTGACTTTCAGGAACGCAACTGGAGCTGTGGGAAGTAAATGGCCGACAATCAAAACTTGACTTTCAGGAACGCAACATGATGCTTACAGCAATAGCATTCTACGAGGAATATTTCCAGTTATTGCACGTAGAATGGTGTTGATTTTCACAGTTTCCCGGCTGGAACACAGCGTTACGGTGTTGGTTTTTATAGTGACCTGCGTATTAGGCATGTTACGAACCCACACGAAGAAGCACGACTGCCGATTTTGCCGCCACTGCCATCTGGACGCAAACCTCTCCCCTATATGGTATTCACTCGTGCCAACTTATTTTTAAAGACGATAGTCTTTTTTGGGATACTTGAACGCAGTAATTTCGGCCTGTCTTTCTGTTTGTCTGTCTGTCACACGATTCAGCCACCCGGCCAAATTTTAAGCACTTGCCTAACGCCCAGCCATCTTGTACTGGTAGCTGCGTTCATACATGTGAACATTGTTGATCAAAAAGCAGACATTAAGCATATCTGAGGCGCAACATCAATACGAAAAATTAGGTGGTGTGTTCCTTTACTAAAAAATGCGCAGACACGTAATTCTAAAGACCCTAGTGTTTCTTTGGCGGCGCTAAAAATGCGACGCTCTGCACGAAAAAGGCCCCTACCGACGATTTGGTTCTGCCACCTGGCAGTTGCCCAGGGATTCTGCACAAGCTCATGTTTCCCGACGACGCTGCCAGATGGCGTCCATATTTCACGCAGCGCCTCCTCCATTTTATCAATGCCAGCCAGATGCGGCCGATTCAAATAGAGGAGGCGCTGTCTGAGCCAAGGCAAAACATGAATGGCCGCTTGACGAAATACAACCCACTCTACCAGACATGCCCGGACAACGCAGGGAAAAGAGCGACGACCGAATTGCAGCGGAGAAGGGCAATGGTAAGAGAACCGCATCACGGGGGGCCACGGATGAGACCAAGACTCATGTAGTACGGCCGGAAGAAGACTATCCTCTTTCGACGACATTTGCATCGAAGCACGCCGATACGCGGCCAATTTTTTGCATCCTCTTTCATTTCACCGTTTCCATGTGATTTTCAGGCTTAAGTTTGAGCAAGGACAATTAATTTCTCTTACGACTTCGGGTGTTTCGTTATTTATTTAACGTCTTTAATTTCTGCAAATGACAGGAGTTGACATTGTGGTGCCCTTTACGCTGCAGGTACGGCCGGAGGCCAATGTTTTTTGCCATCGTGGTGTTGGCCGTGTTCTCGAGCTTTGGCTCCGTACTTTCCATCAACTTCGCCATGTTTGTTGCCATGCGCTTCATCTACGCCCTGTTGGACCCGCAGATCGAGGAAGTGCCCTACATCATCAGTGAGTTTCATGCAGTACGTACATCTAAAATCACGCTCTTGGTTTGGCACTGGAATGTAAAACCTGCCACTGGTAAGTCACAGTGGACAAGGTCAGTGAAAGCACCTTCCGGAACTGAAGGGCGCGTGATGTTACCGGATGTTTGCTTTGAATAAGAAGCCCGAAAATTTATGCAGCATTCTATAAGTTGGTTCGAGTACGTATATGCACAAAGGAAACAGAAACCCCGGGGCCTCACCGTCTCTCCATTGATGCATTTTGGGACGCGAAGGACAATATAATGAAGAATATTTAATTTAAATTTTGCTTCACTACCACGTTCTGTGCGTACGAAAATTAAGCACAAAGGAGGGTTTGAAACGACTATCATAACGACCATCGCGCCTTATCAGGCAATCCAGATTCTTTGTTTGAAAAAGCGCCACTCACTGTCCGATTGTAGGAGAACTCAGTCGATCACGATTCGCATTAGTGGCAACTTTGAGTGGTGTTTTCACAATAAGGAAAAAGAGTTCCCTGTGATAACTTGAGGAAATTGAATGACAAGGAAATTCCGTCACCGTTTGCCTGTCATAACAAAAGTTAGTGGCTCGATTATCGTCCACAGTGCAGGAGTAAGTACTATGAGACTCTAGAGGAGGTTTCACACGGCACCAGTTTGTTTTTGCACGCGCAGACTACCGCAGATGCCCTCGTTTGTTGGGCAATGTTGCTGTACGTAACACTTCGCTGTCTCGACGTTTGACTTGTTCGACCTTTTTCCCACAGTGCTTGAGCTGGTGGGTGCCAAGCAGCGAACCCTGACTCTGGGTGTCGCATGCATGGGATGGACGCTGGGCATGTGCCTACTGCCGCTGGTGGCCTACCTGAGCCGCACTTGGGTTATGCTGGCAACAGTGTGTGCCTCGTGCACAGTCCCCTCTTTTCTGCTATATCTGGTGAGTGACCACCAAGTGAGGAAACTGTAACACATCAGGAGTTCAGCGAAAAGCGAAGCGAGAATGTTTCAACAGCTCCGCGCAGGGAATAGTCAAGATGAGGTAACCGCGAAACACGGCTTATTAGTGCTGTTTCTAAGCGACGCAACAGTAATTGCTAGAGGCAGCTGATTTGCAGTTGCCCGACGTGAATGCGCCGGAGCAAATCACACCCTGGCAAGTTAGCTCTGTATTTCAGCGCCACGACACTGCGAGGAAAACCACAGAATGGAAGACGCCAAATACATCGACAAATTTTGTTCTGTGAAGGAACCAGCATTCAATTCTATGTGAAATGTTGCGGGAGCTATTTTTATGAAACCATCGGTTCACGAGCAACGTAAGCTCAGGCACGTGATTCTTTCGCGTATTTAGAGCGAACACATTCACCGCCTCATTTATTTTTTATTGGTGACGAAAGAAAGCACCGTAAAAGCACGATACTCTAGCAGGACTGATTAGTGTTCACATGACATTTTTATTTTGTAATCGCGCTTTTGAAGAAAACAGTTTTCTGGTGCTTTAGCCTTTCCAACTGTAAGCCTTCACGAACGAAGCGCTGTTATCAACTTGCACATACCGTCGTATTGCCTTTTACATACTGTGTTTCTCAGTAATTGAAACAGTCTACCGCACTTTCATTTGGAACTATTTGACTCTTAGTCGCAGCAAAGCCTCATGCAACCACGGCACACATGCGCAAGCGCGATCAGGTACCTGGCGCGTGCACATAGGCATTTATGGGGCTTCTGGTGTTTTCAGTTAGCCAGTGGCTTCTTGAGAGAGCAAACCGGCTCGACTGTTGTCTGTCACATCCCGCTACTTTTCAAGCACAGAATCACTAAGGTGCTGTTCTAGGTGCTGTTCCCTGTTGTACACCGGGGCACCATCAGCGGCATTAGGCAAGATAAGCGATAGTTACTATCAGACAAAACCCAGCAACACATGCAACAGCTACAACATGCACAACGTATAGCAAAAGCAAATCACCAACGATGAAACAAAACACAATAGCAATACCACTAACCAGGAATAAAGCATAGCTCAGCGTGAAAGGCTTGGTTCCACTTGCGTATGTCTGTTTTTGTCAACGGACGTCAACTGCACGTCTCGAGTATCACTTTGGGGGCGTTAGCTAGACTCCCGCTCTGTTATATGCAGCGCTGACAGCTCTCATATTTCAACGCGATAGCGTTAAGCAGCTCGCGTCACAGAAAATGCGGCGTCGGCGTCCGTGGCGTGAAAATGAGCAGCGCCACCTACATGAAGGAGGCGGTGGCCCGGCTAGGCTACGTAAATATCGTCCACATGGCGCTCACCTTCTCGGCAGCGCCGCGCGGAGAGACATACACCGCATTACAGAGGAGGCGCTGGTTTGAATTATGTTTTACGTCCATTTTAACGCGATAGCGCTGCGATGCGAACGGCACCCGATAACGCTATCACGTTCCACTCTTAAAGATGAACGCTTAAGCGTCCTGCGATTTCTTGGGCGCAATAGCTCACGTCACGCAGACTCTGGCTCGAAGCATGCCTCGCCTGCCTTTCAGTTCCCGTCGTTGACGGACCCCGCACGTTCGTTGTAGGGTCGTTCCCGAATCTCCACGGTGGCTCTTGTCGCAGGACCGGCTACCGGAGGCGTCTGCCATTCTGCGCCGCATCGCCTCTCGGAACGGTGTCGAGCCCCCTATCGATCTCGATGTGAAGCTCAAGGTAAGGTTTAATGCGTTGATTGATTTGTGGGGTTTAACGTCCCATAATTAGCTCTGATTATGAGACGCCGTAGCGGAAGGCTCCGGAAATTTCTACCTCCTGGGGTTCTTTAACGTGCACTGACATCGCACAGCACACGGGCCTCAACATTTCGCCTCCATCGAAATGCAGTCGCCGCGGCCGGGATTCGATCCCGTGACCTTAAGGTTTAATGCGTAAAAGACGCGGATGACTAGTAGTTGAAGAGGTTTTTTGTGCTCGTCCATTTCGTCGCGAGTGAGTTCACCCCTTCACTCCCTAGCAAGATGCGCTTCTGATCTGAGGGCCGCGATAAGCACATTCTAAGGGCAGAATGGAAATGTTTACCTAACTGATAAAATCTTCACTGAAATTTGTAAGTACTGCGAGATCAATTTTGCCATCTAGACACTTCACGATCATTTTGTGCTTCTAACAAGCTTTTTTTTTCTCTCTCTCTCTTCCAGAAAGTTCAACAAAGTATAAGTGCCGAAGAAGAATCGGAGACATCAACCTCCATTTTAGACTTGGTCACCAAGCCTAAGATACGAAGATACTTGCTGATACTCACGTTAATAGGGTAAGTCTCACTAGCCCTACATTTGTAAAGAACAAAAAAAAAAAAAACTCAGCTTGCTAGATTTGTATAGCCTATGACATCTGTCACGCAGCGGCTGAAACACTTGTCGCAGAAAAGATACGTTGTGCTTGTTTTCTGCTGCGATATCATGTCTGTCACACCTCGAACGCGCTGCAGAACAGATTCGACGCGGCTTGGGAACAGAACTAGTGAGGAGGGGCTATTATAGTAATAAATGCAGTTGTAAGTGTTGAGCATTGCTGTCTTTCTGTCTTCTGAGTACCAAGAGGGAGAAAGATAGGGATGTTACGAGAGAGGCAGGGAGGCTAACTAAACGGAAATGCTACTTTGCTACCCTACACTAGCGAAGCGGAAAGAGAAGAGTAAAAAGGAAGAGAGAGAGAGTTAGGGAACACCTCAACACACACACAAACACGAGAAAGCTGGTTGTACGAATTGCGTAGAACTACCGTACTGATAATCTCCCCTATAGTACTGAAGGCCTCTGAATTTGATTTGTTATGTGTCAACACAGCAATACATGAGCCAACGCTAAAAGCTTCCAAGGCAGGAAACGTCAACACGCAATCACCTTTGCAAACACAATGCTTGGCCGCTGGCCCATATTTCCTGACAAGAGCTCTAACGTAAAGATAAATTTACGCTATCACACGCTACAGATACAGGTGGCACTTTCGGTGGCGTAATCCTCGACGATCGAGGAACTTATGTGCCGCCGCCACTCGGAGATACGGAAGCGACTCTTTTTGCATAACTGTCACCTCTCAAAGTTTGGCATTGTTCCGTGACAATAGCAGCGTCACCTCGTGTTTACTGCCACCGATGCAGCACGGTACCACTTGGCATGGTGAATGTAAGATAGGCCTACCTGTATCTTATAATGAGCGTGAGTAATTGTAGTCCATTAGGGAAAGTGAAAACTGACAATGAGATCAAGGAACATAATCTTCGGAGAGACCTACAGTTTTCGTAGTGCAAACTGAAGGTCAAGGAAATGATAAGAAAATAAAACCAGGGAAGTGTTACGCGTCTCCATAATACATATACTAACGTTTGTCTTGCTTGTTTGGTCGAGCGTATGCCATGAAGTAGATGACCAGACACTAATTAACGGAATATTTATTTACCTGGCTGATTATTTATTTCATTCAGAAATTATTTACTTAATTTATGCATATTGACTTTCATATTTCTTCTTTCATATTGATTCTCTCTGTGCTCAGTGAATAAAAAGCAGATAAGAGGAATTCCTATTGCCAAAACGAAAAATAAGCGACACATTCAGTCAGTTCGTCAATCAATCGCAGATAACGCAATGTTGCATATGAGATAGATAGATAGATAGATAGATAGATAGATAGATAGATAGATAGATAGATAGATAGATAGATAGATAGATAGATAGATAGATAGATAGATAGATAGATAGATAGATCAACCGCCCATGTGCGCCGTTGGTGTTTATATATTTGGTTGTTTGTTTGTTGTTGTTTTTTGCCTCTTTGGATAATTTTGCGTCTGTGCTTGTATTCGGTGACAACAAAGGGATGCCATGTGTGCAGCCGCCCTGCTCATTCGACTATAACCCCTGATAATGACTGGTCCCCCCGCAGAAACGTTAGAAATTAAGTTATCTGTTAACATTGTAGTTTACTTGAAGCTTCTTATAATTCTTTGACGGCAGCCAGAAGAAAACCTTGTTGACCTATACATGTATAAAGAAACAGAAGTCGCGGGTTGCGCAGAAGGTAAAAGCGGACCCGTGCTTGCACTCGACCCTCTACCTTCAGTGCACTGCTACATGACAGTGGTAGTGACAATGGCAGTGCCGCAAGATTTATGTCCAAGATTCGAGAAGAAAGTGAAGATCGAAGTTTCGTTTTTCTTTCTTTTTTAAATTTCGCGCCCAAACTCGGTTTTTGACGTCACATCCCCTAGTCTCATTTTCGCATTCCCGACACAACAGCTCTTATAAATGCTTCCGCAACACGCAATTTTAAGTCTCTCGATTCCTATGTAGTAGGTGCAGCTATGTAGTAGGTGTAGTAGGTGTAGTAGCTATGTAGTAGGTGCACTCTGCTACGTCATTATCTGGAAGAAGGGCAGGCGATTTCCTGCTACATTTGAAACTTAACTGCGAGTTCCCTGGTTTGAGCAGTGCAATAATATTTGTCCCACGAGCTCATAGGGGCCTTCGCGACTGCTTGGCCCCGTTTTCTGACTATGCGTCTAAAAGATGTTGCAAAGCCTCCTTTAAGTATTACGTTACAGCTTGGCGCAAGCGATCCAACACGCTTATTCCTTGAATTGCTGCGTTGCGCACTGCGACGTCGCGCATCCAGGTGCCGATGTTTCTCGCACCGATGTTCTTCCGCGTCCACCTGTGCGTAGGTCTGCAAACGGCTTCGCGTACAGTGGCTTGCACATCAACGTGACGCACCTGAGCGGCAACGAGTTTCTCAACTTCTTCTACCTTGCAATGGTCGAGTTTCCGGCGAACGCGATAGGCTGGTGGAGCATGGACCGATTCGGCAGGCGCTGGACGAACGTGTTCTTCGTACTCCTCACGGCCACCGCCTGCTGGGCGCCCGTCATCGCGCCCACGTGTGAGTTTGGATTGGTCGATTTATTACGGCGAAAGCCTTAGATGCCTGACGCGAAGATGACCTTGAAAGAATGGTGGCAGCAAAATACGTCGCAAAAAAATATTGTACGAAGAATATAGGAGAAAAGAAATAGAAAATTCACATCTTGTTTGCTCGTAGTAGTGAATATCTCTAATAGCGAGCCTGGATGAGCCCGGCCGCGCCTGTTCGTGCGCCACAGCATGACGGTCCTAGTGTTAATATGGTGTACAGAGCAGCGCGACGAGGAGATAGGCTGAGGTGAGAGAAGCGGAGGAAAGCGAGACACAAGCGACACCTGTAACCCACCTGTAACCATACGCCTGTAACCTTTTCGTTACGGCACCGTTCCGAAAAATTCCTGATGCTTCGTGTTTCTTACAGACTAGCGCACAAATGCCGCTACATAAGAAATTTTCTCCTCAGGCTTTAAAGCAATGGCTTCATTCAAATGTGTCCTTCTTTCACTTTCCTTTGTATTGCTTTTCTTTTTCTCGCTGAAAATGCTTGGAAGTACTAATGCTGACTGCCGAACGTTTTGTGAAACCCACTAGCACGAACATTCGAATCTATCTATCTATCTATCTATCTATCTATCTATCTATCTATCTATCTATCTATCTATCTATCTATCTATCTATCTATCTATCTATCTATCTATCTATCTGTCTGTCTGTCTGTCTGTCTGTCTGTCTGTCTGTCTGTCTGTCTGTCTGTCTGTCTGTCTGTCTGTTTGTCTGTCTGTCTGTCTGCATCTATAATGAGCAGTGCATCAGAAGTCCGAACGCCGTCCATGGGCAGTGCAGTCGGCGATGACATCCTTTATGGCTCAACTACTAAACACTAGACTCCGATACCTCTTACTAACATTGACATTCTTAACATCGCGAGCTTCCGGAATATAGCAACGCCATTTTAATTCATCTATGCATGCGACAAGATGCATTGCTTTAGGTAAAATGCTGTGTTCAAAGTAAATCTATAGACGAGTCTACCAAGCTTTTTAATCATTCCACGACGCATACTGCTGAAACATGGACGAAGTCTAGCCAAAAAACCCGGGCTTGTTAATAATGACCATGACTTTTTTTCTTCGTTTCTGTGCGTGCAATGCGGCGTAGTTAAATGCACTCATGCTGCCCATTTACTTTAGTGATGTTCTCGGTGTCAATAAAGGCCGCTTCTTTGTATGAAAAGTGTCAATTTTGGCTGCGGCATCCACGCGTAGATCATGCTTAGCGTGCTTCTGAGAAAAGGGAGGGAGCGCAGTACCCCACATCCTTCCCTGCAACGGAATGCAAGAAAAAAAAAATATTGGCCATGGTAAACACGGCTTTACAGCTACCAAGAAAGCAAGTTATATAAAGAAGCGAAGCTTTTTATGTTAATGAAACCAAGTTCACATTGCGAGCAACCTCCTGAAGGAACCGCCAGCGTTTTGTACTACCACTGGTTAAATCATCAGTGCCAGTAACCTACTAAGAAATTCATAACTTATATTGTACTTTCACGTCATAGCAGATAACACTTTATTAAATCATTTAGAGCTAGCTGCCTTTTTGCGCGTCACCACATTGTACATATAATAGAAAGCCTCCTTTTATAACGAAAGGCGTATGGCGACTACGACCTATTAAACTTTCCCCGGAAGTGTTATTTAAGCAAAGAGAAAAATCTCTCCACATATAGTTACGTATTGCAACAACTGAAAGGGTTGTCTTTAACGTGATCCATGTATTCCAACAATCGGCAGAAAGGTATAACTATGTGGCCGTTTAATAATCATAATTGGTTGTTCAATTGGTAATAACATGAAAAGAATAGTATTGGTGCTAGAAATATATGATTTGTTTAGCCGTCGCGTAATTCTTGTCGCCAAAAAGAAAAAGAAAGAATGATCAGGATGTTGCCTTTATGTTTGTCACGGGGCGAATTCCCAGTTCTTTTTCGTCAGGACGTTTTCCCATTAGTCAGGCAGCTTCGCCAATCAGCATCATCAATGACTGAAATATTCTCTTACGAACATATTTAGCGTAAGATTCCTTTGTTAAGATGAGCCATGGCGTTATCGAATGCGACCATGTTATTAGTCTCAGAACTACACGAAGAACGTCCTTTCCATGTCCGTATGGTCCCCACTGATTACTAATGTAGACCGGCTTCCATACCTCCCACACAGCCGGAACAGTGGGCATCGTCTCATCGGTCATTGCCAAGTTCTCCACCACAGCGGCGTACCTGATGCTGTACCAGCAGTCAGCCGAGCTTTTCCCCACGCCGCTACGCTCTTCCTCGTTCGGAGTGCTCAGCTCCTTGGCGGCGATCTTCACTGCATCGGTGCCTTACGTCGTCTACCTGGTAAGTATGCCAAAGAGAAACGTACCGTTGTCACTTTATTTTGTTAAAGACCCCCTCCGTTGGGCATTGCATAAAGGAGGATATTATAACACTTGTAACAAGACATTATCAGTTCGTAAAGGCAGAACTGTCTTCGGCAAAGCTGGCATAACGAAAGTTCGCTTCACTGTCAGATGCTCATCGTCATCCGCGGTCACGGTGTAATATATTCTTACACCGTGCCCGCGACTCTTCGTTATAAAAGGGTGAGGGGGTGGACATTTATGACGTCATTGAAGAACAAAAGAGAGAGAGAGATAGAGCGGCTGCGAGAAGACCGACTTTTCGTGTTCGTAGCTTTCAGAAAAGAAGTAAAATAATAGATAAACATTTAAATATGTGCAGGGAAATGCGCGATGTATCGTATTTCGCTTGTGGATTGACTTTATCAAGATAATTCTTCACCTGGCTCCGTGCATCACCTACGTAGAGAAGTGATTGGCTAGTCCCGACGGCTCGGGTAAACGCCACAGAGATTTTTGTGAATTCCCCCCCCCCCCTCCCCCCTCACCACCGTCCTTTACTGGACTACACGAGGACGAAATGGTAGACGAAAATGTGTCAGCAAAAGCTTTCTGGAGAGCTACAGCTAATGGATTACCTTTTCGTCGTGACGTCCTTGTCAATACTGAAATGTGGCAGTGTGTGGGCGAGAGGCTTAAAGAATAAATGGCGAAACTGTAACAGGGCTGGGGATACCATCGCGAGGCGTAAGAGCCAGTGAACTGTAGTGCACGCTTAATGATGATCTACCCACGCATGAATACATCGGCCGAATGCATAAATCTAGCATCACGACTCTGTGCGGCTTCGAAAGCGTTACAATGAGGTAGATTTTAATTAGGGAACCAGACGGCATAAGCATGTTCGAGTTTACGTCGTTACAATGAAAGAGTTGTGTGGTAGTTCTTTAACGTGATGAATAGTTTTTTTAATGGCATATTAAAATACCCAGCTTTTTATTACCTTATATGATGTAACTATCGTCATCCGCAGTCACCAGTGGAGCTCGTGAAAACGAGTTATGTCTGAGAAGTTGAAGAATGTAATTTCTTCAATAGGCTTCTTACGTAATATATGAGCAAATATTATAGGACTGCGACAGTGGGATGTTGGATTAAATTTTCAATTTGATCAATTTGCTAACATTAAGAAGTGGTCTTACTGTTTTTAACTACTGCTTGTCACTCCGAATCCATATCTGATTCTTAATGCTATTTCTCTGGTGCTATAAATAAGTCATCATAATAAGTTTTTTTAACTGTTGACGCCTCGTTTCAAAATTTCATTTTCTTGAATATTTTGACAGGATATTGCTTACTGAAGGAAAATTGACGGTTAATGCTTTTCACTCTTCTCTCTCAAGACCATGTGTGGCCACGTCATTGTAACGTCAGAACTTCAAAGCACTTTTTTTTTTCCTATTTTCCATGTCTGCCCTTATTTCTGCCTAGGTCCCTTACACATCCTCAAATGGCGCGTATATCCTCACGACCGTTTCTAGCCACACGATGCCGCTGTTCATTCACAATTGTTATCACCCTAATAATTACTGTAACCAGGAGCATCTAACCACCTGTGCTCCACGCAACGCAGGTGAAGTACGGTGCGTGGATCCCTTTCCTCTTCTTCGCTGTGCTTACGACGGCTGCTGGCATCGCTGCTGCGTGGCTGCCCGAGACCAAGGGCTACCCTCTCTGCCAGACGGTGGAAGACGCCGAGAAATTTGGCGACGACCAAAAATTTTTCTCTTTCAACAGGTGAAGAACAACGCTCGAAAAACACTTTGAAGTTAAGCTGGCGTACGCAGGTATTACAACCTCGTAAATGATGCCACCAAGGTTTCTTATTTTATTATTTATTTATTTATTTTCCTGAGAAAACGTGGGAAGACACTGCGTCAAGGCAGACTATTTCAAGAAGGTGTATTTTCTGCGACAGTAGCAAGAAAAAAAAAGACCATGATAAAGAAAGAAAACATTCGAACGCGCCGTACGCACACGAGCAGAGCCTTAAAACGAATGTATATACAGGTACTAGCACCAAAGCCTCAGTCCAGAACGTATGCAATGGCCACCTCTGGTACAAAATAATGAATTTACGCGAGTAATTGATCATATACAACGGCACGACGATGTCCGGCGCATCCCATTAAAAAGGAAACAGAGTACAGCACAACTTTCATGCGCAAAAAGTGTATAAGGTCTATTCCTAAGAACGCTCACGGCATACGCCTGCTTATCGTGGCGTGACTGCGGTTCAAACACTCTGCTCCCTAAGAGGTCCATCGAGGCTTTCTCGAACGAGCAGGCAAAGAAACTCGCTTTTCTTCATAATAGCGATAGCGCTTTGTGTTGATATGACGGCATTATCAGAATGTAGGGACGTTCATCGCTTCAATACACCGAGATAAACGAGGCTGACCCTACTTATAAGCTTAGATCATGAGGTAAGCTGCCAAACGTGCTGCAATTGTTTGATTCTGCGAAGACTGGAGAAAGAGGTAACGAGTACACAGAACAATGACATGCCTTTTTTCTGTTATTTTCACGAATTTCCCGCTACCTTGCGAGCTTGCGCAGAACAAATTTTCAGAACTGGCTGAACATGGCTGAACGCATTGCACATTCATAAAGCTTCATTTTAGCAATGGCAGCAAACCTCGCTCCAGTTAGGCAAAAGTGCTTCTAGGCTAAACAGGTTGGCGGCCATTTATGTAAAGGTTTGTTACCGTCACCAGGGCACAAGCAGAATTGACTGTCATGTTGTAATAATGTGCGTCACTGATGCACAAAGTAACGTATTTTCTGCGTATCTGTTTTGTCAACAGGATAGAGAAATCTTCGAAGCGGTCAAGGCGTGCCGAAGAAAATGGCGAGAGGAATACCGTCGAGCTGCAGCCCTTGCAGGCACAGGCTTGATGTACTTTCCCAGTGCCCCGTGTGTTGTGCCATTTTCAACAGAGAAAGCGTTCGTATCAGTGTACGTGACAGCGCGGAATGTGACATCCTTTCAGCATGGTGTGAAATCATCGCTCAGTTCGCAACTTCGCAACGCTGAAGTGAAGCAGAAAGCACACTGTTCACCTGACGATTTGAGCATAGGGTGAGAATGTTTCACGTCGCTTCCACATCATTCTGAAAAAAACATGCGACAGCGTCAAGCTTTATAAAGGAACAACTACGGGTACATTTTCTCTGCATTCTCAAACGATCGAGTAAGGAAATTATATATATATATTAGAAACAAGTCAATGAAACAACAAACATTGAAGCCTAGGAAAGCATAGGGGAAGTTATTCCAATTGGTAATTATGATATTGAAATTTTGGGGTAAGTAGAAATATATATATATATATATATATATATATATATATATATATATATATATATATATATATATATATATATAGAGAGAGAGAGAGAGAGAGAGAGAGAGAGAGAGAGAGGGGGGGATGAGACAACGGAGTTTATGCTCCGCCGTTTATAACCTCACCGGTGCTCTCGGCATTGTGGCAGACAAGCGAACTGTGGTAGCATGGCACCCCAGTTCCATAGTACCTGGGTACCATGGGGTACCTCGTCAGCATCGGACCGTAAACAAGATGACTACACATTTGCTCTTCTGACGGCCATCACTACCACTATAGCTAACATCTGTCAGATGCCTGTACATCGTGTAAGCGGGTGAATTCAGTACAGACAGTTCGTCACTTATTGTCATCTTCAAGATGTAAGCAATCGCTGCTGACTCAATTGTCACCTGATTTGTTCCAGTTTCCATTGCTCCCGACTGTAAATATGCCCGCTTCATGACGGTGATTTTCGAAGGCGCCTACTAAGAGGGCTGTTGTTGTGGTTTGTCTCTCAGTGAAGCCCTGTCACCTTGAAGAAAATAAAAAAGAGCTTCGGAGCCTCTGTTTCGTCACTTAATTCCTGCACCTCTTGCAATGCGGCGCCCACTTTTCACGCAAGTAATCACTATCATGTTTAAAAACTCAAAATACATTGACAGGAGGTGAAAAGAAGTCAGGGAAGCGGAAGCAGCTGGATGACACCTGCCACAGGAAGGGTCGAGTCGCCTGCTTGGCGATAACGCGGAAACGGAAGCTTATCTATTGAAGATAGAAAGGAGGAGACGAAATAGGAAACACGCAGCACGGCACGCATAACACTTTGAGCAACGCCATTTTGAGCGCGATAACGGCGCAGCGATAACGGCGCGATAATGGCGCAACAGCCGGCAGATCCAAGCCTTCAAAAAACACGCGATTTCTTGCGCCAACATACGCGGATCATTTTGTTACGCAATACCACCACGTGACCACTCGCTGCAATCCTAACAATGATCTCGCCACTCTTGCCCCTTGCACTTAGCTGATCGGCAGACCTAGACCCTCGAGAAAAAGTGCTGTCTCTCCGTTTTGCGTCCATCTAATCGGTGCGATGTCTGTATCTATCACACCGCCTCGATCCGGTTCACGTGCATGTCACCGTGTCGAGGGCACGATGAAGACCCCCCTTACACGTCAGTGAACGGGCAAGGGCGTCAGGTTATTGAACGCTTGCTGACATCTTCCATCTTCAATAAAGCAGACTCGTTGCACGTCAGCCGAGTGTCTTTCGCCTCCTGTAATAATCAGGAAACCTCAATCACTCGCGCCGCTTGTCTGCGCTCGCGGGCGACGCCGAGCAGTTCGACGGGCCTCTTCTGAGATAGCCAGGAGTGGTCGTTCCTTTCGAGCGGCGGCTTCTACACGAACGACCGCAGGTCCTCAACGTGCTCCTACTGCACTCCCGCCTCTCTATCTCTTGGGTTCGGCTGCCTGTGATTTGAGAAACGTTCGGCTTGGATCATCTAGGACTGCTTCCCTGAAAGGTAATTCAGCTTCTCTGTGCGAAAGGAAGGAAGCAGGTACTTTGGGGTAAACGCGTGATCTGTTCCCGTTGTGTCTTATCAGTGTCGTAATCAATCCCTGGCTCTTTAGCGTCGAACAGCAGTGTTTTCTGAGGCTAGAGCGAAAGCTGCCTTTAGCGCTAGGAGGAACGACAGTGCAGTGCGCCACGCAATAGCCTGAAATGTGGCTCCGAGAATATAGATTGCTGCCTGAAGTAGAGGCGTCTTTGAGCTGTGAAGTACACTCAGTAAACGACAAATTAGTGGCTTAACAACTTGGCCATAGGGTCATAGTGTGCACAGCGTAAGATCTATCTGGCAGTTGCAGAAAGTCCGTGCATATCATATCTTGCAGATGGCATGATGTCTGTCTTCTTCGGTTTTTCATCTTAGCGCTACCAAAGAAATTTGCAAAATTTCTTCGTGTACAATGGGCGAACTCTTTATTTTTGCGTCCCGCTAATGCTCTCGAGTGTTCGGGCACTCTTTCCTTTTTTTATAGACGATTCTCGAAGATTTGATATCTGCAACACGCACCACGTGAACAAATTACGATATGTTCTTGTTCGTAACAGCTCATTTTAAGGCTGGGGATGCTGTTTGAGTCGTCGCTCCTTCCCTCGCATTCAGTGTCAGTAGTTTACTGAAGTAACGTTGTAAAATCACAACTGCATGAACCGATAGCATTGCGCTTCGGAACGTAACGAATGGCGATCCCAGAAGCAAAGTGCAGTACGAGGTAGGTTATGAGCCGAAGAAAGTGGAAGCGACGACGACGAAGAGCGCGTGCTTGAGCACGCGGAACGTGAAGCGCGTGGCCTTCATAACGAGCGACTAGGCCACAACAACAACAACCTTCAGAACGCCGATGGCGGATCGAGCGTTGCCAGCGACGGAGCGGTGGCACCTTCGGCCCAGGAGAACAGACGCACCGAGCTGGTGCGATCAGACCAGCCGGGACGTACTGGGCGTTCCCCTGTGGCGAACGGGTGTCCTTGACTGGACCTTGCTGGATGTTCCTGTGGTGGACATGCGAGCGGGGAGAGCAGCTGGAGCTGTATTAGGTGGTGTGTCCGAGGCCAAGCAGCTACTGACTCGTCGCCATGGTACTGAGTCCGCTAGGGTCGGCACAACCGACTTCCGAGGGCGTGGTCACGGTGCCACGTATGTTCCGGTTCTGCACAGCTGTTCGCTGAGGGCGTGCCCTCGGTGCCACGTCATTTGCATCGTACGCGCTCCTGAGCGAGCAGCCCAGGATCTGCTCGTGCCCCGGGCACGACTTATCGTGCCTCCCCTGCTGCCAGCGTGCACCGCCTAGAAGATCCGCGGTATTGTGAGTTGTGCCGACGGACTTCTGACTTTACGTAGACGGGACGCGCCGATTACTCGCGAGAGCGTGGCGGTCAGACTGTGTCGTTTGCCTTGCGTTCTTCGGCTACTGAAAGTGTGTGTATGTGCTGCCTCGTGCTGTCGATAAATGTTTTCCTTGTCCTTGACTTGGCTGTCTGTGTCTGAGGGTCCAACAAGAACCACCACACAAAGCAATCAAGGTCAGGTGTGCGCATGCTGCGATAACTGCGAGCAATGCGCAGCGTCCAAAAATTGGCGTCGATGGGGCGTTTGCGGCTCCTAAAATTGATTCTGGGGCACACGGACAGATGCTTCTTCGGCAGATGGACAAGAGAGATGCGGGATAGCCGTAAAACAGACCCGACGCTGTAACATACGGGATCTTTGAAACCGATCTAGCCGCCCTGCCTGATGCACGACGCATAACGTCAACAGCCTCGCTATCGATTTCCAGGAAATGCGTATACTATTTCACTACAAGTCTGTCACCCGATGAGGTAGCTTAGCAAATGACGTGGCACGATGAGCTCTAGGACACGGGTTTGACTCCCTGTTATGCGGCAGCACTGAGCACGTCTCAAAATGCCGCGGATTTATACTCCCGAAGAAGGCCCTTTACTTGAGACTGCAAATCAGGTAAGAGAAGGTACATGTTTATAGAGGTAAAAAAGGCAATTCGCAGGGACCACGCTTGAGACGATCGCTTTCTGGATCAGTGTCGCTTGGCTGACGTGGAATCACGCTTGTCCATTGGCAGACGTGACTACATACCTGTCTTCCCTCAATCAGCCAATCCGCGCACAGTAGAAGCGATATTGTGGCATTATCCCCGACTCCTAATACGGCCAGAGTAACGCATGCCAAAAAAAAAGTAAACAGAGCACAGAGTGTCCGAGTGGCTGCGCGACACAGAACGCGGGGAAAGTTTAACGTCTCTCAGGGCACTCTTGACTTCAGCGCACGTAACGAGGTAGCAGCGCAGCGTTGTGGTCCCGCCGCCGTTCCCGCCTCCTGTCGTGGTCAGTTTACTTTTTGGGCCGAAAGCACTTTACATTAGGCGAGAAATGAATTCTGTCCCTACAAAAACGGAATGTCCAGAATGCGCAATGCAAAAACTGTCACTGCTTGCCAGCATGCACCCCAAGTAGCTTCCCATTGTGCTCTCAAATTTAGCAGCCATGAGACGAGATGGTTATTAACAGGAGTGCGGTAAAACAGGAGCCAGCAGATTTTGAACGCCTTTTTTCGAGCGCATAATTATACCGCTTGAAAGCAAGCGAACTAACTGATAAGTAAAAGCATGGGTATCACTCTCAGAGTACCTCTCTTTGATCTGAAAGCGCAAAAAGTAATTAAGTTTCTTAAATTTGAGCAACTCAGAAACACGCCTTTAGTTGTGGCGCAGTAAATAGCTCATGCAACCGAAAGTTTCCCGAGGTTGTACGCTCGCTACTGTTATCGCTATCGCAAAACCTTCAACTACAAAAAACCACGGCATACTACTCACGCAACTATGTACGACATTCCACATGTCAGCGGTAGTGTTCCAGGATAAAATTAAGCTTTCGCTTCTACATCTGGCCATTCCTTAGAAGCAACTGTGTTTTTCCACAGGAAACAGTTGCAAATGGTTTTGACCGAAACGTATGTTCTTTAGCTTGATATCCCGAACACAACAAAGTAACCACTAAAAGCGACATTCAAGGCTCATGATATATTACATAAGATTACTACGATGGCAAGTAATTTACAGGAGGCACTACGCTCACAACAACAACATCGTGTCACTGTAACAGTGAGCACTAATAAATTTCACGTACGAGAATCCTTCAAGACTTGTCCGCCGAATGACCGCACCACATCGCGTCGTGGACACGTCACTACGTGGTATAAGGCCCTGATAACACACCTACGACGAGAAAGAACCCCGAATCCGTCGGCCGCCTTTGCTGAATAATGAGTTCGTCCATACTACACTCCGAGAAGAAGCTCGCTATCTGGTCGACGATACAGAACTCCATGACTCCCAGTCAGAGGCCCGTCGTGAATCTGCATTTTCCTCCGCATACGAATGGGTTTCGTACCATTCAGAATTTCCCCACGGACGAAGATATCAAAGATGCTATTCGGCATGCGGCATCGTATAGACGGCATGAAGAGCAACATATGTTTTCCGTACTTTCCTATCAAAAAAGAAAGCGCAGCATCCGCTTCTGATGCTGTAGTTCTTTTACAGCGCTTTGCTTGCTCGGTACGAAGCTTCCTTTCTAGCTTGCACGACACCGGTTTTATTGTTCAGGACCTTGCCGCGGTGTATTGGGGATATACTTGCCCAGAACGTGCATTTTCTACAGTCCACTAAGATGTAGGTTTCACATCAGGAAATCATTCGCATCACAGCGTAACATGTCTGCAGGCAAAAGCTTATGCGAGTTTGCGTGCGCTCGTGTGGGGTTGGGCGCCATGGTGAGTATGGCTTTGTGTGATCCAGACTACTGCCGAAGCCTACACGTTATTAGCCAACCAAAGCTACATGCCTTCAGCTTCGAAATTCCCTGACAAAATGTTTATTATTTTATAGTTCCTATAAATGACAGTGCGAATCTTTCTAGCTTCTTAGATTTAAAAAAAAAAGATTACCAGAGCTTTCTTTATGTATGTGAGTAGTTGAGGAAACCTAGGCTTATAACTGATAGCGTACATCGACCACTGTACCAGGAGTGTTAATTCCGACAATTTACTGCCGACAGCGACCTCATGCAGGCTGTCTAGTCAACTTTTACAAGAATCCTTTTTTAAGATGCAAGGCAACCTTCTTTTTCTTCCCACTTTTACGTTGGGCAATCTTTTCTTCTCCCGCTTAACGACTCGGCGAGGCTCTGTCACCTGAAACTTCAAAGCCCCCGACGCCTACAGCAACGCAAACGTTCTCCGACAAGTCATCACAAACGTCTTCATTTTAAGTGTTTCCATTACAATGTTTCGGACCGAAAATACCCTTAGACTCGATTTTCTCCCATTCGTGTTGACAACCACCACAACAGAAATGCCTTGGCCATAGTTCCTGTGAATATATTTCTAGGCGCTATAGTTCTGGTCTTTTTCGTCAGCAGGTGCCTTCTGTAATTACTCCAGTTTCCACAACGTTCCATCTAGTTACGCTATAAATGAATAATGACATATGCAGCATAAATAAAAAATATATACATGGACAATTGCTCAAAATGGGAGAAAAGAGGGGTGCTCTTTAACTGAGGAAAGGCGAATCGGTTTGCCGGCAAAGCACTGTATCTGCCTTCCGATGCGGATGGGAAAGAGTGAAAGAAGAGAAAGGGCGGAAAAAAATTGGCCGCCATCCCGCCCTGAGAACGTGAATGCCCAGTGAAGCTGTATCAAACACCACACATGCTGGTGGAAGGAGTATGTTTTATTACTGCTTTAGAGTAATGACAGTGATAATCGCTTTGTGGTCACCGTGGTAGACCGTGATTGGTTCCGCGACCATTTTCGTTACATTCACCTTCCCTCCCTTCCGCTATGATCCATTATGCGGTTTGCACTTGACACAACGCCTGACAAACGGCCCTTTCGAGAGCAGCTGCAGCCTGATCTTTACCGGGAACGCGTAGGATGGTGTTCCTATTGTTCACACGGTCCTTTTCTTTATTGAAACCAATACTGTGCTTCATGCTGTACGCCTGATTGCCAAGAAAGATATGCCGTTTGCCTTCAGTTGTTAGCCTGGCGTTTTGTGTTTACGCCACGAAATTTACCGACCAACGAAAGGTATACAGCTTCACTGTAAAATGCTGATGGTAATACCAGAGGAAAGCGCAGCCTTGACAGCCTTGAAATGTGAAACCATAAGAACCAACCAAGCTACGAATCCCCTTCCATTTTTCCTTGAAACACTTTTCCAGCTGGAACGTTTCAAGCGGAGCATACGTTTCGTCCTACACAAGCTTTATCTGGCATCTGTGACGACCGTGCAGAATGATTATCAGTGCGAAACCGTAGCACTCGAGTTCACACTCGCGAAACGCCTTGTGCGTCGTACTTTCCGGCTCGCATGTCGTTAGCCGACGATAGTGCGCTTGTTAACACAAAGCGACAGTAATGAAGAAGTAGACTTGTGCCAGACACGTTCGAGGCACGCACTCAATATCCTTCTCATTCCTTTTCAGTTGGCAGTCGCACGCGAGGGCACCGAATCATGGAGTTCGAAGACGTCCTCGAAAAACTCGGGGGCTACGGAAAGTTCCAGAAGATGCTGGTGTGGGGATATCTGGCCCCCGCATCGATACTCATGCCTGGATACTTCATGAGCCAGATCTTCCTGTTGTCCACGCCTAAGCACACCTGCCACCTGCCGGATTTTGTGCGCGACACGTACAACTTGACTCCTTCTGAGGAACTTCTCTTGAGGACTAAGCTCGTCAGCGAAGACAATTGTAGACTGTTTCCGCTCGCTGCCCTCAACTCGAGTTTAGTGAGACAAATCTTGAACGGTGGTGATGGTGCGAGCAACTCGTCGTGGCTTTCTACTGGCGACGTCCAGTGGGAACCGTGCGAAACGTTTGACTACGACAAAACGTTTTACGACAACACCGCTTCGACTCAGGTAATACTTGCGATATACAACGCTTGAGCGCCTCCACAGATTTACGACAATAGCTTTGAAAAGATATTGTTATGACATTATGATATAGCCTATCATGCTTATTAGCGAATGTGGCACGCTTATTTTTGTGTCTGCTAAACGCTCGGTGATATCCCCCTCCAGAATAGTGAGAGATAGTTGCAGCACACTATCGAAACAGCGTCACTCGCAATGTATGTACAGTGAAGGTAACTGCCCTAGAAGATTACTTTCGTTGGCGCCAACTGGCTCTGTTTATATCGGCTGCTTTGTCATAAGTGTGCTCTACGTCCGCCACACCTTGCTCAGTACACCATTTATATTCGCAAGGTGGGGAATGAAATATGATCATGGAAATCGTTCATATTTACCTGGATAATAAATTGTGGATATGGAAATCGTTCAAGGATCCTTGATCATGGAAATCGGTCCGTTGTTAAAAACAAACCACATTGGAACCAAAGTGGCCACAGTGGCCATTGGGCCACAGTGGCCGAACATTCATCCTTTACGGCCGAAACATTTCCACTGTTCGTGGAAAGTTCTGGTGTGGAAGATGACCAAGGGCGCACACTGACAAAGCATATTTCGATGCCCCACAGTGTGCCAGTAAAAGAAAATCGACACACAATTTGCATTTAAGTAGACGAGAAAACAGCTTCGGCGATTCAAACACTGTCGGCACGAACGTCCCGCCCCACTACAACATGATTCCTTTCGTCTGTCAAAATTGTGTTTATAAAAAAAATGTATTTGTGACTCCGGACAGTCTGGCGCATTTAGTCGAGAGTTGGAAACGACGGCTTACTTCACCATTGCCACCAACCTTCTATAGCGGGACTAGTAAAAGGTGACTCTTATCAGCTTCTTTCTTACGTCGTCCGGCAAGAACCCTTCTTCCTCTTTTTTTTCTTTTCTTGTATCTTAGTGGTGTACAGTGCGCGGGCTTGACGCAATGCTTTCACCTGTGTGTTCACGAAGTCTGATAGTGCGCTCAATTTAATGATCACCTAGGGTGTCTCCATGTCCTCTTCGCCCGCCTCTTACAAGGACGTGCGATAAGACATACCTGCACAGGCACCCTACGCTCAACTTCGCGTGCCCAGTGCGTAATTCTACTGCCGTTTAGCGCGGATGAGCAACGTTTTAGCCCCCCTACTCTGAATTCCGTGAAGCCCCTCCACGGTGGTCTAGTGGCTGTGGTACTCGGCTGCTAATCCGAGGGTCGCGGGATCGAATCCCGGCTGCGGCGGCTGCATTTCGATGGGGGCAAAATGTTGAGGCCCGTGTGCTGTGCGATGTCAGTGCACGTTAAAGAACCCCAGGTGGTCAAAATTTCCGGAGCCCTCCACTACGGCGTCTCTCATAATCAGAACTGGTTTTGGGACGTTAAACCCCACATAACAACTAAATTCCGTGAATTCTTCATCTTGTTTTCTCAGTTGCTTTGTGTTGGCTATCATATTGGCTAGCAACGCACAAATGTTACACACTACAAGAAACCATCACTGCTGTCCGCCGCGGTGGACTAGTGATGGTGGTTCCTGACTGCGGACACAGTAGACTCGGGTTCCAACAAGGCCGCGGTCGCATTTTCGATAGAGGCGAATACGATAGAAGCCTGTGTACTGTGGGATATCTGTAAGCGTTTAGAAATGGCCGCTGTATAAAATGTGAAACAGGGTCTGGCTTTTTTTTTTCCCTGAGCGCGTGAGTGTTAATTCAAGTGTGCCTCAAAGCAAAAATTTCCTGGAAAAGAAGAGAGAGAGAGAGGGCGAAGCTCTCGAAACGCAGGAGTATTTCACTATGCAGGGCTAATAGGTCTGTCGATGTCATTCTGGCAAAGTTTCTTGTTGTTCTCGTTGTCCGTGTCTCGTTTCTCGAACTCTTTTTCCTAACATCAATTTCTGACAGCCAGTTTCTTTTTTTTTTTAGAAAATCTCGTTGTATATCGAGTCTGTATATCACTCGGTGACAATATCGAACGGGCAATTGTTGATTATGCTAAACGATCGTTTACACGGCAACAGTATTGTAACTTTTATAATCGCGCAGTGGTCATTGGCAACGATAACATTTACTAAATAAGTTTACTGCTCGTCAAGTTACGTGTATTCCGTTAAGTCCATACTTCGCTTGTACGTTACAATTACTTGCTGCACCATTTGATACGCTCACAAAAATGTTGCTGGTGCGCTAGAATACAACCACTATTACAATATGGTTATTTGATAAGTGGAGAAAAGCGAAAAGGCAGACTAATGGGTTCGCAGTTGTCCAGATGTGCACAGTAAAAGAAATTGCGGTTACCCCCCTTTTGCACGTAATATACATTATTACATTTGTGAACTAGACAAAACTAAAAAGCGTCGCTGAAGTTGTCAACGGCGACGCAGTCTTGGGGCTATGTATGTAAGGGTCATTTGCAACACCATTTTTCCTTGCCTTTCAGTGGGACTTAGTCTGCGAACGTAATCACCTTCCAAGCCTAGTGTTCACAATTACGAGTATCGGAAGCGCCATGGGAACTGTTTTCTTCGGCGCTCTGTCAGACAGGTAAGAATCGTCTCTTTTACAGTGCGATACCTCATGAGTGAATCAAAAAGTAGTCATCCGGAAGTAGGGCTCGAATATTCGAGCAAACTAATGACTCTAAAATATGCAGGATATCCTAGAGAATACCTTAGAGTTTGATGACCTTATCCTATATACGGAGGATCGTTACGTATAGTGGGATTCGCATGTAAGAATTAAATTAGCTATAAGCGGGCAAATCTCTTATGAAAATAAAGATAAGGCACAGTGGAATAAGGACACGATAATTTCCAACGCAATTTCTACGTTATTCAGCAACCGTCACCCTTTAAAGTGGTTTTGAGATACTGAAATGGTCTATCTGTACATATAAGTGACGTTAGAAAAACGAGCAGGCTAGTGTTGAGGGTCCGGCTGGTTGGTTCATATATATAGATTCGAAGGAAGGACAAACGGCGCTGAATTTTGACAGGACACAAGGAAGTCCAGATGACCACCGCGCTGACTTACAACTAATTCTTGTTTTCCCATATCTAGGCACATTTATATTACGACAGTACGATAATACGATAACAAACGTGCCGAACATGCGGTCGCCTGGTCTTCCTTGTGTCCCGTCAAAAATGCAGAACTGTTTGTCTCTTCTTCGCGAAGACGAGCATGCTGATGATCGTAAGATAGGTAAGTACAAAGACTAGCAAGGCTAATTGTCTCTTGGCGGCTATGCTTCAGAATCGGCCGGCGGTTCGCTTTCTTCATCACGGTGGTGATAGCCACCGTATTCGGCGTCTCCTCCATACTCGTGACCAACTTCGTCGCCTTCGTTGTCCTGAGGTTCATGAACGCCACCATCATGCCACAGATATTCCAGCTGCCATACGTTATACGTGAGTACCTACTCCCCTTATGCCGATAGACCGTGCGTGTCCTGACAATTGACCCCAGCATATAAGTCGAATAGTTATAGTAAGTTCTGCAGACGACGCCGTGAGCCAGATAAGGTATACTTAGTCTAGCTGCTCATTTGCATACTGTTTAAATTTGTGCATAGAGGTCTCAGTATTGTGCATAGTGCTCCCATATATGTATTTCAACTATCAATGGCTCATGCGTACGATCCAACACAAGGAGAGCTTCCAGAGATCGCCAAATATAACCTCGCCGGCAAATGTCTCCCGTAAAAGCTAGTTAGTTCATTGGGTCTTACATCCCAAAACCACGATATGATTGACAGACGCCATAGCGGAGGCTTCCAGAAATTTCGACCACCTGAGGTTCCTTTACCGTGTACTGACATCGCACAGTACACAGGCCTCAGTATTTCGCCTCCACCGAAATGCAGCCGCCGGGATTCAGTCCCGCGACGTTCCCATCAGCAGCCGAGTGCCATATCCATTAGATAACCGTGACAGAGCTCCCGTCAAAGCCATATGGTAAAAACATGTCCTATACACTCTATCTCCTTGATCCCTTCAAGTCCTAAATATTTCATCTTGCGTCAATCTCTCTGTATGGAACAGCCTAGTTGGAGTGTAGCTAACAGGGGGACCAACTAACGCTGTCATGAAGCGTTAACGGGCAGCTGATAATTACTGTTAATTTGTTAATGCTATATGATTGATTGATTGGTTGACTGATCGATCAATCGATCGGAAACTACTGCAGTGCTGGAGCTGGTGGGCCCCAAGCAGCGGACGGCCATGCTGGCCATCGGCTGGATGTCGTGGACCGCTGGACTGTGCCTGCTGCCGCTGGTGGCTTTTCTGAGTCGCGACTGGATCGTCCTCGGGCTCATATGCTCAGCAGCAGCCGCACTCAACGCGATCTACTGGAAGTAAGCTGTCGTTTCTTTTTGTCTACGTATATACCACGCTTTCGATCCGCTTGCCCTAATACAGCTCTACATATCACGCCAGTCGTGTACATTAGCACGGACCGCTGGAACCTGGAAGTTGCGTCCCCTTGTTACGCATTGTTCAAATGCTAACCTGTGGTGCTTGTTGTCTTGACATGAGAGCACACAAAGCTAAATCGGAAAGGCAAACAAGAGTGGATAACACAGGAAGGACATACGTCACGTGGACTTCTAAATAAACCATATATGTGAATGGGCGTAAGCTTCTGTGCGAATCGGCGCTTCCCGCATTCCGTCGAGCGCGTTCGCTATTCCACGCTCGTTTTAATGAGAGCAAACACACCGCCCTCTACTTACATCTGTGTTTGCTAATGAAATAATTTCTGAACAGGCATAGCTCGCAATCCTCTGCCCAGCTTAGCATGTACTTAAAATGCGGTAAACCGTGCCTAATCAAAACGTGTCAGCCTTTACGATGTCCACGTTCTCCAGGTTTGCGTACGCTCCAAGTGCTCCTCGAATATGTCAAGCCGCAAGAATAGACCTAAGGACGAGATGAGGGTATGGTTAATTTGGGATATACGTCACTTTGTTCGGCCGGCCGCGGAAGAAACTTAAGGAAATATTTGTGAATAAATGTGTGAGTGTATCACAAAGCGGGCAGGATGTCCACGCGAGGAAAAATTCCCCCAAAATACTTCCAATTACTCATGCATTGCATCACTTGGTTTATTTTCATACCTGCAATTTTATTTTTATTATCTTTACACCACGTTATCTTCTGGCATCCTCAACGGTGGTTCTCATTTCTTTGATACCAGGGGAGCTATTCTGTAACTGTCCGCCTATAGCGGGCAACTGGCATCAGAGGATCAACCTTAATGTACGGTTTCCGAGATTCGAGCTACGTGAAGCGAATCGCAGGAGGCTGCGCTCACCGCATTGAAGCGCCTATTCCGTGCTTCGCATTTTGTGTACACAGTTGTCTGGAGCTCAGTGATGTCAAATTGGCGAGATTCGATAAAGAGGGATCCATCGCATCCTTCGTTCTCGCGCTCTAGCCGATCAGCAGCGGTCCCTGTAAAACAGTCCAGTAAGTCAACTAAGTGGATTGTTACAGAACAGCCCTTCTGTTCCATACCTCTAAAACACCATGCGGTATCTGCTCTACATTAACTTTGCACGAAAAGCCTAAGGATATTTAAAAGAAAGTAAATGTGCCGAGAAAGTTCTCAATGTTCAATAATTCACATTTAGAGTGCTTTTACTGTACGGCATACACTATTGTTTAGAATCTGTACACTGCAATACACTTATTAATAGATGGGATTTGAATGCCAAAATACACTGCGCTACACTGTTTATGTTCGCTCTGCTAAAAGGGTTTATTCGGCGACCCGGGCCGAACGCTGCATTCACGAGAACAGGCTCACGTTGTCACACCCGCTGTTTCCTTTGTTTGCCAGGCTGCTGCCGGAGTCTCCGCGGTGGCTGTTATCGCGGAACCGCTTCAGCGAAGCCACCGGCGTGCTGACGCGCATCGCAAAGACAAACGGCGTTTGCCCGCCCAAAAACCTGGCCACTGACTTGGAGGTAATTGGCTAATCGAGCGTGCCTCAGCACCTCACGCCCGAACACTTGTTTTTTTTTTTTTCTATCGTCTGTCTATGTCTCTATCCCGCGTCTTTTTCTTTCACGCTGCTCTCTGTTATCGGAAGTTTCCTAGCTGACGCTGTTATTGATCGAAAACCTGATAATACGCGCCTGGTTGGCCCCACGGGAGGGTCGTGTCGATCAAAAAGAAGGAGGGGACGGAGTGGTTAAGAGGAAAGCCGTGGCGCAGCCGAGGAGATTGCAGGGCGAAGCAGTGCGACTGACCTGCTTACGGTGCAGAGGGGAAACAAAGTTATCCCTTCGGTCACTTGCGAAAGCGGGAGCTGTAATTGTACTCACGGGGCACGGAGAGTTCCCTCACTGTGGCCATCGCCACTAGACAAGAAAACAAGAATCACACTGCGGAAACTAAGATAGTGTGTTTGATAACCAACTTGTTCTCGGAAATATCTAAACCGCGAAAAGCATAGTGATTGTTCTCACGTATCGACAATACGCAAAAGCGTATATCTTTCAACAAATATATTACAGCGAAGTTTTATATGGCTAGCCCGATTCGTCCGTCCGTTGCCTGTACGCCGAAAATTATGTAGGCCGGCACAGAAGGCAGTCCAAAACCATCTAGGGTGGAGAAAAATCCAGGCCGAGTGAGTGAGTGAGTGAGTGAGTGAGTGAGTGAGTGAGTGAGTGAGTGAGTGAGTGAGTGAGTGAGTGAGTGAGTGAGTGAGTGAGTGGAGTGAGTGAGTGAGTGAGTGGAGCGAGTGAGTGAGTGAGTGAGTGAGTGAGTGAGTGAGTGAGTGAGTGAGTGAGTGAGTGAGTGAGTGAGTGAGTGAGTGAGTGAGTGAGTGAGTGAGTGCGTTTTCCCCGTAAGCAAAGCACTTTACGTCCACATCGGAGGGAGGCTGCGCAACACGCTAGTCTATGACGATGCGTGTGCAAACCGTAATGATAAAACGTGCCAGTCTAGCAAGCAATATCTGCCTCATTCTCTCTCCACATAGGCGCTTCTCAGATTTATGCTTTACCTATAACTAGGCAATCTTCTCTGGTCTTCTATATTTACGTAGTGAAAGGGCTCTGAATTTTTCTGAATGAAGTCGGTTCCCGGGTTATATAATATCGTTCTCCTTCTCCAAATGCGAAAGGTCGCAAGAAATATTAGTTAAGGTATGAAAGTAGGCTTGCTGGTGCCGATCTGCTGCGAAAAACAGCACACTAAAGAACACGCAGCAGACACTGACTGGACTATACGATGTGGCGACTTCCAACAGCGCCCACGCGCACGTGTCGGGCATGGGATATGGACATTTAGGCATTTCTTTTTGATCAAATACTTCGTTGCAAGTCTTCAATTCTCCTCGTCCAGTCGCTCTCTCCTGTGTGTTCTTCAGTATGCTGTTTTTCGCAATGGGTCGCAAGAAAGATGTTTGCCCTTCTATACCTGTAGCTGACACGTTCTCAAAGGTGATCTCGTTCGCATCGATTGCTTAAGGGTGTTCTTCTTTCCTTCTGCCAGCGTGTCCAGAGAAAACTCGTAGAGGAAGAAAAAGTGGCCAAGTCGTCTACCGTTGACATCATACGTGTTTCGAAAGTCCGTAGCAACTTTCTGATCATCACGCTAAGCTGGTATGTAGTTGACGTCCAAACTAATGTGAACTAATGCTTTCTTAATTTACGTTGATAGAGCGCGTCACAATATTTTTTTCTGGGATTCGTGTCTCCTAGTATATCTTGTTTGTTAGTCGTTATGAGCAAAAGGTGGATAAAGAAACGCACGGTCGGAAGAATCTACGAACGTCTGTATTCACAAAGACAAGAGATAAAAGAAATGACATCGGAACAAAAAAACACGCATCACATAAGAAAATGATCACATATGGTAAAATATCAACAGTTTGGAAGCCTTTTACTTCTTTCTTTTCTTTCTTTTTCTTTTCTTTTCTGCTTGATGCGATCCTCGTGAGCACTCGAATGTTTTAAAGCATTTCTGAAACGTCGAGCGCGCATAGTAAAATCGACTTTTATTTAAGCATTCGTCGTTGCAAAGACATGCAGATATCCGAATCAATGGAGATCCCTTCGACTTGACAAATCCATATTCGCAATACCGGTCTCGAATTCACAGTAGATTCATATCGTAATTTTGGGACATAAAACCACAGAAATGAACCAATCAAATCAGTTCACAACAAATGGAAGTATCTAAATGTCATAGTCGTTCCACTGTTGTGTGTTCAATTTAAAAGCGAAGAAACCAACAGTAAACATGCCTACTATCAATTCCGATGCTTCATATTTTTTTCTGTATCACGTGGTTATGCATGCCTCAAGTGGAGAATGATAGGAAAGCACTTCGTAGAGATTAGGACCATTTCGGTGTAAAGGTCACCGCAGCGATAGGATAGAAGCGCGCAAGATGCGACAGCGTGATGCGTATCCGTTTCTACGCTAACACTGAAGCGGCGTTAGTATTTAATATGGCGAACTTATGTCCTATTTAGGCTGCCTAATGAAAGTGCTTCGATCACGCTACAGGAGGCATAAAGCAGCTTCAAAACTGTATTAGGAGACTACCTAGTTAAGAAAGGTGCTGTGATGGTTCTTTATAATGCCCTGAAGTACAGCCCGCTTCGGTAGATCCTAACGTCTACTTCCTGTTCGGGACGAAGCTCAGAGTGCTGCAAAAGCGCACAAAAACAGCCCCGCGAATACGTCTTTGGTTACATCATTATCATCACCCCCACCACCGCCGCCACAACCGACACCTCACCATCATGTCTATTACGCCCACTGCAGAGCCAATGTCTCTCGCATATTTCTCCGATTACCCGGTCCTTTGCCAACTGTGGTCATGTTATCCCAGCACACTTCTTTATCTAGTCTGCCCACCTAAGTTTCCGCCGCACTCTGCCCCTCTAGCCTTCTTTAGAGATCCGTTATGTTGCTCTTACTTGCCGTCGGTTATCCTTCCTTCTCATTGCATACCCTGCCCATGCCCATTTCTTATCTAGAATCATCTCACTAGATAAATATTTAGCATCCATGGTGAAATTTGTAGCGTGCATAAATTTTCCCATGGCCAAGAACACGAAGACGACCGCTTCTCTCAACAAAAGCGCCACCTATGTGCGCATTTGTTTGTACACGCGTTTGTCTGCCTTCACTGTATCTGTGTCTGTCACGCGCGGCACAGACTTCACCGCAAGTACTTACCAACTAGCCCAATTACCAGTTCTGCCTGCGAAAGTTCCAGCTTTAAGCGTTGCCAAACGGAGGTTCTTAGGTACTTCTCCAGTCTTTAGTTAAAGCTGAAAGCATAGTGTTGAATCAGTGCCAGCGAGAAAAAAAACTCTGATGCCTTCCGCCTTCACTAGCACTGTCAGAGTTACGCAGTGTATAAGGAAACGAAAAACAAAAACGACACATCCACAATCTGATTAACCACGCAGAAGACAGCCGTCTCAGCTCCCAACCACTGAGTCAGTCATGCTTTCGCCCCGCCATCAAGGGTCGCCAACGCAAGCGCATACTACGGCATGAGCATCAACGTGACCAACATGAGCGGCAACGAGTTCGTCAACTTCTTCCTGCTGGCCCTGGTCGAGTTTCCTGGCTGCGTGATCGCCTGGTGGGCCATGGAGAAACTGGGACGCCGGTGGATGAACGTCTTCTTCCAGCTCATGGTCAGCGCGTCGTGCATCGGATTCTGCCTCGTGCCCAAAGGTGAGAGTCGCCCCTCGACTCGGTGCTGTTTCCTCGTTGAGTGCTCTAACGGCGATACCGCCCATATTAAGGCGAATGCCTGATACCGCTCTTGGGAATGCGGCCTTAAACGACCTTGTTGTCGACACGAACATTACAAAAACTGGTACAAGAAATATCCCCTGGCCCAACGAAAGTCAGAGGCAAGCAATTAAAGCACGCCAGCCATATATGACAGTAATAAATGATTTATAACAGTGATTAGCGTATGATTCATAATAATAATCTACAATTAATAAATTGGAGTCGGATAACAAATTGGAGTCGAACCCAAGACCTTACTTGGATTAAGGTGTGGATTATACAATATGTATTTGATGTCATTATTTACCCTTCGCGTCTCAGACGATAGCTAAAGACACCTGGGAATTTTATGGTAACACTCTCGGTGCTTGTCACTGATATTGTCATGTTTCTTCGCCAGAAGTCGCCTGAACAATAGCTTTCTTTATTCAAATTCAAATCTGTGCCACAGCTTTCTCTATCCAAATTCAAATCTGTGCCCACATCGTGAGAATTATCTCAGAATGGCTATCGTCATGTGGAGAGCACCGTAGTAGAGGAGAGGGGCGCATGAGGAAAGGGCTGTGTGTGTGTGTGTCCTCTCCGTTATCAGCCCGACAGAAAACGACACGGGCACATCACGAAGACCTGGTGGCGGTTGAAGGCTCAACCAGTGCGATGGATTGTGATGTCGCGCCTCACGAAATCCTGATGGCGTGCGGTGAATGGGGTTGTTTATAAAATTCCCTTGTCATGCGGCAATTCGTACACTTGCCAGACTGACAGATGTATCAATAACGCGTAATAAATCACAGCGCTTTTTTTTTCAAAACGCAACCTCGTTCAAACCTTCCGTTACATTGTAAACAATGCGTGTGCACACCAGAACTCACTAACACTGCAATCTTATAGAGGCACCACTATAAAACCCCACGCAGAGATTATTTTATATTCATGGCCAAGGCGACACTTGTGTAGCGATGCCTTCTGTATCGCTACATAATGATGAAATTACACATCTCGCTGATAATCTTTAGTGTTGTTTCTTCGTTTGTTTTGGTTGTTTGTGTGCTTTATATGGTGCTACCTCCTGCCAGTGAAGTCAGTTGTTAGATTGCGTTCGTGTTAATTTCTTCTCAAGTGTGTTCGTTCGCGCTGTTTCATGTCAGTAATATTGGTTCTTCCACCCTGTTCCGTGCAGATGCTCAAGTCGCCGGCATCGTCCTCGTAATGCTGGCCAAGTTCTTTTGCACGGCGTCCGCCATGGTCATGTACCAGCAGGCGTCCGAAGTGATGCCCACACCTGTGCGCTCGTTTGCCCTGGGCGCATCTTCGTCGATCGCTTCCACGATCACCATCTGCATGCCCTACATCATCTATCTCGTACGTTCCGACGAAATGCCCGACTATTTCATCTTCTAACACCAAAGTAGCTAAACATGGACGTCAACAAAGAAGCCCTCAAATTGAATGAAGAAAGTTCACACAAGACAAAAAAAAAAAAAAAGCACGCCTTCGACTACGATACTTTCCAATGCGAAATCTGAGCGCAGCTGTGCAAGTGTAGCTTGAAGGGTCTACTAACCGAGCAATATAATTTGACAGAGGTGTTTGTGTTCTCCTTACCGCGCACTTATACCTCGATGAGCCGCGCCAGCAAAGCACCGGACGCGTTCCTCATTCCTGACACTGTCAAACGAAACTCGTGGCACAGAGCCACTACCGGGGAACGGCCAAAGGCCAAGTAGTAGTAGTAGTAGTAGTAGTAGTAGTAGTAGTAGTAGTAGTAGTAGTAGCAGTAGCAGTAGTAGTAGTAGTAGTAGTAGCAGTAGCAGTAGTAGTAGTAGTAGTAATTATTTCACGTGGCAAAAACACGATATGACTATACGCCCCGCCACGGTGGCTTAGTGGTTATGGCGCGCGGCTGCTGATCCGAGGGTCGCGGGATCGAATCCCGGCCGCAGCGGCTGCATTTCGATGGAGGCGAAATGTTGAGGCCCGTGTGCTGTGCGATGTCAGTGCACGTTAAAGAACCCCCAGGAGATCGAAATTTCCGGAGACCTCCACTACGGCGTATCTCACAATCAGAGCTGGTTTTGGGACGTAAAACCTCACAAATCAATCATCATCAACGATATGACTATGACGCGCGCCCTGCTGTGGCGGGCTCACGAGCAATGCTGACCGCCTGGAACTGACGCGCCCAGTGCACGGAAGCGCAATATCTAGCAAAATTTGATCGCTCTTTCCATCGCAGGGAAAATACGGAACCTGGATCCCGTTTGCAGCAATAGCCATGCTGGCAACATTGGGAGGTGTGTTCTCCGCCTGGTTGCCCGAAACCCGAGGCTATCCTCTGTACCAGAACATGGAGGACGCTCAGAAGTTTTCTGCAAAACAGAAGTTCTTCTCTTTCAACAGGTATACGTGTTGTCCATGCTCCCAAGCGGGGCATGATACAGCAGCAAGTAATGACAAATATAACGGCACAGACTCCGTCCTCGTTGCTTATCATTACTTCTTGGAATATATTCCGGAAAAGAGGCTGAGTTGGTTGACACCATTAACGGAAACAGAGATTACTCTATCACACCTTCGCTTTCTCTTCTGCGCAATCTTATAACGCTTCTTACTGGGACAATAAACGCCACGGCAGCAGATTGGTCTCTCCATTAACGTCGAAACACACGCATTAGAGACTGTCTCAATGTTCAGTGATTGATCTTACTCTACTAATCTGGTGTATTTTATCCCTTCTTAATCTGGAACCATATAGTTCATTTTTAACTGTAATTGATCAATTTTATGGGAATTCATCGGTGTATGTACGCTTGCGTTTTTTTTCTGTACATGACGTGACGCAGCATGACACACCAGACGCCGACAGCCTGGGCCCCCTAGAGCGCTGCGCAGAGCACTTACCTACGCATCGCATTTATTTTAAAACATTACAATGTCCACCTTCGCGAATGTTCGGTTCGTGATAGATCCCAACTGCATAATTCTTCTCTGTCTTCCTGAAAAATTGAACGTGCACGACTGTATGATGGCCTGCATGTCCCTGGAGGTGTTTTCGGTCGGTGTACAAAGTAATCGAGGTGCACCCAGAATACACAACATCTCTTTTAATATGAGGTTCTTGGGAGACGCCTTAACATTGCACCTCTGTTTATTTTCTTTGTTCTCCTCAGGAGGCCCAAGGACCAGCAGGACAAACAAACAAACGAAAAGGAGATGAACTTGCTTTCCAACGGCTGCCCTCTTTGAACATCTGTTAAGATGTGCGTGCACAGATTTAGCGTCGTTGAGTTTTCTCACAATGATATACCAAGGCTGTGGACTGGAACCGTCAACATTCCGTCTGCCAGAGATGTTTTTTTTTCCTCAAACCTCCGGCTGCTGTTGGATTCTGATGTGCGGTTCCTTAAGTAACTTACCAGCCATCCGTACGGACACAGGACCAAGGGCTGCCTGTAGCGCCGCGAAGTCAGCAATTAAGCAAGCCTAGTTTTGTTTCCACGCTTGCTGTATCGTGCAACGAGGGCGTCGTTCATCATCGGCAGGTGATTTCTATAACATGTGTGTCGGCGTGTTGCACAACAAGAGGTGAAGTGCCACAATTTCGAAGTAACCATGGATCCGATATTCACTCTGCCGTAAGTCTTAGGTAATGATGTAAAATATTAAAATTATTTTCGTTGATTACGGTCCACTGGTATACAGAAGAATGAAAATAAGCACTAATAATAATACGTTCAAATGAGTCATAGAGATACTAACAGTTGAAAGAAGAAAGAGAGAGAGAGAGAGCAATGCAGTGGGGATACAGAGGCGTTGACTATATCACGTGGAGTTGACAGTAGAAAGCGCATTTACCTCTCATCATGTGTCCTTTTTTTTTTTCCTTTTTGACCATACGCACAGCCTTAAGCAAGACTAGCATTCAAAATCCTCTAAATAACACGACTGCACGGTCGGAAACATCCGCGCATCTCTGATACAGCCAAACAGAATTTGTTGCTGGGCGAGTTGGTTCATGATTGATACTAATGATAGGCGTTAACACATGCACATATAAACACTTCACTTCCTGACCATATAATATATCCTGGAATGGATTATAATACCAATTAAAAGAGGACATCATACAGTAGCTTTTCTAGAGAAAGTGGCAGCTGATTATGTCATAATTAATGTACGTGCGCATTACCTTCATGTCATTTATTCGTTAGTACGTGATCTGTGATTAAAAAGAGGTTGTCTTTCACATTACTGCTTCCTTTCTTAAGTTAGTGACACAACTGGATCTCTTTGTTTATATGGGGCACTTGTGCAGTGCTAAGTTAAAAAATTGCAGTTAATTTTCCTAAGCCAAGCTGCCCTGTCTGCACAGCGCTGACTACTCATGCCATCCAAGGCGAACGCTTGCCAACATTGTACCAACGTTGTAGCAACGCTGACCAGCACTTGCCAGTATTATCCGTCTTTTTACCAACACTGTGAAACTTCGGGCAAGTGTCAGACGATGTTATCCATGCCAACGTTAGCCAGTGTAAGGATATCTGCGTTCAAGGGCTTCGCACTTCTCATCACAGTACCCTCGCAACTGAGCATCCTTCACAACTAAGCGTAGCGGCTGTACCGCCATGTTTTTCTCTTGCTTTTCGGGGCTGGTGTCTGCTCGCCCCTACCGACCCCAGCGCATGCGTGCAAACACTCGGGAACGCCTCGAAGACGACATGGCGCGGGAAGATACAAATTCAGGTATTTCTGCCGTTCCTATAAGAGAAATAAGAGAAACACTCGACTTTAACCAACCGAGAGAACAAGCTGGTTTTAGGAAAGGTTACTCGACAATGGACCACAGCCACGCTATCAACCTAGTAATTGAGAAGTACGCGGAATATAACAAACCTCTTTACATGGCGTTTATCGACTACGAGAAAGCATTTGACTCCATAGAAATACAAGCAGTTCTAGAAGCCCTACATCGTCAAGGGGTACCTGGCGTATACGTGAAAACCATAAACAACATATACAAAGATTGCACAGCCACACTACTCCTACATGAGAGAAGCAGAGAAATCCCGATCAGGAGAGGTGTGAGACAGGGAGATACAATATCACCGATGCTATTCACTGCATGTTTAGAGGAAGTCTTTAAACGTCTAGACTGGGAAGAAAAGGGCATTCGAATAGACGGAGAATACCTAAACAATTTAAGATTTGCAGACGACATTGTGCTCTTTAGCAATGATGGTGACGAGCTGCAAAACATGATTGATGACCTAAACACGGAAAGCATTAAAATTGGATTAAAAATGAATAGGCAAAAAGACCAAAGTTATGCTCAATAGCTTAGCTAAGGAACAGGAATTTAAAATCAACAATGAACCCTTACAATGTGTAAACGAATATGCATATCTGGGACAGTTAATATCAGGAACTCCTACTCAGGAAAATGAAATTCTCCGTAGAATAAGGCTGGGCTGGAGCGCATTCGGAAGGCATTACGAAATCATGACCGGACACTTACCGCTCTCATTAAAGCGAAAAGTATTCAATCACTGCATTCTCCCAGTACTAACGTACGGTGCAGAAACATGGAGAATAACGAAAAAACTAGAGATGAAACTAAGGAGCACGCAACGTGCAATGGAAAGAAAAATGATAGGGATAACGCTAAGAGATAAAAAACGAGCGGAATGGATCAGAGAACAGACAGGAGTAGCCGATATTATCTTATCAATTAAAAGAAAGAAGTGGACCTGGGCAGGACATGTCATGAGGAGGAAGGATAATAGGTGGACAGTAAGAGCGACGGAATGGATACCACGAGAGGGAAAATGCAACAGAGGTAGGCAAATGCTAAACAGAGCCTCGACAGCGCTCAAAGAAATCTCTTTTGGAGTACAGAAATTAAGGAGTATCCTGTCAAAGGAAGTGGTCAGACGCAATGCACGAGGCAACATTTACAAAAAGGAGAGAGAGACAGAGATGTTCCAAAAGTGTAATGATATTATGAAACCACACATCGCTTTTGCATTCTGTGGCTGATTTGAGTACAGTCTACTGACTCATGTGAAGTCAGTGGCGGTAACGTTCATGTTTATACTGGAATATACACAACGTCCATAGCAAGCTTGTAGATCGGTGCCGTGAAAGGGTCGTACCGCTTAAGCAAGACGTGGCACAACGCCTTCCTTCAATTTCCGCCGCTTAACAGTTCACGTTTTAGGAAACATACCTGGCGTGCGAGGTATTTCAGCACACAACGTCGCCTTTCGGAAGAAGAATATATCCAGCAAGAATAGGCATATTTTCACCAGGCTTCGGGACATACTACCTAATAATGTTTATTTCCACAATACTCAATGAATCTGCCATCCACAGCAGTGCACGACCCAATTCAGCGACGGATACGGCTGCATGCACGGATCAGGTGGTCATTAGTGAGGTTGGCCGTTTATTCAGCAACGGTGGCCTCCAGCGAGTCTTTTGTATTATGTGGCTGTTGGCCTCTCCCTCAACTGCTGCGATGGGGGATGGTTGGTAAGGCTTCCTGACCAATCGCGCTGTGGAAGATTGACAAAAATACGAAGAAACAGACACGCGCAGGGTGAGGCGCGCTTCACTCTGCGTGAGTCTGTTTCCTCGTACTCTTGTCAATCGTTGACAGCGCGATTAGTCATGAAATTATATCTCACAACGACGCCATGGCAGTCAATCGAATTTTAATCTGGAGGACTAGGTGAGCACAAGTCTGGAGTGAGGTGTTCGTAGAAGCTGTCAGCCAGAAACTCCTGGGCGACGAAGGCAGTGCGAGAGAGAGACGAATCTCGCTGAAAGACATAAGGCCTTCCTTTCGAAAGAGTCATTACCCAGGGCTTACAACAGTGGCAAACACCTCCACGCATGCGGCAGCATTAACGCGGAGTCTTTCTGCAAAAAGGTGACGTGGCGTGACGTCAGCTTCGTTGCTGACATCACTCTCTTATATTGTGAGAACGTGACAAACGTCAACTATAAATTGAAAAAGAACACTGAAGCGAAAAAAAAAAGAAGAAAGATGCAAAACTTACTTTCCCATGCAGGAACGGTAGCGCCACCTGTCACACGTGTACACGTGCCGTTCTGTGTGAGAGAACCGTTAAGGCACGCTATCTTTTCCCTGTGTAAGCTAATCAAAGGCTGACTCACGCACGGGCTTTCGCTATTACTGATATGTCAGGCCTCGCGACCACCGCGTTTCTCCGCTCTTGTGTATACAAGATTGTTGTTTTGTGGGGTTTAACGTCCCAAAACCAGCTCTGATTATGAGAGACGCCGTAGTGGAGGACTCCGGAAATTTCGACCACCTGGGGTTCTTCAACGTGCACTGACATCGCACAGCACACGGGCCTCAACATTTCGCCTTGCGTATACAAGATCTCACACTCCTCTAACTTGGGCGTGCAGTTGCAGTGGCCACATTGTAACTAAAGACTGCTCCGATCACGCGTGATTCAGCCTTCGATAAGCTCACACAGGGAAGAGATACAACGTCTTAACAGCTGTCTCAAACGTATACCTGCAGGCGTACCCGTTTGACAACAGATGGCGTTACCATTCCTGAGCATGGGTAAAGGTAGTTCGGACAAGATTGTTACTTCACAGCGGAACGTTAATAGATCAAATAGGTAGGCGAGGATAAAAATTAGTTGTGAACATATATGCGGTTCGGGAAAACAAACGTTTCTAGAGGGAAAAATAAAGGTAGAGTTTGGTGGCCCGCGGGCTACCGCCCCGTTTTAAAGGGGACGCTCCTAACATCCATCCATCCATGGGCAGATAGGTTTTGTGCCTATCTTCTTTCCCTTTAGTGTTCTCCTTCAGTTGATAGTCGGCTCCTACTCTTCCGTCATTGGTATGCATGCATTGTCCTTGCATAAAGAACCCTTTCCAACTGTATCCTACCGCTACTTACCTAAGGGACAGAAACTTGGAGGCTCACTAAAGGAGTTCAAATTAAAATGAGAACGAAAAAGCGAGCAATAGATCGGAAAATGATAGGTGCAGCGTTAAGGGACAAGTGAGCGCAGTGGGGCCGGGGACAAGCGCCGTGTTAAGGACATCCTAGTAGAATTCCAGAAGGAATGGGCGCCGGCAGTGTAATGAGAAGACAAGATGACCGTTGGTTGTTAAGGGTAACACAGTGGACCCCCAGATAAGGCAAGCGTGGCGTAAAGTTAGGTGTGCATATAAGATCAAGAAGTTTGCGTGGATAACGCAGTCGTAAGATTCTATTCCAGTGACATTTTTCAAGGGAAGTTAGTAGCATTGGCTGACTTCTATGCCAAAAAGAAAAAAGAAGGAAAAACATCATCATAGTGAGAAGAGTGCGTGCGCACTTTTCTTCTCTTTCGATTTGAGGAATGGAATAGACTGAAAATAGGATGACACAGACGGAAAGTAAAAAGTGCTCGTCTGGCTCCTGCCGCGTACCGATAGCAGCATGCTAAGCGATTCAGCCACTGTCGCTTCATTACAAGTGCGCTCTAAAGCGGGATTTTGCATTCACGAAGAAGTAGCTCTTCATTGTTGTTGTTGTTGTTATGCGGGGTTTAACGTCTCAAAACCAGGTCTGATTATGAGAGACACCGCAGTGGAGGGCTCCGGAAATTTTGACCACCTGGGGTTCTTTAACGTGCGCTGACATCGCACAGCACACGGGCCTCGACATTTCGCCTGCATCGAAATGCAGCCGCCGCAGCCAGGATTCGATCCCGCGACGCTCGGATCAGCAGCCGAGTACCATAGCCACTAGACCACCGTGGCGGGGCACAAGCTCTTCCTTGCACGTTTGTCAAACAAAGATTAGAACATATCGGAACCATACGAACACGTCGGATCATCTGCAAACGAAAGAAAGAAAGAAAGAAAGAAAGAAAGAAAGAAAGAAAGAAAGAAAGAAAGAAAGAAAGAAAGAAAGAAAGAAAGAAAGAAAAACACGTCAATCTTCGTTAGCCCCCGTTTTCCCGATAGGAGAAGGGCTCCTGAATTTTAGTTTCTGTTGGACAACTTTGTCACATCTAATCTGCAACACATCATTTGAGTCACGTTACGACTCCTCATTAGTTGAGTGACATTATCACTCCTAACATAACACCGTATGCATGAGTCGCTTGTTCCGCACGGAAAACGTCCCAGAGAAAAACAGTCTGGCACGCCCGTCAAGACAGCGCGGCTGCCGGACGCCAAGCGAACTGGCGTCACTAAGTGAACGCACGTGCACGGCTCGGAGCGCGACGACGACGTTACGCATGGAAACCGTGTAGTAACCTCGTCCCGTCTCAAGCAGAAAGCCTGCGCCCGAACGATACCAGAGGTCGACGTCAGAAGGCTGGCGAACACGCAATTTCCTTATTCGAACGGCGCAAGTGGGGGCCGAGCCAATTCGGCCACGACTCGGGGACAGTTTGCTTCGGCGTACGTGCGCTCCCAAGACGGCATCGGTACGGCCGTTTCTTTGTTTCTATTACCGCGCATTGGAGCGCCGTCCGGTTATGCAATTGTGGAGCAGTATTGGAAACCCCGGCTGAACGTCGGATCCGCCTGATCCGGCGCTCTGTGGATGCGCATCCCCGAGACCTCTACACGTAAGCTTTTCTTTCTGTCTCTTGTTCTATACTCAAAAGTTCGTGCTTGTTTGTCCCAAGTTGTACGGTGTTCTCGAAAACGTGAAAACGTGCGATGTCAGTCACCGTACGATGTCAGTCACTGCAGTGCACGTTTATTCGATAGATGTACCGTCTGGTTATACAACGAAGCTATATATCACTCAGCGGTTGCGCCGATACGGCGCATGGTGTGGAACAGTGGCTCATACGCCAGACAGAGAGAGAGAGAGAGAGATAAGCAAATGTGAGAAAGGCGCGGAAATCAGCCAGAATTAAATCATCCAGCTGGCTACCCTGCACGTACAGACTGAAGGAATAGCGGAGATTTAAAAAAGAAAAGCAAGCATTCAACAGCAGCAAGAAAAGAAAGAACTGAAGATAAGATGTGATATCCAATTTAATTTTATTTATTTATTTATTTATTTATTTATTTATTTATTTATTTATTTATTTAAATGGGCGAACCGAGTGAGCATTAGTGCGAATAAAAGGCGCATTTAGTGCACCTGCAGGTGCCTTGATGATACTCAACTATGGATGAAGCGAACGAAATGTTAATCGAAGTCATTCGAAAGGGCCGTTAGTGACCCAAAGGTTTAATGAATTCGAGTAGGTGGTACGCGTCCAACTTCTGACCGAAAATGCGTGCGTCTATCGAGTCGCAGCGACAGATGATTTTTACAGTGGTGAGCCGGTCCCACCACCGCGGCGTCGCTGGTCACCCTTTTTCACAGCGCTGAAGAGTACTGAATTTCTGTCTCTGATAATGTTCTACAGCGGGAAGCAGTTTGAGGTGTTACCCAGTTTCTGTTAGAAAGTGGAAAAGAACCACAGCGAAAAGCAGGTTAACTTAGGCTCCTATGTTACGCGTAGAACTAGCCTAACAATGTGTCAGTCATGCGTGTGTCCTCCAGTGAAATCGCCAAATTTATGGTTCACGCGCCGAGTACCAAGACAGGAAAGTCACTCAGGTAAACTCTCACTTTGTGTCACAACACTTATGCGTGACTACTCGAAATTCGTTCGGGAGTTCGAACAGATGTGGAACTCAGATGTATAGGGGACGCCGTGCCTTGAGTTTGGTATTTGAGCTTGGGATTTGAGTTTGGTATTTTCGGCAAGCTGCGCCATTTCGAGGGAGCTGTTTCCCAAACTCGCCATATAGATGCTCCACAATGCAGTCCTTATGAGGCTTCCATGCTGTCATATAGTGTGACACAGAACGCCAGCAAAAATGGAGGCAAAATGTAAAATAAGCGCGGTTTCATTCATTCATCGACGTCAAAGGAGACCAACCACAGGTGCGGTTCATAGCACGGAAGCAGATGTGCTAGAAGATTCAGGGATCTATATCGTGGAGAACCTCCAGGATGACCCTTCATTATCTCGTCATATTAGTGTTGCTTTTGTCGCGTGAAGTGGTCCCCCACTGTTCTCCATTCCTGAACGTGTTATTCTGTTCGGGAGCTCGAAGGCAAACACAGATTATGTAATTGACATCGGCCCTTTCTTGGCAAAACGTCGTTCTAATGCTCTAGTGCGAACAGTGCAAGGACCTGCGCTTCAGTCGTAGCGGCTGGCTGCAAATGAAACGCAAAGAAACGAAGATAACGACAGATAAAACAACATTTTTGAAAGGATCCTACTGGCTTTAGAGGTGAGCCGAGGGTCCGAGAAGCTAGACCCCTGAAGCTCCCTTTGTCAACGCATGCTAGGCCTTGAACCTTAGCACTATCCTCCGCCAGCAGGAAAGAAAACAAACAAATATCACGCAGCAGCATAAAACAAACAGTTATCATGCTGCTTCGCTGGTGCGAACGTATCTGCTGCAAAAACTGCCGCTAGCCCTCCAGGCATTGCACCTGAGGTACGAAACGGAGTATAGGGGAAGGAACCGACCACTCATAACTTGCCTGCTTATATTAAAGTCGCTTCCGCCTCCTATTACTGCTTAGTGGCAGCTTCAATGATGGATGCGCTTTTCCGCTGATTGAAAGCACGTACTCATCCCCAGTCACCTGAGAGAGAGAAGCTTAACATGGGCCTGTGCCTGCTTCCTTGCTTCCCTATTAACATTTCTGGAAGCTACTGGCCTGGCATCTCGTTTATAGGCTTTTTTATTGTTTTGCTTTGCCTCTTTTTTACTTTATATTTTCTTTCCTCTATCGTTCCTCTCTTCCTATCCGCTATTTATTTCCTTCTCTCAAAAAAGTAGGCAGGCGCTCTGCCTCTCTTTGTGAGAGTTGTCAGCCTCTGTGACAGTGTCAGCCTGCTACATTTCCTTCATGTCCTTGTGCGCACGTGTTTACATGAATAATAATAATAATAATAATAATAATAATAATAATAATAATAATAATAATAATAATAATAATAATAATAAACTCTGTGTTGTAAGTTCCCATAACGCATACCCACACAAACTTTTCTTGAGAGTGCTCTCGCCGGCAGCCGAGTGCCGCGCGGTTACGCGGACGACTTTATCAAAACGCAAGTAAGCGATGTAAAAAAGATGAAGAAAGAGGCAAATCCTAGGTCGCCTGCAGGACCAGGAAACTGCGGCTACCCATTGAACACAATCGCATGCATTTGTTGGGCGCTCAGGCATAAATTTTCCTCGTAATCGCGTTTCCTTCGTGTCGCAATTCTCGCTTCAATGTGCAGGCAAGCGACCGAGTCCTGTTATCAAGTCATCCATCAAATATCAATTTCCTCCAACAACGTTTCGGGTATATTCAAACGTCGACGTGTTTATCGTTAAAGAGCGGCTACAGACGCCTCGGAAGAAGTTGTCTACTACATTCCACCTTACGCCACTTCGTCGCGTGATTCGACAGAAAAACGCAATCAGCAGACCTTGAGAGGAGAAGGCTTTTTTGTGTCGCTAGTCCTTAGCATGGTCCTGGTGAGCTATCTCGCAATTTATCTGTACCCGCCGTTGTGGGGGACTGATTCGCAATGCTTTTATGTACGAGGTCAGGTTCGATTCCCCCATGTGGCGGCCGCATTTCAATCGCGGCAGACTTTAAGAAGCAATCGCTAGCTGCATTTCCTGTATTCAAATTAGGATCCCGTCTTTTATTATTAAATCGAAAGTGTTTCATGCTGGGGTCCACCAAGAAATATGTGACGAACTTCCCTAACGGAAGTAGTTGTCTAAAGAATAAACACGCACTTTATGATTGATTGATTTGATTGATTTGTGGGGTTTAACGTCCCAAAACCAGCTCCGATTATGAGAGACGCCGTAGTGGAAGTACTCCGGCAAATTTTTTCAACCTGGGGTTCTTAACGTGCACCGACATCGCACAGCACACGGGCCTCAACATTTCGCCTCCATGGAAATGCAGCCGCCGCGGCCGGGATTCGATCCCGCGATCCTCGGATCAGCAGCCGAGTACCATAGCCACTAGACCATTGTGGCGGGGCAACACGCACTTGAGATAGAAAAAGTACCACTCACTGGAATTCGAGCCCACAACCAGCCAGGGTGTAACGGTAGGAGCTGGAAGCGCTACCACCACACCACCGACTTGCAGCACATAGGAAAAAACGGGCCTTATATCTTTAATAAGCCGCTTTAGAATTTGCATCTAATTGGCGTCCGGTTAAAGCAAGGGTATTTAGCAAGGACAATTGCTTCTAAATTAAAGTAGCCTCCCTTAGACTGCACTCTTGCTTCTCAGAGGAGGCCACCTAGAAACGATGGAGCGAAGTCGTAAATTGTCGTGTCAATATGCGCGCCGTTAATTAGCACTTCAGTAGTCTCGGCGCCTCTATCGCCGCGCAGGCTCCGGCGTCCTGGCGGCGCATTGCTTCAGCCCGGGCCGCTGCATAATTTGCCGTGTGTGACGTATGCGATAGCCAATTTCATTGCGACGCGCTCTATGCCAGGAACGTAAAGACAGCCGCCGACAAGCAAATGACGCGCCTTTCGCACAAAATGTAGGGGAACGGATTATTTGCAGACGCTTAAAGGAAGAAAAAAAAACGATTTTTTCTCGTACAAGCACCACTGGCCATTTAAAATACCGGTAGCTACACTTTTGCCTCTACAAGACGCTTGTTTATGTCAAGAATTGTCAAAGAGAAAAAAAAGAGAGAGAGAGAGAGAACGCAAGTGGCGCCACCACGTCAAGCTCCCCGCAATAACTCGTCGTGACGTCGTAGACTTCGACGACGCTCCTTATGACGAACATAATTTTTATCAGGAAAATTTCGACTGGGTCGTGCTCTAAAAGAGCCAAAGACTTCACTTAGCATTTCGAGGAGTAGCAGGAAGGAAACAGAAAGGCAGGGAGGTTAACCAGACGAGCGTCCGGTTTGCTACCCTTCGCTGGGGGTAAGGGAATGGGGAATATAGAAAGAGGAGAAAAGAGAGAAGGCGAGCACTACACGTGCTAAGGAGTCTGACTTTGGGAGCTTCAGTGTTCTGGCACTGCACTAGGAATTCAGTCTTCCTTGCTTTAGTGCGGAAAGATCATCGGCGACCCGTGACAATCACAGTCCAACTGAAAGCAGTGGATGAAGGTTATCCAGTACTTTCAGGTAGGCTTCAGCTACCTGACTCTGCAGCCTACTTAGGAGGGTGCGTACTGTATCCAAAAGAGGCCGAAGCATCACTGTGATTTCCTCATCTGCCTCGGGCAATCCGTCCGGTTCTGAAAATTTGATGAGCCAATGTGGTCAGTCTATTCAAAGAGGCTTTTAAATCCATGACGTCACATTCGCAGGCAGGCCGTTAAGTTTCGGGGCCAAACTCAAACGCAAGAAACTTCGGCCCTCATTGTCTGTTCTAAAATGCTTACCTAAAGAAATGCTGTCAGCAATGCTATCTCACAGAATGATTTATTCAATTTTAGCCGTATTCCTTCGGGGTGACCTTCTAGCCCTGTAGGGTTAGTTTGAGAGTTCGAGCCAAGCAGGTACCGGCATTAGTCGCTTGTGAACCTTGCAAACCCGCACGTTTGAACAGAGAAGAATACCTTACTGACTTAATTGTCGATTGCTTCATCTTAATGTGCTTGCATTGTCCACACTCAATATTCAAGACACTGTCAGCAACGGCACAGCAAGACACAACCTACACTTTTAGAAAAAAGCCTGTAGTACTTACTGACTATGGTTTACTACTTATCGTCACATGCGTTACAGCCCTCCCAGCAACGAGAGGTAGTAACAACAGCGTCAGTAACCGCTACTAAGTTACAATGTCAGTAACAGATGCTAGCTTCTTATAAGCAGTTAGTAATAGGCCTTAGTCTGTTAGTAGCGGCAGTTAGTATACAACTACTACCCCCTTAGTAACTGCGGTTAGTAATGCATCCTAGCCTCTTTTTAATTTTAGCTACAGTTTTAGTCCCCTGCACTTCCCTCGATGGTCTAGAGGTTGGCCTTGGGAGAACACTACAGACAAACTGCGGTACCAGTTCCGACCAACCTAAAAATAAAAATGCAGATTGTGCTTCCCAATTTACACCTTGAGTCCAGCAGCATTTGATTTCATGAACATTTATTGTCACACGTGCAAACTAACACGACATCGAAGGAACGTCGCATGCACACCTGCAAAGGTATACACGCAGACATACACGCAAACATACACGCAAGCACATCAAACAAATGCACAGCCGTAAATAGACTGCTCGCCATACACAGCCGTACACCGACGATTCCGCATATATAGTCCAGATGTCTTGACCTGGCGCGTAGTGCCAGTGGTAACTAATGTTCTGTGCAATTGCAAAAAAAGAAAAAAAAATACATTCATAATATACGTGGCGTTTTATGGTGGACCAATCGTAGCCCTACATCGCATTGGTCTGTTAACCCAACCCGCCTAATACTTCAGCTCTTTATAAGCAAACAGAAGTGCTGCCAGCTCTATGACCCTTTATAACTGGGCATTTTTCGTTACTGACTTGACCTCTAGAGAGGTGATAACGGTACACCCGCTACTGTGGAGTTAGTAAATAGCTAGTAACCATCCCAACTAACTTTTTTATAAGTGTGTACAACTGACGCAAAATTCATATTGCTTTTCCTCCGTGACACATTATATGCGTTATTAGCATTAGTCGAACAGGAATTTCGGTACACAGCGCGCGCACTAAACATGGCATTTAAAGACTCAGTTTGCTCAAGCTGTGCAATCCTTTCAGCTACGCGTTCCACGTGGCCCCCCACTCGTGCGAGCTTGAATATCTCCCGAGAGAGATGCCAGTGCCCTCGTTTGCCGATACAGGCATTTGACATTTGAACTTGCTGGCGAACGTCTACCGGCGATAGAAGGCTTCCGAGGAACTCTTTCTTTCCCCCCCTCTCGCTCATCAAACCTTTCTGTTGATTGATAACCGCAGCAGGTGCCTTTCCGTGAGCGGCATGTTTACAGACCGAAGTGATCATATCTCGGACGTAGCCAGCGCGTCCTTATGTTGACTCTACAGCGCAGCGACCGGCGTCCAAGCGATTCGCCAACCCTGGCTCTCGTGGGCGACTGCATAGAAGCAGAAAAGAGCCCCGCACTTCTTGAGTGGTCCGCTCCTTATGAGCTAATCTCAACGGGCCCACCGTAATCTGCCAGATACGAGAGCGCGATGGTGCGCGTCAATATGCGGCTGTTAACGGACAGAGGACTCAGGAGAGTCAAACTCAGTTTACGATACGAGTCGCCAGGGCATTGCGGCACCCCTTTTGAGATCGCGAATGAATGTCACCGAGGCACGTCCTGTAATCGGCGGTGGCAAGTATACACTTTTGATACGTAGCGCGTGCTGCTAACGTCACTGCACCTAGAGGTCACGTGACTGACGCATCGAACCACGTGTCTGTGTGCGTGCCCCAAAGGTGCACTTCGAGTTGCCTCTATACGGAGCGTCGGAGCGCTGGTTTTCTGAACCTTCACATCTACTTACCCTGGCCTGTTCACGGTGCAGTGACCTTGTTTCCTCCACTTCCCATCCGTTCACCTTCTCGCTATCTCTTGCTCGCCGTTTGCAAAATCTGCATGTTTCGCAACCACCGGCAGCGCGTCTCTTCTCAATAGCACGTAAACTCAACGCTCAGTCGCCCGTTGGGAAGGCTGGCCCTGTTCTACGTTTGGCAGTTCACTAGAAATACTAGCCTGATTGTCTGAGCATGTCATCCTCACGTTAATGCCACCCTTGTCACGTTTAGGTGCACTCAGAGCTCAGCGTGACTTATCCATTTCCAGCCTTTACAAACACCTGCGAATGGTACTGCCACAACACATCTACCGCACAGGAGCCGTCCGGTCCCGCAGACCTCTCCCAACTGGGTCGGCGCTTGACTCCAGCTTCCTGTGATACAGCTGCTGCGGTTGGGCGTGAGACCTCGGAACAAAGGATCCGTTGATAGAAAATTGTGTTCCCCACCGACATCCCACGGCTGCCCCGTGCCTTGCGCTGTGCGCATTGTCGACTGAGCCATGGAGTTCGAAGACGTGATCGACAAACTCGGGGGCTACGGCCGTTTCCAGCGGTTACTCGTGTGGGCCTACCTGGCGCCCGCGTCCCTCCTGATGCCGGGCTACTTCATGAACCAGATCTTCATGCTATCGGTGCCCAAACATTCCTGCGTGCTACCCGACCTCGCGCTCACGTTCGACCTGAACGACACCCGCGAGCCGGACATCCTTCGCAAGTTCCTCGTGACGGACGACGACTGCAGCATGTACGCGTTGGACTCCATCAACCAGACCCTGGTGCGCGGTCTCCTGTCGGCGGCGAGCGCCATTGACGCTGGCGCTAACGTCACCCGTCTGCTTCACGGCGTAGACAAGATGGCTTGCACGGAATTCGCCTATGACGACACTAACTACGAGAGTACGGCGTCCACGCAGGTAGGACACCCCTCAATTTGAAATTTTGTTCTGGGAACCCGCGGTGTTTATACACGCGGCTGTGTACGCAAGACGTGCTAACTTCATTCCCGAGTCAGATGTATACGAAACATTTCTACCGCATTTTTTGTCGCGTACCCCAATCACATATCCTAAGGTGCCTTTATATTGCACTAAACTCTAAAAAAGAAAGGTAGTAAGAAAAGTTAGTAAGTGCGCCACTTACTGCCTCCACGGCAACATTAGTACATTTTGCTGACGTTTAAGTACTTTAAATGTACATGAAAGGTCGTAAATGCTGCCGTTATTACTAATATGTGAGGGATAGTAGGCGTTACTATTTGCGTATGTGACGGGTTAGTAAGCATATTATGCATATTATTAGTATATTATGCTATAAATGTGACAGGGATATGTAGGATTTAGACAAGCTATAATTGATTTGATTATTTCGGAATAACAGTCTCGTGCAAAGCTTGGGCATACGTTACGGAAACGGTAAAATATAAGAATATACGGAAGCTCTAAAATACATGAATCGTAATCAAAAACATTGATTACTTGTCTGAGTTCATGTGTGCTCAACGGTACAATGTGTGCTACGTAGCTGATAGAGTATAAGTCGCGCACAAGCTTCGGTCTTCTGTGTGCGGTAGTGTGTGCTGTCGTTTCTTGCTCGAACATGTTTCTATCTGCACTGTGACCTAAACGTGCGCATATGCAGCGTTTTTACCGGGCTAATCACATGAAGTAATTAGCTATGGCAATCAGTGTAACACGACGTAATTGGTCAGTACCAATCAGTCTAGGCGGACAGTGCCGTGCCGCTTCATTTTTATTTGATCCTATCCTTTATTTTAATAGAATCGACTCGATATGGCAACGGAAGCTGCACATATAAACCGAATCTGCGTAAGTCAGGTAAAGGCTGCCAATGTGGTATAGTGTTTTGTTAGTCCCTCTAATTGTAGGCAGTAGCGCAGGCAGTAAATGGCATGGTAGTAACATATGACATGGTACAACAGACAAAGGTACCTTGTTCACTATCTGCAGCTATACTACTTAGTGAGCACCCAGGACAGGATATGCAGATCACACACGCTAAACTTGCATGTTTCTTTCTGACAATGTCAGATCGCTGGTCTAATATTGATTGATTTGTGGGGTTTAACGTCCCAAAACCAGCTCTGATTATGAGAGACGCCGTAGTGGAGGTCTCCGGAACTTTCGACCACCTGGGGTTCCTTAACGTGCACTGACATCGCACAGCACACGGGTCTCAACATTTCGCCTCCATCGAAATACAGCCGCCGCGGCCGGGATATTCGATCCCGCGAGCTTCGGATCAGCAGCCGTGTGCCATAACCACTAGACCACCGTGGCGGGGCACTGGTCTAATATTCTCCTCGCAGAATCGTCACCAGTGTTTGAAACAGGCGCGGAAGTAGGGAAATTACCACCGGAGCCCTCTAATTCCGGCCTCCATTAACTAATCCATTTCGTCAACTCAAAGCGGTCCGTGTCAAGACCATTCTCAGAAGTAAAAGTATTAACTGTGTGCGCCGCGGCGCTGCTGCAAGCAATGAGAGCTGCTGTTTCCTGCGACTTCTAACATTAGTATACCTGCGTTTTCGCACATCGACTGCAGCACATTTGGTCTTCGTTATGTATGTATGTATTAATGTAAGTATGTATGTATGTATGTATGTGTGTGTGTGTATGTATGTATGTGTGTGTGTGTGTGTGTGTGTGTGTGTGTGTGTGTGTGTGTGTGTGTGTGTGTGTGTGTGTGTGTGTGTGTGTGCGTGCGTGCGTGCGTGCGTGCGTGCGTGCGTGCGTGCGTGCGTGCGTGCGTGCGTGCGCGCGCATCTTTTGTCCTTTCTATCAGTGTAAGGTAGTGAACCACCTCCATGTATTTCACTTCCACTCGGTGTCGGCACATTCTCTGCCCACTTAACTTCTATAGCTAATTGAGCCTATATTTATGTTCTTTGGCCGCTTGAAACTGAGCCCGGATTCTGCAAGGTTGCGCGCAAATATGTTGTCATTCTTTTTATTTTGGTTACGAGAGTGGACTCTTGTGTTTCAGTGGGACCTGGTATGCGACCGAGCTCATCTTCCCAGCCTTGTCTTCACGCTTGGCAGCGTCGGCAGCGCCATCGGAACTCTCCTTTTAGGCACGCTGTCCGACAGGTGAGCTACCAAATACTATCTATACGTGTTCTGACTGATTGATTTATTGATTGATTTTTACTTGAAAGTAAATACGACTAATGTTTTTCTATCTGATCTTCGTATATTAATAGGAAAGCTACAAAAATTAAGGAAAATGCAATGAACGGGCAAAGCAAACGGCAGACTTGTCCGCTCACAGCCTAGACTCCATTATGGCACTTTTCAAAAATCAGGCATGTCCTTCATGTCAGACCGACATCAACATCCAAGCTGACGAGCGCAGCATAACGACCTTTGACGATGGTTTGCAGACGAGACCTCAGGTAATTGTATTGGAACATATCTTCCAATCTTGCCCTGTAATAGCGGCAACAAACACTCAATTGCGTCCATAATAAATCATCAACCAAACTATTAAACTACAGAGATCTTTTTTTGTTGTTGTTGTTGTTGTTGTTGTTGTTGTTGTTGTTGTTGTTGTTGTTGTTGTTGTTGTTGTTGTTGTTGTTGTTGTTGTTGTTGTTGTTGTTGTTGTTGTTAAGTGAGCTATCAAGGCAAAGCGACGTGGAGAATTTTAAAGCGCCTAAGCGCACGTGGTTTCACTTGGATACGTGATGGCGATAGCACTCGCAGAAAGTGAGCCCGGTCAAACGACCGAGCGCAATGAAGTGTCATCAAGCGCGCTGCCAGTCACACGGAAGACGTGCCCAGTATAGACGTGTGCTTCGACCACCATATGTAGCTACCACTCGTTGAGTTCAAGCTAGTGCGCTGCCACATAGTGCGCTCCCACATCTACCGCAACACTCTCGTAAACAGCAGCCACTCTAATGATGCGTGAATGTTCAGCCATCGTCGAGTTGAAAGCTTTCATCTAGCTTTCTTCTTATCTGTTCTTTTATTGTTTGTTTGCATTACTTATTCTGTCTCGTCCGATTTCTTTAAAGGAAAACCGGAAATTTTACCAGCCGCGACCCGAATGGGATTTCAATAATGCGACCGGACGGAATTATTCAAATTTCCTCCCCGCACATCTAAAACGATAAGGCTTTGGCTCGCCAAAATGCATGCAAATACCAATCGATAGGCGAGCCCGAACATTCCTTAATAATCCTCTCCGCAGTCTGAGGGACCCGAACAGGGGAGCTCATGCAAATCGAATACTTATGCAAAGTCAGCCCTCGGCCACATCTTTTTTTTTTTTTGCATATCTTTTTCCTTTCTTTTTTTCTTTTTTTGCGCTGCTTGCTGCTGGACTTACTTGTGAGACATTCAAAATACCCTGATATCTTTGTTCCTTGTTCTTCTATCGACGTCTTTACATTGTGGCTTGTTGGGCAAAGAAAAACGACCACGAGTTGTGTACAATATAGCGGACGGGTAGTAAGTTGTAACTGCCCGCGTGGCAAGTAACGCACCGTAGCGTACGTCGAAATCTCCAGGGCTACCGCCTGGTACAATCTTACTCAACATAATCCGAAATTTCGAGAATTCTAGAACCTCCCGCAAGCTTCACTTGGGCGAAGGCTTGGTACTACAGGGTCCTGGAGACTGCGGAAACTTCCACATTTATAAGCGGGAAGGGGGGGGGGGGGGTGTAAAGAAAGAAAAGCTGTATGGTATATTAGGGTCGCGATAGTAGAGTTAGGTAAACAAGAGAAAACGCTACAGTTATCCGAAGCGGCCCTTTCTGCCAGCACTGAAGTGGGGAGAGAGCTTTCTCATTGATTGAGTTCCATACGATGCTTCTAGAAGAAATACTTGCGGTAGTGCCCACGTAAGTGGCAGGTTCTGCATGCTTTTAGCGACTTCTAGCAGAGATGAAATACTGCGTCAAGGCCTTCTAAAACAGTACCGTTGTTGTTTTTGTTTTTTTTATTTGCTGTGTTTTTATCTTGCACTGTGAAGCATATGAAAGGTTAAAAAAATGCCATCCAGCTAAATTTTTGCTGCGAGATTTATCCAGGTAAGTTATGGAAGGATTGTCGCGTCACGAAGCTAAGGAGTTACTCCTAGTTAGGAGCCACTGAAATATACAGCACTGCTTGCTAAACATGTTCAGGCACAAAAAGAAACGAGGAAAGGAGTGCCTGAACATGTTTAGCTAGCTAAGTCACCAACTATCCCAAAAACAAGTGCTTCTCGAATACAGCACTGCTGTGAACCTACCAATTGAAAAGATGGCCCTTCCGCTGAAAACAATAATATACTTTAAGTTTGCTGCTTGTCCTACATGCTAGCAACCGACATTTACTTTTTCTAGTGCGTATACAATGCATCGTTTATTTGAGTGCTTTTCGTACGTAATAGCAACCAGTATCATTTCGTACGTTCGTCCTATACAACCCAACTTCGCCAAACACTGAACATGCATGTCACGGCGGTATTTTTTCCAGAATCGGCCGGAAGCCAGTGTTCCTGCTGACGGTGTTCATCGCGACCGTGTTCGGGCTCTCCTCCATCCTGGTGACGAACTTTATCGCATTCGCCCTGCTACGTTTCTTCAATGCCAGCGTCATGCCGCAGATATTTCAGCTGCCTTACATTATTCGTGAGTCCTATTTTGCGTTATCTTTACCTGTTGTAATGCATGTTCTATAACCGTGTAGTTTTATGAAACGAATACCTTATAGGTTGTCCCATCCACATATATTCGAAAACGCAAAGGAGTTCGCATGCAAAACGCTGGTGTCTTGTTGTTTCGATGGCAAGGTGGAGCGGAACTTCAGAACGTGCGACTTTATGCAAAGAGTTGACAAAAATAATAAATAAATAAGGCAAACTTGATAAGTGCAGCAAACAGAGCGTCGGAACGGAACGAAAAACGAAAACGAAAAACGAAAAAAACGATATTCTTGACCGGAACGAAAACGTAACCGGAACGTCATTTATTATTTCATTCCGGAGCAAAAACGAAATATTTTTTATCGTTTTTCGGTTCACGGGAAAACTTTGCGAACCGGAACAACCGAGGTCATGCAACATGAGCATAACTCAGGGTTCAACGTCAGCTCGCATGTCGGGCAGGTATTTCAAAGGAAAGATGCGTTGAAATAATGCAGGAAACCAAGAAAGTGGCAACTATAGCTGTTTGTATTAAATTCGAGCGGACTTTCGCGTGCCTCTCACAGAGGCCGTCGTGGAGAGGGCTTTGTCGTCGCTTATGTGTTGAAATTTTGGGACGAGCGCAAAGAGCGGCAACCGGAGCTGCACATGTTAGCACAAGTGGCCCTTGGTGTGCCAGCCACACAAATCAGCGTTGAGAGGGCATTTTCGGCACTCAAGTTCGTTTTGTCAGAGCAAATAACGCTAGAACGTAGCGTTTCGGTGGACTTTATGGTGTGTTTAGTGTAATTTTATGTGGACATTGCACACACAGTCCTCAGACTAAATGCTATCGCACACAGCGCAAATTCTTCCCAAAGGATGAACTTCTTCAGACACTCATACCAAGTGCAGTTATGATAAAGGTGTGATTTTATTCTTTCTCTCCTACCTGTGGCTCATCCCCCGCTTCTATCCCCAATGCGCTGCTCACATACCTCAATTTATTCATTTTCATTGGTTACCGTCACTTGACTATCTTTGTGCTAAACTTATGTTGCGATATGCTTTGTTTAGAATTTTCATTTTTATAAGGTATGTTTTTCTAAAGGGGGGGGGGGGGGGGGGACCATGATACTAAATGTCACTAGGTACTAGCGCCATAATAAGCAAACCCTGGTTCAGAACCTTCGGGAAGCTCACGTGATGTTTAATGTGCCTGAGGATGTTATTAATGTGTGCATTCGAACTATTACTTAGAGAATCCTCGAAAATGATTTCCAGCGTTGTGTATCTGGCGTTGTGTATCTGGTGATTCGGGGCTTCATGGCCTAAAGGTATACCGACGCACACGTTTAACTATCTTTGGTGCATATAAGTCCGAAAAAAAAAAGTGCACTAATTGGAAAGCACGGGCGACCGTCCTATGCTGCGGTGTTTCTTCGCTAATTCTGTGCTTTCGCTCGCACCTGCATGTTTTTACAGGTATGCGTGACCAGCTAGCACGAAAGAAAACGCGTTTAACGCATGCTTTCTCGCACTCTTAAAAGACCAGCTAGTAGCTAGTTGGAATATCGAGAAACAAGGTATATTTGATACTAATGTTTTGTTTGTTGTTTTTTTTTCTCAAGAATGCCTAACCTGTAGTCATCATCACTTATACAGAATTAACAGACAAAATGAGCTTTGCTGAAATTGTGCTGTTCTGAAACTAAATGGGATAATATTTCTCAAAAAGTGATCAAGAGTTGCGATACGCCTGCTCCCAGAGTGATTGCAAGGACAGGGCTCTTCAATGCATTATGACAGCGAATTCTCTCTGCAGGTAAAGCGTATAAAAACAAATTGGTTCACCGCAATAGGTGAACCTATTTGCAATCACTGCAGTGATTGCAAAGAGGGCCCTGGACCTTGCCAATATTCATTTTCTAAGGTTCAGGATCTTTGTACTTTCACATAATGCAAAAAGCAGTAAGCTGCCGGTGCAGTGAGAGGATTTTTGTGTAAATGTCTTATTATGATTGTTCATATACGTGTAACCACAGGAGTGCAAAGATCTGCCTCAAAAATAAGGAGAGAGAAGCAAGGAATGTTCGTGCCGACATTCGTGGCGACTTTCGTGATCGATCTTCCTGCGATGGCTTTCTTTGATTACGGACACCGTGTTGTCACGTTGGTAATTTATTAGACCAAAACGAATTGCTGATTCACAATGTGCTTTCAACACCGATGATTCCAGTGCACGAAGTAATCTCGCATCTTTCCTACATCAATCCGCATTTTCTTTCCATACGTGGCAGTGTCGACTTGCAAACTTGGACTTAAATAATCTCGTTCGTGTTCAAACAAGCGGTAAGTTGTACGACAATATCATCAATGTGCATTACGCGCATGCGCAGTGCTGGAGCTGGTAGGTCCCCAGCAGCGCACCTTGATGTTGGGCGTCTGCTGCATCTCTTGGACTATGGGCCTTTGCATACTGCCACTCATCGCCTACCTGTCACGCTCCTGGATACTGCTGGGCATCATCTGTTCCTCGTGCGCCATACCAAATCTGTTTTATTACAAGTAAGGAGGCAACATCTCTTGTGAAGCCTGCGCCGAGAAGAGAAACTATGTTTTGCTCAACAGCGCAGCAATAGTCAACTGGCCCAGAAACGGGAGACAGTGACAGGCGCTGCCTTCTTTATTTGCTCTTATTTATGTCAGTTGGCCGAGTTTGGTGAAAAAATGTACAGATATACCTACAAAACTTGCTTAAGGCAAACCTGTCATCGTTATCATTCGGGTACAAGAAAAAGACGGCACTGGCTAAACGCCGCCAGCCAGTGGACGAGGTTTGTTTACATACATAAGTGCCGCTGAAAGAAGTTGCACGTCGCGGGTGCCGGCGGGACGTTCTAGAAACGTTTATCGCGAGCTTTAGTTAATTGATACGGTTAATTATGGGGTCTCACTGTTCAATAAATTATTTTAGATCTTATCGGTTCATTTTCTCCTGGTTTTTGAGCTGTTTTACCCTTATTTCACACCTTTTTCTTCATACTTTTACTGAGCGTGATCATGCGACAGGAGACGGTCGTCGACAAGGCGGGCCGCGAAAGTGCTACACACTTAAAAATTACCACTGGCCAAAAATACAATGAAGCGAACCAAAGACTCGACGTTCCTGGTCTCTTTTTCACTATTAACAGCGCAGATGTTCAAAGTCGAGGTTATGCAGTGCGTCAGGCGATCTTGATGTCCCGCAGGAAGGAAAAACGGGCCCTCTCTTGCCTTCAAACCACCACCAACTGGCCCCCTCGACCCACTGCTACATGATAGCGCTTGTACGAAGGCCAATGTGCGATAAAGTGTAGAAAAGGTTTCGCTCAAAGTTGCGGGTTCGATCCCCGCAACAGGATTTCCATAACGCGATCGAACGAACGCACAATCTTCCACTTACGAAGGTAGTGGCGAATATGTGTTTTCTGTCCTCACCACAGGCCAGTTATTTTTTTTCTTTCGTTCCCATTATCTGATATACTTCGCTTAAGTACTATATACATAACGTAAATTTTTAACTGAACTGGTTTCATTTGCATGTGTCATTTGTCTTTTGATGTAGTAGTGTGCCACTTCAATAATGCAAAACCTACTAGCTCATCAATCAATCATTTTGGAAACCTGCATCACTTCGCGGAAAATAGTTGCACCCGATAACGTTTTGTATGCGTTTACAATTGTGGGGTCTATTGCCTGTGCGATCTGCTTGACTGCATCATAGACGAGGATATTTGTTGTCGCCTTCTCCACGTGTTTTGAATGCCAAGTGAGAGAAAATAAAAGACATTGAAGCGTCCGGTAAACTACAGTTGCACTGTCCGAAAAAAAAAAAAGGTAGAAAGCTTGAAGATGCGAGTGATGCACAAACGCAGAGATGAGGACAGTAGGGATAGTTTCTCAGAAATGCAAAGGAAATCGTCACTTGAACGTTCGACGGCGTTTGGAAATGTGGACCTAAAAATTTTTCCTTTGCATTTATCCGACAATAGACAGCAGAGATTACAATGTACAGAGAAGCTGCTTATTCTGACTTACTGTTCTCGTTTAATATGCGTCTTATTTGTAAATGCAATTCTATACTGGAGCGACCTCTGAACCTCCGGCAATCTGTCGAGATCTTTCTGTAACAACGTATAGTTTACAGCTTTGAAATGTTTTATTTCTTTATTAGTCAGAGCAACCTTATGAGAGCAATTTTTATCGTGCGTTAAACGTAAAACCGTTTGCATTTTCGGTAAGGAGACGATAAAGTTATAGCGTCTGGCACCGCACTTACACGCACTACTTCTCTTGGTTGCTGTCTTGCTACATTGTTGCCCTTATTTCTCTTGTCAGACTTATACCCGAGTCGCCGCGTTGGCTTCTGTCCCAAAACAAAATCAAAGACACAACGACCATTCTCCAGCGGATCGCGAAGACCAACGGCGTCGAAGTGCCCGAAGATCTCGAGTCAGATCTCGCAGTAAGTCACCGAACTTCATCCTCGGATGTCCACCATGCAGCCGCAGTAGCCAATGTGGAAATAAACGCCCCATTTACGAGATGCAAGCTTCTAACAAAACACGCAAACTATAAACCTTTCGCTGCAACTCGGACCTCTGACCGTACTGGAGCCACGTGAAGCGTGTCTTCCGTGTCAGCTGTAGTTGCGAGTGGGTGGCCTTCACCGTGGAGGAAGGAAAAAAGCTAGCAGAGGGCGTCACCTGAAAATCTCGAAGCCTGGTCATAAAAAATTTAAACGACAGAATCATGGGAAATGGTCCCCGGTCACGTATTAGGCAAGAGATATAAACAGAGATATAAATATTTCACGGTCAAGCGCCACTAAAAGTTACCGCACCCAAACAACTTCGAATGTTTCGGCAACAACGTTGGACCTAACCCTATCCGAGAGCTACCGCGCACCGGCGTCAAATGAGGTTATCTTGCCAAAGCTGGCGTAATCACGTGACCTCCCAGTTTTCTTTTTTTTTTCCTCCATGACCTTCACGAACGCTTGTTCTGCACTAAATGGAATGGCTGGCAGTTCCGCGCGTGATATCTGCGGATGCGAGGAGGCCACTGAAACCATATTGTGCCGCTGTGCAGAATTGGAAGCACGAAGACGGTCTACGACCGATTCGTTCAAGAAACTAGATGATCCTGCTTTGAATGAACAGATAATCTTAGAGTACCGTACCCGGCGATAAGGGCCCCAAAAGGCACTGAACGCACTCTTGTGGTTTCTGAGAACTCCTGGCTTAGACGAATGCCTTTGACCATGTAGGACTGCAAGCGCACATTTTTATCCCCCCCCCCCCCTCCAAGTGTAGGGTAGCCAACTGGACACCTGACCGGCTACCATCCCTCCCTCCCCTCGTTATCTCTTTCTCTCTCTCGCTACCAAAACAATTAAGGTTATTGATATTAAAATATCAATAATTTCTTTCTAGGTTTCATCACACAAGTTGTCTTTTTCGGCTTGTTCACGTTTTCGCTTTCGTAATGCCGTAACAAATTATCCTTTTCTGCCTTTTTTTTAAAGAAAGTACAAAAGAAGATCGCCGAAGAGAAGGAAATTGCTGCCGCTAGGACATTCGACCTCTTCCGGAAAGCTCGCATCCGTAGGCATATCTTGATCATCACTGTAAGCTGGTACGTACTCATTAAATTAGCGGTTGTATTCCGCCCCATTACACGAAACTTCAACTTTAAGTAATAAATAAAGGAACGTCTTTTTTTTTTTTTACACTACTGTTTCTGGGTACTTTTCGTAATATCGCATGACTGTTTTAACGCATATCTAACTGCCTTTCTGTTTCATGATAACTTACTTCCTACTGATTGTACTTCTTTATGTCTTACTTTCTCTTTTGTCTGCAGTGTTTGTGCTGTTCTATATGTAACCACTAATGATAGGAGGTACACTGATAGTTTCGTACTCTTGGATCTCTGGAGACGGTATATAATGGGAAAGCTTGTTTTTTTTTTGTAAATACAGTAATAACTAGCAGGCTTGATGTCGAACTTTCCATGTATTACGCAGGCTGCTCTCTTTAGACAAGCAATACATTCTTTTATAAAAGTGATATGACAGAACGCACCTATCATCACACGAACTTTCGAGGAGGAAATGATTAGCCTCTTCTGAAGCAGCATTCAAATAAATAACTGGAACGAACTCGTTAGTTATGTTTACTTAGCCTCAAGGAGTGGTTTATATGGGCGAGATGCAACGCGTAACGATCTATGGCATATCCATATTTTTTTTAAGAGTCCAAAAACATTAAACGGAAGTTTGAGATATTCAGCATCGAATCAGAATGGCGACAACGAAACCGAGAAAATACGGCCGCTCTGTTACGTCACACGAGAACTTCCGGTGACGAACAAATGACGAACATTGAATGGAGCGGCGCAGCGCCTCATCCAGTGTTGGTGGTGGTGGTGGTGCCACAGGCGGTGTTAGCCTAACGTACTTCGCAGGAAATGGTTCCGTTCGAGCACCGCCTTCCGTATCGTGTGCGTCACTATGTGCCACTCAAGCTTGTCTCGTTCAGAAAAGTGCAGTATCTTGTCTTAAAAGTCAGCAGGTCACCTCACTTACACCGGTGGTACCGGTGGGTCTCCTTACTAGCCCAACGTGCGACCTTAGGCTACTTTGAGGCCTTCCTCAGAACTGATTTGCCGTCTCCATGTGGTTTCATTAGTCGCACATGCACGCGCAGGGTGGCGAACAGCTGCGCCTACTATGGCCTGCACATCAACGTGACCAACATGAGCGGCAACGAGTTCCTCAACTTCTTCCTGCTCGGCCTGGTCGAGTTGCCGGCCTCGGTGGTGGGATGGTGGACCATGGAGTATTTCGGCCGCCGCTGGAGCAACGTGGCGCTCCAGCTACTCGTCAGCATCGCCTGCCTAACGTCCTGCTTCATACCTTCTGGTGGGCACATTTCGAACACTCTTGTTCCTCATTCCCCTCTCACATGCCAGGCATCTACGAACTTCTAAATGATCAGCCATTATTTCGATGGAGATTCAATGCCTCACTATTGTCATTACGCGATGGAAAGGAGCGCTAACATTACCGGCCTGTTGCAGGTAGAAATCAAGTAAATATTTGAACAAACTCACGTGCACAGGCACAATAAGAAAATTCAGCAACGTTTAATATTTTTTAATGTGAAAATACGGGAAGGTAATTTTTAATATTGTTCATCGCGTAAATGCTTCATAAAACACAGTTGCTAAAGCTATCTGTGCGCAGTAGAGCACCTATTCTTTACAGCAACGCTTCACCATGCCTCACGATAAACCGTCGTGCCACCATTTTGAATCGGATAAAACCGAATAAGACGAGTGCGAGTCACACTTATATAACTGTGATTTTGCAAGTTTTTGCTGAAATGTATTATTATTACTTATGCCCCGCCACGGTGGTCTAGTGGCTAAGGTACTCGGCTGCTGATCCGAGGGTCGCGGGATCAAATCCCGGCCGCGGCGGCTGCATTTCGATGGAGGCGAAATGTTGAGGCCCGTGTGCTGTGCGATGTCAGTGCACGCTAAAGAACCCCAGGTGGTCGAAATTTCCGGAGCCCTCCACTACGGCGTCTCTCATAATCAGAACTGGTTTTGGGACGTTAAACCCCACAAATCAATCAAATCAATCATTATTACTTATAAATAGCCTTAATACCCTAATTCTGTTAGTGCGCGCCCAAATTCGGGCGCTTTCCTGCTACGTGTGCTATAGAACCACATATGAGCGTCCAATAAAATAAATTCCTCGCTAATTGTACTCCTCCAGCTTGCTATATAGCGTTCCAGCCTGCTCCTCCAGTCGCTTCTCACTTGCGTTCGTATGAACAGTTAAGCAAAAACAAATGCTTTCATTTTGAGGCAAACGAATTTTGCACAACGAATTCAGAGGTACGTGGTGCGATTTATATGCTCTCGATATCGAAGGACTGATTCACTCAGAGAAATACTCTGTTCTTCTGACTTGGACCTATCAGAAACGCGCAGCCAAAAAGATTTCGTGTCAGGCTATTCTACAGATACCCCAATTTTCAAATGAATATTAGCAAATTAATATACGTACTGCCGCCTGGTAAACGGAGCTCCAGTAACCATAATCGGGCGACGCACGCTTACATCGCTCATATCGACACGTTCTTCCTCGTCCCCAACGTAACTGAAATGTGGAATGAGCTGCCAATGTGCGTTGTGGAACATAAATTTCTAATTCTGAACTGACTTTGGATGACCATCTGTACAAGTGTACCGCTTGAACTTGGTGCATTCTGGTTTTATGATTTTTTAATGCCTATATTACCCTCTCCGTAAGGACGTTCGCACAGAGGCTGACAGTATTGTTAAACAAATAAAATAAAAATAACGAATGCTGTTAACTTCTTTTATTGCTTTTATTGCAGATGCCACAGTTGCAGTATTGTTAAATAAAAATAAAAAACAAGGAGCATCGTTAACACGCTATTCCATTGCAGAGGCCACAGTTGCCAGTGTCACGGCGTCCCTGGTGGCCAAGTTTGCGTGCGCAGCCTCCTTCATGATCATGTACCAGCAGGCCGCCGAAGTGATGCCCACACCGCTGCGCGCATTCGCGCTTGGCGCGTCCTCGGCCTTCTCGTCGGCGTTCAGCATCTGCATGCCCTACATCATCTACCTCGTGAGTGCTCCGCGCTTTTTTCTCCTCTGCTCAATTCCCTCTACGCTATACACCGCGTCCATCATGTGCATCCAGCCGTCCACCCCATCCATCCATCCATCCATGAGTTCCTACAACTTTGCTTTCTTTCCTTCTTTTTTCTTTCTGTCTTTCTTTCCCGTTGGCTTGTAAAAAATCCAAGGCATCCAAATAGTTAAGATATGTTGACCTCTCGCAGTCATGGGTGGCGCGCACGTGGCTGAGTTCGGAAGGGTCCGAATTTATTCATTCGCCCATGCGTCCATGCACCCCCTCCCCCCCATTCATTCATCCATCCATTCGCCGAGTTCTACGTGGTATATAATAGTTTAATTATGTGACCAGATAACAGCCGCCGCGGAGGACGGACGGCAACTTGGTTCTTGCCGTCTCCGTATACCTGCTCCCATTTCTGTTCTATTCCATTTATCAGCGCACGGAAATGGGGAGAAAGAAGGCGTGAAAATGTCAGAGGAGGAGAGCACGTGGCGCGCAAGGAGCTGGAGTTGCGAAATGCGCTACTTAGTTCCAGGAAGGTGGATAAAGGACAGAGTGACACTGGGTGACAAGAGAGGCTAGCGGCGTTCCTGACTCCGTGCGAGCAGTGAGTGTTTGGAGTCGCCACACAGGGCGTTACGAGAAAAGGACAAGAAGAGTGTTGCGTCAATAGACACCGTGTGCGATAAAAAGAGTGCTATAGAGAGAGGGGAGTGTGTGAGAGCAACGCAACGCTGTGCAGTACAATGGTGCTTGCAGCTCTCTCTCTCTCTCCCGCTGCGCGGTCACCATGTCTCACATAAAGGCGGCTCTAAGGAGAGGCAAAGAAAATACAGTGTGATATCAAGGTATCTACGGGGTTCCCGTGCGGTTCTGTCCCATAAGTGGACTATGGCATAACGCGAACTTTCTGTGGATCACTTATTCTCCTTTTTGCCCCACTACGGACGTCTGTTTGGTGGCTTTGAAACTCGGATGCTGATCCGAAGGTCGCGGGCTCGAATCCCGGCCGCGGCGGGTGCACCTCGATGGAGGCGAAATGTCGAGGCACGCGCACTGTGCGACGTCCGTGCACGTTAAAGAACTCCAGCTAGTCAAAATGTCCACAGCCCTCCACTACGGCGTCTCCAGAATCATATCATGGTTTCGGAACGTAAAACGCCAGAAATAAATCATCTTATTCTAATTGCACCACAATATAAGCCGCGTGGCTATAGTTATCTTCATAGGAAGAGAAGTGTTATCAAGTCCACAGCAACTGCAAGCACGGCAGTGAACAGTTACCCGTGTTTGTGAGCGAGGTAACAGTTCAACAAAGAAAGAGGAAATATAAGAACGATCAAGGTTACACAGAAAACGGTACTGCGCCGGTGCAGTAAAAGCAGTTTGAATGAATGAATGAATGAATGAATGAATGAATGAATGAATGAATGAATGAATGAATGAATGGCGCTTACGGCCTAGTTCCTGAAAATGAGTGCAGTGGGTGACGTTCCTGTGGAGAAGCCTATTAAATGTCTTCTTTGAGGATGAACCACCGTACCCGCGACGTAAGAAGTACGGAGAATGCTTGACTTTTTTTTTACTACCATTCTATTTGTAACATTTCTCATGAACTTTTGCTACGTCATAATGTCGATGACGCACCCTCGCTTACGAAATGTGAATATATTTGAACCATATGAATAGCTCCAGCTTGGCTTTCCGACCACCATTACGATGTCGATGAACCGGTGATTTATTTTTTTTTAGCCTTTTGCATAACTTTTGCTAAGTGATCACGTTGGTAACGATGACGTAGATGTTGTGATAATCTTTTTACACATGACACCCAAACGGCATGATTATATAGGCGGTTGGTAGGGAACAGTGAACACTCTGCTTCCTCTCCTTAAACTGCCACTTGCACCCAAGACGCTGTTTTCGGTCTACCTATAGATCTACCTATAAGTCTACCTATAAAGGCTAGTTCCCCCACAGCTGCGGCCTGTTATGAGTGCCGCTGCACATTCTGAAGGACTTAAACCTGTTTCTCAATACCGGGTCATACATGCTGAGTGCATGCCTCACTTATTGATAACAATTCCACCCCCACACCACCAGCTTACCACACACACTGCCATAATCATTATTACGAAGAAATCAACGACAGCAAGCATTCATGATTGCGAGTTATATCAAGCAGTCAGTCTCGCCCATTTCTCTCCATTTACTTCGTTAACATGCAGCCTCAATATAAAGTACAAATAGTGGCTGTACGTGTTCTTATACTCCGCACATTCTCCTCCCCTCAAACGCTTTCTCTATCGTATGCATATAGCAGTACTGCTAAATGCATACGAAGGAAAGGTTACTTAACCTTTCTTTTCTAGGGCTTTATCGTAGCATCAGCAAAGAACGCTCACACTGGATGGCCTAAAGCTTTAGGAATGCTTAAAATTTCAACGACGATACGTACGACCACATACGCCCACGCGGATCAGCAGCTACTACGACCTGTCTCAAACAACTTCAACCAAATCGATACGCGTTTTACGCGAAACCTTAGAAATGCAGATACGTATTACAGCGCGAAAGCCCTTCGGAGAAGCGCATATAAAGATTGCGAGAGTGCCATGTTCTTCGCGTGTGCGCAAGACGCGCGCAATCGCGAGCAGCGCACACGCGGCAACGGCGGCCAGACGTTTGCGAAACGGTAACGATCCATTTTGTCGAGACCGCTCCGCTATCGGATAAAAGAGAGGCGTCGCTGCGCAAACAAAGACGAGTGGGTCAAGTTCTCGCGAGAGCCAAGGAAGGCGCGGAATAAAAATAAGAGATAATGGCAGCATCGCGATGGCCTCGGCTCGTAAAAGCCAGCCTTTCGGGTCAAGAGGTCGGCACAAATGCCAGTCAGGCCACTTTGGCATACGCTATGAATTAATTGTGTTACTTTCGCATTTAACTTCCTTGAACTTCCCCGTTCTTTCTCTCTGTTGATTCGTGTTTTGTCGCGATTTTAATTGGACGTGGCATTAAGATGCGGGAGATAGATGACGAACGTGCGATACAAATTGGCTCTTATTTCATCACCCAAGCGTTCTCCCTATTTGAACTGCACGTCTTATCACACCGCCGTTGTACAACCAGCCGTGACCCATCCACAACGACACCCTGCCATTCACATCGCACTTGTCGTACAACCCCCGCTTTAAAGGCATCGCTTGAGTAGGACACACTGTTGGGCTAGTTGGTCTTGCATCTTGAAATCTTCAACTTAGCACGACTGACACACACAGACAGACAGGAAGAGACGGAGAAGCTCCCGGCCTGTCTGCTTCGTGTCTTCTTGTCTGTGTCAATCGCGCTAAGTTCAACATTTCAAGATAAAGGCATCACTTTTTCGCAGACTGCTACTGGAAACACTTGTTATAGATAAAGTAAGGTTAAAACTCAATTACGACATGTCAACAAAACCACTTCCGCCCAAGATTTTTCTTCAAACTCCTGTCTACAACTTCCTTTTCAACTTCGTAATGTGAAGTTGCTTCGGGATAGTTGGTTCTGCATATTAATAATACGAAAACAACGCGATACTTTAGACGGAGAGATGGAACGGAGCGCGACACAAACAAGCGCCGACTTTCAGCAGAATTTTTCTTTCGCGCGAAAGAGTATATAACGAAGAAACAAACAGGAAATCAGCGTGGTACAGAGAAAAATCATGGCACGTGCTCCACTATCCTTCCTCCGCTCCCCTTTTGAGGAAGCAGTTCAAGGCAGCGCCTGCAGATACCACGGGCCAACAATCTGTACGCGTTAGCAGCAAGGGCGGGCGTTGTGGCGAGGCCGAGATACTGGCGCTATAGTGAGATGTATGGTTCGCGTGTTGTGCGCCGGGCGTCCACTTCACACGTGCCGGCGGGGAGCTTGTTTATCGAAGCGAGACGAGATGGTGCAGCTAAGCTGTCGCGTGCGAGGTGCTGGAGGCTACGCTACCCGACTACGTCGACATTTAAATGCGAGGCACTTGCGGAGAAGAGAGCTAAAAATTACGGAAGAACAGGTGTGGAGAGGAAACACGATAACGTGCAACTGAGTTTATTCATGGAAAGAAGAATCACCCATCGGGAACCGTGAGCGCGCATTGATGATGTATAAAAAGAAATCCATGAAACCAAAACATAACAAGAACAAACCATGTAAAGATCGCCTACAAACGAGCACGCACCGCTACATAAAAAACAACCCTGTTAAAACTTTCACAACAGCTGCAAGTTTTAACATCACCACTTGCACGTGCGGAAAGATAACAGGCCATTGACAGCGGAGAAGTGCCACCCACGAAAGAAGGTCACCGGCGCCCTACCACAGCGCTCGACGCTGTACGAACGCGGCTATGCGCGCGGCTCTGCACGCGTTCATCGAGGCGGACTTTGGAACGCACCTGGAATGATGCCGCCATCCAGGAGAAACGAAGTAAAGCTTGATTCATTTTGCCTCCCCTGGATGCCAGCACCGTTCCTGGTATTGTGCGCCTGGATGCGCGCGTGTTGAGCCGGACTAGACAAAAAAATTACACCATCTCCCGCTAAAGGGGACCATGAGGCGATGCGAAGCAGCACGGGGGGTGCACAACGCGTTTGCATCGGTTTGACTAGGTGTCGCGTTTGCATCGGTTTGACGTTAGCAGACGCTGCCTGCGTCAGCGTTGTCTCTCGAGGGCGAGGGCGCGTTCTCATTCCTTGCGAGCTGGGAAAGCGCTCATCGAAGATTTCCGTCAGGCGGCAGCTGCGGGCGCTGCGGCGAGCGCGCGGCAGGCGAGGGAGAGTGACGTCAGCGCACACTGCGAGGGGAGCGTGACGTCAATGCGCTGCTGCGGCGTGACCTACTTGGCACTGCTCCAACACCTGCGGCGAGGGGAGCGCGTTGCGGCGCGTTCGTACGGACGGACGGAGGGACAGCGTTACACATGCTAGTCAAAGAGCTGCTTCGCATCTAAAAGGCGCGTTCGTACAGCATCGAGCATGTGCGACGTTAGCGCAGTGGTTTATTAAAGAAAAGAAAAAAAAAAGACGTTAGCGCAGTGGTAGCGCACCCTGCACCTTTCATCGTGGCGGGGGGCCTGCGAGTTCAATTCCCAGTGCATCAACAGACGCTTTTCTGGGTGTTTTTTTATTTATTGTTCTTACATGTTTACTGCATCATATCCGTTATGGTAGTGACGTATGGGGTCGTGGTGGACCCCGGCATAAAACGCTTTCGTGTTAAAAAAAAAAAAAGAAAATTAGGCTCGGTGTTGCACTTTTGACATCAAGAGTAACTTGACAGCACATGACATCACAATAATGTGCAGATAATGCTCCTTGAGAACATTATCTTTTTCCAGGAAGAGTAGTGATAACACTATCTCGATGTTCTAACTGCAGACGTTTTTAGTTGAGCTGTTGGTCGTTGCCACAATGTGACGTATTGGTACTTTGCTATTTATAAAAGCATGGACAGAGCTCTTCCTTTTTTTTTCTTTGCTTGAGCTATTCTCTCTCGTGTACTACCGCTATGTTGTCGTTTGCGTCAGCAAGATGCTAAATGCTGTTGCTCACATATCGCAATGAGCTCGACGAACATTTTATCGCAGTAACTGCACTGTTAATAAAACGTCGCTGCTTGGCAGTGAATGAATGAATGAATGAATGCGGGTGGTAATGTCCAGCTGATGCTTCGCTCGAAGTACAAGTGTAACAGCGGATCTGTACGTATAAACTAATCATGAGTATCACAAATGGGTCACAGCTAGAACGCCTTTTGTGGGAGAGTATTCTCAACATATATAGACACACCCCTCCATCATCACATCGCGAGAGTTATTTTTATATATAACTTTACCGTAACACATCGTTTCGTTACAGCGCCTTTTTAATTTTTTTTTTCCTACAGGGCCGCTACGGCAACTGGATTCCCTTCCTGTTCCTCGGTTCGCTGGCGGCAGCGGCTGGCATTTCGGCCGCGTGGCTCCCAGAGACCAATGGCTACGCCTTGTGCCAGACCATTGAAGACGCTGAGGAGTTCGGCAAGGATCAACAGTTCTTCTCGCTCAACAGGTGAGCTTATAAGAATCAAGGTGTCGCCTATTTCCCTAACTGTATTTACAAAATGACCTAAGGGAAACAAATAAGTTTAATACAAAAAATTATCATTTTTTACAGCATTTTAATCACTTCGTGGTAACATATTCACTGTTAGAGGAGAAAATAAATCACAATTCATTTTTATCTATGCGCCGAACCAATAGCGTCAGTGCAACACTGGCTTCGAATACTTTATCCTGTTTGAGGAAGTTCAGAAAAGGAAAAAAAAAAAAGGGGGGGGGGGGGGGGTGCTTCTAAAGAAAGGCTTACCGAAGCTCGTTTATAAGTTTAGAATAAATCCCAGCAAATTTTTACGGGTAGATCTAACGTTAACAAAGGTCACACAGAGGCCTTCCAAATCCACCCGATCATACGACTGGTTGCGAAGATTTGAAGGCGGCGTCGCAACCACTCTTTTCATTATTACGTGGTGAAAGCCGGATAACATGGGTAAACTTGTTGCGAACCACGTTACCGGAGGAGCGACTGCATACTCTGCCATTTCTTTTTAAGCTTGCAAACGGAAGCTCATTTTCCCAAATTCATGTTGAACGTCTGAAGTGCGCTTTACTCATAGAACCGCGAACAGTGAAGCTATAACCGCTGTTTCAGGCGAAGTCTTAAATTGTTCGGTGAGTCCGCGAAAGCGATGAATACGGCCGTGTTTCTGCAAGCGTAGCTGATAGGCGAGCAACTTGGTAATATCCCTGTTTGGTTGTATGTTAACCGATCAAATGATTAAGGCGAAAGCGCTGTGCGCTGCGACTTACAAAAGACCCTGGCGTCGACCATGGTGCATGTTAGCAAGGCATGTGACCGAGTAGTGACGTCCGAGTGAAGACTAGATTTGATGACGTCACGATCACGCGTCACGTAATGGCGTCAGTCATGACTTCATGCAGTAATGTCACATGACATGGACGCTTATAAGAGTCGTCACATCCACATGAAATGGTGCTTTCGCACGTAAAGAGCATTTGGTGTCCTCTGCAACTGTTTCCTGTCATGTGCGTAGTGCCTCACCACATTTCTGTTTCTTTTTTTTCTTTTTCTGACAGGTTGAAAGAGAAAAAGAAGGACTACAAAGAGGCCGCCCCTAAGGAGAAAGAAATGGAGCCGATGGCGAAGTCCGCAGATGTTAAAGTCTGATCGGATCTCATCGTCGACGCAGTAATATTGTGCAAGATCCCAAAAATTCACTTGTCCCCCACTGCACGTGCGACTGGACGTTTGCCCTCGTGACACTTCCGGTCATCTAGCTACGTTGTCACCACTGTTAGCGTGCAATCCGGGGTACAGCGCTAGCATTTGAACACCATCACAACTTCATAAAGAAAAGTTACATTTTTAACCAGCACCAGTGCATACTTTTATACGTGCATAAGAGATTGGTGCGAAGAGGATTAATGCGGACGGCTCAGCTAAGCAGAATTGAAAAGCTTAGTTTGCTTATACTAAGTACAAACAAAAAGGAATGAATTTCGGAGTGCACGCCATGGTAGCATAGAGGCCAATTGTAGCGGTGCCTTAGGCACGGCGATGCAGGTTCACTTCCCATAAACGGGGACTGAATCATGACGGGCGTAAAATGCACTGGTACCCGTGAACTTAGGCTTATCTAAGTGCACGTTAATATGTCCCAGGTACTCATAACTCTGTCGGGTGCTCCCCACCTGAGCACGCCTGATAATGATGTCGTGGTTTCGACGCGTTGAACCCCAAGTTTATTACGTTAAGGGTGTCACTTTGTACAAATTTGCCATGGGAGCTCACTGAGCTGTCCCGCGCACCCTCCATCCATGCACATGGTAAGCCGCAAGCACAGTTCTATAGACTATACGTCATTCATTGCTAAGTATCAGCACACACTAATTCCAAGAGGTCACCCTCGTCGTGACTTTCATACCCGAGCAACCCACCGATGCAATCGCTGCATGCGACATTCCATGCATCTATACGTAGTACCGCACTCTTTATAAAGAGGAATCTGTCTTGTGCAGGCCGGACCGCATAAGAAGGCACTGACACGTTTTGTTCAAGAATACCGTCTCATATATTGCCCGTTAGGTTGCGATATCATGCTTTAATTATACATTTCCTCGTACTACCTCTTATTATCGTCAAATGCTTCATTTTCTTTATCTGATTATGCAGGGAGACGTTGTTGGGCAGGATTCGCCAAAAGGAAGCAATACTTCAAGCTAGGAGAGTATGCATTCGTGACAACACTACAGTGTAAACGCCTCGACAACTTTGAGTCAGCCAGAGGTCTCCTATTTTCACGTAACTCATTTTCATAATTTTCTTACGTGTCATTCCATGTGAGTCTTCAAAAGAAGTAGTGGAAGCTCTGATTACACCTTGGTTACACGGGCAATAAATAACGCTCGCATAGTGCAAGCACACTTGGCCGCCAGAAATTTGCTGTGATACAGTCGTTTACATTGTACTGAAGTTGTTAGATCTTTTTTATTTAGTAATTGCGATTAGCCGAAATATAATACGTTAGTACGTGTTATAACCAGCTTGGTCCCTCGAAATAAACTGATAATTCTCAACTATCAAACACATGGACTGAGAGAATGGCGTCCCGCTTGAGACTTCCTGACACATTTTTACTGAAATAGAGGCCTTATACATACACACATGAAAAAGAAAATAAATAAAATTTGAAATTCAAACTTCTCCTGAACCGACCTCTTTCAAATGCGTTCTTCGTACGTGCGCACGGGGAATGTTTGTACAAGAGTTGAGAGCAGATTTTACTCTCGAAACCTGCAGATTTCACCTATATCCTTATCGCCGAGACAAAGTTTACACTTACAGCTTCAACTATACGACTCCTCGTATCGGGCCCCGCCACGGCGGTCCAGTGGCTATGGTACTCGGCTGCTGATTCGAAGGTCGCGGGATCGAATCCCAGCTGCGGCGGCTGCATTTCGATGGAGGCGAAACGTTGAGGCCCGTGTGCTGTGCGATGTCAGTGCACGTTAAAGAACCCCAGGTGGTCGAAATTTCCTGGAGCCCTCCACTACGGCGTCTCTCATAATCAGAGCTGGTTTTGGGACGTTAAACACCACAAAACAACATAACAACAACTCCTCGTATCGCGAGATTCATGAAGCACTGCTACAGTGCGCTTCTGTGTGGCGCTGGCAGAGCGAAGGTACTACTTTCGTTCAATCACGTGGCCTCTTCTTCTAACACAGAAGTTCTTGTGTACCCTGTGAATAATAATAAAAAAATCCAGCGTCCGGCGTCCCGGCGGAACGGCAGGAAAAGCAACGCAACAAAGTGCGGCGTCTTGACGACGTCATCCCGTAACCGTGCGTGACGAAGTTGCTGACGTCATGTTCCCTCCTCGTTTCATTTGTGTCCTTGTAAGTATGTACATGTATGCAAATGAAAAAAGCAAGCAAGTCCACTGGTATATGGCTACACATTTAATGTAGCGATGTTATCTAGCGAAATGGTGCTTAGTTGGGGGTACACCTGAAATTAAACAGCGCGAGCGCGGGACAAGACAGGAAAAGAAATGCGACACTATCTCGGCTGGGTGTCACTCCTACTTGTAGAATAACGAGCACTTATTGCTGGCCGAACCAATACATGACGGAGGGGCCTCGTACAAATCTGAAATCGATAAACGGAGAAAAGAAAGAACAGACATTTCTTACGTCTCTGCGAATCACTTATCTCACCTCCCAATGCCGTGGAGGAAAAAGTAATGAATTCTTATCCATCAAATATATATATATATATATATATATATATATATATATATATATATATATATATGCAACGCTGAAGCGACACGTACCCCTGCCAGTCGCCCCCGGCAGCGAGTATTCCGCTGAACATTCATCTCCGATTCCTCGCACTAATGGTCTCGATCTAACGGACTCCTTGAACTTAACACGACTGCGGTACTCCCTCTCGCAGCATGGTCATTAGGACGGACGAAGCGCTGTTCAGAACAGGGCGCTTGCTTGCCTTAAACTTTCATTCATACAATATTTCGATATCAAGATGTATCGATGTTTCTGGCGGCGCTTCTGCACATACTACGGAGCGGCATAATTTAACCGTATCCGTGCGGCCCATCATTAATTCCGGCGCCGGGAACAACGGGTCCGACTCGCAAGGAAGCCTCGCCTCACCAGGCTCACCGGAGTCTGAGATAGTTCACCGTAGTAAACAGCGGTCGGAACCTAATAGCGCATGCATCGGGTGCATCCTCTATCGCACCGCTAAATATTTCAGTACAATGCGCCGAACATCGAACAGCCAGTTGTGTTTCGGGAAGTTCGTTTCAAGTTTGCGTAGAGACCGCCTATCGCCGAGCGAGTCAAGAATTGGTGATGCAAATTCGACTCTCCTTATCCAAGCTCGTTATAAAGTGGCCGGGCAGCACGTTTTGTTCCGTGTTTGCGCGGCAGACGTTGGGGACGTTTGGAAGGCGTAGTGTCCACAAGATCTCCATGAAAGCACGTCCATGCAATGACCGCATTCGCGATATTCCTGTTGCTAATCGTCAAATCCCGCCGGTGGTTTGGAGGTAACAGATTTCCTCGCTTATCGTTATTATTAGCATTATCAAGATGTTTAAGCGCCTGTACGTAGACGGTGCCGAGCTACTGCGCTTCTTTAACCAATGTGCAGCCAACCAAGTTTCAAAGATTCGAAAACAACGTTCGAGAGTGCAGTGACATGGAGCGTCTGGAGTTATGGAAAACAGCAACATAGTGCAATAACATGCCAATATTTGGAAGCGTGTTCCTTTATTGCATCTCTGCTACCTTGCGAAAACCAAAGAAACGTTTGGCACGTCCGCTTTATTGTAAAATTCGTCGGCACTTGGTAATACTTTAGGGCCGTGAGAAGCTAGGCTGGATGGTTCGAGTTAATAAGCAAAAATAAAAGCCATTGAAACAAAGACAAATACAAAGACGCAGACTCGCACACCGCCGCCGGATATAGAAAACTTTTACTGGAGCGCTGACGTACCTTTTAGCACATCTTTTTATCCCTAGCAAGCGTACAAGCTACATCCAGAAACCTAGCAACATCTCGACTTTTGCTTGACATCTAGCAGTGTTGATAATAGGCCTGCTTGATAGTAGCGTTACTTTTTTTTTTTTTTGTCAACAGCTGCTTACGAAGGAAATGCTGCACCGCAAAAGTGTGCGTTTCCAGTGGAGCTGGTCAGAGATATTACCCTCAACATACTGCAAGCGTCGCACGTCGTGCTGTATGTCGACGGACACGATCGTAAGATGTTCTTTTACGCATGATATATCCACAAATTGCATCAACGAGGTTTTCAAGGACATCTGCGCAACACTTCACAAATATAACTACCTCGAACCGAATGGCTGCATTTCTTTACTCCATAAATTAAAGCTAAAGGCTTCGCGCTTTGAAATAGGATGTTGCCTAATGTTCAACGCAAAGGATACAAAAATAAGCTAACATATGCATTGTCTTTTTAGAAACGATTCATATGCTGGATGTTCCTTTTCTTACACACTACGGGTTCTTTCATAAAAACACAATGACAGTGAGGCACCATTCGTCTTCGCACAAGAACGCTTTGCTGAGGCGAAAATACGTTACCACTGCTAAGGTGAGAGTGAAACGATTCAGTAAGAAAAACATACTAATTGCCATATCGAGGGCAGTTGTTGACATAAAAAAGATGTATTGCATAGCACATATTGCACATCGATCTTTTATAAACGCAAAAAAATCATTTGAAATTTCAATTTGAAATGCCCCTTAGCCAATTTCAAGGCACACGTCAAAACTGACCGTATACCGTGCGAGCAGGAAATTTGCTCCCCATATTACGTCACACCTGAAATTCGCATAGCTATGTTGCAGCCTATGTCACTCGAGGAGCATTCAAAATAAGACCAAATTTTCATGACAACACACGTGTGTGTTAAGTGTAGCAGCATGTGACCAGATGCTACTATAAGACGCGCGTTTGATCAAACTTGTTCACTTGCTCGTCTCGGGCATTTTAAGTATAGCGTAAAAGGAGCAGCCGCATTTTGTGCACGCGAAGTGCGGTCAGTTTCAAGATCTCTGTTGAATTTCGGTGATAAACATTTCAAGGTATGTGCCATATGTCGGTTTTTTAAAAATGGATGTACCATAAGTTGTTGAGCCTGAAAACTTCTCTGTATTGCTCCATATAAACAACTGGCCTTAAGACGTTCTAAAAAATTTGTTAATCAGCATTTCAACGTACTTTCGTAGCGGCGAAGTATTTCTCTCTCCGAGTCGAACTGCTTAATTCTAGCACAGGGGACCGTACTTAGTCAAGCTGCAATAAGATACCGCATTTACAGTCGTCGTCCGCAGGTGAATCCTTCCACCGCTTGCAAGAAATCGGTGAAGGAATTAGCTTTCTTTATTATTATTCCTATGAAGAGAAAGTAATTACGCTCCGCCGACGGGTAATTTGTAACGCATACGCAAGCGTCGTTCCAGATGTCGAGCACGCGCTCTCCGGGCAAACATGCTCGAGAGGTACTTTAATCGAAGAGTGCGCACTGTGCAATCGCACGCCTGAATTGGAAATCGGAGCAAAAAAAAAAAAAGAACAATACCTCGAACGGCGATAAGCTGGTGTATACAGATAGAGGTAGACGGAAGGTGGGCACTTATGCAAACATCGCATCCCGATTTTTTCTGCGAGGAGTAAATCTAATCTCAATCTTAACTTTCCACTTGCGTGAACAAGGATCACGCCGGAGAGTAGGGGAGGTGTGAAGGCTACAAAGGGACATACAGCTGTAGACAGAAATATTGACCATCTTGCTACTTTACAGAGCGTGTAATAAAATCTGTGATACAAGGTTGGAGAATGAAATATCGCCGGGAAAGGGGGAGGGGGAATGATGGCTACGGTGGTTGTGATCCAATTTAGACCGGCTCTATATAGAAAACACAGCAGTACAATGGCGAAGATTAGACAATACAACATAGCGCCCGCATAGATCATCGTGTCTTTCTCTCGAACGATTTTTTTTTCTGCGACGTAATAACGCGTCACAAGGAGGAGTGATGTCCTTGATAAGCAAAAAACGCTGTGAAGAAACGGTGGGGGACAGTGTTCCCGTATTAACGAGATATGTTGCACAGTTCTTATTTTTCTCTGGAGCAAAGGAGGGCCTCCTTAAGCGTTTCAGAAAGATAGAACGATACTCTACATTCAATAAATTAATAAGTCAAAAACAATACTTCCTTTAAACAATTCGAGAAACGAGTACGAAATACTTCAACCAATATGCTGCCAGTAACGAATTCGTTTGTGGATGCTATACGCCTCAACGTTCCGTTCGTATTAGTAGACAACGGTAAAAGGTAACACCACAGCACAAGAATCAATGCAACAACAAATGTGGACGAGCCCTGCGGTAATATTGGGCCTTAAGTTTGCAGCCTGTACGTGACAATGAAAACTTGGAGGATTCTTGAGCTTTGTCGCTTAGTGTGCAACGCCGTATCGCTGACCGTATTACGTACACATCGGAAGTCGAGGGAGAGTGGCGCCGTCTCGCCGTAATACGCGTGTGGTTGTTCCTACTTGAGTAGACGACCTCTGAGGCAGAAAGCCGTGGCAAAAAGCACTCGAGTTCATCGAACGGGTGCACCTCCATTCTTATTGCGGTTCGGCTAAGGAAAGGGCGCTAGTTTCTGCATTCCATGGCGGGATCACGGCTCAGCATCCATGGGGGTAGGGGGAAGGGACTGAAAGAGATAGAAAGGAGAGAAAAGTTGTAGTGGAGGGCTCCGGAAATTTCGACCACCTGGGGTTTTTTTAATGCGCACTGACATCGCACAGCACACGGGCCTCGACATTTTACCTCAATCGAAATGCAGCAGCCGCGGTCAGAAGCATAAAACTTTGAAACGTTTCGCTAACTTATTGGTACGTGAGAATTCCCGTTACGCATCTACGGTTACTCCAAGTATGCAGGTGTCCTGTCATCTCCTAACCTTTCTTTTTCTCCGCGGCGTTCGTTTACTCACGCTTCGGCCACACGTGGGCCCCTTCTAGCACGCCTCACGCTTTTCTCTGGTGCGAACCAACCATGGACTTTTTTTTTTTTTTTTTTGGTACGACGGTCCCTTTTTGGGCGCCCTAAAGGTACACATCGCTTGCCTGTCACCTCCTAGAAAGTGGCCTTTCGCATTTGATGAGGCTGCCAGATATCGACTCTGACGCTGACAGCCTAACAAGGTGATCTCCCTTCCTGAGCTCGTTCGGCTAGCTTTGTCTAAAGCTCGGGATAGCGTCGTCAACTATTCATGTCACAGACTACGCACGTTTCGTTGTTCGCTCTCGACCGCGAAGTATACCCTTCTTCATTTCACGTCAGCACGGCAGGTAAGAGAGAATTTATTATTCAGTTCCCTATCAACGTCACTCCTTCATCCCTTTACGACATTGTGAGACTGTCGTCTTAAGCATTCATACGTAGGATAAATTGGGAAAGAGCACACACACGTTGAAGAAAGGCACTCAATTTCCTCTTCCTGTAAATCCTTCATTACTAGTCATGAAGATGTACAAGGGTTCTTTTGGGTTCTTTTTTTCTCGCTATCATCTCCTTTTTACCGAGAAGCAAGGGATAAAATCGTGTTCGTGTAGCCCTTTCCTCGCAGAATTACAAGCTAGCTACTCTAGCTTACTCAATGCGGTGGCGCGGATGAGAGCCTTTCATTAGAACAAAACCAAGAGGTATCGCTGAAAGCCCCACTGCATAGGTGTGCGAATCGACTGCGACAAATGATGATTTGGACGCCAGTCTGGAAATATAGGACCATTTAGAGAGATGCAAGAAAAGTGGTACGTAAAGGTCAACGCTCAAGAGCGTGGAGGGTGGGTTGCGTCAGAACAGCCCCGAAATTTTCTCATTGCTGAACAATCGCCCTCTTCCCCTGCTTTCTATCACTTTTCCGCAAGTGAAATTTACACACGAGATTCGATAGCAACCCCCGAAACGCACTTAACAACACGTGTGTAAATTAACTGCTTTTATCGTGATTTCGAGTGACATGATACACCCCTCCAAAGCGACTTACCGTGGCGTTGTGTACGTCCGTTGTCAACGGCATAGTCCCTGAGCGAAAGCCCCCGTTGGATGCCAAGAAAAACAGGCCAAAGAATTGCAGCCAAGTCACACAGGGGAGGCCCTGCAAATAAATGCAAAGAAATTGAAGTGATTCCGAAGAAAACGTGTAAGGGTCACACTGTGCTGGAATTAGACTCGAACCCAGGGAATCCGGGAGATATTTCCGAAAAGACCACGACGGCTGCGTAACTCGGGCAGAATAAATGTCACCATACCGAGCAAGGGGATGCAAGATAAGGTCCAAGAATGTGTGCACCTGTTTCTACATTCGTGCTTCTATCCACTACTACAGGTGACAACTTCTATTACGCAAATGACAATAGTTAGCGGGCGCCCCGCTCCCACGCTTCCTGCTGTAGCGGTCGCCTCTGCGAGCAGAAGAGCTACGCGCATTGCGGGAAGATGGCGCTACTTTGCCATGATTATCATGCAAACGCAGCACGGTTACGCTACTGCGTTGAACTCTTACACGCGACGCGCAGGCATCCTCCAGTATTTTCGAATGGCATTCACCCCGAAGTTGCGAATTTAGCAAGAAATGTACATGCATTACCCGCCCCCTTCCGAAATTATTGTCTTACGCACATCCTCATTAATGAGGAAGACTGAACGAACTGTACTTGCACGATTACACGCTACGACAATGGGAGGAATCTCCTTGTTCGCCTAATTAAGATTCCCGTTCTATCACGTCGACGTCAAATTTGCTGCCGTTAAATTAAGACAACTCGATATACAAATTCGCACTTATGCCTCTCGAACTTCATTTCAGATGCCGAGTGCACTCTCAACGTTTCGCATGCATTGTACGATGCCGGGATCACAATCCTGTCCATTAGGCACGCCACTGCAAGGGATGCCGGTTTGTCCCTGGCGGATGCACTGGACACTCACGCCTTTGGACTTTCGAGGCTAGAAATACTGTGCTTTGTTTCCTCGCTTCAATCGCCCGGTATGAAAGAGGTACGCGATATGCGCATATCTATGTAAGATCCAATTTGTGGTATGACACTAACTGCACAATCTGCTAAATTACCAGCACAAAGAGCTACCCGAATTACATTCTTCTTTCACAAGAACCTTCATCGTTCAAAGACTAGGAAGGATAGGAAAACTGCACAAATGTGATTGCCTGTGACAGAACGTCACAGGCAATCACATTTGTGCAGTACGCGAAATCACTGTCTGTCTTCAGCCCAGCCCCATGTACGAGCCTGTCGTCTTAAAGCACACGTAGCAAAAATGTTTTAAGAAGAAAAAAGCTACTATAACTTCGAGAACAGAAGAAAACTAGGAGGGCCAGGAAAATATGACAGGAACAGGACGGTCCTTTCTTTGTCCTCCCGGTTGCCTTCTGCTCTGGAAGTTATAGTTGCCCTTTTCCTTTCAAAATCCTCTACCAAATGAACCTATACAACGCTTATAGCGCAAACTGACATAGAATAAACAAACAATTATTCTACCTAAAGAGAGTGAAACATCGATGAATAGCACGTTGTGGGCCACAACTAAGTGTTAACTGCGTCAAGGGTGCGTGGACGAATTTTCGGACGTTCTTGTCATCGCATTTCGATCCTGTCATCTTCGTCCATTGAAATTTCACTCTATACATTTCTATTCCCAAACAATAGCTGCACAAAGCCGTCAGCTCGTCCGTATTGTACCGGTACTTTCGGTACACCGTATTCCTGCAAACGGGTCCACCGGAGAACAACCTGGGGGCTTGCAGACTACTCGTCGTCGCTCCGCTCGAACCGGACCAGGTAAGCTAGCTTCGCGTCACAGGAAAGCCGCAGGTTATGCGCCAACTGGAATAAGTCACGATTGAAGGGGCTCAATTGCACGAAGATCCCCACTGGTGTCTCTTTCGGCAGCATCGGTGCACGGTGCGCCTATGGACAAAATAAACTTTACAGTTTCATGTACATCTGTTCGCATGTACGTTTCCTATCACATTTCTTACATCGTTTATAGTTGAAACATCCATATTCTCGAAGCATGTTGCTCTTTAACCGTAGACTGTTGCTTGCACTTGTAGCTACACAAAGAATCCTTTTTTTTTTTTCTTAAGTAATCAGATTCACGAACGTTTCAGATGGTGTTCGACGTGAAGCGAGCTGACATTCTCTCAGAAAACTGCACTCACTTAGATACCTATGCCTATTGGAACGACAAGACGGGTTTCAATAAGCCTGTGTCGCCGCTAGAGCTGTCGCCCATCATACGCAATTACTGGCGAAGGAAGCTGCTAGTCGGATATGTGGAGGTAAGTGTAAAGCCGGTAAGGACAACGAAAGGTAAGCGTTCTGAGATCAACGCCGTTGTATGTGCCTTAGTCCCTGTCCCTTTTCACTGCATGTTTCTATGTTCAATCAAATATTTGAAGAGTAACTACAATCAGTGCTCAGTGCGCAAAGAAAAGCTTTTTTGCAAGAAGTTGCCTTAGACAGCGCACCAAAATCAGACAGGATATTTGCTTCGTTTGTGAAAACTTAAGTGATTTTCTATCAGCGACCTCAATCGTTCACCATTATGGCTAATACAGATGGAGTGGAAACCATGGAGCATGAAATGTTGCCAACAGATATCCACGCATATCTGCGGAAACTCGCTGCTTGGAAACTCTCTCGATCGTGCGCACGCTAACACTTCAGTACGGTTGGATAGTCCTAATCTCTGACACCACAATGAAAATATGCGTACAACATCCCCGTCCTGCTCTATGCCCCAAACCGTACCCTAAATCAAAGAGTACAGGAGACAACGATAAAGCGCATGCAAGGAAGCTCATCTTTCAAATCCTTCTTTTTCATTACTGAACCGCGCGCATGCCTCTTATCTTGTTGCAGTACTCTCCCTTCTCAGTTTCAAGAAAGCTGCGGAACGGCACTCTCGTCTACGAAGGTGTTGACTTCTCGCTCATCTTCAACCTGGCTCGAGCCTTCAACGTGAGGTAACGGTACCTCCCAGTCGTGCCACGGGGTTGACGTTGCTTCGTATGGGCCGCGCGAAAAAAATATACAGGGTGTTCCAGCGTAGCTTCAAACATTCTTAAAAACAGGATGTTCCAGAAAGAAAAAAAAAAAGAACCTCTTCAGAAAGGAACTGTTACCTAAGGCGGAGGTCAGTAAGTTCCACCAAATTGCTAATTAATTAGCTGTTTATTTACATTTTAATTAGAGACTTGTGGTGGTTACTGTCAATGGCGAGTTTTAGACCCGGAGATGTCAGATCAGCACTGATGAGAAAAAAAGTTGTCTAAAGCCCTGCAGCGCGAGAAAACCTCGGCTTTCTCCCGCACAAAAAAAAAAAAAAAATTAATGTGAGCGCTTGAACAGCGTCGGGAGTCACGTGCAAATGCAACATCCGCTGGTGCCGTGTTCCAAAGATTGCGGCGGCTGATTCGAAATGTGCGATGTGCTACTTGTGTTATTTTTCCCTGTGGTTAAAAAGCTTCGATGCTCCGCACAGGCAGAAGCTGGCGTTATCTTTTGCTTATTCGCTCGGTGGAAGAAGTAGCCTGTTTATCACCGCAAATTATGCGGCCGGCCGCGAGTTTTGAGAGCCCATACATTTTTCTATAAAACCAAGAGAGTTTTCTATTCGAAACGGCGCAGTATACGTGGACCCTATAGACCCCAACGTCATTAATCTAAAAGCGCTGATGAACCCGACACAATAACGTTTCCTGCCGCCACCTCTCGATAAGTGCGCAGGGCTGTTTCAGGAACCTACGGCCTCCGAGATTCCCGCCAGACATTCTCGGAGTCCGGTAAAAAAATCTGTCTCAGCGCGCCAATTATGACCTGTTACACGTGTTGGCGCAGTTTGTTCTTCCTCACTGCTAACCAAGAACTTGAAATATACGGAAAATTTCTTATTGAGATATACTCCTGAGACTAATCCCCGCAGCAAGTGTGCAAGCTGTAACGCGAGCACCGGGTGACCTTACTTTGAGTACAAGAGCGCGAATTCAAAAGTAATTGAACTGAGGGGGCTCACGTGCCAAATTCACGATATGGTTATGAGGCATGCCGTGGAAAGGGCTAGTTTGTATTATTATTCACCACTCCACCTTCTCTAACGTGCACCTAACTCTAGGTACGTGAACGTTTTCACACTTCGCCCCCATTGAAACGCGGCCGCTGTATCCGGGAGCAGTGCTCGCGTCTTCATACGTAGCTGCGAAGCTGTCACGGTGAGTACTAGAGAAGAGTTGCGTTAGTCTGGGTTAGACTAGCTTATGTTAGGTTGGAACTGCGTTAGGTAACGGTAGGCAAGGTTACTTCGTGGGCGAGTTTTGTCTGAACTTCAGGTACTATTGTGGCTAAACTTGTGTTCTTCGTAGCAAAATACTCGGATGTTTGACTTCTTTGATCATTGTTGTTCAGAACGCAAAGTAGAAAAAAACGATGTCGCCCTTGCGCCATGCGTTAAGCTGCACACGACAACGCCCCCCAGTAGGAAGTTAGAATACTTGGCATGGGAAATGGGTGGGTGAGAATTAATGTTGTTTTTTGTCCCCGACATCCTTGTCCTTGATGACAGCCCTATACGAGTGTCTCAGTGTATTTAATGTCCGGACAGCCCAAAGCACCAACACGTGGTAAGTCCACTCTCTCTTACGGTTTACTCGCAACTGCTTTGACTCTCCACCGCCAAGTGCAGTTCGCAGGCGGTGTCACTGTACTGCTGACCAAGAGAGTTCAGGTTTAATCACCGTAGCTGCGGCAGTCTCAAAAGAAAAAGAAAAAAGAAGAAAAGTACGAGGAAAGACAAAGGCTTGCGCATCATGCAATGAGAATATATTAGAAGCAACTAAACTGCATGTGGGTTAACCTATATACGACGACGCGCCTCATAATCGGATCATGGTTTCGGCTCCCAGAACTCCAAGTCTTAATGTAACACCAATTCCGAACAAATGGCAGTTTCAATAAAAGCAGCAAGTTTAAGTGACCATCAACTGTTAGCTTAATATTCCCTCTTAACCTCTCTACCTTTCTGCAAATCTGACTCGTTCTTGAAAGAGTTATTTACACCTTCCGGTTAGTCCCTCATAACACACGTTTCTGTCCAGTGTTCTCACTTAATTAAAACGCGATGCGTGATGCTCTTTGTTTTATTGCAGCCTGGTTCCAGTACGAGATCCAGAAGCCACGTGGGGTGCAAAGAGGTACGGACGGTGGACCGGAATCGCAGGAATGGTGTCCAGAAGAGTGCGTACGCTCCTTCGAAATATAATGCGTCGAATAATAATGCAAATGTAAAGCATCCATTAAGGGAGCCCTGCAACACTTTTTGAACATAGAAATCAAACGCTGCCTATCAATCGCTCGTGTGAACGGGCCAGCCAAATATTATTGCGAAGCTCGCAGCAGCAAACTTGCAATTTCGTTTCAAGATACTTCCGAAAGGCACCTACCCTTCTTTCAACAAAACACGTCGCGAGTCGGGCACTGCAACGAAATGGGAGGGGGGACTACCGTTGGCTGGTTTTCAGACGCAGTGACCGCGGGAGCCGCGGGGTGGCGCCACATCCCCGCAGTGTATGGGGTGGCGCCACATCCCCGCAGCGAAATTCAATAAAGAAGGGGATACATGTACGTGCTGTGGAAAAGCTAGGGAAACGACAGATCATATTTTGATTGAATGTACAGATGTCCAGCCAGGTGTAGCTGTGGACACTACCCTACAGGAGGCCATGGGTTTCAGGGGTAGCACGGGAAAGCTGAACATGTCGGCGATAGAGATAAGTAAAAGGCGCTTCGAGTATTGGTGGCGCAAAGGTATGGAGCAAAAGCAAGGTAGTTAGGGCAAGATAGTTACTTCACAGCGGAACGATAATGGATAAAATAGGTAGGCGAGCAGAAAAATTACTTGTGAAGATGTGTGCGATTCGGGAAAACAAACGTTTGTAGAGGGAAAAATAAAGGTAGAGCTTGGTGACCCGCGGGCTACTGCCCCGTTATGAAGCGGACGCTCCTAACATACATACACATACGTATGTCTGCCCTACCGTTTCAAAAGGCAAACACACAAATCATCATCATCATCATCTGGTGGAACGCTTGTCATCCCTGCGGAAGCGCGCAAAACTTTAAAGAAATAGGAAAGAGAAAATGTTCAAGGTCGTGACGCGGTATCTTGTGCCGTTTTCACCCCCTCTGTGTACCTCCGTGTGGCTCCCAGCGCGCTCTTCGGGACGAGAGTGGGTGCGCTTTGACCGTGGCCTCCGTGATTCTACGCGTGCCGGCAGGCCATTAAACGCTGGGTTATGGGTTGTTGAAAGGGACACACATACTGTATTGAACAAAGAAGCACTTTAGCATGGCAAAGCATCTTTACCATCTTTGAAGGCTTTACCATCTTTACCATTTCACTTGAAGGCGTTTTCAATTAGCTTTTATGAAAAGAAATGAAATATAGATCTTCTTAGGGCCATTTATACCAAACTTCTGAGTTCATTAGTCAATCACGAAAGTGGAGAAAAAAAACGAATAAAACAACGAGAAAAGAAACTCGATACGCACTCGACAAGACAATCACAAAACAAGCGTATCTTATACTACTGGCGAAGGTTGTTGCCGTCGCTTTTCTTTGTTGTGTTGCGCTACGTTGCGCTGTGCTGTTCTGTGTTGTGTTGTGCTGAGCTGCTGCTGTCGTCGTCGTTGTTCTTGTTGTTGGCGCCCCGCAACTTCAGAAAGATATGTGTGACCTATTTACCCTATGTTATCGCAGTTTAGCGGTTTCAAACGAAAAGGTTTAGTAACGTTCGATGCTCTACCACGCTTTTTGAGGATGCAATACAGCCCTTCTGTATAGCTGAACAACAAAGAAGGCCGAGAAGAAGCTACGATATCTCCAAGGTTGCGGTGAAACGATGCGGAAACATCATGGTGCCTTCGCCTCACCGTGTTAGGATAAATACCAGAGCGCCGTTCTAACGTCTTTATTATGACGACAACCTTGATAGTTTGCTGTAACGGCAGCCCTCTTGAAAACGGACAGCAACGAAGAGTCAGCAAAAGCACGGTTGACTTGCTCAGGTTATGCCACACTTATAACACAACCTAGAGTGTTGTCTGTCCGTTCCAGAGTCGCCCGCACTGGTATATATCATTTGCCTACGGTCTTTCCGCCCATCTGTCTGTCCGTGTGAAACATGAACAAAGGAATGACACGTAGCATAATCACATGGCGGAAGCTCTGTATAAACACACCAATAATAAAGCTGGCGATGTCTCTCCAAACCGTTTACCTTCTGTCTCTTCTTTTTCAGACGTTTATGTATTCGATAATGTTCTTTTTTTTTCTGCCCGATTGTTCTCTTATTTCTCCAATGATATGTTTTCCTTCGGCGCCACTGTTTTTATTCCCGCTGTTCGGTCGAGTTTCCTTCTGACAAGGTCGATCTCTCAGACGTTTTCCTTATATGCACCTAAACCTGCACGAGTGTGCTGTTACGAGAGCAACTTAAACCGGTTAAGCAAAAGCGGCAGCGAGGCTACCCGGTCAAGTTAGTCCACTGTCGATAGCCATCTCTCCAACCTTCCGTTGTAATACAAGACGCGTGCTGTTTCCAGCTCAGGGTCATTTGTGTATACGTTTGATAGCGTACCTGCATGTGGCTTCCGTATAGGAAGGAAGATACATTATACCGAGAAAAGCATAGGCGCTGATCGCCGAAAGAAGACAGACAAGAATCGTCGCATCTCGAATGTCACGCGAGCTGAAACTGGAATTAACGGCTCCGCGCTTGAGCAGTGAGCAAGCCGGCTTGTCGGGCAATTCGGCCCGCGTTCGACTTGGTGTGTTCAGATCTTATTTTATTTATTTACAGTATACTGCGGTCACAAAGGACCATGCAGGTGGGGAAATACATAGGTGGAAATTTACATGCACAAAAGGGAAAACAAAGCAAACGTACTAACATAGACATAACAAAATCACAAAAAAAAATTATACAGCTCATAAGAGTGACACATACCATAGCAGAAAAAAAAATACACGAAAAGAAGCCCGAAATACGTCGGGTGTGTAGACAAAGTGTTTGCAATATTCAATAACAGTGTATCAATGGGACATGTAGGAAAAAAAAAAAACGCCGTGAGCTTGCAGTGATTACTGAATTCCTATATCAGCAAGTAGAGCACTTTCAAAATCACGGACAGATTGTAAAGAAACAATATCTTCAGGCAGTGAATTCCACTCGGAAATGGTTCGTGGGAAAAATGAGTTTCTGAAAAGATTAGTGCGTGTTTGATATGGAAGAAGATTATGTGCATGCCGATAACGTAGGAAGAGGAAAACAGGAGTGCGTCAGACGTGCGGTCCATCTTATGATTCGTTGAGGAACGTAGAAATGGATGCCCTTCCTTTATTTTTTTTTAGGGGGGGGGGGGGGGGGGGGACGAGCGAGGTCATTACGCATATGGTCACCGAAACATGGGTGCTCTATCGAGAAACATGGCATTTTATCAGTACAAAAGTAAGATAAAGCGCAAGAAATACTGACAGTCGTAACTAGTCCAATAAGGAAAATGTATAAAGCGATTGCAGAGCAGGAAACATCGCCCAGGTAAAACGAAGTCGAGCACGTTGTAATCGTGTCTACTGTCTCACTAGCTAACGTTGGAACCTCGGCAACAGCGGGGCGCTGTTGTCATGGCGCAGTGTATGCGTACACCCGTAGCACACGAAGCACTTAAAACGTATTCGAAACGTGTAAGGCGTCATGGACGTCAGTGTATATGTTGGCTATGTCACATCCACACAGAAGACAAATGCACGAAAAATTGGCTTTCTCCGCATTTCCCTGCCTTGTCAACACGCAGGAAGTGGACATGGCGGTGAGTGCCTCATTCCAGACACCGCACCGCGAGGGAGTTCTGGACTACACGCACTACTACTACATCCAAGTGGTCAAGTTCATCGTCCGGGCACCGGAAGAGAAGCCGCGAGCCCTCGTCATCGTCAGGCCTTTCACCGTCGAGGTGCGGTTCATTCGATGCGAAAGTTGCACAGGCACTCAATTCCCAATTCACTTGCACTGGATGCGAATGCAGGCCGTGCCTCGGTGTGATAACTATATCGACGTACATGCTATTTCGACGTCCATGTAGCGTGACACATCCTACGCCATCATAATCTCATCATGGCGTCATACATATGCGTCATCGTGACTTCGCGTCAGTTTTCTTGCCATCGGATGGTGGCCAGTCGCAGAGGCGCCCAATTCCCCTCTCTTGCACTGGTTCCGAAAGCTGGCGTGTTTTGGTGTAACGACTGTATCGACGGTCACGCTATTACAACGTACATACCACGTAACATAAGTCGCCACGGCGTCATTACTTAGGCGATGGCGTCACTGTGACGTCAACACGAGAGTTTTCTTGCCGTCGTGGAGTAACGCCGCTCGCCGGATAGACGCCATGTTTTTGGCTTTGTGGAGCATATTATCCTTTCTTTTTCTTAAAATCGAGTCCACAAGCTGCCTCGTATATGTCCGTCGTATTGGGGCAGCGGGGGCGCCGTCTCAGCAGCCACGGTTACTCTGGGATACATGTGTAAGGGGCCAGTGTTTCACCCGAGTCTCCGATGCGTTGACTGCATGGAGCTGTATCGTGCGTTGATCAGTGCCAAGAAAGGCAATCAGAATAAGCTAACTCTATTTGGAATTGCGGCCGGCTTTTGTAGGAGCACAAGGTATTCCAAGCTCGACCATGTCATCATAATTATGACGGATTAGGTAAGGACTCCAAATAATTATGACAAAGCAGTCACCATAATATACCCAGCAGTCCTTAGCTATCGCTTAAGAGGAGTAAAGGGGAAAGCCAGGGACTCTGGTAGTCGAACCCAGAACTGCAGCCGCTGCGCGTTGTATGTAGCGGCCGTGCAGGAACCTTAGACTGTCGAACATGCCGCGAATATTAATTGGCATAAGCTGTAACAGTTCACATTCAATCCCGAGTGGCTCACAAAAGCATGCGATTTTATTATGGTTAAGCAACTGACCAGCATGTCAGCTTAGTAATGGCATGACGTATCAGTCATGTTAGTCGTGCCCCTGTATGTCAATTATGAGATTTACCCAGTGAACGGGACGCGAATGCTCGATTTTATATACCATATGTTTTGGCAACCGATTCGTTAAGGCCACATTCGCACGAGATGAAGCTTTCGCCCTAACAATGGCTCGTTGTTGTTGTTGTTTTGTGGGGTTTTACGTCCCAAAACCAGTTCTGATTATGAGAGACGCCGTAGTGGAGGTCTCCGGAAATTTCGACCACCTGGGGTTCTTTAACGTGCACTGACATCGCACAGCACACGGGCCTCAACATTTCGCCTCCATCGAAATGCAGCCGCCGCGGCCGGGATTCGATCCCGCGACCCTCGGATCAGCAGCCGAGTACCTTAGCCACTAGACCACCGTGGCGGGGCTAACAATGGCTCGTTCTTTGTGCAGGTGTGGCTCGGTGTACTGGCCGCCTACCTGGTGTGCTTGGCGATGTTCCTGGCGCTGATTCGGTTCGAACGCCGCCATGATCGAACCGGGAAACTGCGCTTCTTGCCGACCGGGGACGTTGCTCTGTCCCTCTACTTGGGCGTCATTTGGCAAGGCACGCACACAGCATTCCTGTGTCATCATCTTCAGCAATTCTCCCACCATTTCGTCTCACAAGCTCTCTTTCGTCGATTACCGACCGCGGAGAGCAGTTCCTACATGCACTGCATATAGTTAAGGGGCGCATACATTGCGCCCGACCAACCAACCAGCCAAGAGTAGCAAAGGATCGTCTCAGCCATTACGTGAATAGCAATGCGGGCGCGTGTGGGAGGCGATGTGTACACATTCATTTGCCTTTGTTTTCAGGATGATATAACGCATATTCCGGCGGGGGTTCTATTTGAATGGCACAAATAGAGGAAGTCGTATACTCATTCGGAGTAGCTATACGCTGCCGACGACGAAAGGATCTTCCTTCTTGTTAGACATTGCACGTGCATAACAAGGAACGAGACTTAATCACAACTTTCCATTTTGTTGGCTTCCTTCGCGACATTGCACTTGACACTGTCTCTCACGAGAGCCAGTCGCTTACAGGAGAGTGGACTGTGCACGTCGGTGAGTAATGCCGACGAAAATGCAGCGGCAAACTTCACGAATACGTGAATCAACGAAACACGAACATCAGACGAGCGTATGTTAACGTATCCAAGAATAATTAACATTGGAGACGCTTGGATATGCATTGTAATGAAAACGCATGCCAAGAAACCGCGCTTCGGTACACGAGAAGTAATGACGAATGACGCGAGGGACATCATCATCATCATCAGCCTATTTAGGTCCACTGCAGGACGAAGGCCTCTCCCAACGATTTCCAATCCACCCTATCCTGAGCGAGTTCGTTCCACTTTATGCCCGCGAAGGGCAGGAATTAATAAATCAGACACTTAGGCAGCCGTGTAATGGCGAACGCAAACATATGAAGACATTAAAGGACTAGAAAACAATCATACGTACCGCGCAATGGTGACATCGTGCCCGCGAAGACCTCGGCAGTAGCAATAATGGAAATGGCGTCGAAGTGAATCCACCGTCATTACACAGAGCAGAGTCTTGTCCAATATACACTGTTGCAAATCTCGGAACCGTCAGTGGTGCTCGAATCGACCAGGGACCGTGTAAAGCAGCACTGGCTGCGCCCACATCAACCTGCCCACATCAAACCTGCCCTTGTAGGGACAGCGCTCGGCAATTCGTACGCGCCTTATATGGGCCGCGGACGAAAAGGTTCAGGCGTTGGCTATAGTCAGGTATACGATGGCGTTGCAGGCTGCGACTGGCGTTTCTCGGGCAGTCCGACGAGACGCCTGGTGGCCGCCGGGTGGTGGCTGTTGTGCACAGTCATCTCGTGCGCCTACTGCAGCCTGCTCATCTCGTTCATGAGCCACCCGGGCATGGAACAGGCGCTGGACACGTTGCCAAGGTTACGCCGGGAGCTCCTGGCGGGCCGCATGTACGTCGGCACGACGCGCCACACAGAGATGGAGCTCGCCTTCACCGTGAGTTGCTCCTATTGGCCGGCATGAGCACGGCGCATGCGCATATCAGCGCTACCGCGATTTTAAGCTTGGCTCAGGTACATTTAGATGAACGAGATCCGAAGCTCGAAGAGCGCCCGACCGACGATTTCCTTTTTTAATGCGAAGCATTTCTTGGAGGACTTGAGCAACTTTGACCGTATATCTGTCTGTCTGTCTAGCCACCTGCGTCTCGGTGCTTCCCTGTTGGTCTCGTCCACTTGGTATCGCCCATTATTCGGGAGGTAGGGTGTAAATGTACAACGGACACGAATGACTCACCGCTACATCTTGAACATGATATAATCGCCATAGACGCAACGAATAACGATACTGCAATCACGTGTGATTGATTGATTTGTGAGGTTTAACGTCCCAAAACGAGCTCTGGTTATGAGAGAAGCTGTAGTGGAGGCCTCCGGAAATTTCGACCACCTGGGGTTCTTTAACGTGCACTGACATTGCACAGCACACGGGCCTCAACATTTCGCCTCCATCGAAATGCAGCCGCCGCGGCCGGGATTCGAACCCGCGACCTTCGGATCAGCAGCCGAGTGCCATAACCACTAGACCACTGTGGCAGGTCGTTACCATTAGTCTACGGCGGCCCCACGTACAAAGTAAACATAGTAAATAAACCTAATGCACCACTATAGTTGTGATGATGGTGCTTCTGTTACGTCAATTGCGCTTTCAATGTGTGTTAACCGCTCGCTCAACAATGTAATAAATGATAGATACGTTCTACTAGCACTCGGCATGCTTTTGTCCAAATTTGTTCGATCCCTCGGGAATAGTTCAGCGAACGGCGTTCATCATACGCACATGACCACGCCGTATAGCGTGTACTTCGAGAAAGCAAGCGTCTGTGCTGCGCACTAACATCAGTGTCAACGTTAGGTCGTTCTGTGAGATACCATACAGTCGCCACGCTGCTGTTGAGTTTCTGGTCAGTCCATGTCAAGCATACACTTTGCAGAAAGACGTTCATCCTAGTGTTCCTAACAATTCGCTGAATGCCACGCGATTTTGACTATGGACTGTTGCCAACTCGCTCAACTTTCTGCCCTTTTGGATTTCCTCGCTGGCTGCTTCGCATGACACTGGTTCCCACACGCGTGGTATCTGCAATATCTTATTTATGTGGGGCTTTACGTCCCAAAACCGCGATTTCATTATGAGAGACGCCGTAGTGGAGGGCCCCGGAAATTCGGAGCCTACGAAATTTTATTACGCAGACCTGCGTGCACTGAAGCAAGAGAGACATTAAAAGAAAATGTACTTTCACCTGCCACTCCACCTTATTAAAAGATACGCTCCGCAAAAGTAAAAGTACAGTACGTCAAGCTCTCGGCCGTATACTTGCACTAGCTTTTGAGCTGTCTGGTTCCCTCGTACGAAGGCAAAGACACGTAAACTACAGGGAAATTTCCTCGATACAGTGTTTCACGTCGTTAGCGTAGACCTGACGAATTTTTCGTGGACAGGTTTGGTCTTATTATCGTACATTGTTTGCGGAGCGCAATTGATAGCATCAACAGTGAACCAATGACTTTCATTTGTGGTATATATGTATCGATCCACGGGAGATAGGCAATAGTGCATACATTTTTGCGCTGTTTCTGATTTGCTGTAATGTTCGAGTGCGGAGTCGTCCGGAGATGCATGCTGCGTTGCGCTGTACCGAAGAAGCGTAAAATATTCATGGTTTGAGAAGGTTGAGTCTATATAAGGATAAGCGCTTTGCGAGATCAATACTGGTTTCGCAATAGTTCTGTTTTCTTCTCTAAGAGGTCCAAGTTTTTGAACTATTTTGTAGACGAACATGGGTGCACAAAAGGATGCCCCAAGCTCTCCTTACGCATTTCACGCATGCACAAATTTTTCCTGCGAGCTAGGAAAGCTTTTTTTTTTCGTTATTACTTCTCTTAAGAGAATGAAGGTGTGCTTATGACTTACAAGCAAACCGCTCTTTGTGCCCACGGACAAATCTCACCAAGGGGAAATTGCAGTGCGCGAACAGGTTTCCTCGACAACATATGAAAGCAGGCCCCTGTCTGAGAAGGAAAGCGAAGTTGTCAGATAATTTTTCTGTAGTCTGCGTCGAGAACAAGATGTGTCTTGTCCTGCGTAGCTGAGCTCACCTGATAAGCTGCTCATTTTACCGATACTAACTGAGGTTGGGAGAACGTTGGGTATAAAAATTAAAGTATGCGACTGTCCAAGTCTCTTGTAAAACTGATGGGGAAACAAGCGATTTGTAGCATAACCCGCCCACTTGATTGAGATTGCAGGAACAAAGTGTTACGTAGCATGCGCTGACGCTGGTTTGTGTAGTATGTTGCTATTGGCTTGAACTTCGAAGGAAATGTGTCCAGGTCGAATCCCTCTTGTTCGGATTTAAAATTAGGGGAAGAAAATTACAGGAATGATTACGTAAACCACATAGATCAAGTAAACGCAAAAGAAACTTACAATTCACAGTCACAAGGTCACAAGGGCGAAAATAGTATCAGCCGTTTTCGAACGGGAAAGCGAAATAATGTAAACATTTGCGCATGCGCTGTGCGGGGCGACGGATTCAAGAGAGTTTCTTTCCTTCTGTTATTTATTTATTTATTTATTTATTTATTTATTTATTTATTTCCCTCTCCTCCTTTCGTGAATGAGAACTGCGTGTATGAATGTGACTCTACCATCCGAACAAACAAAAACAAAGCGCTTCACGCACTTTTGAGGAAGCTCATAGCGCGAACGCGAATTCTCGTTCGCCGTTGTTCATTGTTCGGCGTGCATGAGGAAATTAAATTCGCGGCCCCTCGCAAGCGAGTGCGAGATGCAGTACGCAAACAGCTGTCTGTCCCCTATAGCAACACGCTGCTGGGCGCATATTCTTACGCAGTCAGCGCTTTTCTCAGCGTGAAGGAAGGAAATTTGTCGCCTCGCCCTTTCCAAGCCTCTCTCTCTCCCCCTCTCTCTCTCTCTCGCTCCTTTCTTTCTTTGGTTTTCCCTTGTATAGCGTAAAAAAGAGCGGGATAAATGGCCTACACCTTGAAAAGGTGTCGGCTCAGCACACTGCTGAAGACGCGCGTTGCTTTCTGAGACGCAAGGCGCATGAATGCATGAGGTGCATCGCAATTCTCGTGTGTTTTTATTTTGTTGTTGTTTTTTGTTGTCGTTGTTGTTGTTGTTGTTTTTTGACGCTGAGGACATCGCTTTAATTGGCTTGTTCGGCGCAGCGGTGTTAGTCACGAGGATTAAGGGGGCGCTCGCTCGATTCGGAGCCTGAATGGCCAAAGAAACGGAATGAACAACGACGCGCAATGTCCAGCCGGTACCGAACTGGCAAACCATCCCACTCGTCCTCCAGACTTTGGGTCGCAAAACCTTATGAACGCCATTTGCAGGCAGCGTTTTTTTATAAGACTTGTGTTACATGCTGCTGCAAGGAACGTATGCTGCGTAAGCAAACTCTTAAATTGTGCTTACAACAATCGATCGCGGGCATATTCTGTATTCCCCCCGCCCCCCTCTCCTGCCTCTGTCTCGTGTTCCTTTTCAGAAAATATGGGAAAGCTATACGCCCCAGGATTGGCTTTTGTGCAGTCCCACCTTTGCACAGCGCTACAGGCTCGCCGCTGGCCGCCTCTGTTCTACGCGGAAATAATTACGTATGCAAAGAAACAACGAACGGGATACTTAATATTCTGAGTAAAACGTGTTGCATGCTTATTAAAGAACCCCAGCTGGTGGAAACTTGCGGAGCCTTCCCCTACGGTGTCTCTCATAATCATATCGTGGTTTTGTGAGGTAAAACACCAGAAATAAAATCAATAATAAAAATTGCATATTAGCAATTGTTAATAAAAACAAATACAGAGGGATATATTTATAGGCTACACAAATCGTTTGTTGCCATTTGACGACATAGAGAAATAAAATAACCCGGCTTTCGCATTAGCGGTCCATAGTGCTCGCATTTTTTTACAGTTCTTGGGCTATTTTTTATTATCTTCGAACGATTCATTCATTCACTCATTCAATTTTTTTTGCTTAGTCAAAAAAAAAAAAAAAGAAAGAGGATGCGGGACTAAAACCTTCAACTTGTTGGGCACCGCAAAACGTTTATGGGAATGCATGTAAAATGAAAGTGAATATAAGAATCTATCTATCTATCTATCTATCTATCTATCTATCTATCTATCTATCTATCTATCTATCTATCTATCTATCTATCTATCTATCTATCTATCTATCTACAATAGACCGCTCGCCAGCTAGCTCTGTTCTATTCATAATTCTTTGCCATTGTTGCGTACAAGATGTCGCCATCAATGTCCGACGAAATGCATGGCCCCTCTGCAGCGGCGCGGACTCATTTAATGAGGCCGAGAAGAATGACAGGAAAACATGCAGTGAGGTCGTCACGGAAAAGAGAGAACTTGAACTCTCGTGCAGCCAGCGGTGAGTCAGCCTTGGACACAGCGTGCATTTCGTTGTAGTTCCTCTTGTACCGCATGTAAACTATCCGTCTCATGAATGTAATGCATGTCGCTGTCCGACTCCAGTGGCACGCAAGGCGCGCCCGAAGAGACCTCGCTCTGGTAGCTCAAAGCATGTGTATGCCATGGGCGTGTTTCTATGCTTTAGAGTAACGTCTGACATGAAAACGTTAATTCTGGCAAACCACGTTGCTGATTCGTGCTTATTTTTATAGAGCGAAACGTATTACCTCTTATGATAAGAAAATATAATAATGGGTGACGTCACCGTAGCCGAGCTCTATACCAGCTCACTGCTGCGCTACAGACCTTTATGGAGCCCTGAAACACTTTCCTAATGCGGTCAGAAGAGGGTGCCGATGAAGATATTGATGCACCGAGTTTCAGTAACTTTTCTCAACGCGAGAAGCTGCCTTATGCTAGAATGTATATCTTAATATTCATAACGTATCGTGAAAGTGACGCACATGCGCCGACATTTCCACGAAAAGCTCAAGTTCGACCCTACTGATACGCTCTCCACGGTATGAACATCGGAAACAACTTATCGTTTTACAGAATCGTTTAACAACGTGGGTAGGCAACTTCCAGTAATAAATATGTGTACATTGAGTGTTCTATCAGTGTTCCGCTGCTCATCGGCATACTTGTCCTCCCCCGACTCCTTCCCCCTTCTTAGCCCCAGGCTTTGATGTCAAACATTATTCCCCTACTCTCCACCGGCCGCGGCGGCTGCATTTCGATGGAGGCGAAATGTTGAGGCTCGTGTGCTATGCGTTGTCAATGCACGATGAAGAACCCCAGGTGGTCGAAATTTTTGGAGCCCTCCACTACGGCGCCTCTCAAAATCACAGCTGGTTTTGTAACGTAAAACCCCAGAAAACCACAATATTCCCGTATCCTCCAAATTTTCTCATAAAGCTTGTATATAGGGCAGCAAGGTGGACGAACTGTTTCCTTACATTATTCTCACTATATCTCCCTGCCATATATACGCACCTGCTCAATGACAAGTCGTAGCTTTCAGCTACAGCGTCTCTCGTAGCCTCGAGACGTTACAGGCTCCATCAGCCAATCAGCCCACCATTCGCCCTTCCCAGCGTTGTCGAAGCATTTGTGCAGTCTACAACTCGTCTGGCGCTGACAGGAAGCGGGAAAAAAATACTGTCGCGCTTTCACGCGAAGTGATCACGCTCGCACCCTGCCCACGAAGTGGAATGACATGCACTTCAAAGGCATCCAGGCGTCCTTTGAGGGTGCGCGAGCTTTCGCCTCTAACAATTGATGAACCACGTATGCCGGCTTCACGAACGCCTGAAGGGTTCATCCACGCATGGCCGCCAAAGAAGGCTAGCGACGCTCGAAATCGCACGCGTCATCGCATTTCAAGCGGCAGCACGGTACGTGTATACCGCGTTTCAATAGCGGAAACCTGCAAGGTCGTTGCAAGGCAACCGCGCACACTTCGGCGCGCGAAGGCGGTTGCGCAACAAGGTAAGCGAAGAATCTAGCTAGCAGCGGGAGCATCAGGATGTGTTGCGTACTATACATAGCCGCCTCGGGAACCGATACAACTTTGCGGACAGCGTACTATACACAGTCCCTGTCAAAAGTTTTGATTGAACTGCGCGCTCTGGGCACGCGCTTTGTTGCACCAGAGCTGCAGAGACCGAAGCGCAGTGCATCCTGAGATTGACACACCGCAAACTCAGTGACTGCGAAAGTTACGATAGGACCTGAACTAGTGTGAGCTAAAGTCCCTAGTTTTTTTGTTTCTTTTTATCCTGAGATTGACACACCGCAAACTCAGTGACTGCGAAAGTTACGATAGGACCTGAACTAGTGTGAGCTAAAGTCCCTAGTTTATTTGTTTCTTTTTATCCTGAGATTGACACACCGCAAACTCAGTGACTGCGAAAGTTACGATAGGACCTGAACTAGTGTGAGCTAAAGTCCCTAGTTTTTGGTTTCTTTTTATCCTGAGATTGACACACCGCAAACTCAGTGACTGCGAAAGTTACGATAGGACCTGAACTAGTGTGAGCTAAAGTCCCTAGTTCTTTGGTTTCTTTTTATCCTGAGATTGACACACCGCAATCTCAGTGACTGCGAAAGTTACGATAGGACCTGAACTAGTGTGAGCTAAAGTCCCTAGTTTTTTTGGTTTCTTTTTATCCTGAGATTGACACACCGCAAACTCAGTGACTGCGAAAGTTACGATAGGACCTGAACTAGTGTGAGCTAAAGTCCCTAGTTTTTTGGTTTCTTTTTATCCTGAGATTGACACACCGCAATCTCAGTGACTGCGAAAGTTACGATAGGACCTGAACTAGTGTGAGCTAAAGTCCCTAGTTTTTTGTTTCTTTTTATCCTGAGATTGACACACCGCAAACTCAGTGACTGCGAAAGTTACGATAGGACCTGAACTAGTGTGAGCTAAAGTCCCTAGTTTTTTGGTTTCTTTTTGTTCGTCTTTAAAGATGTGGGAAAAATATCTAGGGGCTTCAGTGTGAGCAGCGCTTTGCTTCACAATAACAGGATAAACAGATTTCACTTTGTATAGATGTAAACGCTGTTGTGGATTGGAATACTGTTTCAATTAGACGTTTTCGTCCACTTATGGTGAGGGTTCTTCGATTCTAAGTAAAATACGATTGTACCCGATACTTACACCCCGAACATATTACTGTAATATCGGGATAAGTCTCACTTCTCCCGAATTCCAGCGTCACATACCAACCCAGTTTTTATGCTCACGGGACAACAAAATTAGATGCGTTTGAAGTGATCGCAAGTGGTGTACAGTTAATTTCACAAGCTGCGCGCAAACATTATGGATGCCACACGACTCCTATTTGTAAAGTTAATTTTGTAAATTCAAGTCGAAGAAACCCGAATTTCGGAATAGTTCTACGAAAAACCCGATTTTCCGTGATCGTAACCTTGAAAAATAGCACCCATTTTAACCCCCCCCCCTCCTCCCCCCCTTCCGTATTCGAGAAAATATGAAACCCGGAAACACACAACCCCACTTGTAGATTAGTATATTTTTTTTTTGTTCACGGTATCTAAATCGAAAGCGCTTGCGACTATGTATACGGCGGCAAGTCATGGCCAGCTCCAAAGCCATAAATGATAATGAATAACCAATAAATTTGGCAGATCCCGAGCATTGTGGGAATCGATGTCTTGCGAAGCAGTCAGTGAGTACACTGCTTATTCCAAATCGTGCAAGGTTTATCCAAGTGTTACGAGTAGGATCAACGTCCTCATGGAAATATTGAGTAGTTGCGTGCGGGTTTACAAGGCACGTCGACAACACTGTGGCGACTAAAGGGTCTCTCATGGTACGACGTAACGTCGGCAGTCGCGTTATTTTGCCGACACCGCTTTTATCGAAGAGAACGTTACGGTGCGCTGATATGCATGTCATAAGCGTCATTTGTTCGAACGTGCCTACGGGACCGAGCGAAGCTGCACAAAGATATGCTGAGTGACGATACCACATATCTGTTGTTTCTTACATTGCTATAAGAGAGCTTTACACACTACCACAGCAGTTGACAAAGGACAAGCACGATCACCACAACTGCTGATGCGATACGTTTATTTACTATATGTGCCACGCTAAAGCAGCAGCCGTGGCCGAATGCATGGTAGCGTGCTTACGTGGCACCTCGATGGCCTGTATGTTAGATTCCACTTACCACGTGGCAGGTTGCCCTCGGTATTTACAGCCCCCGCTTGTTCGTGACTGTCCGCTTGTTACGTCTAAAGTGGCGAGCTACAACAAACGGTGCGTCTTTCTCCTGTTTACCCACACAATTTGCGTTCTCATGAATATTCATTGCATATTTGGTTAGCCCTTGACTAACATGAGGTGCTAACATTCTGTCCCCTGTGTAGCATACCTGAATTCCCCGGGCTGAGCTCTCCGGCAACGAGCCACACATCATCGTGTCATCGTTAATCGTGACGCCCGCCACAAGTATGTCACGTTAGTGATGTGGAGGTCGATCATTCCTATTCGTCGTACATTCATAGACTACAATGCCAATTTTGATATACTAAGTGAGCGAAACAACCAGAAGAGCGCAAAGATAGATAGATAGATAGATAGATAGATAGATAGATAGATAGATAGATAGATAGATAGATAGATAGATAGATAGATAGATAGATAGATAGATAGATAGATAGATAGATAGATAGATAGATAGATAGATTAGAGAAGGTAGTGCCACATTCCTTCTTTCTGAAGAGGTATCTTCAGTTAAAGTGAGAAGGATACGGAATAAATATCAAGCGCATCGGGCGACGTCTACCAGCGTCGTCGCGAAGAAATGCCATGGCTGGCCTACCAGCCATGGCATTCCGTGGAGCATCCGAGGCGGCGCCGCACGGAATTACCGGAAAGCGAAGCGCAGTTGGGAGTAACCTTGCTTTCAGAAAGCGGACGCAGTTTGCGCTGTCGCGTGATATGAATCTCACTTTGCGCTCCACGGCCGCATAGGAACGGAGATCACGCACTATCTGCCCCCTGGCACTTCCGCCGTCGACAGCAACGGCAATACTTATTTGAGAAAAACAATGGTACCGAACACTTTGGCTCGCCACCGCGTTGACAGCATTCAAGACGGTCCGCGGGAACTAAAAACTCGCCTAACAAATAAAAAAAAGTATGTCATAGTTGATGGTAGTAAAAGCGGTAACTGCATGCAACCTTATGAAATCAATCAGTAATTAACGACCAATCGTCTGGAGAGTTTTCTCTTCATGAGGATCACCCATAAGAAATCTTAAAGCTCATGACCATTCATATTTGAGCTAGTTGTTAGCACGTTGTAAATTGTATGAGCGATCTATGACATCTAGTCATCACAGTGAGTGAGTGAGTGAGTGAGTGAGTGAGTGAGTGAGTGAGTGAGTGAGTGAGTGAGTGAGTGAGTGAGTGAGTGAGTGAGTGAGTGAGTGAGTGAGTGAGTGAGTGAGTGAGTGAGTGAGTGAGTGAGTGCTGCTTTTCTGCTGTTTCTTATAACTGGTGTACGGTGACAATGAATGCATACTGACGGCTCCCGTAGCAGTTACAAGGAGTGCTCTGCAACATGCGCAGAGTGCCAAGGAGGGCATCATGCGTGACATCGGACGTCAGATGTTGGAGCACCCTCAGCGCACGCTGGTAGCAACGGACCGCGAGGGCTACCGCCGGTGCATGCGCTCCCGCTACGCCTACATGTTCCCGGAGACTGTGCTCAAGGTGGAGGAGGCCCGTACTGACGGCCGCCTTCTGGTCTCGCGCGACGCCTTCTACCACGCCATGGCCGTGTACACCTTTCCCAAAGGGTCGCCGCACGTGGCAACCTTCAGCTTCGGGTTAATACAATCACAGCTCCAATACATGCATGTGCCGTTTCTTTCTTTATTTTTCTTTCTTTTTTTTTTATTACGCGACAACGTAAGTAGTGCTGTTGGCGCTCCCATCCAGTTTTACGAGAAACTTCACGAGGCTTTCCAAAACGTGTCCAATGACCAATGTGACCGAGTAGTGACGTCATTGAGACTTACTATGCCACAATGATGTTATCACTTGACGTCACTAGACACAAATGGGCGTAAACATCTTTTCATTCCCCGTCAAATTTTTATGACAACATTGCGTTTCGAACGATTCAAGGGGAAAACGTGACAAGTCGCAGAAGCGTTTAATGGGCAACGCGACACGACTTCATGACGTCACACAAGTTGTGTCACTGCTGTGATTGTGGCACGTACTTCCAAAAGTAAACTTCCACTTGCAGTCTTAGTTCTAAGAAAGCCACACAAAGTTTGACAAAACTAACGAAAGCAACTTCGTGTGCGCAAATCTATGTAATGTTTCGTTTTAATTTAAATGAAAGCTCATCTAGACATTAGAAAGACTGCTAGCATTGAGAATCAGTGCAGGCTAAAATATTTTCGATGGTGCAAAGATAAACACGTGCAGGCACCTTGTCTCGATAAAAGGCTTGACATCTACGGCATCAATGCGACAATGCGACAACTCAACGAACTCTCTTTTACCGTGATGTCACCATAATCTCGCTCGCACCGCCGTCCGTCTTCTTAACGTTCACCACTGCGGCCCTTGTCAGTATGTTGTGTGTCGGTCAGTATCTTGTGACGTATTTTTGCCAGTATCTTGTGACACTGAGGTTTGGAAACAATGCCTCCGTACCTGACTCCTTGGCTTTCGCCCCAATTCAAACCGTTCTATATGTTTTCGTTTTGCAGAATGAAGAATTACATGTTCATGGGCCTCGTCGAGAAGTGGCTGAACGACTTCTTGTGGCAGCTCCGTATGAACAGCAAGCATGATGACACCGGAGGCAACGCAGAGCGACCCATCAATGCCGTCGATCTCCAGGGAGCATTCTTTGTCGTTGTCATGGGATACTGCGGCGGCCTATTAGCGCTACTGACTGAGTCATGCTGCGCATTTCTTGCCAGACTCTTCGCGACAACCATTAGACAGTACCGTTCGCGAAGTCGTTCAGAGGCCACGGGATAAAAATCGATGATACATTTAAACATGACATATAGTACACTTCTCTTCCTACTATTACATTATTAGCGACGCGGCTGTTACACTATTAGATGAACCTTTCTAATTCTGCATCGCTGAGACTGCACACACTTTGGCATTAATTTAACGCTTTAGGCCTTGCGTAGTTGCCGAAGCGACAAAGCAACACCCTTCGCCGTCAGCAGACCAGCAGTTTTCCTTCAGCTAGTATGGATATACTGATATACCACAGATAAAGATGTGCTGATATCCACGAGCTTGTCTGTCTTTCTTTGTTATCATTCTTCTAGACACCATGTCGTCACAGTCGTTGTACGTTGTTTACGGCGTGGATCAAGAACGAAGCTATAATAGAAGGCGTCACGTGACCATCCCGAAGCCTAGTCATAAAGAACTGGAGGGTGGAGTCGTGGGATATACGCCCTGGCCACGCGATAGTCAAGTAGTAGTAGCACTAGTAGTAGCAGGTGTAGTAGTAGAACCAATAGTAGGAGCAGTAGTAGTAGTAGTCAGGCACGTAGGCAAGGCGGGCCCAGGGGGGCCCGGGCCCCCCCCGAAATTCGTCAAGTCAACCATTAACGCAGGAGTGTGTAGGCACGAGTACAGGTAGCGCCGTGCGCATTTAAACAAATGAAAAACAAACGATAGTCAAGGAACTCACTAAGAAAAGCTACCCACGAACCTTTATTCCGAAAGCACTTCAATTCCAAAAGCACGGCTACGCTTGCCGAGAATTCGGCGTCCGGCTCCTGAATCAAAACCAAACAGAAACACCACACCCTCCCATATGTCCGAGGCGTTAGCCAAACCATCGCCCCAATTGTCAGAAAAGAAGGCATCCGAGTGACTCACAAGCCTACGAACACATGTTCTCTACATATTGCCAAAGGCAGTTCACCGAAGGAGAGAGTCCAAGGCACTGCATACAAATATGTGATGCGAGCTACATCGGCGAAACGAAAAAGCTCAAACAAATTTCATTTCGACAGCATAGGAATGGCCTCTGCAATTTTGAAACAGATCGCAACCCGATAGCAACTGAACCAATTATCGGAAAGCGTTACTGCTTTGTGATTGCGGAAAAAGACAGTAAACTTCGCAAAGCAGGACATTTCAATATATGTAAGACAAGCTTGTTGGAAAAGAAATTACTAGAACGAACAAAATGTTGCGATACGGCTTCGAAACCAGAGAAAACGACGTTATCTGCCCGCACTTCGTGCGACTTTTCTTCGTCGCGGTCAGTTATGTTTAGGAAGGTGGTTGGTTGGTTGTGTCGGGTTTTCTGGGCAAAAGCGACCATGGCTATATTGCGCGAAACGAGGATTCTCATACACGGTCAGGGCGCTCGGTGTTGGAGTGCAAAGAATGACAGGACATACAGAAAAAGATATCGTTGACTCCACCGGTGGATTCCCTGAGGAAATGTCCTTCTTAACGAGAGGAGCGGCGTCTTTGTTACTGCGGAGCTAGCAGGCGGTATATTGCGGGCGTCATTTATACAGTCGCATAGTGGCGGCAGCTTAGCAAGCATTCAGGTGCTTTGTTTAACTGATAGCTGCGCGGCGTGGGAACACGCACGCGTACGGCTTTGCTTTGCCGCAGACGCAGAGTTTTTCCACGACTGGACGGCGGAAGCTAACCGAAAGCCTGGAAAAGGGGACTTTTGTGCGGAAAGCGACGGCTTCGACGTCCCATTAACCCGTTCAATCCCCCTGACGCCTCTGCGAACCCCACCACCCTTTTTCCGCCGCCTGCGTCGTGGGGGCAGGCGCCCACGTGGCGGAAGGAGTAAAAAGGGCAAGTAAACAGGGTAACCAGTGTCGCTTGTAGTTCTGCGGAAGGGTAATGTGAGCCACGATCATTCCATAGATAGATTACCTGAAAGCTTCCATCAAACGGCGCTTTGCAAACCATCGAAAAACACTGTAAAGTTTGCAATTTGTGTTGAAAAAGCACGCCTGCAAGGGCAAATACGAATCTGTTCAGCAGGCCTTCGATTTTTACCTTAGAGATATGACAACAGCGCATACCGTCACGCTAAAAGGAGAATGGGAAATCTGGAAAACTAAATGGCAAGCCATGCAAGAGGAGGAACTTCCCCGCCCTGCGACTGACGCTTTACCTGAATGCAACAAAGCCCTCTTGCCGAACGTTCCCACATTCAAGATATTGGCGACAATCCCAATGAGTACATCTGCTGCAAAAGGCAGCTTCTCGACACTTGAAAGAGTAAAAACGTATTTGAGGAACCGAACAGCTGAAGAGGGGCTTAATGACCTGGCTCTTATGTCCATTCACCGGATGCAAGCCAGTGTCGACGAAATTAATACTGTGTTTATAGAGAAACCGCGACGCATGGAAATTGCAGTGTGAAGCGCTCTTTTCGACCAAGCTGCATGGTCCGCTTTTTTTTCTTTTGCATTGACTTTTACTATATTGTAAAACCACTCGTAATGTCATTCTTTATTATAGCTTCCTAAAACGAATGTTAGCGTTCTTCACCTTTTGTGTCATGAAAGCATCCGTGTTTTGGTTCTTTGTGGTTCAATAAAATTGCTCTCGCGAATATGTGTTTTTTCTTTTAAGAATTGCTGCCATAAAGTGGCTCACGTTCTTCTCGCACGCCTGTAGTCGTAACAAACTGTGAGAAATTGAGCAGAGAAAGCGTCTGACAAATATTTTTTTACTTCCTGCACATCCGTAAGTGGGCGGCTGAATTTGCATCGCTTTATTTTTCTTTTTGTCGCTCACTGACTCTGTGTGGCCCTTCTTTGCCCAGATTACGTGGCTAGAAAGCATTCTTTCTCGTGCGCACGCATTAGCTTTTCTGCAGTGCCAAAAAACTTGATTTCCATCTCGGATTAACTCGCCTCTTGGGCTGCATTCCACTCTGTTCTCTTTCTCGTCTAATAATTAAGCGCCTTCTATTTTCCCGGGCAAGCTCTTTTAAGCATTGTATAATAATTACCATAATGTTATTGATGCTTTTGTCCCCCCCCTCTTATGTAATACCCTGAACAGGGCATTTAAGGGTGAATAAATGATGACGATGATGATGATGATGGTGATGATGATGATGCTTTTGGGCCCACCCCGAAAAAAAATCCTGGCTACGTGCCTGGTAGTAGTAGTAGTAGTAGTAGTAGTAGTAGTAGTAGTAGTAGTAGTAGTAGTAGTAGTAGTAGTAGTAGTAGAAGCAGAAGAAGAAGATTCATGTATGGTCAGGCACCCATCCGCGAACGGCAGGCGCCACTACATAAATGTTACCCCGTAGCGGACAACATCAAGTAGTCCGGCAACGGTGGGGTCTAATCCTATTCAAGACGGTACCGCGCATGCAACACGCCAGGTAGGAACTTAGGAGTGGTCTATGCATCATATTTCTGGGCGTCAGGGCTTCTCCACGGCAGGTTGGTCACGCTTCAGCTCGCGTGTGCTTGCGCTGCTACCACCCCAAGGAAGAGCAAGGCGAGAAAGCGGTCTCACTTGCGCATGCGCAGAGCGAAATAAAGGGTATGCTTAGATCATTCTAAGAATGCGAAGGCCAAAACAGCTTTCGCCTTCGCAATTGAGCACACCCTCACGGCCGATCATTAATGATGGCACCGGAACTGGTCGACCTCGCAGGTAGGTCTCGTGTTCACTATGAGCGAAAAATGGCGGCTGAAATCGATGCAAACAATATAAACACGTTAAGGAATGCTCGGATTTGAGCTAAGTTTCTCAGATAGCTCCTGTAAACAAAGTGAAGTAAGTAATCTGAGAATAAACTTGAACCGGGTCGGTAATCGAGTTCAGACCTTCTCTGTGCGAGGAAAGTCAGCTTCAAGAAGCCCCATCAGCTCGGTAACAAGAGCGCAATAAATGGGGCTACATAGTTAGCAGACACGAGCTAGGCCACCACGCATCTTGCTTCTTTAAGGGAGAAATGGCGATGTCCATGTTAGCCTTTAAACGGAGTAAACTTATGAAACTGTTTCTCCCCCATCAAAACCATTATGGCTACAACCAGACCTGCGAAGCGAGCACTCTGGCAGGCTTACCCAAAGGCCTACCGACTGCATCGATTCTCGAACGACAAAAGCAGTGCGCTTTTTGTAAGAGCACTCAACGTCACTGGTAATAATAATACAACCGTCCTGTGGAACTTACTAATGTCACACCATACGACAATAAAAAGAAGCAGACAAACCCTCGGCAATGACCGTCTCGCGAAACGAAACTTGCACTTTGCTCGAACGGCGGAGACGGGACTCGGGACTCGCCTGCGAAACAGCTGTGTACCAAACATAGTCATCACCCAACGACTTCGAGCAAGGCTTCTCGTCTTTATCTATTGAACCATCATACGTTAAGCAGCGTAACCCACGCGTCTATGGGGCACCTAGCACTGACCTTCACATATGCTCACAAAGCACTTTCAGCCGCTGGCCTGAAAAAACAACGCAGCCCAATGTTGCATTCTCACTCCCTCTTTTCCATCCCTTTCTGTCTCCCTTCACCCCGTTCCCAGTGCAGGGTAGCAAACTGGATATTTTCCTTCCAGTTAACCTCCGTGCCTTCCGTCCATCATCTATCTCTCACTCTTTCTTCTTAACAGCGAAGCTGTTTATGCCGTATAATGGCCGTTAGGTGTCCGCACAAAACTATCATCGTCTTGAAATAAGCGCGCGTGCCCTTTATGAAATGCTCAATGTGCGCACTCCTTTCTTCTTTTGCACTCATGCCCTCAGCCCACTACAACATAACGACGGAGGCGCTTCATCAGACGCAAAGCAAAATTGCAGCCCCACAGCTCTGCCTAGCTTTGCCGAGCCGCGGATTCTCGCCATGGCTGCGGATACGGAAGTGACGCCACTGCGCTGATCGTCACAATAAAAGCTCCGCGTCGTCGGCGCCGCGACAGAATGCCCCGCTTTTCCGCGCCGAGGGTCGTGAGGATTGGGTGAACCGCAGAAGTGCATCACTCCCGAAGAAAAGGAAGCGCCGTGTGAAAGCCGCCGCGCCTCCACTCTAGAGCGTATGAGACGACCGGAGAGCGTACGAATCCTGACCGAACCTGAGCATCACGCCGGCGAAACGTCGGCGACGAGCAGATTCGAAGTTACGAGCCCGTAAAAAGCTAGCAAAGCTGTTTGTATACGCAGAGGCGTCGCCAGAACGATCCCAGCCTACGAGTCGCGCCGCCGGACGACTACGAATGGGATGACTGGGGCCAAAACCTCGCGAAAACTCAGCTCAACCAAGATAAAGCTGGGTAAGACCGTTCAGCTTCGCTGTTTGCACAGTCTGCGCACCTCAGAGTGAATTTGCCCCCTAATTTTTTTTTTAGGGTGTCGGCGCCGTCCAGGAATAACAGGCTATGAACTTTGTCCCGATAAAGAAACCGAAACAATCCGCTGTTGTTTTGTCCAGAGGAAGAGAAGGAGGAACCTGCTGGCTCTTGCATTGCTTGTGCCGAATTCAGTGCGGTGTACCAGTGCGGAGCGTTATTGCGCCTCACTCTTAAAGGTGTAGTCCCTCTTTGCCTCTCTCTTCCAAAGGCTTGCCACTCGTAAGGTGCAGCAAACTCGTCGACAACAGAAGAAGACAACGCAAACTCCGACTATCAACTGAAGGGCAGCACTGTGGAGAAAACGAAAGAATACAGCTCTGTCTGCATGTGGGACAAAAATCATCCGCAGGTTGTGTAAGAAGCAGGAGTGCACAGATAAATAGGAGAAGACAAGAAAAGGGTTCACGGTGCTCGAAATGAAGGCTAGGGCAATAGAAGTCCGCACTACTGAATTTATAATTAAATGAGTCAACGTGCGCAAACGCGGATACAAGAGAAGTAGAAAACACAAACGCCGACCATCAATTCAACGGACCCGATACGGGGGGTGACTGGCGAAGAAGAAAGAACACGCAACACTTATCTGCTCACACACAGAAATGGTAATGCCACCTGTAAACCTGGTACACGTGCGGCTCTGCGCGAAAGGATAAGTGTTTCGGCACTTGACCTACACAGTCATTTGATCGCATTTGTGTTGTCTACATCTCTCGCGACCGTGTTTGCACGTCTTGCCTTATTAGAATCCATATCTCTAGAGCTTCATGTCGTTCTAGTGTCTACGAGTCCGAGATAGCTCGCCTAAGCAAACAGCCGCCAGACCTATGATAGCTCATGCACGACTAAATATCTCATTGCAACTCGCCGAACATTGAACAGGTGCTTGGTTCGACAGGTTCGTTTAAAGTTTGCATCGCGGCAAACAACCACAAGGACGATGCCATAATTAGCGATGCAAATGCGAATCTCTTCATTACGCTTGTTATAATTTCGCTTGGCAGCACCTGTGTTCAGTGCTCGCACGGCAGACGTCGAGGACGTTTGGAAAGTATAGTAGTCGGACGGACCTCTATGATCCTGCGTCCTTGCAATGGCCACGTTGGCGATATTCCTGCTCCTAGTCATCAAGGCTTCACGGGAGCTTGGAGGTAACGCGTTTTATTATTCTCATTTTTCCTGACGTGTTCAAGATGTTAAAGACGGCGCCAGGTTCCTGCTCTACTGCTCTATTAATAATAATAATAATAATAATAATAATAATAATAATAATAATAATAATAATAATAATAATAACTCGTAGGGTTTTACGTGCCCAGGCGCCCAGTAGTGGAGAGCTAAAGAGTAACGTCGACCACGTGGGACTCTCTAATGTGAACCTACATCTGAGTACACGGGCGTTTTCCGCATGTACCCACATCGATATGACACCGCCGTGGCCGGGATTCGATCTCGCGACCTCGGCCCTGGCAAGCCGACATCTGGCCGCTAAGCTACTACGGCGGGTGGCTGCTGCTCTTGATCAGCCAATGTGCAAAAGAAAAAAAAAGACAATCTTCAGGAATTAAGAAGAACTTTTGGTCGTTCAGGGACAAGAAGTATATGGTGTTATCGTGAACCCACAGCACAGTGCAACGACATAGCAATTTTGGAAACGCGTTCCATTCGTGCATCTCTGCTGCCTTCCAAAAGGAGAAAGAAAAGATACGGCACGTCCGTATTTTTTTTTTTTCGTAAATTTCATTCGTGCTTTTGTGTTTACTATAAGTCATGTGGTTTCGTTTTTGTTGTTTAATCGAATTCAATAGACTCTTGTTATTAGCCAGTCGTTATTTCTTCCATGATGATATCTAATTTCATTTTGTACTTCTGTTTACTTTTATTACAATTATTACAGTTTCTGTTATGTATATTTCCAAATTGGGCTGGCACTAACCTATGGCTATGGGACCATTAAGTTTGTGTGTACTCTGTACAGGATATGTGTGCAACAAAGTACATTCATTCATTCATTCATTCATTCATTCATTCATTCATTCATTCATTCATAGTAGCGTGACCTGTTCTTTTTTTTTTTTTTGTCAACAGCTGCTTATGAAGAGAATGCTGCGCCGCATAACTGCGCATTTCCGGTGGAACTGGTCAGGGATGTCACCCTCAACATACTACAAGCTTCGCATGTCGTGCTCTATGTCGGCGAAGGTGATCGTAAGATGTTGTTTCAAGCGTGTACAATCCACACATTGCATCGATGGGGCTTGAGTCGAGCTTCGCACGATTCCTCAATCTCGTTATCTTTATTTTTGATCATGCATATTCAAGCTTTAAGCTTGTGCGTCTCGGATGCGGTGCTGTCTGCTCCTCAACGAAACGCAACGCAAGTAAAAACGTACGATTTCCATAAAAAAAAAAAAATAAAATGTGGCAATCGGGCTGAACACATGCAGTGCTGCACATACGAGCCAAAGAAGACACCCAAGAGAGTGCATGTGATGGCGCCCAAATATTTGCCGCCGGGCAGAGAAGCAAATGCGAGGAAAAGAGGCGGGAAACGCGCACATTAGCTCATAATTTTGTAGACGAATGCGCCCATAAGGCTTTATAAATGCGCCCAAATGGCTTTATAAACTGAAAAGTAGTTCCCATAACAATCATATATATATATATATATATATATATATATATATATTATATATATATATATATATATATATATATATATATATCATACGTTTTTCACGGGACCGTAGAAAATAAACGTAAGAGCCGAGAAACGGGAAATGTGAAAAATGTGAGAAGTGGTGATCGGTACACAATTTTCTTTCAATGCTAGCGCTTTCAGTGCACGCATCGGCACACTCGCCTATGATTTCGTCGACAGAGAAAACATCGGACGTGACAACGGCACCATCGATGGAAACGTAATCACTGTACGCGATTCCGTCACAAACAGTTTGCACAGCTGTGCCATAATTTTGCTGGCGGAAGCCGGAAACGTAATGGGCGTCACCCATAGTGCAGCTAATACAGCCAATCCAAGTCAAGCTACGTGAAAAGTCAATATTGCCGTCGGCAGTGGCAGCTTGGAGTGTCTATTCGCAACGTAACATACGGGAATGTTCCCACACTGAGACGTAACAGCGGGGTTCCTAATGCATTGAATCCTATGGGAGCTATGCTGGGACTGGCCCAAAACAACGTAACAGCCAGGAAAACGCAGCAGCCGGGAACGTAACAGCGGGGTTCTACTGTATATATACATACATACCTCATTCTGATGAAATGTGAAATTTCTCCGACCCACCACAACGCGCACTAGCGTCTCATCGACGCACTTTAAAGTATCGAAACGCCCTAGGGACACACGTGCTCTGTGCCACGTACGGTACTAAGATTTTACCTCCCTCACGTAAATCGGCGAGTGTGTCCTTGATTATCAGGTTTATTCTTCAAATATGTACACACACGTAACGTATGCACCCATTACGTACACACATATAACTCATACGCATATATTGAGCATCAGAAGAGTAAATAAACCGCAGAACTGACCGTTTGCATCCAATCACTTGCCCACAGGCATGTCACTGAAAATACATACACATTTCATCGTATTTACTGCCTGCCGTCTGCAGCCGGCGTCTTTCCAATAATTGCGCCTGCATGGTCTCGGCGATGGCATTGGCTTTCTTTTTATTATCCCAACGAACAGAGAGCAATTACGCTCCTTAAGCGCACCGGATAATTTCTAACGCATACACAAGCGACGTTCCAGATGTCAAGCGCACGCTTTTCAGGAAACGTGCTCGAAAGGCACTTTATTCAAAGAATGCGCATCGCGCGATATCAGGTTTCAATAGGAGCGGGAAGAGTAATTTGTCGATATATCCCGCTCGCTGGGTGCAACAACCAAACTGCCCTGACAGTTCGACGAGCGTATTAGGTTCTCCGCTAACTGCGTACAATGATAACCAGCTGTACACACAGAAACACACGGACACGGTTGTCTTTAACGTAAATGTTACATCCTCACTTTTTGATTGAGGGATAAATATTATCGCTATTTTATCTTTCTGTTCGCGCGAACTTGAATGAAAACGCAGAGAATAGGGCGGGCGTGTGCGTTACACAGAAAGATAAAGTAGATAAAGGCAGAAAATGGAGGGATGGCACGTTGCTATCTTCCACTGTCGTTAAGAAAATTCGGAATTCAAAGCAAGAAAGGTAAACAAAGTAGGGGGCGGGTCACTGCGTTCATGAATTTTCGTGCCAGAAAAAAACGTTCTCATGATGAACCAGTTTAGAAGAGTCTCTGGAAAACAGCGCGACACTGCGGCCAAATAGAAACACAGCAGAATAACGTCGTCCTGTAATATCGTCCTCTCTTCCCTGCGAACCTTCTTCCCTGGACTTAACAACACGTCTCAAGGTGAAGTGACATCCTTGAAAATAAAGAAGAAAACGCTTCTAAGTGCGCCGAATGCTTGAAAAAGAGAACGTTATAGGACAGATCGCGGCATTTACGGTGTAGCGCGTATACATTGAGAGCGTTCCCAGAGCAACGAGATATGTTCCACTGTTTTCATTCCGCTCTTATGCTAAACAGCTTGAGCGTGTCTTCTGGAGCGTTACAGAACGATAACACGATGATCCCGAATCAAGAAGTCAATAAGTCACAAACGACCTCCGTTTAAACGATTAAAGAAACGCATACTAAATAGACGGACCAACAGCGCATATTTGGACAGCAATGAAGCTGTGTTTGTTGCTATACACGTCAGCGGTCTATCAATGTTAATTGATATCGGTAATAGCAAACGGTATCGAAATCAATACATCAAAAATCGTAACTTAGCCTTGCCACAATGATACTTCCTAAATTTTCTGCTTGTGTGCGACATTCAGAGTCATATTACTCAAGTAAAAAATATCTATAATTACATATGCATATACAGTGGTGCAGGTCCCGTAAGATTCGATCTGAATGGTGTATATGTCCCACCAGTTGGCGAGCCAAGCAGTAGCCAGCCTCACGTATGTGCACTAAAATATTCTATGCTGTCAATAATTTAAAGAAAAGAGAAAGCGAGACTCGAGAACTGAAAGGCCAACGCTGATCTTTCTTATAGGCACGTATCATTGGTCAAAAACGTAAACGGATCAACAGCGCCGAGGTCCCATCTCGCTCAGCGCGCTCAGGTCAAGAGTGCCCTGAGTGTCGTCGAACATTGCTATCGCGTTCGACTTTGTCCGCTCTGGTGGATCCCGCAGCCAAAGACGTGCTCCGTTTACTTATTTCGTCGATACTACCTGCGTGAACCATGCGATTTTCAAACGTTGCCTAGAACACTGCAAACACAGTATTGTCGTTACAGATCTACACTTACTCCCTTTACGTGCTCGTCCTGTTACTTCTCAAAACCGTGTTCCGTTATTTTTCTCCGCTACGCCGGTTTGTGCGCGCTTCAATCACACGCGGACCCCGCCTCGCGCTCCCTGTACCTTTCCGTGGGGAGCGCTACCCCCGGATGATTAATGCCACGGCATTATTGCGAGCATTACTTGGCTCTTCAGACAAAAAGCAGCAGAAACACATGGTACCGCTTGTGTGCTTGAATGCTAAACGCTTGTAGTCAACAAGATGTCTGTGGCGTGTCGTGTGTCATCATGCCCACTGTAGGCTTACGTTCAGTTAGCCACACCACATAGGTGTCTACCTTTACCAACATTCTAGCAGTTGCATGGAAAGTTGGGCTAGTTGTAACATCTGCATGGTAGCAGCGCAAAAGACTGGGACCAAGGAAACACGTAACACACAGGACGAGCGCTGTCTCGCAACTGAAAAATTTTATTTGAAAGAACACACAGGAAAAGAAGCAAACAAAACAACCGAATGACAACCGGAAAAAGTGTGAACTAGTCAGAAAACAGATTATCATTTGACAGCACACGTGCTGAGCAAATAGGCAAACTCTTTGTCAGTTAGCGACAGCGATGGCTGACTGACGCATGCGTCTCCCATTCCTTTTATGTGAAAAGCTTCTATCACTCCACGTGTTAGTTTGCATCTGTGTACTGGCAGGACCTTAGCGTCTTCAAAAACAGGTGAACACCCACACGTGTTGCAGTGAGACACAAGGTGCGTGCTATCATGCTTCTTCAGTGACTGATTGTGCTCCTTTAACCGCACATTAATGCACCTGCCAGTCTGCCCCACATACGAGTTCCCACACATAAGTGGAATCTGATAAACAACACCGCATTTGCAATCTCCATACGTCGGTTTTACGTGGTTTTTTCCGCAGCCTTCACTTTTTTTGCTATTCTGCTCAATTTTCCTCCTAACGAGTGGGCAGATTTTCGAAAGTTTGTTAGGGGCCGAAAACACCGTTTTAACCCCATACCTACTGCCTACGTTGCTGAGACCATGGGACAGTCTGTGCACATAAGGCAACACCGTTACCCTATCGTAATTTGGCGGCTTACTACCACCATGCTTGGAGCGAACCTCACCCTTAACCCACTTCGACAGCCTCTCGCTGCTACTAGTTAGCACAGATTTTGGGTACCCTGCATCAAGAAGCCTCTGTATTTGTGTCAGGAAACTACGCTCAACGCCATGAACACAAGACTTCGTTATAGCTGATTTGAGGGAGGAGAAGGCTATCCCATTCTTAACGACCTTTGAGTGTCTCGAAGAAAACGGGAGGAGTGGCTTCTGGGACCTTGGGAGGCAATGCCAGCGCACATGATTATATTCGAAAGACAGGCATAAATCTAAGAACTGTAAATTCTTGTCATTAATCAGCTCAATTGTGAAGTTCAGAGCATACCCGCATTCACGGAAAACCTTCAAGATATCTGTCCCCTTCTATTGTAGTTATCACACGAAAAAAACACCAAATAATCGTCCACATATCGAAAAACAGACCCAGCCAAATCTTTGAGATTGCCTTGGAGTTTCCGGTTCACACGGCTTAAATAGATATCGCTTAACACTGGAGCAACTCGCGAGCCAATACAAATGCCTGTTTTTTTGCACAAAGAACTCGTCGCTCCATTTTACGAATGTGTTTTTAAGATAAAACTGCAACAACTCAAGGAAAGACTCCAGTGCCATCCCGCTGCGCTGCGTGAACTCAAACTCATCATTGTACTCTGTAATAGCTTCTTTTACGCTGCGCATGAGTTCGCTTTGTTCTAGCGAATAAAACAGGTCCTCAACATCAATACTAATGGCCTTAGAATTTCCTGGGTTGTCGTTATTTAAAAATTCTACCAATTCTTCTGAATTCCTTACAAGATACGGATCATTGAGGCTCAGCGTTTGAAGTACATCCTGCAGAAAGGACGATACCTTGTACTGCCATGTTCCTTTTTCTGAGATAATGGCTCGGAAAGGAACCTCAGGCTTATGTGTTTTAGCACTGAAAAAAAAAAAAAAAAAAAAGGTCGAGATGAAGAAGTCTTTCCTTGAGTTGCTGCAGTTTTATCTTAAAAACACATTTGTAAAATGGAGCGACGAGTTCTTTGTGCAAAAAACAGGCATTTGTATTGGCTCGCGAGTTGCTCCAGTGTTAAGCGATATCTATTTAAGCCGTGTGAACCGGAAACTCCAAGGCAATCTCAAAGATTTGGCTGGGTCTGTTTTTCGATATGTGGACGATTATTTGGTGTTTTTTTCGTGTGATAACTACAATAGAAGGGGGACAGATATCTTGAAGGTTTTCCGTGAATGCGGGTATGCTCTGAACTTCACAATTGAGCTGATTAATGACAAGAATTTACAGTTCTTAGATTTATGCCTGTCTTTCGAATCTAATCATGTGTGCTGGCATTACCTCCCAAGGTCCCAGAAGCCACTCCTCCCGTTTTCTTCGAGACACTCAAAGGTCGTTAAGAATGGGATAGCCTTCTCCTCCCTCAAATCAGCTATAACGAAGTCTTGTGTTCATGGCGTTGAGCGTAGTTTCCTGACACAAATACAGAGGCTTCTTGATGCAGGGTACCCAAAATCTGTGCTAACTAGTGGCAGCGAGAGGCTGTCGAAGTGGGTTAAGGGTGAGGTTCGCTCCAAGCATGGTGGTAGTAAGCCGCCAAATTACGATAGGGTAACGGTGTTGCCTTATGTGCACAGACTGTCCCATGGTCTCAGCAACGTAGGCAGTAGGTATGGGGTTAAAACGGTGTTTTCGGCCCCTAACAAACTTTCGAAAATCTGCCCACTCGTTAGGAGGAAAATTGAGCAGAATAGCAAAAAAAGTGAAGGCTGCGGAAAAAACCACGTAAAACCGACGTATGGAGATTGCAAATGCGGTGTTGTTTATCAGATTCCACTTATGTGTGGGAACTCGTATGTGGGGCAGACTGGCAGGTGCATTAATGTGCGGTTAAAGGAGCACAATCAGTCACTGAAGAAGCATGATAGCACGCACCTTGTGTCTCACTGCAACACGTGTGGGTGTTCACCTGTTTTTGAAGACGCTAAGGTCCTGCCAGTACACAGATGCAAACTAACACGTGAAGTGATAGAAGCTTTTCACATAAAAGGAATGGGAGACGCATGCGTCAGTCAGCCATCGCTGTCGCTAACTGACAAAGAGTTTGCCTATTTGCTCAGCACGTGTACTGTCAAATGATAATCTGTTTTCTGACTAGTTCACACATTTTCCAGTTGTCATTCGGTTGTTTTGTTTGCTTCTTTTCCTGTGTGTTCTTTCAAATAAAATTTTTCAGTTGCGAGACAGCGCTCGTCCTGTGTGTTACGTGTTTCCTTGGTCCCAGTCTTTTGCGCTGCTACCATGCAGATTCTAGCAGTTGTTGTTTAGAACAGGCCGTTCTCTGATGTGTACGCTTGAGGGATGTGTGTGGACCGTTTAGTGCCTTCTATGTGTGAATGTGTAGCTGCGCAAACACAAGCGACTCGTTAAATTCCTGTGTATCGTCCATTTTTCGCGCTGTACCAACAATGACTCTCTGTCCGTATTACGGATCCTTACGTGTGCCATTCTTCTTTGAATTACTGTAATGAAAGTGGCGGCGTGCGTACCTCCTTTGCACCTCGGGGGCCAGGACTCGATGCTTAACCAGGCCATGAAATTTTCTTTCCAAAACCATGAATATCTTTCGTTTGCAGGAAGCTCCCTGGGAAATTTGTTACCAATCGCAGCTTTCTCACGTTAAGACGTGATCACATAGTGTCGCAGGTGACGTCATCTGATAATGTCACGCGGCGACGGAACCGTGACATCATCGTGTGACCTTATATGTGACGTCATCGTGACGTCACCGCGAGACATCGTCAGATGTCGTTACCTGTGACACTATGCGATTACGTCTTAGCGTGAAACTGACTAAGTGGCGACGTCATCACATGACGTAATTATGACGTCACAACTTAACATAACGCTGGTGTCGTCAGAAAGTAAGAAAAAGCTCCGATTTATGTCGAATTTCTCGGAGATGTTCATGCAAATAAGGTTATTCATGGTTCCGAGGTGGCAGGCAAGCCTGTTACCATTCGTCCACGGTAGCTGTTCTAGTGCATGCATGGTTGCACGCAACATGTGCCTGTCATGTGGCCGACTGCGTGTGCTTTCGCATTCTAACACATAAGCAGTATTACGTGTCCCTGCCAACTTTTATAACTTTCTTTTCTGTATACATGGACCCTCTCTTGTGCGCCTTATAGGTATACGTCGCTTCTTTGTCTTGAGATTGCCTTTCCACATACGGGTCTCATCTTCCGCGCTTGATGGAACTGCATCGGCATTGACACTGGCAGCCCGGCGAGGTAATCTGCCATCCCCAGCTCGATAAGCTAGTTTTGTCTATAAACTCATGATAGCGTCGTCACTTATTCATGCCACAGACCATGCACGTTCCCATGTTCGACTCACTATCCTGAAGCACCCTCGTTCAATTCGCGTCTTCGTAAGAGAGTTCATTATTCAGTTCCCTATCAACGTCACTCTTTCAACCCTCTTGGACAACGCGGCAGTGTCCGCTTAAGCAGTGATACGCAGGAGAAATCGGGAAAGAGCATACGCGTATAGGAGAAAGACGCTCAATTTTCTCTTCGTGTGAATCCTTTATCACGGGCTACCAAGTCTACAGTATTTCTTTTTTTTTTTATCTCCTCTACAGCGAGCATCAAGGGAAAGAAGCGTTGCATTCATCTCGAGTAATTACACTTGCTCGCTCGCTGGGGTAGAGCGCACAGTGTCCGTGGATCAGAGCAGAACTTGTCGTTATATCACAATGAAGACGAATTATAGAGTGCCCCGATGGCTGAAAGAATGGACATCTGCGGGCAAACTGGATGCCAGGATAGAAACAGAGGATTAAACAGATACATGAAGAAGCAGTGAGCACGAGTCTGTGCTGCAGCGCTTATCGTGTTAAGGGTTTGCTTCTCCGTGTCACTCTTCTTTTAACTAGTAAAATTTTATCTAACTGCGCTTAGAAGTGGCGAGCTCATGGCTTGGCTTATTTTATAAAAAAAGAAAAAAAAAACCTAGAAAATACTACTCGCACGCCGCAGCTGCATGAGGAAAAGGTATATGACGTCTCTCTAAATGACTTCCTGGTTAAAGAAACTCCTGCACACGTCCTCATCTTACCGGAGAACAGGCGCGAGATCGGCGTCGTACGAAAGCGAAAGCGAAAGCGTACATTAACTTAGGAACACCACATAAATACTACAACGCACGTGGCAACATGTCCGTTGCAGGGGGAGGGGGGGGGGGGGATTCTCGGCCACGTTACACGATAACTCGAATTACGGCCTTACGAAATCAAACTCCCCCTCTGGGGACAAAACCTCGAAGACGCTACCAGGAGGCCTGGCTTGCTAGCAGGGATCGGGAGAGGCCGTTGGCTCTCCTCGACCTAGCCCCGAGAGCCGAGCTGGACAACGGAGCCATGGACTCGGACCCAATCCACTACTTGCCCACAAACTCTACAATCAATGAAGTTTCTACAACTTCCTGGTTTTGTACCTGCCTGGCAGTTCAAGTAGCACCGCATTTGCAGAAAATGCAGGATCGGCGAACTCGAACACTTCTTGCCAAAAATTGGTGCGCGTACACGCGTTTGTGTGCTTCTTTTCTTTTCTTTAATGTTTGACATTACCCTCCCAAACTCCCTAGCTTTACCACATTGGACAGCTGTTCCAAGACCTGGATTATTTTTTGCCCACTCTTCTGCCATCTTACTTCCAGGACCCTTTTCCCCTTCCGTTTTACGTCTGCAATGTTGAAATTCAGCAGATGTACGCTGCTAACTTCCTCCGTCCGTCCGACCATAGGACTACGCATTGTGATGTTAGAATACGTTTTCGTTTTTCGTTTAGGGGCCCCATTCCATTATGCCAGCGTCAAAATTTGTCAGATTAAGTGGAGACTGCTCGATGCAAAGAAATTCCACTCATATCTCTCGAAATTCATCTCAGATTCCGAGTGCACTGTCAAGGTTTCACGTGCCCTGCACGATGCCGGTATGACAATCCTGGCGATTAAGCAAGCCACCAGAAAGGACGCCGGTTTGTCGCTGTCGAGTGCACTGGACGCTCACGCCTTCAAACTGTCGAGGATGGAAGTTCTGTGCTTTGTTTCTTCTCTCCAGTCGACCGAAATGAAAGAGGTGAGCGGAAAGAATAGAACGTGTGGTACATCCATGTAACGACGCGTACAGTGTTAGTGAGTTTAACTAAAACTGGAAAGTGGGTGAAATGCTCCCTGTTCATCTATGGACCTGTACAGCGCAAGTTTCTTAATGCAGTTGTGTACTGCCTTTGAGTGCGCTGGAGTTCAAAGATTGCTTGGTGAATTTCTTGTTCCTACACCTAACCTCGGCTATTCGATTGCGTATAATGTGTTCAAGTTCTAGCGCTGTAGTTAAGTTGATTAAAGTCCTAAAGAGTGCACCCGTATTCACATTTGCTACGTGCCAGGGTTTGGTAAAGCAGCAGTATGAGAAACTGTGCGGGTAAATAAGTTACGAGGTGAACGGTCGGAGGGGTAACCAGTTGTGAAAATAACCAGTATAGTACCCTAAGCTGGGGAAAAGACGGGGGCGATTGCAATAAAGGGTGCAAAGAAAGGAAGGGAACATATACACAATGTCACACTCGTAACTATTTGTGGCTCTTGTGGCATCACTCGTCATTTGATGAACAGAATAATATTACAACCCCTTGTGCAGGCATGCCGTATTCAACGTGCTAATAGTACAAACTACCACAATAAACACACACACACACACACACACAAACAAACAAACAAACAAACAAACAATTAGTCTTCTTAAAATGAGCGAACATCCGTGATTCGTGCGTTGTGTTAACATCGTCAAGAGCGTGAGGGCGAATTTGGCGTCGTTCCTCTCATTATACTTCATCCCTGTCGATTTCTTCAATCAAAATCTTTTTTCTATTGTATTCCATAACAATAGCTGCACAGAGTCGTCAGCTCGTCTGTACTGTACCGATACTTCCGGTACACCGCATTCCTGCCATCGGCACACGAGCCATTGGAAAACAGCTTGGGGGCTTGCAGACTACTGGCCGTCACCCCGCTCGAAGGGGACAAGGTAAGCCAGCTTCGCGTCGCACGAAAGCTGAAGGTTAATAAATCAGCGTGCGGAGTGGCATACTGAAGGGACGTTCTCGTATTGGTCAAGCACTTTTCCCCAGCCACATTTCCCTTATTTTGACAAAGAAACGGCTACTTCTAAAAAAATTAAAGCAGTTCTCCTTGCGAATTGAATCCAGCGCTTCAATGCAGATCCCTCAGTGAGACGCAATACAGTTTTTCTTCCCCTGAAAATGGACAACTGAGCAAGAATACACTCAACTCACCGATAACTTCCAAGCCACGGTAAGCTCGTAGTGAGGCAAGTTAGTATGCAATCTCGGTTAGTGTTCTCTCTCTCTTTCCCAGCAAGGGCAACTGTTTTCAATACTGGAGACGCGCTACTTACAATAGCGCAACTGAAATTATGTTTCGTATTCCTGAAAACGCGACAGTATTTTGTGTTCGGAGGCACAGAGAGACAGTTATTTATAGTTTAAAACCTTAGGGGCATGGTCAGTCAGAGGTAAAGTACTAACTTGTTACGAAACATTGCGGAAGGAAAACGGGCGTAAAGAGAGCGAAAGAGAAAGCGTTTCTTATGATTATGAAAACGGTGGCTCAAATTCCGAGAATTCTCGTCCGAGAACCCAAAGAAAATTCTTTGAACATTGCATCACAAACAAAAGCTCAGTCAAGGAACCAATAGAACCTTGTCGGCTAAAGATTCATTGATTACTTCCGAGGGATGTCCTGCTTTGACGCCGCAACTTTACTACACTAAGTATTGTCTAAACTGAAATAGGTCACGACTGCAAAGTCATATTACGCGAAGCTCCCCACTCATGTCTGTTCCGACATTATCGGTGCATGCCAAGCCTTTACGAAAAATAGGCTACATATTTTTGTCTACATCTCGTCGCATGTACTTTTTCTATAATGTTTGTCGCGTCGTTTTCGGTTGAAAAGATCATGAACAGTCTCGAATCATGTTCTTCGCGAACAGAAGCACGTCGCCCGTAACTGTCATCGACATTACCAACAACGGCATCATCATCCTTTTCATCTCCATCTTCGTCGACATCATCTACGCCCACATATATCTTCCCTGCTTAAGGACATCATCATCATCATCATCATCATCGTCGTCGTCGTCGTCGTCGTCGTCAATAAGCTGTCTATTATTGTTACAACGCGGCCCGATAAAAGCGGCGAAAAATAGTGATGAACACAACCGACAAGACACACTGGTTCATAATTGTTAGATCATGGCAAAGATGACGAAGAAGGGTGAAGAACACAAATTCGTACTCTTCACCTTTAGTTTCATTCTGATTATTCGATTCTGATTTGTATTTCACAGTACTTATGACTTAACTCTTTCAACTTCTCACATCTTGGCCAATCCCCCAGGGTGGGTATGTGCCAGAATTGAGGAAAACAACAACAACAACAACAACAACAACAACGACAGAGGGGACACAGCGTTGTGTCCCGTCTGTTGTGTTCTTCATCCTTCTTCGTCATCTTTGTCGCGCTGCAAAAATTACGTGAACCAGTACCAACTAACCCAATTCACGGCAAACCTATCTATGCCCAATGCAGGGTAAACGCATCTCCTACATTTCTCCGATTGACCAATTCTTGTGCGAACTGTGGACACATTCTTCCCGCAAACTTCTCTCTCTCATCTGCCCAACTAACTTTCTGTCGCCACCTCTCCGGGAACTGGGATAGCGAGTAGTGTTCTTATAAACTTTGTATTTGCCTATTTTCGAAAACACACCAAAGGAGAGGCGAATAAAAGCTGCTTTACGATAGCTGGACGAGCTCGCTGCCCCTGTGACAAGGGTTCACGATAACACAGCCACAGTTACATGTTTCATGCAAATAAAAGTAAAAAGAAAGGAAAACGAAAGATAATGACTATAAGTAGCGTACAACTGGTGCCAGGACAACAAATGCAAGTATATATATATATATATATATATATATTGTGAGGATGCGGTGAGGATATATACCGTTAAGGATAAGAACGAGCGCTGAACTGCAACTGGGACCTTATTGTTTAGAATTTCCTTTAAGCACAAAACTGCAGCGCATGAGCTGAGGCACGTGACAAAGCAAGATGCACTTCGACATCACATTTCCATCCCGTCAGTCGAGAGCCGCACACATCTGATGAACGCAACGAGAACAAGAAATTATGATAGCCACATATCCATATCCAAAAACTTTCTTTACTTGACCAGACAGAGCAACCGATGGGCAATTTAAAAAAAAAAGCGAGGGGGGGGGGGGTGCTTCTGACGTCACGCGGCCGAGGCACCGGCGCGAATTTCGAAACTGAAATCTGGTATCCATTTTCTCTTTTAATATTGAACATAAAATTGCGAAATTAACGACAGTCGAGTACCTCTAAATATAAATTATCATTTCAAAGCACTTCACATTTTCACTTTAGTGTGTCTTTAACTTAAAGTAAAGATAATCTAATTCATAAACGTTTCAGATGGTGTTCGACGTGAAGCGGGCTAACCTCCTCTCTGATAACTGCACTCAGCTGGACACCTATGCCCATTGGAACAATAAGACGGCATTCGACAGGCCTGTGTCGCCGATAGAGCTATCGCCCATCATACGAAATTACTGGGGAAAGCAACTACGATTCGCATATGTAGAGGTAAGTACAAAGAAAAGTAAGCTTTCCGAGGTCAGCGTCGTTGTACGTGCCTTTCCTATTCCCCGTACCTTTTCTGCTCCTACGCAATTAAATATTTGAAGAGTCGCTACAATCAGACTTCACTGCGCAAAGACAACCCTTTTTGCAAACAGTTGTCGTAGGCAGAGCAACAACAACAAAAAAAGAAGCGCGGGGGGGAAGACGTTCTATCTTTCTGGTAACTTAAGTCATGCTCTGTTTATAAGCCTCCTTAATAATAATAAGCAATAAGAACTCCTTACATAAGCAATAATTGAAATCCATTATTTGAAACAAACAAGTAACTGCATTGGCTCATTTCATTATCGCGGAAAAGGTCATCTGCTATGCTTATTTGGTCGTTTTGAATTTTGCCACCAACGTGAGGTCAAGAGGTCACAGGTCGGTGCCCCCTGTGACGCCATCTTGCCCATTTTTTTTTTACTTACTCATCAGGATATCAAACAAATTAGAGGCATGCTGTAACCACGGTTCCCTTTAACACAAGGAACAACTGTTTTAAATATTCTTTTCTTTTGCCAAAACAATAACAGATTGGAATAATCTTAACACCGAAACTGTTACTCAAAAGTCCTTAGCAATGTTTGAAAAGTATCTGAATATGCTATAAATTTGTGTTTGTCCATTTTTATGCGTACGTTAGCAGTGTTTATTGAATTCTTTATAAATGTTTGAAGAATGCCTGCAACTGCTCTGAACTTGTATGCGCTAAAATGCCTGTACATTTTCATGTATACCCACCTGCCAAGATCTAGTGCCAGATGGCAGTACCTATAAATAAAAAGAAAAACCTGTTGAAGGAAGAGCATGGCGCCTTCCATCTGTGTTTGAAACGAAATTGCTGACTCCCCGGCGCGTGCAGTGCCACAACATTGTTCACAGTGGCCTCCCCAACTGTCCGGCACCGTTGTCTAACAATGTTCAAAGAGCGTTGGATGGTCCCTTCAAAACTAATTAAGTGCATGTCCTTCGGTCATTTACAGCACGCTCCCTTCTCAATTTCAAGGCCGCTGCCGAACGGTACTGTCGTCTACGAAGGCGTGGACTTCAAGCTCATGCCCAACTTGGCCCGTACCTTCAACATGAGGTAACAGCACAAACCAATAATCGCGTGACACGCTCCATACTATCGTGTCAATAGGATATTTAGAGACCGCGAATCACACATGACACGTTAACATGGCAACATAACCAGTTGTCATTTTGCTCCCAAGCACTGATCAGTCGTTTGTTTACCATTCATAACGTGGTAGCAAGTTTCTGTCATTACACTGAGGATCACAGAGTGTTTACTATGAAATATTTGTGACGCAAAGTAGAAGAGAGAGAGAGAGAGAAGAGAAAACTTTAATAAGCAAACAGGTCCGGCGATTTGGTCGCGGTAAGGCCGCGGTAACGTCGGTGTAATATTCGGATCGTCCAAAGAGACTAGGATCGCCCAATGCGGCCACCAGCACATAGATCAACTCTTTCACGCCATTCACCCGTAAGCGTTTCGCCATCTTCAACAGCAGCCGCCGTTCAGTGGCGGTCTCATTGGGATGCTGAGCAAGAGGTTGTTTGGTTCAGTCAGAGCAGTTGTAGCTGTGCCCAAAGGGAAAAAAAAGAAAGACAAATGGTCGCGTATCTCCCGGTAAGTGCCCATTAGTAGCAAACGTTTATATGGTGTAGCCTAGTACAGCGTACCTCGCATCAGATCATAGTTTAGGCGCGGACAACTCCAGATTCTAATTCAGACGTCTCTGGAACTTCATGGTTGAATAATAAAGATACCAGCCAGCAAGCTTGATTATAATAACCTTTCATTTAACAGGATGTTAGTTTGGGGCTCGTTGGTGTCGGTGATCTACGATTTTGTATTTAAGCGCCTAAGTGGACAGTACTCAACAAATGCGTGGACAGTATTAATACTACAGTACAAATAAGTAGACAGTATTCAACAAAAACGTAGTAATCGGTCGCCCTATCACGACAGTGAATTAACTATCTGGCACAGGAAGAAACGGAGCGAAGGGGAGGGGGCCGGCGGGCTTTTACTGTATTCAATGATCAGTGAACCTTGTTGGATAGGAGAGAGAACGTTGCATCTTAATTTGATGTTGTTGTTGTTTCGATTTTATTTCTTTTGTATAACCGCGGTTTACGAGAAGCGCTCGTGCGCATTTCAATTCGTACCTGCTCGCGTAAACCTGAGCTGGCGCTTACGCATGTGTCGGCTTACTAGGTTGGATATTGTCCGTTTAATCGCAAAGATACGAAACTGTTACCTAATGTTGTAACAAAAGATCGTTCTTTACTTCCACTTCATGCTTGGTGTCTAATTATTCAAACTAGCTTTTCGCCACACCAGGCAGATCCCCGTCACGTGTTCATATTCAAGTGCTCACACGTGATGCTCGTAATGCTGACGCAGCCTGGTTCCCGTGCGAAACCCGGACTCCACCTGGGGAGGAAAGAGACACGGACGGTGGACCGGAATGGCAGGCATGGTGCACAGAAGAGTGGGTATCCTCCTTGGAAGACGAAATGCGTCGTATAATTAACATATATCATGATATCCATCACGCCACCTACATAGGTTCCGCAAACGCTGCGTAGTGGATAGTTTAAAAGGACGCACAAGCAAGGATAAGAAATGAACAAGCTCGAATGGTTATTTTCAATAACATTCACGGAAATAAATGACAAGACATAACACTCCCCATGGCCGGCGATCAAGCCCGTAGCCAGAAATATTTTGCGAAAGACGTGGCAGATGGGCACTTGCTGAAATCCTTGGAAATTTGAGGGAAGCACAGTAACTCTTTTCATGAGTATTTTTAGCAATTATTTTTCGATAAATGTCGCAGGATGCAAATTATGTGACTTTTTAAAGTGAACTACTTTACTAATAGTGTTACATTTTTAGTTTTGTGGCGAGTCTTCCCAGCATTACTAGTAACAGGAAGCAAAACTTCGGAAAAAAAGGGGTTGGGGGGGGGGGGGGGGTCGGACTATAGACCACCTTTCTCACAACCCCCGCCCCATCGGCTACGGGTGTGCCAGTGATACCAAACCCCTGACTCGTGTGAGCGTTACGCAATCAAGAATGATGAAAACTTGCTACAGCACTCGCTTGTTTTTGAACGGCAGCCAATTTCATAATTAGCGATAGCAACACCCTTAATTTCGGAAAGGGCACAATCTCGCCGGAAACGGCAAGAGTTCTGGCCAGCAGACGGCTAAACAGAAAAATTATCCTAATTTGGACCCCAGCACACACGTCCCGGCAACAAGGCGGCCTACGAGTTAGCCCGAGCTCGCTGTAGTTCTCTGTGACTGTGGAGCCGCCTGACTGCCAGAACATGGGCAAGCACCTGCAAAACTGTACCGAGATTGTCGAAAATCATCGGTTATTTATAGGATACTGGCGCTACCACCCTATGAAAGTCTAAACAATGGGGATGTGTTCGCATGGGGCGCCTGCAAGTTGAGAATTTTGTAAGCCCGGTCTGGCCATATCATGTTCATATCATGGTCCATATCATGGTCTGGCCATATCATGTTCAGAGTTGATCTGTGTGCACTGTGGGCCGAAGGGAATCCTCTACCACATAATCTGGGAGCAGCACGATATCTCCCAGGAGATAAAACAAATATTAACTGTAGGGAGGCCTGGGAAGCCTTACTGAGGAGCGAGGCTTCCCACGCTCGTGAGGGAATTTCGTGAGGGGCCCGGACCCCTCATGAGATTTCGTTTGGTGGGTAGCGTTGATAAGACAGAGCAGTGCTAATAACATAAAATTTAAGCCTATTAATAACGTTGCATTTAAAAATTCACTTATTGTGCACACTGCGATTTTTGTAGAAAGCAAATAATGAAATTAGATGTTTCTCTCAAATAGTCAAAGCCTTCAGCGATTGGGCCCCTCCCGAAAAATATTCTTGCCCACGGGCCTGGCCTGAAGGACCATTATATAGTGGCTGAGAACAGAAAACACTCAGCCGTGCGGTAAGAGCTAGGTGTGGGTGCTACTACCTCTCCTACGATTTCAGAGCCGTGGCTGAGAATGCAAGATGACCAGCCAAGTGGTGAGGGTCTGTCAGGGTTGTAATGGCACCACCCTTACTGAGCTGGGTTCATGTCCGCAGGGGCATGGAGCTTTCTTTCCCACTGAAGCTGATAGCGGTTACGGACACGGGCGGCGGCAGCGGCGGGGGTCGACATCATCGCTACAAATTTCGGTCACTGTAACACATGACAGCTTACGCTATAAAAGAGGACGCTCATAACATCCACTGCATGCCTATACCAAGGTAGCATCGAAGGGATTTAAGACATCGAGGCATTTATGGAAGCTAGTGACGTTAGGGCATATACAGGTCATGTCACGGCCACATGTGACGACGAAGAAACAAAAAAAAATGTATTTTGCTGCGCGTCCCTGCTTGCTACATTGTCATCCTTACAGGAAGTGGATATGGCGGTGAGTGGCTTCTTCCAGACACCGCACCGCGAGGAAGTTCTGGACTACACGCACTACTACGACGTCCAGCCGGTCAAGTTCATCGTCCGTGCACCGGAAGAGAAGCCGCGAGCACTGGTCATCATCAGGCCTTTCACCGTCGAGGTGCGGTTTACTCGATGCAAAAATTATGGAGGCACCCAATTCCCCCTCACACGCACTGGATGCGAATGACAATATCGTGATAGCGTGACAACTATATCGACGTGCGCGCTATTTCGATGGCCATATCGCACGTCATACGCCATTACGGCCTCATCATGACGTCGTCACCGCGTCACGCGAAGGCATCATCGTGACGTCAACACTTCGTCTTTCTTGCCATCGGGTAGTAACATGGGGTGTAACGCCGCTCGCCGGACAGATGCCAAATATTTCCCTTCGTGAGACATTTACTACTAGCTCACTGTCAGAATGCCGCGGATCCGTTGCTTCGTACGTATTCGCTGTACCGGAGTGCTGATGCTGCCGATGCTGGGGTTACACTGGCACACGTGTGCAGCCGGCAAGTGTTCCACTTGAGCCTGTCATGAGTTGATAGCACGGGGGCGTCACCGTGCGTTTATCAGTGTTGTGCCTAGAGGAAAGGCAGTCAAAAGCGAAGCAAGTTCCAACAGCAACTTGTCGCAACGTCGTAGATTTTGACGGCGTCTTCTAGGGCCTTTGTTGTACGTAATCAGTAAATATTAAGCGAGCTGTCATCTAAGTAAACCAGAGAGAGAGAGAGAGAGAGAGAGAGCTCAGGGTGATTTCACCAAAGACTGAAATTCGTGACGTCATGACAAGGCTCATGTGAGGAGATTCCGCGCGAAATTTAAAAGTGAGACATTTGGCCACAACTTTGGCTTCTATTAGTAAACCCTAAGAAGGTGAAATAACAGACTGCAAAGCTTTCAACGGATAATTTATCAGCCTCAATTGATCCATTGTTTCACTGTAGTCTCCCTTTAAATGCACTTAATTCATTACTAACAATGCATGCGCCTAGGTGAACGGCCTTCGCGCAGGCCTTGGCCCCACAAAGTTCCACATGGGCTGCTGTTCTATGTTGAGGGCTTGTGGGTCGTCCTTGTTGCAGGTGTGGCTCGGTGTACTGGTCTCCTACATGGTGTGCTTGGCGATGCTCCTGGCGCTGATGCGCTTCGAACGCCGCCACGATCGAAGCAGAAAACTGCGCTTCTTGCCGGCCGGGGACGTTGCTCTATCGCTCTACTTGGCCATCATTTGGCAAGGCACGTACAGCGCTATCGTGTCACCAATTTCCGCAATTGTATCGCAGAAGTTCTCTTTCGGTGATTAATGACCGCGACCAGAAGGTCTTACTGAGCGTACTGTATGGTTACGGCGCATATATTTCGCGCGGCCAACGGAGAATCACCGCACTTTTGCGATTCTAAGTACCCCTTCTTGTTTCGATGAAGATCACGTAGTCCATGCTAGGCGTACTCGCTCAACGCCAATCTCTGAGCCCATGTCCTGAAACCATGCCCGCGTCTCGGTATCTGCTATGGGATACCGAGAGCAGCGGCTCAAGAAGTGCTATACGGACTCTAGTTCGAGTGGCGCACTATGAGTGACCGACCACCAGACACAAGAAGCGGTGGGTTCAGTGTGTGCACCTATCTTTTATAATTATTATAGTTGCTGTTTGCAAAATAAAATCAGAGTTCGCTTCCGCGTCGTCGAAATATTGCCGCGAAAAGTGGTGTGCAGTAATTTAAGATTTTTCGAATCTAAGAACTCCCCCCCCCCTTACTTTGAGTATCGCGATATTAAGAAAAAGAGGGGCGCTCAGAGTTGGGTAAACACGGTATTACTAATGCAACAGCAAGGCACCGTCTGAGCCATTACGGAAATAAAAGTGCGCGCGCATTGGAGGAGGTGCAGATATTTTTGCGCGTTCTCCTTTCCCCGTGTTTACGGGACGATATAGTGCACACTCCGGCTGGGTGGGTAGCTATACTTGAAGCAGCGGTTATAAACAGACACATTTTGGCCGCATCTCTGACTGGCGATCGACGAAGAAAGGGCTTCTTCATCGGTGGTCTAGTGGTTGTAAGCTGCCGGGCTGCTGATCCGAAGGTCGAGGGATCGAATCTCGGCCCCGGCGGCTGCATTTCGATGGAGGCGAAATGTTGAGCCCCGAGCACTGTCAGTGGACGTTAAAGGACATCATGTGGTCGAAATTTCTGCAGCCCTCCACTACGGCATCTCGCGCAATCATATTCTAGTTTTGGGATGTAAAACCCTAGAAATCAGTCATCAAGAAAGGCTTTTCATTCTTCTGACTTGCACATAGAAAAAAAAAAAAAAAACGAAAGACAACGAAACAACCTTTCCGATTGGCTGGCTTTCTTTTGTAGCACTGTCTTTCATGAAAGGCAGGCGCTAACAGGAGACAGAAAAGCGCGCGGGACAAATGACACTGAGAACAAATGATAATAGCAATTAACAAAGTATTCACTTGAGTGGCAATGGCGAACGCTTGCAGTCAAACGTATGAACGAATTACAGGATTAGAAAACTGTTTCACATACCCTATTTAGGCTAAGCAGTGCCCGCGAAGATCTCAGTGATAGCAAGGGCTGAAATGGCGGCGCAGTAAGCTGTCGTCAACTGACACAGCAGTGGCTTGTTCAGTATACCTTAATGTAAATCTCGCAGTCGTGCAGTGGCGCTCCGATCAACTCGGGGCGCATATGAAACTGCATCTGCAGCGCGTCAACGTTATGGCTAAACAAAACCCGTCCTTTAGCGAGCGCTCGGAACTTCATACGCGCTTTTTATTTGGGCCATTGACGAAAATATTCGGGTTGTTGTTAGAAAAATGTCCGATAACACTGCAGGCGGCGACCGGCGTTTCTCGGGCAGTCCGACGAGACGCCTGGTGGCAACCGGTTGGTGGATGTTGTGCACAGTTATTTCGTGCGCCTACTGCAGCCTGCTAATATCGTTCATGAGCCACCCGGGCATGGAACAGGCGCTGGACACGTTGCCAAGGTTACGCCGGGAGCTCCTGGCGGGCCGCATGTTCGTCGGCACGACACGCCACTCGGAGCTTGAGTTCACCTTCACCGTAAGTTGCTCCGGTATGTGCATGGCGCATGCGCAGTTTAGCGCGACACCGTTGTGAAGGCCAGGGGCCGTGTTCTGAAATGATCGCCAAAGGCGATAGTGTCACCTTCCATGACGTGGGATGTCGCTTGTCAAATGACGTAGTGTGTACTTGCGTGCCTTTTCCAAGCTACAGCCAATCAGTGCGCACCAAAGGCGACATTATGGCGACATCGCCAAAGGCAATCGTTCTCATAATACGGCCCAGCCTCAGAAGCCGAATTCACACAACTCTTTGCAGATGCTTTTTCTCACTGGCCATCTGGCTATTCAATATGACATGTCGGGCAGGCGAAAGAAGGGGGATAGGGCGTTATGCAAACCTCAGAGAATTTCAGAAGGTGCACTAACACCACCTATTCAGCAGCTGCTGTAGTAGTAGTATATTAGTTGCGGTATCTTTATCACTCAGTCTTTAAGACTTCCATATATGTTCGAGCCGCATATATGACACGAGCGAACCAGTATACGAACACAATTACATCATACAAGGAAGCACCGAGTTCGCTAGCTTCCTGTCTCTCTCGACGCAGTTCACGCATGTTCGCGTTTTAACTACGAGCTTTCACACCCTCTCTACGCAATCTCTTCTAGGAAGGAACGTGCGCGTACGTCTTGCGAGCAAACCACTCGTGCTCACGAAAAAAAGGCTCACAGAGAGGAAAAAGCTTTGCGCGAGGAGTTTTCCTTGAAAACTCCTGAAAGCGAGCCTCAGGAAGAGAAGGACGAACGCCGCATATAATACTCTCAACCTCGCCCGCTCCACTGCACTATTTTTTTTTTTTTACTTCAGAGGGGTGCCAGGACGAACTGCTATAGTTTCAGCAGTACTAATTAAGGCTGAAAAAAACGTTGGGTTTCCAACATGCAATGAAACTGACGAACTCTCTCGTATAGAAAATATAAACGCATTGTGTGCAGCAACGAACGACTTGCAGGACTACTTCTCCACTGTGACGAAAATGCGGAGGCAGCGTAGTAGTAGTAGTAGTAGTAGTAGTAGTAGTAGTAGTAGTAGTAGTAGTAGTAGTAGTAGTAGTAATATAAGACTTTTATTTCAGCCCATTGTCATATACATGTGGCATATATGCATATAGCACGTTCTGATTCTCAATGCCGCCGCGGTGGCACTGTGGTTACGGTATACTCGGCTGCTCACCCTAAACACACGGGTTCTATCCCTGCCACGGCGGCCGCATTTTGATGGAGGCGCTACGCTATAGAGACCCGGAGTCCTCCACTATACGGCGTGCCTCATGATCACATCGTGGAAACCCAGCAATTATTCGTTCGTCACTGAACTACAATGCGGAGGTTGCTTTGGGGAGCACATATTGCTTTTAGTTTGAAAAAAAACCTTTCCTGGCAGAGCGCGACTTGTGGGTCGTTAAAATCCGTGATTAAAAAGCAAATAATAAGAATTGTGAAATAAAACATGTATACTTGTCAAAGTAAGATAACGAGCAAAACAAATTGTAAGTTTATTTGTCACCGTCTCAATATTTTCGAATTTGGTGTCCGCGCCGTTCATCCCCATCGTAACTTGTCCGTATGACATGCGCATGTGCTTGGTCGAGCGACGTGTCCACGAGCTGTCCTTATTCTTTCTTTCGCTTATTTTCGAGCTCGCTAATGTGCTCTCTTCGTTTATGAGAACTGAACGTGTGAATGTGAATCTACACCCTCAAAAAAAAAAAAAAAAAAGGGGGGGGGGGGGGGGGAGTACTTAAGCGGCTTGAGCTTCGAGGAAGCTTCATAGCGCGTCCGCGAACACTCGTGCCCCGTCGCCGTCGTTCATTGTTCTGCGTGCATGAGGAAATTAAATGTGCGGCTCTTCGCAAGCAATTGCGGGATGCAGTAGGCAAAGAGCTGTCTGTTCCCTACAGCAACACGCTGCTGGGAGCATCATGCTTACGCAATCACCGCTTTCTCCGTGTCCAGGAAGGAAACTTGTTGCCTCACCCTTTCCCTCTCTATTTTTTCTTTCTTTCCTTCCTTCCTTCCTTTTCTTTTTTTTTTTCTTCTCTTGTATGACGTTAAATCATCGGGATAACTGTCCAACACCTCGAAATGTGTTGGCTCAGCACGTTCCCGGAGAGACGCGCGTTGCGATGGGCCACGGAAGCACGTGCATGACGTGCATTGCAACCTTTAAAGGAGTACTGACACGAATTTTTGACATTCTCGTATCGTTGCTGTAAATGAAAGCACTGGCGTGGAGAACCCCCAAAAGTGTATCATTGTGCCTCGCAACGCAATGAATATATTTTTAATACGGCTCCCTTAAAACCCACTTTCGTTTTCTATTTAGAGGGGGCGGTTCCCTAGTGACGTGTCAACACAGTAGGACGTATCCGTAAGTCACGTAGGGACAGCAATTCGTGATAGCGTCGTTGCAACTCTGTCGTCTGTGATCAATTCCACGTGGGGCAAGCAAACAACGACAATTTCACTGTAGTCCAGCGACTCTGACAGCGATTTCAGCGATCTTTAAAAAGCTGTGTTCCTACGTCACCGTAGTGTCCATTGCACTGGGGCTGGCTTGCAGTGTTGAGCGATGAAAATTGTAAAACCTAACCAAATATTTTGTACGTGTTTGCTGGCTTCCGTGTGGGGAGGGCGTTAACAATACATGGCTAGAAGATGAAAAATGTATATTTTGCGCTGCCGCAAAATCGTGTCAGTACTCCCTTAAAGCGTGGAGTCCTTTAGGAACCCGGGCGGTCGGCATCGAATGTGTCTTGCTGTGTCACACCACGCACTGAGAAACACAAGCTTGCGTGCACCGATGAATTCCCGTAATATCGATCTATACTCGTTAAAATAAATTACGCATATCCACATTAACAATGGTTAATATAAACCAGATTAGCGTAATAAAATAAGATGCACATTAACGGTAAATAACCACATAATGAGATCAAAATTTAGCGGAAATGATCCGAAAAGGCTGAAGATAAGCACAAGCGATACAAACGTAAGGGATCGCCACGATCTCGAGCAAGAAAGCGCTCGCCTCGAACGGTTCGTCGCCAACGAGTAAGAGGCCATATCTATCTATCTATCTATCTATCTATCTATCTATCTATCTATCTATCTATCTATCTATCTATCTATCTATCTATCTATCTATCTATCTATCTATACACACCTGGTCAAGAACGATTCATGCAGTTCTCAGTCATATAGCGTCTGTTGTAGGTTTGAGACATTACAATGCTCCACCAGCCAATCAGTCCACAATTAGTCAGCGCAACTCCATGCAGCAAGAATTTGCGCCGACTGCAACTGGGCTGCCGTCGGCAGGAGGCGGGCAACAGTGTCGCGCTTTCATGCGAATAGCTCACGCTCGCGCGCTGCGCACGACGTGGAATGACGCGCTCTTCAATGACAGCCAGGCGGCTGCGCAGAGAGCGAGGTATACTGGCTTCAGAGCGCCTGAGGGACTCGGCCGCGCGTGGCCGACAGAGAAGGCTAACAGCACTCGAAATCGCACGCGCCATCGCATTTCAAGCGAGGGCGCGAAGCGTGTAGCGTGTTACGATAGCGGAAACCTTCGAGGTCGTTTGTGGAAGTCGCAAGGCAACCGAGCACACTTCGGCGCAATGCACTGGCGCAACAGGTTATGTGCAGAAGCCCACCAGAAGCACAGAAGGTGAAGGTGTTAACGTATTATATATGTATCCGCTTCAGCCAGCAATGCCACGGCCTGTCTGGAGGCGCACGCCTCCAGACCGGCCGTGGCAATACAAAATACCTGAAGGAGGCATACTAGGACTGTCTCTGCGAAAAGACTCGATGCCGCTCTTTCTTCTTCAGCGGATCGGCCGGTACCGCTTAGCGTACTGATGATCCCAGTACATCGTTGCTGCAGAGAGACAGGATACAGACTGACGCACCCTGAACGCAGTGACAACAGAACCTACAAAACTTTCACTATGGTGTGAACGACCGCGCGCAGCTCAACGCTGCGCAATAAACTTGTATCAGCCGCTTCGACGTGTGTATATAAGTTGGAGCAGCGTTCCCATGTGTGCATTTTGTCTTCTTAATATAACAGATTTCATTGATTCGTGTGATCTAAATTGAAAGTGGTTGCCCCTCTGTTTAGGAAGTCGTCGCCACCAGCGCAGCAGTATAAATGAGCTAGCGAGTGTAAACAAGTACTGGAAGAGAGCGCTGCGTGCAGTCTACTAAGTGGGGGGAAAGAGAATGGCAACGGATATGAAGCACATCGCGCAATGTCTGCCAATGTCGTCGTGAACAAATGTCGTGACTGACCATCTCAATGGACTTAGCTCAGAGGCGTCGGCACGCGAAAAACGCAGGGTAGAGTAGCATTGCTTTCCGAAAGCAGGCGCAGTTCGCACTATCGTGTGATATGAACTTCGCTCTCCACGGCCACGTATGTTCACAAGCTGTACGTCTGCTGCCCTTTTTGTTTACATATTTAAATAGTATAGGTCAACTCGATAGACTTTATCTCCGTCGTCACCATCACTCACCCATCATGCAACGCATCTTATCACATCACTGCGCTTTGGTGCAACCGTGAAATATCATTGGACGCAACTAGGCATCATAGTCAGAAACACAAAGCCCGATTTGTCTTTCTCTTTTTTTTTCACTGTATCTTGTACTTCTTTCTACTCGTCTTTCTCCCCAAACTCCCTCTCCACGCAGAGTAGCATGTCAGCGATATTTCAACGCCGGCTAAATTCTCTGCCTTTCAATAAAGAGCTCTCTCTCTCTCTCTCTGCTGCCCAGCGCCTCCGCTGTAAACTGCTACGCCGATCCTTAATTATTTGCGGAAAGGAAAAGTACTGAGCCTTCTGCGTACAGCAGCCTAGACGACCTAAAAGCGTTTTCCTTCCATTTGCCATACAATAATTTATTTCCCCAAGTGCCACACAACCTGCCCAAGAACCGCAAATTCTCCGAAAATTTTGTATGGGTACTTTCGGGTCGGCAAGTGTCGTCATTATTTGTATATACGACTATTACAAGCCACTTTGCCTTCATCCGCCTTTCTCGGTAAACGATACGATGACAATGAACGCCACCTTACAGCGCCTCAGGTGTAAACTGAGTATCCTGCAACACACGCAGGGCGCCAAAGAAGGCATCATGCGTGACATCGGTCGTCAGATGTTGGAGCATCCTCAGCGCACCTTGGTAGCAACGGACCGCGAGGGCTTCCGCCGATGCATGCGCTCCCGCTTCGCCTACATGTTCCCGGAGCCTGTGCTCAAGGTGGAGGAGGCCCGCACCAACGGCCGCCTGCTGGTCTCCCGCGAAGCTTTCTACCACGGCATGGCGGTGTACACGTTTCCCAAGGGGTCGCCGAACGTGGCAACCTTCAGCTACGGGTTAATACAATCATCAATGCATGTATCTTCTTTTTAAAGCTGCTGTACGCCCTGCCCTTCTAAAGTGACCCATCCCGTCGCAAATACCTTGAGCCGTCGGAGCTCAAGTTGTGACGTCGCGCCGTGTGATCCGCTGTGGAGAGGCGTCGCAGCTTCTCTCGCTGGGGTGGGGTTCCTTGACGCACACAACGCCTTCAGCTAGGCCGCGCGCCTTGAGGTACAGTTCACTATATCGAGGGTCAGCTCGAGGCCTCACCACGTTACCGTCCGCGGTAGTGGTGTAGTGGTTATGGCGCACGGCTGCAACCCAAAAAACGCAGGTTCGATCCCGGCCGTGGCGAGCGCATTTTCGATAGAGGCGAAAATGCCCCAAGTCCCGTGCGTTGTCGGGGAACGTTAAAGGACCCCGAGCGGTCAAAATTTAAGGAGCCCTCCACCACAGCTATCTCCTTTGTATCTCTTACAGTCCCTTTCTTTTAGTCCACGGACGCTGAGCCAGCACCACCTAGACATCTCTTGCCTAGATGTTGATGGCCGTGTTCCCTAGATGGGCTGCAGAAATTAGCGTGCTTTACTTACCAACCACAGCATCCGCGTTACTAGGCGACAAACAATCAGTTAAGCTTTCTTGGTTCTTTAATATTTTCATTGCTATTCATTACAGTTCTGTGTACTCCTTCTACGCCCACTCCTGCCATAGCGGCCGTTGTGATGCAGGATGTATAAATAAGTACATAAAAAAATCCAGTACATAGAGCTAGGCGGCAAACTGCGAAATCGCAAGCAAAGGCAATGTTACCTGCTGAAATACCGGAGCAAAGGGTGCACATAAAAAACGTTTCAAAGTTAGATTGACTTTTTCTTTTTTTTTTCGTAGGTTAGAAAAAAAAAGGGGGTGCGGGAGGGGTGGCAGCAGGTTAAATTGCTGCGAATTACGGCGCGAAATTCAAAGGTGAGACTTCGAATTCCATTTTCTCCTGTAATATTAGCACAACAATAGAGTTCACGCTGACATTCATTTTCTGCCCCAATAAATACCCACTCATATCCATAAAATTAATGACACGAGAATTTTACGAGAAGACATGTCTTGACCCGTTTTGGCGCCTGGGAACTAAAGATATCCCTAGAGACATATATGTTTCTGTAAGACGACACGCGTTTGTTGGGCACCTTCTCTGGTTGTTTTGAGCTTTGGAACAACGTAGCTGACTCCTTAGTCGTTCGACCCGACTCAAACCATTCTATTTGTTTTCGTTTTGCAGAATGAAGAATTGCTTGTTCATGGGCCTAATCAAGAAATGGCTGAACGACTACTTGTGGCAGCTCCGCATGAACACCAAGCATGATGAAACCGGAGGCAACACAGAGCGACCCATCAGCGTTGTTGATCTCCAGGGGGCATTCTTTATCGTAGTCATAGGATGCGCCAGTGGCTTGCTAGCGCTACTGACCGAGTCCTGCTGCGCATTTCTTGCCAGGCTCTTCGCGACAACCATTAGACCTTACTATTCAAAAGGTCGTTCCGTGGTCACGGGATAAAAATCTATGCGCCATTGAAACAAGTAACGTAGTAGTCGCTTCTTTTTCCTGTTATCATTAGCGATGCGGTAGTTGCACAACTATGCATCGTTTTAATTCCGCATCGTAGAGATTGCGCGCACTTTGCTGTTAATTTGGAGCCTTGGGCCATGCGTAGTTGCCGACGCGAGAGAGCAACACCCTTCGTTGTGAGCACAATCAAGGCAACAACCGGTTTTCCTCCAGCTGGAGCAAAGATAGTGGTATATCACAGATAAAAAAAAAAAAAAAACTGTTGATCTCCACGAGCTTGTCTGTCTTTCTTTCCTCCTCGACGCGATGTTGTCACCTTCGTTATACGTTGTGTGCACAAAAGCTGCCCCTTTCACTTGGCTGAGTACGTGACGAAACGCGTGCACGTTCCTCAATGGTGACCTCAACAGGGAAAGAGGAACGGCGGCCTCAAAATAAAACAAAAACGAAACAAGAACCTCCTAGACAAGCAAGCGCCATCGCTCGTCGCAAACGCGCTCTAGCGCGTCGTCAGTCGTATCCAAGATGGCTTCAGGCAGCGTCAACCCGGAGCTGGTGCGCGAGCGAGCAGCCGCTAGTTTTAATATTCGCGAATTGACACACCTCTTGGACGGCGGCAGTGAAAAGACTGAACGGAGGAAGGAACTAGGTAAGTGCATCGACTGGTCGCGGCTGGTTTATTAGCCACTTAGCATGCGAGAGCACACGTGGCCTACTTTGTCGGTGCAAGGAAGTGCTGGACTCGCGCGTCGATGTATTTCTCGTGACACGTCGAGCTTTCGTCACCTGATCGCAGCAGCACCGTCGCAGCGATGACGAGATCGAATCGAAGCGTATCCCGAGTTTCTGTTTGCCTGCTGACATTGGTCTTTGGCAACGTAAGCTTAAAGCTTTGCATGATTACTCGCGTGTCAAGATCGGCGTGATTTCGGTTTCGGTCGCTGTTGTGCATTTTCTTGCTTTATTTGCTTTTACTGGCACGGTCATTGAGTGGCAGGTGCCGATCCTGCGTTCTTTTGTGAGCCTAGGCACATACGCATCCAGAACCAAGGCCACAAGGTCACCACGCTGTGAGCTGCAAGTTTTTCCTTGAACGCCGGTTTGCTCAGCCCACCGTGCCGCCCGAACTTGTGACAATCTCTGGTCGCGCCCTGTTCATTTCGAATTGTTGCTGCCAGTATAGTGTTGCAGTCCGCCTGCATTGTCCTTCATAATCTTTAATTTGCGCGCCTCTTTCTGTGTCGGGTGCCCTGGAAACTTGTACGGCTGCGTCATTCTGCTGCGCGATCCCACACGGAGGCATTATTTCTTTTTAAAGATCCACAGGCATAAAGAAATGCATAACTACATTCACTTTAATAAGTTAGCATGCGATTGCTGGTAATATTTATAGCAACTTTATATTCATTCCTTCGGGGAGGTGTGGTACACCTATGATCGTATGAATTAAGAACTAGTGTTGCAGTCCTTTCACATTCTGCAAAACACGAACACATATTCCATGCTTCGAGAAGCTTTTTAAAAATTAGTTTGGCCGTGCGTCTTACGTTATATGTTCAGAAAACTGTCCAAAATCGGCCACATAGCCACCGTGGGCGACGAAGAGTAATAAATCATAAACAAAACGCCTCCGCTTGATTTCAGAGAAACTCTTCCATGAGGACCCAGAGTTCAGGAGCGATGTTCCACAGTGCTACCTTACCTACTCGGAAGCATACGCAGATGCACTGCAAAAATGTCTCAAGATTTACCAAAAGGCTATGGTGCTCTCCGATCCAAGGGAAATCCTGTAAGTGCACTTTGTGTGCTTTTCCACTATTTGTAGCGACGAATAGGCATCAGCTGAAATGCTTGTTAGTTTTGACCGAAATTTGTTTGGACTAATCTGTTCTCTTTTATATCTTAAAGCTGAAATTCCAATTAATTTACATTGTGTTATCAGACATGACTTGCCATTTTATTATTTTGTAGAATTATGGCACATTTTTGTTTGTTTGTAGGACTGTTGCTGATGCAATCCTGCATGACTCAACTCCCGTGCATGTACATTTTGTCATGTTTGTCCCGGCTCTTATGGGTCACGCAAACGAAGAGCAGCAGGCAAAATGGCTCTCTGATGCCCTCACTATGAAAATCATTGGATCCTATGCACAGACCGAACTCGGCCACGGTAAGTTACTCGGAATTGTGCAATCTATCCCGCCTTTTCCTTGCTTAATTATATATGTGTCGGCATGCTCGCCACAGAGAACGTACTTGAATTCGTACACTCCATGCCACTGACTCGTGACGTTCTGTACATGTCAGCATGCAAACTGCCAACATAAGTCACTTGAATGTGCTGCTCTTTCCTTGTCACATTACATACATGTCAGCACACAAACAATAGGTTTTATTCATTCATTCATTCATTCATTCATTCATTCATTCATTCATTCATTCATTCAGATATCTACAGTGCCCCATGGGCATTATTGTAGGGGGGGGAAAAAAAGAATACATTACAGGTGGTATACAGGTTATTTGAACTTGTGCATTCTTCGCCACTCTCTCATTACAAAATTTCCATGAAGGCCAGAAAGTGGAGCACAAACATTAAAAAAAATTATTTTAGGCATTTAGGCAGGCTGAGCAGTACTTCTTCCACAAACACAAGAAGTGTTCTTGTGTATCGACTGTTACTTCGTATGAGGGCTTGTACAATGACATTTATGAAGGCAGATTTTCACCAGGCTTAATTTAAATCAGGCTCCATCCTGTGTTCTACGTGTACATCTGACAGAAATGGTGATTGCAGCCTATTTTAGTAATTTAGACAGCCTGTTTTCTTTTTTCATGAAGTCTATCTCTACTAACCTGATTGTGTGCTGAAATAACTGAAATGTGCATGCTCTTGAGAGGTGTATTTGCTTTTGTGCATAGCTGCTAAAAGGCATGCTTTTCATTTCTGTGTCACTGAAACCATCAAGAACTTCAGAATGCTCAGTTGATGCTGTTTTCACGCACCAACATGTCTAACATTGCAGCAGTGGCCTCGAAGTAGAGAATCTAGCTTGCATGTGGAGGGTTCTTTTATTAAATCTTGGTGCCATGAGAAAACGAATAGTTTTTTATAACAGGTAAAGAAAGATGTTTCTTGGCTGAATACTTGGATACTTTTGCAGATATTTTAAACTCAGAAGGAGGCCCTGTAACGAATGCAAGATTTCTGGGCAACCTTTGTCCCTCCACATATAAGCTGTCAATATCTTAAGTGTGGAACGGTGCAGGTGCCGATGAAAACACAAGAGAGTTAGAGTTCTGGTCTTTTTCAACAACACGACGATAGTCCACCATGCTTCAGTGACATGAGCTAAATCCCATATGCTGTAGCGTTACGTCAGTGCAAAGTTCTTAGACGTGTTTCATGCCTAAACGGTGGCACTGTTAATTTGTTCAAATCCTTCTCTTTCTTTAGGAACATTCATTCGTGGTCTTGAAACACGTGCCACATATGACCCTGAACGGGAGGAGTTTGTTCTGCACACACCAAACCTGTCCTCAATAAAATGGTGGCCTGGGAGCCGTAAGCAGTGCTCATTCCTTTGCCATTTCTGAATATAGATGTGTAGCATTGTGTACTGACCTGAAGCTGCATTGTTTTCAGTGGGAAAGACGGCAAACCATGCGATAGTGCTTGCCCAGCTCTACACCAAAGGAAAGTGCTACGGCATTCACCCGTTTATGGTGCAGATCCGAAGCATGGAAGACCACACTCCTCTTCCTGGTAAGTGGCTTTACCTTGCGACATACATAGCCATTTTTCCCCCTCGAGTGACTGTCTTATGCAGTTTCATTGCTGATATCAAGTTAATGGCTAAGGTTCTTTATCACATATTTCATATTGTTTCTGATACTTTGTCACTGCAGTATATAGACTTAAACTTGATGTGTGTAGCACTACAGGCTTAATTTCATGAATTTAATGTCTCAAAGTGACTCATGGTCTATGAGGGACATCATAGTGAAGTTTTAGGTTGCATTTGGACTCCTAGGGTTCCTTAGAAAGTGTCCAAAGTGCAGCACACGCGATTGCATGCGCCAACATCGTTCTTCATTTACCGTATTTACTCGATTCTAGTGCGCCCTCGATTATAACGCGCACCCGTTTCCCGCGACTAAAAAAAAAAAGAAGTTGAAACATCGATTGTAACACGCTCCCATTTTTCGTGACACGGAAAAAAAAGTCTTAGTAATCAACCTTCTCACATTTATAAAAACAGATGCCGTACACGTATAATGAACGCACTCGCATAATAAACGCACCGCCAACTTTGAACCGCCGCAATCCCTCGAACGGCGGCGCTATGGATTTCCCGCTTCACTCGACCCGCAGTATCTCGAACATGTTTTGCGCGCTGATTCACAACTCCTGCGTCCCGATAAAACTGCCACACGTTGCCGGGCGTAGCCGCGTGCAAGCGGCGATAACATTTACTCGCAGTGCTGCATTCCACAGTGCTATCGCAGTTCCCTCACGCCCGCTGCCGCGTGCTGCCATGCGTGTTGCGCAGGCTGGCGTAAGCATGGTCGGGGCGTGGTCCCAGAGATTGCCGCGATGCAGTCTCGGACGTCATGCAGCGCGCACGACTGAGACGCTCAGGTGGCTCGGGCTCGGAACAGATATGAGGGAGAAATGCGATGATGAGCCGTTTTGCGTGCGGTGATAAGAAACATCACTCTTACGGCTACCCGCGAACGCTACCGAAAGCTGGTGCGGCTGTGCGTCTCAGAGATTGCATCGGAGACGTAGCGACTTTGGTTGGCCGCAAGACAGCCATGCTGGCGCGGCGAGTATTGTCGGCCTACGCATCATGTGCATCATGGCGTTCAGTGCGGGACCGGCGGCGACATATAAACTACAGAAACTACGCGCACCAAAGACCGCCACACTGCTAGTTCGTTTTTTTCGCCGGTGACCGTTCGACAGCGCCGAAACCTCGTAGGAGGCGGCCATTGTGATGGCGACGATGATATGGTAACGGTGACGTTCGTTCGCACTCGATTCTAACGTGCATACGATTTTTGGACCCGTTTTATCTGAAAAAAGGTGCGCGTTAGATTCGAGTGAATACGGTAGAAGCCTTTTTGGTGAATGCTCTTTTGTCTACAAGAATTTTCCTGTGCACTGTAAAAAATGTTCATTTGATGTAAGCTTAAGGGCAGAGACGTAGTGCACATATTCACAGCTAGTTTTTGTGGCCTCTCATTAAACAAGCTTGTTGCATCCTTTTTATAACATTGATTTTTATAACATTGTTATAGTCACTGTGTCACTGTGGTAGTTGACAAGCAGAAGTGTTTTGCTGCTAAGTTCGTCGATGCATGTTAGATTCCTGACTGCAGCAGTTATAATTTGATGGGTGTAAATGCAAAAGCACTTGTGTCTTTAAACTTAGGTGCATGTCAGACAACTATGGGTGGTCGAAATTAACCCCAATTAACTACAGTCTGCCTCATAACCATGTGACGGTATGACATGCACAACGTTGAAATTTAATAACATTGTTAGTTCTGTCTGTTTGCTCTTTTTTGCAGGCATCACAGTGGGCGAAATTGGACCAAAGATGGGAATGAGGGCCGCCGACAATGGTTTTCTGAAATTGGACAATGTTCGTATTCCAAGGGAAAACATGCTGATGAAAAATGCTCAGGTAAGGATGGCACTGTGGAACTTGACTTTCCCTTTATGGAATAAATTTAAACTCTCGAGAAAGATCAACATTGTTATCTTTGAGCACAATTATCACAAACATATCTGTTAATACAAACTTCAGCTAGGTTGTTCAAGAAATATTTGCACATATTTGCTCAAGTTATTGTAGTTGACTGCGCCGTTGTTATTGATCCACATGATCTTCTGGCATGACGAAGTACATATGATGATACTATAGGGGGAGAATTCCCTCATCGGCCTTATGAATGTGCTTCATTATTCACTTCATTTTAACATTGACCATTGTATATTTGAGTGTCTTCAGGCACTGATTTGCACGTCCACCATGGTGGTATTGTGGTTATGATGTTTAGCTGCTGTCTCAAGAGATGCAAGTTCGATTCTGTCCGTGGTGGTTGAATTTTCAATGGAGGCAGGAATTCTAGAGGCCATGTACTACACATTATCAGCACGTTAAAGAACCTCAGGTGGTGAAAATTTCTGGTGTTCACCGCTACAGAGTGCCTCATAGTGAAAGTGTCATGGTAACCTCTGCAGTTATTGTCATCACACTCAATTGCACAGCAAGCATTATAGCTATAAGACATGCATACCTTCATTTGTCTTACAAAGCACACCACAAAGCTGCTGTAAAATCTCATTGCCTGTTTGTGTTCTTTATTTTTCCCCTACAGGTAACAAAAGAAGGCGACTACGTCAAACCAGCAAGTGACAAGCTCAATTACGGCACCATGGTGTTCGTGCGGGTGCTTCTTTTGGACATGTTTGCCTTCAACATTGCCCGGGCATGTACAATTGCTGTACGATACAGTGCGGTGCGCAGGCAATCTGAGATTACACCTGGGTGAGTGTACTTTTCAAAACTTTTGATGGCCGATCGCAGTAGTTGTGAGCTGCGGTGGCCGAACATGCATAGTTTTCCCTCCGCTCGTACTTAGTACTAAGTTATTTTTTGAATTGAGATGTTGAGAAAGGTTGCTGTGACTCTGTCTCAATGTGAAGACTGATAGCATTATTAATGCTTGATTGACAAATTGCTAATTAGCAGTATTTTTATGTAGAACTTTATTTTAATATGACTAGCAAAAAAATTAGGTTTAGGGATTTGGTTTCAGTGATTTGTTGTTTCTTGGTATCTTGCGCTCTATAACAGCACGCTGTTTTCATTTGACATTCAGCTGTCTCGCCATGTTCCCCTTAAATTGCAACTCTGTACATGCATTCGTTTTCCAGGCAGGGCGAATGCCAGATCCTGGACTATCAGGCGCAACAGTACAAGCTGTTCCCTCTGTTGGGCCTGTGTCATGCACTCCGCGGCATGTTTGCCAACCTCATGGAGCTTTACAAGCAGGCCAACCAAGACCTCGAGCAGGGAACCTGCAGGCATTGCCTGAGGTATGAAAGCCTGTTTTTGAGAGGCCATGCTTTTTCACATTAAGCTCTCGAAGGCTGCGTCTTGCTAGGCTGCTTTCATGGACATTCTGTGGCAGAGCATGTGTTCTCTTTTGTTTTCTTTTTGACTGAACAAAGGGACTGTCGCTCCACTTATCGCTTGACCTGCCTAAAGCTGCCTTTGCTTTTTTTTTTTGCCTTCTTTTTGTCTTTATCAGCTGCACGCCATCTCATCTGGCCTGAAGGCATTCTGTTCAGAAATGGCAGCTAAGGGCATCGAGACTTGCCGTCTGGCCTGTGGTGGCCACGGCTTCCTTCTCATCAGTGGCCTCCCTAGACTTTACGCAACCACTGTGGCTGCCTGCACGTACGAAGGAGAGAACACAGTCATGTATCTTCAGCTTGCAAGGCAAGTCCACTTGCGTGCCGGGCATGTTCATTAGTGCTCGGTGTTTCAGTGGCAGCTTGTAGTTGCTGCCGTCCTCATGTCATCAAAACAAATCGCTTGTTGGAGCAGCACATGAGTGTGCACTAGCATGCCTCCTGCCATTTGGCTGCCCTGGCCATTTTATGAGGATTCAGTGTCGGTAATGGCAACATATGTAACTCTTTCTCTTCTAATATTGAATTTATCATGGCAAACCTAGAGCTGCAGTTCCCAAATAACGCTTTACTGTGGTTAAATTTATTTAGTGTTTTGCATTAGTGGGTCGGGGTGTTCGTTTATTTATTTTTATTTATACATACTGCAGCCCGTTAGGGCTATGGCAGGAGTGGGTGTGCATGTAAAATATATACATATATACAGAAATATGCGAAGAACGGAGATTATACACTGCTGTTGTACTAAATGAGTTCATAGCTGGAGAAATTGGTGGGGTCCGCTTATTTTGCATGTTTTTTGTTGTTGACGCAGGTACCTTCTGAAGTGCTTGGCCCAGCCCCATCAGGTTTCAAACAGATCTGCCTTCCACTTTCTGCTTGAGCCAAGTACACTGAATGTGGCTCCCTTTAATGCCAAGCTGAAAGGGCAGGCGGCCATCCGACAGCTCATACCATTCTACCGGGCAGCTGCGTATAAGTGAGTGCTGGCATTGCCATGTAGTATGGATGCCATGTTGAAATGTAGCTGGTGTTCACATGACAAAGTGCTATTGGAAGTATAAGGTCATTACACACTGTGCACCTTGTGGCAGCAGAACATTACATCTTAATTCAGTGTATTGCAATAAAAGGCCCATTTTGAGACCAAATTCCATTAAAGGGGTCGTGAAAAGAATTTGGAGATGCCCGGTGGTAACTTTCACTGCTTCAATATGCATTCGACAAGCCGATTCCGAAATATTTCGGCAAAATATTCAGTGCACATTTAATAACGCCCGTTTTAGAACCCAGCTTTCTTGCGCTCCCGAAACGACTATGCGACACTACCGGCCAACGTGGCACTATTCAGTGACGTTGCAGTAAGATATTTTAAGTTCAAAGGCGTAGTGAACTCGCGTTTGCTCTAAAAGAATCGATTTACTTGAAAGCTAGAAAGAAAATACTTAGAAACCATGCGGTGCCGCCATTTAGGAAGCAAAGCTGCAGCACGGTTTGTTTTCCCGTGGCCTCCAAGGGCGCGCCAGTCTCGGAGGTATGGCGGCTACTAACATGGCGTCATCTGCAGAGTTGAGCGGAATGCGCGCAGTGAAACCAAAACCGCGTTTTTATCACTCTAAATCAACGCACATCGTGCAACGGAACAATGCATATTGCTGATTGGAGGGTCAGGATCCCGAATACGCACTTAGTACAAAATGTTCAGAAAACGTTTCACGACACCTTAAACAAATTGCTTTGGTGAATGAGTGAGCATGGACGAAGAATGTAATAGCGCATTCTGATTTCCTTATTGGACCACTTTGTCTAATTTGCCTCACCAGCCCATGCGGTCTTTAATGCAATGGAATAAATCCTTACCAAGAAGTTTCATTTGGCACACCTTGCGCATCTTGGCTACAGTCGGTGAATCCCACAAGTTACATTCATGACTGCTGTATTTTTTTAATAATCATTTGCTTACGATTATCAACCAAGGGCCCTGCTGCAGTCTTCGACTATGAGACCCTCATCTGTATATTTTGCTGCTTCCATCCATTTCAGTATGTTCCCTAGAATTTATAATAAACTGACTTTGACATCAAAATGTTCTGCCGGTAGCACATAAGGTAAATGGCAAGCATGTCTCCATGTGCATAATTAAAAACCTCCAAATGATGGCAGCCTTATTTTTTATTTTATTTCATGGTTTGTAACGTGTTTTAAATAGTCACAGCTGTCTCCCTTATGTGTATTGTAATCAAAAGTGACCACTGGCGCTTTTGGAGCTGCCTGAGGTGACCCTTTAGCTCCTGTTTACTTCAATTATTTTGGCATCATCAAATGGTCAAAATCTAATGAATTAATTTTAGGGGCACACTGAATCTAAGTAAGGGCTACCTTGCACGATACGAGAGATATCCAGCTGTTTTTCTGAGCAATGGGATGCAAGAAAGCGAGTCCTGAGAATCATATACTTCCAGTTAAACAGCCAGTGTCACCACTGTCATCGATTGTGTTTGGATGTGAAAGCGTGATGGTGATCGTAGTGGCATGCCTAGATGATAATCGTCAATCATTACATGTAGAGGAGAGTCTTCCTTTGCCTGTTCAACGACACAAACTCGTGAGGTTACGCGACTGTGTATAAAGATGCTGTCTCAACTGCTCCATCGGTGAAACTGGGAGTGCTTCTCGGTGCCCTGATCTGCAGTTCTTTATTTGGCTGCCCCAGCAAGATCAGTCTTTTGAACCATTTTATGGTGCTTGAAGACAACGGTTCAGAGATGCCAGTTATTCTAACCAAACCATTCGGTTGCTATTTCCAGTTTAAAAGAAATAATACAAAATAAGAAAGGCTTGATTGTTTTTCTCTCCTAATAGGCATGTTCATCGAGCTCACAAAAAAGTGAGGAGCCTGGTGAGCACCGGATTGACCCAGGAGGTAGCCTGGAACCAGAGTCAGGTTGACCTCATAATTGCATCCAGGGTGAGTAAGGTTTCCAGCTCTTGGTTAGCAGTTTACTGAGTAAAAAATATTGCGAATGCAGCACCAGATAGTGAAGTGTGACATCAGTGTAAACATATGGATGCAAAACAGTATTGTTTGTGACAGTTTCTTGCTTGTCATAACTGAAACATTCAAACAACCACTCATGTGATCATAGCGACGCATCTTGCATGTGGCCATCACGCACAGTACAGTGCGCACTGTTTGCATTTGCCTGTTTTAACTGGTGATGGCAAAGAAACAGTAGAGTGTCCTGTGCTTTGAATCCCCTGCGAATTCACTTTGGAAGAACCGTACTGTGAAAGGTGATCCCTTTGGTCGAGGCACAACTTGGTGTTAATGACTGCAGTGACGGGAAAAAGAGTTTTCATGCACTCTGAGTTAATTATTAAATTCTTTCTCTGCAAATACCCTGGGTATGCAATATGACCAACTGCTCATTGACCACTACCTTTTGCTGCTTCATAGGGGGCACTACATTTCTTGCCTAAAACATGCCCAAAGGCTAAAATTCACAAACGCAAGCCTACATCATCACATGGACAGGTTGCACAGCTATCTCTTGCTTGTGGTATGGGAGTGTGTGAGTGGTGAAGTTTGTGTGGCATCTACACTGCTCACATTTTTGCCAAGAGGTGGTGCCATAAACATTATGGTCTCACAGTAAAAAACAAGATACAAACAAAAAGTTACAAACTTCAAGATGGATCCAAACCAACTGCCTTAGGCTGACATCAGTGAGATATATTTTCTAAGTGTAGCAAGGAAATGCATAGCTAGCATTTCATATATGTATTATAGCAGTGTGATGTAATGATTTTTTCTTGTTATTAGTAGGTGACTTGTGACTACATTATACAGAGGCCATGCTGTGTCCATCATGCTAGTACTAGGATATCCTACTGGTGTTGCATTTCTTGTCATTCGGTTACTTTGTTATGGCATTTACCAAAGTGGTGCTGTCACTTGCAAGTGCATAAAAAGACGTGTGTTATTAATGTTATCTTTCTCTCATTTTACTATACTTTTAAAAAATGACATATGATAAAACACTCCCTACACCTTTCTTGGCTTCTTATCTCATGGATTTATGTATGTAGACCACTCTTTTGCTGCCGGTAGCAGTGAAGGTTTAGGTGGGGTTAAGTATTGATCAATCAGCATAGCGTAAGTTGTTACATTTGCTTTTAATATCCCTTTAGGAGCATTCTTCTTTTAATACTGTCACGTTTTATATTGAAATCCCTCGTAGCACGTCGTCTACCAGATACACACAGATTTCTTGCATAATATTGCTGTTGTTTCAATGGAGCTCCCACAAGAATACAAGCTTCCAGCACTGATAATCCATTCCCTCATCCAGGCCACCATACACTACTACATGGGCCTGAACTACCTCGACTGGCTGGAGCATGCCACCATATCTGAACAGCTCAGGGATGTCCAAGGATTTTGAGCTCTTTCAGGGTCAAATAAAGAAAACAAAAAAAATCAAACAAACAAAAAAATAAGCTTTCCCAGGCGGCCAATTTGTGAAATTGCGGATTTTGAATGTACGAAATGCGTAAGGTCCGAAAAACATTGCTTTTTAAAAAAGAGTCAGGAGCTATATTTCGTGTCAGCATCACTTAAACCGTATTTACTCTAATCTAATGCACACTTCCTTTTCTATAACACGGGTCCAAAAATCATATGCGAACGAGTGCGAACGAACGATGCCGTTACCATACCGAGGCGCATAGGAAAATGGCCGCCTCCTACGCGCTTCGGGCGCTGCCGAACGGTTACTGCCGAAAAAACAAACTAGCGGCGCGGCGGTCTTTGGCGCACATAGTTTCTGTAGTTTCTATGTCGCCGCCGGTCCCCTACGCAACGTTGCCACGACGCACATTACGCGTAGGCCGTTGATAATCGCCGCGCCAGCTTGGCCATTTCGCGGCCAACCGAAGTCAGATGCCCAGCGGCGCGAACTTTCAATAGCGTTTGCGGGTGGCCGTAATGGGAGAATAGATGTTTCCCATCGCCATACGCAAAACGGCTCATCATCGCATTTCTCCCTCATATCCGTGCTGAGGCAGCCTCTCAGCCGTGCGCGCTGCTTGACGTCCGAGATTGCCGCGATGCAATCTCGGAGATCACGCCCCGACCATGCTTAGGCTTAGCTGCGCCAGCTTCCGCAGCACGCATGGCAGCATGCGGTAGCAGGCGTGAGGGAACTGCGATTGCACGGAGGAATGCACCACTGCGAGCTTGCACGCGGCTGCGCCCGGCAACGTGCGGAAGTTTCATCGAGACGCAGGAGCTATGAATCGGCGCGCCGAACGTCTTCGAGACGCCGCGGATCAACTACTGCAGTAGTTTAAAGTTAGCGGTGCTTTTATTATGCAAGTGCATTCATTACGCGAGTACGGCATCTGGTTTTATTAATGTGAAAAGGTTGATTACTAAGCTCTCCCTTTTTCCTGTGTCCCGAAAAATAGGTGTGCACTACAATCGATGTTTGACTTTCTTTTGTCGCGGGAAACTGGTGCGCGTTACAATCGAGGGCGCGGTAAAATCGAGCAAATACTGCAAATTGTATTTTAGAACGTGGTATTCCTTGAAAAACGGGTCTACGCACAGCGCCTTATCGCAGTTGCGCACATAAAACACATCTCTGTTCTCATCTTGGAGCAACCAGCAGCTGTGTTGGCACACACACGGTATCTTCTCAGCGTGTGGCTGCCTTGGGCAGAATAAACTGGGTAATTAAGAACAGCAAGAATCCCTCGTAAGCGTAGATAATTGACTGATTTGTAGGGTTTTACGTCACAAAACCAGCTATGATTATGAGAGGCCGTAGCGAAGAACTCCGTACATTTTGACCTCCCGAGGTTTCTTAACTGACGTCGTACATTACACGGTCCTAAAACATTTCGCCTCTATCGATATGCATCCGCCGCGGCCGGAATTCGATGCCGCGACCCTTGGATCATAAGCTTCGATAATAAACAAGCTGAAAGCTACGCCAATAAAGATGAAAATCAACTTCCGCCGCCTCTAGAAAGGGGTGCCGTGCCGACAAAGATAAACATCAAGTTTCACGCGCCTCCGTTGCAATCACGCTGAGAAACCGAAACCACGAAATGGCGTTGCCCAGCGGCGTTGCTACAGACCACACGACGCGTCACGCGTCACCGCGTGGCGTGTAGAATCGGCGCCGCGTCTTCTCCCTATGGAGAGGGCGCGCAGCTTCGTGTAGCCGCGCGTCCTCTACCTCCACGCAGTCTTTTCCGCAATATTTGTGGAAAAGACTGCTTGCAAGCAAACGCACAAATATAACAACGCTCGGCGCACACACGGGATGTGTGTGCGTGCCGTAGCGCGTCCAGACACATACAGCGGACTTTACATAGAACAAGACGCGACAAGCAAAGCCAATAATAAAAAAGCAGCCGATTCGCACGACGAAGAGCGATGAGGAAAGGGGGGGGGGGGGGGGGGGCACTCTTCCCTTCAATTACTGCGAGTTGCGCTATAAACTCAATCGCAAGGTGCATTGTTAGAGCCAGCGTTACCGCGACTTTCGTACTTGAGCTGATTTTCCCTGAGAGAAGCCCAAATTCCCTGAGTTTTCCCTGAGATTTTCCAGACTGATCATATTCACTGAGATTTCCCTGTTTTCCCGGTTTTCCCGGTTGGTAGACACGCTGTTGTTGCTCGTCGTAACTCACACACTCAAACAACCACTCATGTGATCGTAGCGACACATCTTGCATGTAGCCATCATACACAGTGCACACATTTGCGTGCACTGTTTGCATTTGCCGGTTTTAACCGTTGATGGCAAAGAAACAGTAGTGTGTCTTGTGTTTTCAATCCCCTGCACATTCACTTTGGAAAAACTGTACTGTTAAAGGTGATCCTTTTTGTTTGAGACACTACTTCGTGTTAATGACTCTAGCGACGGGAAAAAAGTTTTCATTTCTCATAATCCTTGTAGTCAATAAGCAACTTTGCATGCACTCTGAGTTAATTATTAAATTCTTTCTCTGCAAATACCCTGGGTATGCAATATGACCAACTGCTCATCGATCACTGCCCTTTGCTGCTTGATAGGGGGCACTATATTTTCTCGCCTAAAACATGCCCAAAGGCTAAAATTCACAAATGCGAGCCTACATCATCACATGGACAGGTTGCACAGCTTTCTTGCTTGTGGTATGGGAGTGTGTGAGTGGTGAAGTTTGTGTGGTATCTACACTGCTCACATTTTTGCAAGAGGTGGTGCCATAAACATTATGGTCTCACAGTAAAAAACAAGATACAAACAAAAAGTTACAACTTCAAGAGGATCCAAACCAACTGCCTTAGGCTGACATCAGTGAGATATATTTTCTAAGTGTAGCAAGGAAATGCATAGCTAGCATTTCATATATGTATTATAGCAGTGTGATGTAATGATTTTTTCTTGTTATTAGTAGGTGACTTGTGACTACATTATACAGAGGCCATGCTGTGTCCATCATGCTAGTACTAGGATATCCTACTCGTGTTGCATTTCTTGTCATTCGGTTACTTTGTTGTGGCATTTACTAAAGTGGTGCTGTCACTTGCAAGTGCATAAAAAGACGTGTGTTATTAATGTTATCTTTCTCTCATTTTACTATACTTTTAAAAAGTGACATATGATAAAACACTCCCTACACCTTTCTTGGCTTCTTATCTCATGGATTTATGTATGTAGACCACTCTTTTGCTGCCGGTAGCAGTGAAGGTTTAGGTGGGGTTAAGTATTGATCAATCAGCATAGCGTAAGTTGTTACATTTGCTTTTAATATCCCTTTAGGAGCATTCTTCTTATAATACTGTCACGTTTTATATTGAAATCCCTCGTAGCACATCGTCTACCAGATACACACAGATTTCTTGCATAATATTGCTGTTGTTTCAATGGAGCTCCCACAAGAATACAAGCTTCCAGCACTGATAATCCATTCCCTCATCCAGGCCACCATACACTACTACATGGGCCTGAACTACCTCGACTGGCTGGAGCATGCCACCATATCTGAACAGCTCAGGGATGTCCTGATGAGGGTGTGCCACCTCTACTTGCTGCATGGCATCTACGAGCAGCCAGGCCTCTTCCTTGTGGTGAGCCACGTCATACTATTTGCAACTGTTGCCAGTGTATTTAGGCAAGGCTTAAATGTTCTCTCATTTGCTTGCAAAGCACTACCTGCACAGTTGAAGGGTTCGAGTAGTACATGGTAGAGCTTGAATCAGCTGCCAGGAGATTGTAGCAAAGATTTTACAGCGAATGTATACATGCTACAAATAGCGTGTGCTGATGCATGAAATATTATGTCACTGAGCTCATCTGATGCATTGCATCCGTGGCAAATGCATCCCTTGTGCTTGTGTAAAAATTAGTTTGTTATACAAGTAACAATTAACCGAAGAGGCACAGACAATTAATGTCATGGCTTGCATGATTTCATTTCTGTGTATTGTCAAATAAATGTGTATTGTCACTCTACATAATATCTACATAATCACTCTACATATATGGTACACTGAGCACACCACACGTTGCTGTCAGACACATGTATGCGGTTTACTTGCGGTCCTGGCTTCGTGCTACAAGCCAGAAGGGCGTGTCAAAGGCTCGTGTTGTTGCTGATCTGGCTGTTATTTTTTTCCCCTTTTATTTGTTTGGTTGACAGGCTGGCCTGCGGGAGGAGAACCTCGAAGAAATGTCTGGCATCATCACAGATCTGCTGAAGAGCCTGCGGCCTGATGCTGTAGCTCTGGTGGATGCCTTCGACCACCACGACATGGTGCTGTGCAGTGCACTTGGTTCCTACGACGGCCGAGTGTACGAGCGCATGTATGAAAGTGCCCTCAAGGCTCCTCTCAACAAGACCCAGGTGAGTTCAGCAGAATCTGCTTGTGGCTAGTATTGAAATGCGTTTTTTAAAAACAGCACTATATTTTACGGTGGAAGCAATTGCAAAGTTTGAAGAAAGATTCGCTTCATGAATGACAGCACATTGTATGACAGCACAGTTGCCGCCCTGACGAAGACAAGTCCACTTGTTGAAACGTTGGCTCCCGCGACATTCCCTGTTTTAAATCGTACCTTGCGATTTGTTCATCAGCACATTGTATGTATGGCATGGCCAACGTCATTGCAGCACTATGAATTGAAAAATTGGCATCCAACTGTTTGTAGCACAGAAGCCACAGGGTAACCCATGTGAATTTCTGAGAAGTCAAATTCTGCTTAAAGGGCCCCTAAACAACACCGAGGTCCAAAATTTGTTTTAAAGATATAACTGCGCTCCTGTGCGATGTGAACATGCTCCCGCAAGAATTTTGCGAATAGGTGCAATAATAAAGAAGTTACACGGGTTTAAGTGGCCACTTGCGTCGGTTTCGTTTTCTCAGTCGGCCTCCCCACCCTTCTCTGCAGAGGCGAGGGTAGGCGCGGCGCGCCGTCGTGACTCCACCCACTTTTGACACGTGACATGACGTGAGCCATTGACGTCATTGACGCTTGCGATGCAGTTCCGGTTGCTCCGGCGCTCACGCGGTGGGATGGCCACAGGATCTGACATAGGCCTGGTTTCGACCAATCAACGAGCTGCAACTACGCAAAGTTGTTCGCGGTAGAACTTGACAACACCTAGAATGCGAGCGCGACTGGTCAATTGCAGGAAAGAGGCGCGGGAATTGTTTTTTGAAATACGGCGTCTGTGTGGCGCGCAGCGCTGTCATATTCGCAGAATGTGACCGCCACAACCTTCTCTATGATTTTGGCTTGTTTGGGTGGCCTAAAAAAAAAGTAGGAGCCTGTTTAGTGGCCCTTTAAGTGGCTTGCCACTGCGCAGTTGTTTTCATTACATTGTAGAACACAGCTTAGACAGTTTCTAAGGGGTCGCAGTTGCCTTTCATAAAGTTGGAGCCAGAGGGATGACTGCCATTGGTGGGTTTGGAGCACAGCAAATTGCTGTAGTCAACTGTTTATTACTGTTGGCTGTTTACTATTGTGCATGCAGCCATGCACATTAGTTATGTTTGGCTACATGCAACTTGTTAGTATTCTGCTTTTGATTGGCTCCTGTAAACTGTCACAAATGGCAGGCTTGACAGTCATTTAAGATTAACAAGGTATATAAGAAATCAGGTGCACGTTTTTCTCGTATGTACGATCATTGAGAGTGTTGTTACGAAGCTGCGTTGCATGTCAGCAGCCAGCTTTACTGATGAGAACTGAAGAAGCAAAAAGAGATATCTCCAAAGTTTGCTTTCCACCAATGCTTATGCAGGGTCACTATTTAATTTTTAGTTTCGCATTTTTTTTATGTATGACACTAAATTTGTTTCATTAAAGTAATTATTGAAGACTTAGTTAGTGCTGATAGTTATATACAGGAGCACGTTACACATGAGAGGATGCAGTGTGCAGGTGCCCTCTAATCTTTGTCATTATCTTTGTTGCATTTCTTTTAGGTGCACGAATCTTATCATCGATTTCTGGGTCCTCTTATGAAATCAAGCCTTTGAACGGGACCGCTTGCCTTGCAAGATGCTTTTTTCTTCCCATTCCCATTTCTCTTGTACATTACGTGCAGCTCCTCAGTATTAACCTTTAGGTCACACATTTTGTGACAACTCCTTGGCTCGGTTGCTGTACACTTTTAGTGTTTTATCTTGTTTTAAGATATGCGCAACTCTTTTTTAAAGAAAAGTGCACATCCTTATACTTGGATACCAACAATGAAGCGTTGCATTTCATAGACATGTATTGAAGTGTACTGTCAACTGAGATTATTGTTTGCAATCCGCAGTATTCGTGTGGCGTTCAACTTCTTTGCAGCTGGTGCAGGTGTCGCTGAATTTCAAGGTGCAGTCTGCACTTGTGCTTGCATAGGCACAAAACACGTGTGTGCCTAAGCCTAATTGAGCAATTTCTTTATTGCTTACACATTGGTGTAAGCATTTGCAAATGCTGGATGTGTATGCATACGAGGTGACAAGTTGGGTTCTGAATGATGAAAAGAATAATACAGGTAGTGCTGACACAAACCACGTTGTACACAAGTTGAGTAAAATTTGCCTTGCTTGTTACACATGTACATCTAGCTGCGAACATCATGATTTCAACAAGCTGGGCAAAGCTCACAGGAATGTGAAATCATGCTGGCAGAGTTTATGATGTGCACATGTACCATTTCAGTGCTATAGTATACCAAAAGCATCAAACTTCTCGTAGTGAAACAGTATGCTATATATAAGTATGCTATATGTAGACCATTGGCAGTTAGCTTTTCTGTTGAGTGCTAGTATTGTTTAGCCTAGCACAAATTGACAAAAAAATGCAAAAGTAGAAATTCGACTTCGTACCCACAAATATTTTTGTGTGCAAGAACCCTTCAGTAGACAGAGTGTGCAACAAGCATTGCAAATAGAGCTCACATTCAAACTAGCAAAAACCAAGATCAACATTCTGACAATGCTCCGTGAATCTAGAAAGCTGTAATGTCGACAGCGGTATCAAGTGTTGCTTTCTTAAAGGCTCACAATTGATAGATATGTAGCTTCTCTTAATGAAATGGAATGTTATGGCTGAAGGTTGTCAGCAAAGTTCAGCCTTTGTATACAAGTATGTTGCCAATGTCGTGTCTGTTGCAGACCACATTGTAACTATGACAGCCACCACAACACCTTGTGCACGCATGCATTCATGCTATTGCTCCTGAGAATTGTGATAAATACTTTTGAGTGTTCAAGAGCTGTGCTCCAGGTCTCTGTCCACGCACATTGTTATTTCCTGGCCACTTTGACTACTGTGCTAGTAACAATCTTGGTATATAACTTTTTCTAATGGAACAAAGTACCACCAGCAATGAAGGTGTTGGCAACAGAACAAACTGTACATGTTATGCAATTATTAACAAGTGAAATGCAATGATGCTGTGTTGTGGCCTTAGGTATATACCATAGTGCAGAAGTAGCAGTAAAACCATATTTCTTCTCATTTGTCCAAGAAGGGGTTTCGGAGAAAGGAGAGTGGGAGTGTCTCGGCCACTGGCCAAGCCTTACACTTTGGCACTATCTTTGGCCATAGTGCAGTGCAAAGTTCTTTTTTTTTTTCCCTTGTGCACAGATTTAAAGCGAAGGGTGTGGAGACATGTTCTGAAAAGCTCAAACATATTTAACCTCTACCAAGGCACATACAGTCTGTTTGGAAGTTGAGATTCATTCCTCTAGAGGTTCAAGCTGTTGCCTCACTCCATTTCAGGGCATCTCTAATCATACGGCCACGCTCAAGAGTGCTGTTGTTTGGTTCTTTACGATTACAGAACCGTTGCAAGGGCCCTGCATGGCCTTGTGAAGAAGTCTTTCTTTCTCTTATCTCTCTACTCAGATATACATGGCACGGAAATGCTCTTGCTAGGCACTGACTGATACGAAATTATATTTGCTCTGTTTGAAAGCAAAAGTTCAACTTATTGCCTCTTGGAATTTTATATTCCTCATTATAACATGTCGGAGTGTAATGTTGAAAACAGAATTTTAGTTCATTAAATGGAATGCATCGCAGTACGGTAGATGGGAACATTTACCATGCTTACAGTTCACATGGAATGCTTCACATGCTCGAGTGAACAGCAGTACTCTACTATGATTTGGAATGTATAAATAGTGCCAGCTTTATGGTATGCCAATTATCATCAATTAGCATTTACATGATTAGTTCCGAATCTATTCTTGTTGTGCAGTTAGGGTGGTAGCTGCTGCTCTGCTTTATTTTACCAGTTTCATTTCTCTTCAAACAAAAAATATTGAGGCTTCAGTACATGGTACACATGCTTGCCTACACAGTATAACTTTGCCTTTCAAATTCAGTCTACGTTTGTTGCTTTTGCTCAGGTTGGTTCCTAAAATGGGCATATCAAGGTTTTACACATTTGAATAGGGAAGGCAAGGGCTGGACATCAATGGCTATTGAGGATGCCGTAAAGGTCACACACTGTCACCATTGCATTTCATTTGCTGCCAAATATACTGTACGTCCTTAGCAATAACATGTTGCCCAAATGGGGGGTCGCCTTTTATGCTAGCTGCCACACGTGCGGGGCACGTGTTCTTGACAGCTTTTTTTACTGAGCAACATTCTTTTGTGAAACGTAACATTCCAAGAGCTTCTCATAACATGTTTTATAATACGTGCAATTTTTAAGGTTTGTGATACTGTATTGTGAATACGAAATAAAATGGGTATTTTACACACAATCTTGTAATTGATGTGCATCAGTGATGGCTAGCTAACAATGCAGATCACATCTCTGCATGCATTTATACAAGAAACTGGAAATTTAGAAATTTTGCTTGCCTCTTGTGTCAGTCATCTTTCATTTCCAGCTATGCAAGTCAATTACCTACCCCAGATGTCAGCAAGTGACGATGGGTAACCATTTTAAATTTGAAGACAATTGAATAAAATTGAGTGAGCGTTGTAGCTGCTGGCAAAGTCAGTCTAGAGACTTTATCAGCATAGAATGCAAAGGCTCTGCATCCGAAAACGATAAAGTATAGGTGTGGTCATTAATTCTGGTACATCCTTTTTTTTTTTTTTTCCAAGATAACTGCATTATTCTTTGTAGCATGTACAGTTCTAACTTTGGTGTTACCAACAGAGCAATTAGATATGTGATGCAGCAAAAAAAGAAGTTATGCACCTCCTTGTCACATTAGCAAATGTCGCATTCAGTGAAGTATAACAGTAGCAGTGAAACTGAGCACATAAGTGCCTGTGAGCAATAAATCTTAGGAAATCATCAGCAGCAAGAAAGCTTTTTCAGTTGAGTAATTATGTAGTGACTGTACAAATCAATTAAATGTCAATTTATTACAACTTGGAAATAGACCACTCATTAAACTGGATCAAGGAGCTGATAAAAATTTCCATAAACTTGAGATGTGCAGAGAAAGTGGGTTGTTTCAAAGAAGCAGACTATAGTCAGCTTCTTTTGTAAGCCTGGTAATGTGTAAACACTGTATTTTGTCACATTGAATTGCGTTACATTTATTTGAATGCATTAAATAGCTTTGCTTAACAGATGCCAATATGTGCGTTAGATCAGTGCAATATTTTGTACTCTGTGCAGCCCAACAAGGGTTTGTTGTTTAGCATGACTGCTACGTAAATTTGCAATCTTGTTAAGTTTTAGTATAGTTTAGGCTTGAAGCTCGCATACTAGTTGGAGGATAGCAAGACTTGCACTTCAGTAATTAAATTACTGGTTATTGAAATAACGAAAGGGAAGGGGTCAAGGGCTCGTTCTTTATTTGTTAGAAACAACTTAATGAGCAACAGACAATGAAGCCTAGAATACGTACATAAATACATAAATACGTACATGAATACGTACATAAATACACAATAAAGTGGATGGGGGGACGACCGCCTTTGTAGCTCAGTTGGTAGAGCATCGGACGCGACATACGAAGGTCGTGGGTTCGGGTCCCACCGAAGGCAGGTTTGTCTTTTCGTCCACTTTAATTCCTTTCTACTTCCTCAACAATTGCAATACCACAAGTAACTTCCCCTATGCTTTCCTAGGCTTCATTGTCTGTTTGCTCATTAAGTTGTTTCTAACAAATAAAGAACGAGCCCTTGACCCCTTCCCTTTCGTTATTTCATAGCTTGGGCCTCGTTGCGGCAGACTTGGTGCCTTAGGTAGCATGCGAGGGCTTATTGGGCAGCAGCCATCTCATCTAAGTTCACGTTCTACGTGACGCCTCCTGGCACGAAAGTGTGTTCTACACACGCTGCCTTGGCCACGAGTGGCGCTGCCCAACACTCCCAGGATAATACGTACATAAATACACAATAAAGTGGATGGGGGGACGACCGCCTTTGTAGCTCAGTTGGTAGAGCATCGGACGCGACATCCGAAGGTCGTGGGTTCGGGTCCCACCGAAGGCAGGTTTGTCTTTTCGTCCACTTTAATTCCTTTCTACTTCCTCAACAATTACAATGCCACAAGTAACTTCCCCTATGCTTTTCTAGGCTTCATTGTCTGTTTGCTCATTAAGTTGTTTCTAACAAATAAAGAACGAGCCCTTGACCCCTTCCCTTTCGTTATTTCATAGCTTGGGCCTCGTTGCGGCAGACTTGGTGCCTTAGGTAGCATGCGAGGGCTTATTGGGCAGCAGCCATCTCATCTAAGTTCACGTTCTACGTGACGCCTCCTGGCACGAAAGTGCGTTCTACACACGCTGCCTTGGCCACGAGTGGCGCTGCCCAACACTCCCAGGATAATACGTACATAAATACACAATAATGTGGACGGGGGGACGACCGCCTTTGTAGCTCAGTTGGTAGAGCATCGGACGCGACATCCGAAGGTCGTGGGTTCGGGTCCCACCGAAGGCAGGTTTGTCTTTTCGTCCACTTTAATTCCTTTCTACTTCCTCAACAATTACAATGCCACAAGTAACTTCCCCTATGCTTTTCTAGGCTTCATTGTCTGTTTGCTCATTAAGTTGTTTCTAACAAATAAAGAACGAGCCCTTGACCCCTTCCCTTTCGTTATTTCATAGATTGGGCCTCGTTGCGGCAGACTTGGTGCCTTAGGTAGCATGCGAGGGCTTATTGGGCAGCAGCCATCTCATCTAAGTTCACGTTCTACGTGACGCCTCCTGGCACGAAAGTGTGTTCTACACACGCTGCCTTGGCCACGAGTGGCGCTGCCCAACACTCCCAGGATAATACGTACATAAATACACAATAAAGTGGACGGGGGGACGACCGCCTTTGTAGCTCAGTTGGTAGAGCATCGGACGCGACATCCGAAGGTCGTGGGTTCGGGTCCCACCGAAGGCATCCAACTGTTTGTAGCACAGAAGCCACCAGGGAATTCGTGTTAATTTTTGAGAAATCAAAATCTGTTCAAGATGGTTTGCCATTGCACAGTTGTTTTCATTGCACTGTAGAACACAGCTGAGGCAGTTTCTAAAGGGTTGCAATTGCCTTTCATAAAGTTGGGGCCAGAGGGACGACTGTTATTGGTGGGTTTGGAGCACAGCAAATTGCTGTAGTCCATTTTTTATTACTGCTAGCTGTTTACTATTGTGCATGCAGCCATGTATGATTAGTTATGTTTGGCTACATGCAGAACTTGTTGGTGTTCTGTGTTTTGGTTGGCTCCTAAAAACTGTCACAAATGGCAGGCTTGACAGTCGTTTAAGATGAACAAAGTATATTAAGAAATCGGATGCACGTTTTTCGTTTTTCTCCAATGTACGATCACTGAGAGTGTTGTTATGAAACTGCGCTGCATGTCAGCAGCCAGCTTTGCCGAGAGGTTCATGAGAACTGAAGATGCAAAAGGGGAGATATCTCCTAAGTTTGCTTTCTGCCAATGCTTATGCAGGGTCATTATTTAATCTTTAGTTTCGCATTTTTTTATGTGTGACACTAAATTTTTTCATTAAAGTAATTATTGAAGACTTAGTTAGTGCTGATAGTTATATACAGGAGCATGTTACACATGAGAGGATGCAGTATGCAGGTGCCTCTAATCTTTATTTTCTTTGTTGGATTTTTTTTAGGTGCACGAGTCTTATCATCGATTTCTGGGTCCTCTTATGAAATCAAGCCTTTGAATGGGACTACTTGCCTTGCAAGATGCTTTTTCTTCCATTCCCATTTCTCTTGTACATTACGTGCAGCTCCTCCATTTTAACCTTTAGGTCACACGTTTTGTGACAACTCCTTGGCTCGGTTGCTGTACACTTTTAGTGTTTTATCTTGTTTTAAGATATGCGCAAGTCTTTTTTAAAGAAAAGTGCACATCCTTATACTTGGATACCAACAATGAAGCGTCGCATTTCATAGACATGTATTGAAGTGTACTGTTAACTGAGATTATGTTAGCAATCCGCAGTATTCGTGTGGCGTTCAACTTCTTTGCAGCTGGTGCGGGTGTCGCTGAATTTCAAGGTGCAGTCTGCACTTGTGCTTGCATAGGCACAAAACACGTGTGTGCCTAAGCCTAATTGAGCAATTTCATTATTGCTTACACATTGGTGTATGCATTTGCAAATGCTGGATGTGTATGCATACGAGGTGACAAGTTGGGTTCTGAATGATGAAAAGAATAATACAGGTAGTGCTGACACAAATCACGTCGTACACAAGTTGAGTAAAATTTGCCTTGCTTGTTACACATGTACATCTAGCTGCGAGCATCATGATTTCAACAAGCTGGGCAAAGCTCACAGGAATGTGAAATCATGCTGGCAGAGTTTATGATGTGCACATGTACCATTTCAGTGCTATAGTATACCAAAAGCATCAAACTTCTCGTAGTGAAACAGTATGCTATATGTAGACCATTGGCAGTTAGCTTTTCTGTTGAGTGCTAGTATTATTTAGCCTAGCACAAATTGACAAAAAAATGCAAAAGTAGAAATTCGACTTCGTACCCACAAATATTTTTGTGTGCAAGAACCTTTCAGTAGACAGAGTGTGCAACAAGCATTGCAAATAGAGCTCACATTCAAACTAGCAAAAACCAAGATCAACATTCTGACAATGCTCCGTGAATCTAGAAAGCTGTGATGTCGACAGCGGTATCAAGTGTTGCTTTCTTAAAGGCTCACAATTGATAGATGTGTAGTTTCTCTTAATGAAATGGAATGTTATGGCTGAAGGCTTGTCAGCAAAGTTCAGCCTTTGTATACAAGTATGTTGCCAATGTCGTGTCTGTTGCAGACCACATTGTAACTATGACAGCCACCACAACACCTTGTGCACGCATGCATTCATGCTATTGCTCCTGAGAATTGTGATAAATACTTTTGAGTGTTCAAGAGCTGTGCTCCAGGTCTCTGTCCACGCACATTGTTATTTCCTGGCCACTTTTACTACTGTGCTAGTAACAATCTTGGTATAACTTTTTCTAATGGAACAAAGTACCACCAGCAATGAAGGTGTTAGCAACAGAACAAACTCTAAATGTTATGCAATTATTAACAAGTGAAATGCAATGATGCTGTGTTGTGGCCTTAGGTATATACCATAGTGCAGAAGTAGCAGTAAAACCATATTTCTTCTCATTTGTCCAAGAAGGGATTTCGGAGAAAGGAGAGTGGGAGTGTCTCGGCCACTGGCCAAGCCTTACACTTTGGCACTATCTTTGGCCATAGTGTTGTGCACAGATTTAAAGCGAAGGGTGTGGAGACATGTTCTGAAAAGCTCAAACATATTTAACCTCTACCAAGGCACATACAGTCTGTTTGGAAGTTGAGATTCATTCCTCTAGAGGTTCAAGCTGTTGCCTCACTCCATTTCAGGGCATCTCTATTCATACGGCCACGCTCAAGAGTGCTGCTGTTGTTTGGTTCTTTACGATTACAGAACCTTTGCAAGGGCCCTGCATGGCCTTGTGAAGAAGTCTTTCTTTCTCTTATCTCTCTACTCAGATATACATGGCACGGAAATGCTCTTGCTAGGCACTGACTGATACGAAATTATATTTGCTCCGTTTGAAAGCAAAAGTTCAACTTATTGCCTCTTGGAATTTTATATTCCTCATTATAACATGTCGGAGTGTAATGTTGAAAACAGAATTTT